>CM028377.1:177650963-177682078 GCA_013146195.2 Codonopsis lanceolata
CCCCTCTCTCTCAACTCCCCCACTATTCACGATTGTGGACGCTAATCCTTCCTCCACCAAACACGCGTCATTTTTCTTTTCGACATTTTAATTAATTAATCAATTTTATGCAAAAAAAAATTGTAAGTTTTGTAATTTGAAATATTTGTTTTTTTTCTTTTTAACTATTATCGTAATTAACTTAATCAATTGAAATATTTGTATTTTTCTTTTTAACCTGATATCATAATTAACTTAATCAATTTATTTTTTGAACCGAATCTAATTTAATTTATGTCTAAGTTTTGAATATTTCTATTTTAATTTTTTCTTTTTAATTGTTATCGTAATTAACTTAATCAATTTAATTTTTTTCCGGCCTACAATTTCTTATACAAATAAAATTTAAAAAAATCTTAAGTTTTGTAATTTGAAATATTTGTTCTTTTTCTTTTTAATTGTTATCATAATTAACGTAAATATTAATTCATTTCACATTATCGCTTCATTTATTAATAAATTCACAAACCGCCAATACACATTTATTATTAAAGACAGCACAAACAACAGAATACTAGTATATATATATATATATATATATATATATATATATATAGTAAAGCAGTAAAAATATAGTGAAACCTATAAAAAGTTGTTAGAAGGTTTTTAATACAGTGAATAAAGGTTTGAGGTATACTTATTTTTGAGGTGGAGATGATATACTACAAAAAAGCTAGAGAAAAGACTCCATGACCGTGGATGCTCCAAGGATCACAACTCTCAAACTAGTATAACTCAAGTCACCGACTTAGCACAAATATAATTTTAGCTTCAACACTAAATTAATTTTGATCAAGTCTTCTATAAGACCGTCACGATCCTAATTCAATAACTTTCATAGTTAATCATCATTGTGAGTCGATCTGAAATACGTGCTTTACAAAGATACGCGTAAGACAATTTTTTTCTAAGTTTTTGTCATTAATTTTACAAACAATAATGTTTGAGTAGTCAAAATAGAAGAGAAGGTTCTTTTTGGAGGAAAATAGATTCTTTAACAAGGTTTGAGATAGAGGATCCAAACCCCTATCCCTGGAATAACTAAAACAACTCTTTAGAATTTACATCAACTTCACCCTTCATTTCCCTTTTCCTGCAAATACAATCCAGTGAGTGTGCCTCTGTGTGTGTGTGCACGCGCAAAATCCTATGAAGTGCGATGTACCACTAGTCACACGTATTTGTTCTAAAAAGTAAAATAAAGGGCAGTGATCCTAATTTCATCCTCATTTTCCCTTCCCTTGTAACTTGTATTATCCAAAACACTAATGGAGCCTAGTTTTCTATCTCAATCTATATGTCAAGACATGTGATTTTGGTAACACAGTATATCACTTAAATGTAGGGCCATCAGGGCATGAACTAACCAATCACATCTCTTGCCAATTGCCACGTAGAAAGAGATGGAAAGTTGGAAACTCCAGCATTTTCCTATGGACTGTCATGATGGACCTAAGATGTACGTTAGTCCCAAGTCAGCTCTCAACTATACAGTCCAGCCCTTTAAATTTTGAGCCCTGCAATTCTTTTTTGATACTCCAGACCCAAAAATCCTATGGTTAAAGGTCATAATAGCTTTGACTCCCCCCAAACCCAGCCAGCTACGCAATGCTAATAAAAATAAAATGGTGCATCACAGACATCTCCCCAGAAACTATCGATAGCATTGACACAATTTGGTAACATTCAAAAACTGGGTGCACCAAGGCAAGTTTGTTGTGTCACCGGTAAAGCATTCAAATTCTTATCATGTGCCCCTATGCAGTATTCTTAGATAAGGAGAAACATGCATCAAGTTGTAAATATCTTATAGAGCAATTCAGCTAGTGAGGCATGCGCTTAAAGCTAAACACACTAAAAAGGATATGTATATTCTTCCAAAGTTTAAAAATTAAAGGCTAAGAGTTCTTAAATTCATCTAAAAAGTATACAATCATTATGAATCACAAGAAACACAACTAACGAACACAAAACAAGTTTTAGCAAGATCTGAAGATAGATGGTGACTCTAGATGTCGAGTATAACAAAGAAAGATAATGGTTCGGCATATGCAGAAAATGAAAACCATATGTACCTGAGACCTGACATTCAGAGAAAGAAAAGAATACCCGTGAAGACAATAGAGAATAAATAGTGATAACAAACAAAGAAGAATGGTAAACACAGAGCAGGCAATTGCATCAACTATTAGTCCAATCAGTTCATTTTCAAAAACTTTTAACAAGGTTCGTGTAGGCATGATCCTTCTGCACCCTCCCTAAGAAACGAAGTGCAAGTATAGCAGGTAGCTTTGCTTCAATCAAGAATTATGATTAAACAAAACCAAAACCAAAAGCTTGTGCCTAGCCTTGGGACCTAGCCGTGCTTTTTAACACTGCTCCGCTGGTCAAGTATTATGATCCTTCCTTATTTTTTCTTCAATCATTAAAAAACAAAAATCTAAAACTCAAAAACCATCCTAGAAACCCCATTTCCAAACACTAAGCAAGAAATTTTAATGGAAAAACCTACAAAGTGTAATATTTGCTTAAAACCCGTGTAAAGTAAAAATAACTCTCATTTTGGGAAAAAGACAGTAGTAGAATATTAACTTTTTCTTTTGAGCAAAAGGTACAACGACCGGTTACTTTGAAGGTTGTAATGTACTCTTATGTTATAGGATTAGAATCTACTCGCTCCGTTACTTAATATATGTCGTTTTGGGAGAGGTTTTTTGTTCCAAAATAGATATCATTTTGCAACTTTCAATTAACTTTTTTCTTTTTTTTCAATTCTATTCATATTTATTGTAACTTGTGTTTGACTGGGTAAGAGTATCAAATGACACATCATTAATGTTTGGAGTAAAGTTAATAATGACAGTTTAATCTTTGCAATATATTTACTTAGTGACTTAGTCTGTGTGAAAAGACTCAAAACGACATATATTTTGGAACGGAGGGAGTATTACTTTTGAGCTCCCTCCGTCCCAAAAGGATAGTCTCACTTTCAACATTTTTCAGTCAAATTGTTTAAACTTTAACCACAGATTAATAAAGATTTACTTATCCTTAAAACTTTAAAAGATTGTTTTGATGGTATTCATAATATAGCATCCATGATTGAAATTTCATTACCGCAGACAAAATAAATTTCTTTAACACAACAAAAAATTCTGGAAAAAGCATAGCACTGAAATAAAGCTGAGTCAATCTTAAATAAATAAAACTTTGAAAAACCAAATAGCTTGACACAGAATCTGACGAAAATCTTCCCTCAGTAGATGCTTCTGTTAGTTCCCGAGTTCATCGATGTGATCGATCAAGTAAATAAGTCAAATTCATATCGGGCTGGAACATCACTTAAAACACTTGCAATGAGCATTAAAATCATAAACGGAGCCAATATAAGCAAATTAATCAAATGCCTAGAAAAAAATTAAATCGAAATTCTTGAACAATACCTGCCGGCAGAGTATGAGGTGCTTGTCAGTTGCAATCAGAGATAAGATGAAGGCTGCTGGAATCGATTCAAGTCGAACCCTAAAACCCCCTTCTCATCTTCATTCAAACATCTTCTGATAGCCAACGATACTTGCGTAATACAACTCTAAACTAAACAGAAAAATGATATTTTTTTGTTAATCCATAATGGATTTCATAGCTATAATATGGAATTACGCAAGTCTCATTGGCTACAGCCGAGATTGAGGAGGTGAAGACGGGAAGAGTTTGGGGACGCGTGGATCTATACCAGCAGAATTTCAAGTTTTCTCATGAGAAGACCGGGCGGCTGGCTACTGTTCTTCGTCGGGATAGGTTGAGTGTGCGAGGATATCTATAGATCTTTATAAGCTCCCAAATGAGAGCATCAGCTGAACTTTTTGGCCGGCTCTTTGGGCCACCGTGGATAGAAGAAATTTGGTCCCCTCTTTGCACAAATTGTGGGCCCTAACAAATATATAAAATGTTCCTAAATTATAAAGATAAAAATTTAGTTAAGTTGATTTTATGAATATTTTTTTTAAGATGAATCATTATTACTCCATCCATCAAGTATTTGTGAATTAAACTGTGAGATAGTAGAACTTGGTCTTATAAAGTAATATCTGTAAGACAGTCTTACAAGAAAGACCTACTCAATAACAAATCATGTCTGACCTTCCTTTCCAGGCAAAAAATCCTGTTTGAAAAATGATATTTTTATTTCTTAACTAGTTTTACACCCGTACGTTAAATACACATGCATATATCTCTCTTAAATAAATTTATACACAAATAAAATGAAGATAATAACAAAATAAAAAAACCTAATGAAAGGGAATAAATTATATCGGTATAATTGATATCATTTAATCCAATATTTTATGAATTGTTTAAGTCATTTTCTCATTCATAATTTTATAGAGTTTAATAATTAATATTTTTTGTTATTAAAAGTTAGGATCTTAAGTAGTATAAATAGTAATTCAGATGTATATTCTTCTTTATATAACATATAGATTTATTAAATATTTAAAATTTGTGGTTGATATCTACTACTATGATTTAATCGTATATATTCCTATGATTAACAAATAAGTTATAATTAATTGTGGTTATTTGTAAAAATAAATTTTATTTTGATATTATAATTTCAGATATGATGAAAGAGATACAAAAGTTCAAATACATACAAGTCATATATGAAGATTTCCATATAAGATTTTTTTATAATTAATTGTGGTTATATTTTATTTTGTAATTACATGTATTCAATGAAAATGTTTTTTATAGCACATTTGTTCATATTTCAGTGTTATTTACTCATTTTAATTAATCAGTAAATTAAGCATGCACCAAAAGAGATTTGTATTTACAGATTTCCACATAAGTGACTAATCCTATTAAATACTACTACATAGAAACTTGATATTTTCTACAATATGTGCATATTTGCACATTTTCAATAAATCTTGAGAGTTGTGTAATCAACTAATCAGATTTGTATTCCCATTGCATGCTAACTACTATATAATAATACTCATATATAACTTTTATTTTTTAGCAAGTTCATTTTGGCGGGATTTTATCTATTTTAGACTACCTAGCTATATATATATATATATAGATTTTTGAAAGTGAACTATTTCAGTAAAAAAAAAAACCTTCCAAAATACAACAGTATATTTTTTGTGTCGGAATGAAGGGAATATATATTAAGACACTAGGCTCCATAAAAAAGTTGTTGAGATGTTTTTAATAGAGGATAGATGGTTGAGATTTTTAATTTTGGGTTAGCTTCATCATTGGTCCTTGTACTTAAAACCTTTCTAGCAATAGTCCTTTGACTTGAAAAGTGCGTATTTGGGTCCAAAGTACTTTTTTTTGCATGCTATTTGTCCTTCCGTTGGATGTCGTAAGTAGATAAACCGTTAACTCACCATATGCGTTGCACGTGCCTTTTTTAAGGGAAAAAATGTAACTTCCGTCAATCTCTCCGTCTTTCCTCCTGTACATATACCCATGTGTAAATTACCATACTTAATCGGGGTTAAAATAATTTGTTTTTGCAATTATTGATTCTCACAACTCCCGTCCAACCTCCATTCTCATTTCTCACCATTTTTTCCGGTGAGAAAAGCTATGGTTTTCAAATTTTTAGTTTCTTGATATCAAATGAATGGTATGACTCTTCCCTTGCATCCCTTTCCCCAACCACTCCTACTCCTATTATCCACACCTACAACACTATCTTCCATGGATTTTCTGTTAATCTTTCATCCTCCCAGGTTCACAAGCTCCAAGCTCTCCCCTGTATTCTTGCTATTATTCTCGAACAAGTTCGCAACATCCACACCACCCGTTCCCCAGAGTTTTTGGGCGCTTGAAGACTTCCGACCGTGCTGGCCTGTTGAAGGAGTCCGATTTTGGTTCGGATCTTGTCATTGGAGTTTTGGATACTGGAATTTGGCTTGAAAGAAAGAGTTTTAACAATAAAGGTCTTGGTCTCGTGCCGGCTAAGTGGAAAGGTACTTGTGTTGCCGCAAAAGGCTTCCCTTCGAGTTCTTGTAATCTGAAATTGATCGGAGTAAGGTACTTTTCCGATGGTTTCGAGGCCACCAATGGGAAGATGAATGAAACGGTGGAGTACCGGTCACCGAGAGATTCAGACGGCCACGAAACGCACACTATATCTATTGTCATCGGTAGGTACGTATTTCCAGCATCCACTCATTTGATATCAAGAAAACTGAAATTTTGAAAATCATAGTTTTTCTCACCAATAAAAATGGTGAGAAATGAGAATGAAGGTTGGAACGGGAGTTGTGAGAATCAATAATTGCAAAAACGAATTCATTTAGCCCCCATTAAGTATGATAGTTTACACATGGGTATATGTACAGGAGGAGAGAGGGAGAGATTGACGGTAGTTACATTTTTGCCCTTAAAAAAGGTACGCACAATGCACATGACGCATTAACGGTTTATCTACCAACGGCATAGAACGGAGGGATCAATAGTAGTTCAATATTTAGGGGTTTCCATAAGTTGGAGAGACGTTGAGGCGGCAACTAGCGATGGACCAAGCATGCAATGCGGCTCCATATATAAAAGACTTTCATTGATAAATTCAATTTGAACTATAAAAAAAAAAGTCGTGAAATACATAACCAAGGTCAACTTTTGATAAATGATTTTGGCATGGGGATCAATATATGAATCAAAGAACTCCCCACCTCCACAAAAATCTTTTTGAAAAAAAAAAAAATCCACCATTGTGAAAGCTCCAAGTATGTTCCCTCCTCTTTTACTCTTTTCTCGGGGCTTTTGTAGAAATTATGAGTCGGTATTTGTTTGACCATGGCATTGTTTGACCATGGCATTGTAGCTCGGATTTATTAGATTTTATTAAATAAAAAATGAATTAAAAAATATAGTAGGCCATAAAAAGTACTCGTAAGTCGTAACAAGAAAAGACTCATGCCGGCCACTTAGAATATATGAATTCCACTAAACAGTAACTCAATTTACATTTTTACGATTTTCAAATTAAATCTCTTGGTTTATTTTTTGACATATTAAACCTCTACGTAAATCTGAAAATTCAATCCAATCCTTCCTTTTTAGTTTATATGGTTTTAAAGCATCTCCATTGTGATTTTTGAACACTTAATAATGCCTTGAATTTTGTGCTCAGTGGCCATTAGATTCCACCTAGGAGAGAGGGAGATAATTTACTTCTTATATAAAAAGTTGGGGAAGGGGAGAGTGTCTGGGTCATTTTTACTTTTGTGTGTGGGGTGGGTGAGTTTGTTTTTATTTAGATGATGTTAAATTATTATTTTTTTTGTAAGAAGTTATATAAGAAACTTATATAATGAGAAGATATATTCTTAAATGAGTAAGAAGATAAAAATGTGTAATTAGCAATAAAACCCAATTTAAAAATTATATTAAAAATATACACATTGAAAATACTTTACAAACCATGACTGGGGACCCATGCGGAGTCTCACGTGGCATAATCATCATTAATAGCCATTGTGGGAGAATGAACGACTCTCAGGAGGAGGCGCGTCAGAAATAGATCAAATCCAAAGAGAAGATTTTTAGGTAGATAATATTTCGGGGAAGTTATTGTTATATACAATACTCCTTCCGTCCCTAAATTATCGTTTTTTTTTTTGTTCGTTTTAAAATAATTGTTCAGTTTGAAATTTATTTTTTTAAAACATCACTTTTATCATTTTATCCTTATTTTTTCATTCTACTTTAATTATGAGTCACATACACATGGACTTTAAAGGAAACTACACATTAAACCAATATAAATAATCAAGTCAATTGATTTTTTCTTAAACTGTGCACCGGATCAACTAGGACGATTATTTAGGGACGGGGGAGTATATATAAATGCAATTTTCTCCAAGAAAAATCTGCCAATGCTACGTAGGACTCCACTTGGATGTTTAGTCACAATTCAGTTATGGTTTATAAAAACCATAGATGAATCCAGATCTCTTGTACCACTTGCGTGTATCACTGATATACCACTTTTTATCTTTACCATTGCATCTCAATCAATGGTTGAGATGAAAAGTGATACACCAACGGTACACACAAGTGGTACAGGAGATCTGAACTCACCATAGAGAGAAGGAAGGTTTGAACTGAAATTTTAATTTTATGTGGAGGTTTAATAAGTTGAAAAAAATAAATTTAATTTAGTATTCGTAAAAGGGTACAAGTTTTTTTTTTTTTTTGCCAATTCTCTTGACTTGTAATCTATCAATTTTACTAAGTAAATAGAAGCTATAATGGAGCTTATTTCACATACTCGATCCAAATACACATGGATATAGTTGAACTTTTTATTTAGCATAATATCATCGAAGACTAATTATAATTACTTTATTCGTTCTACTTAAAGAGTTTATATTTGAAAAGTCTAATAATTCCTAAATAATTGTTCTCTTTTTCATTATTTATCCGCTCCAAAGAAATTGTCTTTTTTTAAAACTTTTCTTATTAAAAAAATATTTTTATCAATTTATCCTTACTTTTTCTATTTACTTTAATTATACTCACATGAACAATGACATTAAAAGAAACAATACATTGCACCAATATTTATAATACAGTCAATTATTTTTTCATAATCAAAGAAGACGATTACGTAGGAACGAAGAGAGTATATAACTATTATTAAAGTTGGTTATAATTACAAAAATGCTTGAGCTATTGAGCATAACCAATTTGTTAGTTTCGAAAGTGGATGATAAAGATGAAATATTATAGAAATGATATACATAATTTTTTGAAAGTGAAATTTAAAATGAAATATCATAAAATAGTATGGTTGACTCTTTACTAGAAACAGTAGGAATTGTTGCTTAAGTAATGAACAACAAACATGGTAAACAATTGATTTAAATCACACATAATTATAGAAGTACAGAAGAATTCGCAAACATATATGGTAGTAGGCATATAATCATTTCTCGTTCAATAATCCTCTTCAAAGCATGCAATAAGCGGCTCCTGCAAAACATCAACGTTGAGATCACATGAACACCTTTGAGAAGTAAGGGAAAAGGATAAGGTACTTTTCTGATAATTTCAAGGTCTAGAAATCAAGTAGATCATAGTTAGAAATCTTGTAAGTAAATCAATTTATTACTTCGTTCGTTTCAGTCTTTCAGATAAACAGTTCACTCTAGTATTTTTAGATGTTAAGCTTATATAATTCATTTTTAAGAATTATGTCTATAATTTTCGTAACATTTTTAAGAATTATGTCTATAAACACACACTATATAAATAGGAGTTCTTCCTAGTATATTTCGAATGTGAGAATAAGACACATTGGTTTAGATGGTGACTTCTCAATTCACCTAACAATTGACCCCAAATTCCAACAATTAATTAGGTCATGCAGCCACTCGATTCCAAGGTTTCTATGAGAATCGCATGAAGAAGGAGAAGAAGCACATGTGTATATATATATTTTTATGGTTTCATAAGATATCTCCAAGTCCGAAAGGCTTAGGATCACAAGAGCAAATAAATTAGGGTCTTTCCTACCAAATTTTAGCGTAGTTATATTCGCATGTCTCGAACCCAAAACTTAAGGAGAACAGAGCCCAACCAGATGACGTCCGCGTTCAGGGGTGAATATTAAAGTATATCTACAAGAGCTCCTAAGGGGTACTAAAAGAGTCGTCCTCTTGAAAAACTGCACAAGAAAATGTATCCGTATATACTTTGATGGTTTTCGGTCATGACATAGTACTAGTAGATGACAAGCTTTTCTAACTTCCTGATATGAGTCAGTTCCTCAAGCTCATCAAAGCAAAACCTAATGCAACATATATATATCTAGTAAAAGAAGGTACATACCAATATACCATGTTAATTGTGATCACTTTGTTGATGAATATTTCCCCTTTGATTCCTTCTCCATGAATTTCCTCCCGAAAGATAACTTGCTGCAGCCCCTAAACAATAAAAAAAAGTTAAATTAATTCTATAGTTTATAGAGAGAGAGAGAGATCCTACTTACTTGATGAGAGGTTTACAAAAGCTAGGCAAACAAATTCTAACACCTTTCAAGATGACACCACCATTGTCACCCAAATAGCCAATGATCTTTGCGTAGGGGTTTACTTCCGATGGAAGTAACATCACCCCGCTGTACACCCCGTCCATGAAAACCATCAAGTATATGGTACTACTACCAGGGTTTTCCTTTTCCATTCTTTTGGACAACTCCAAGCAAAATATTTTTTTTGTTTTTACTTCCTTTATTTCTCCGGGCTCGATTCTTATGATCATTCTGTAGCGATCTGGCCGAGCCGGAGGGACGAAAACCCTAATCTCCATATTTACAGATGACCTGTTTTCGAATTTGGTGAGTCCATGGCCCATTGATACTGTGTTGGATTGAACTGATCAACTGAGAGATCAACAAGAGCTAGCGGTAGCGGACTTGACTTGCCGGTTTTATTCTCTTTGTCCTCCTATTTGCAATCAACTTTAACTTTCTCTTTTTTTGGAAAGAGTATTTTAAAAGGCTTTTCTCTAACAGACTAACATATTTAAATAGTTAGAAAATAATTTTTTTTAAAAAACAAATTGAAGCTAAACTACACTAAAAGTAAGTTTAGGTATTTTATAATTGGCAAACAACCCAAATGGCCCCCGTACTTTTTGGGTTTCTCGGTTTTGGTCCCAATTGCTCGGAATTGGTCCTTAAGCTGAAATTTTCCGTGGTCTTGGTCCTTCCGTTCAGTTCCGACAGTTAAGTTTCCTCACGTGCGTATCACGTGACTTTGGCCAGGGGTAAAATGGTCAAGTAAGTTTAGAAAGTTCAGAGACCATTTAGTACTAAAACAATTCTATAGAAGACTGTTGAATTTCTGGACAATTGTCGCCCGGTGGAGGTGTAGCGGTGGTTCTAGTTTGAGAGAGAGCCACTTAGATCTCATGTACTTGGTAGGCTGATATTCTCAATTTACTTTCAATCTAGAGCACAAAGAATATGAGAACTTCCTGGTATGAAGGCCGAACCTCCAAAGATGGATACATAGCCGAAGTTCTTGATGGGATGAGAGGTTCTGGACAAGCATCGCCAACAAATATAAAACCCAACTGCCATGGAGGAAATTTATTCTTAAAGTGGATGAACTCTGTGTTTTGTAATGCTCGTTCTCATTTAGATTTCTTCAGTTGGTCCGAATTGAAACCCTCGTTCCTGCAATCTTGCAAACAGAAAAGGGGGCTTCGAAGAGGGACTAGAGACATCCAATTTCTTCCTCTTCTTTTTTTTTTCTCTCTCTCTCTCCTTCCTCTGTAAATAGCAAAAACAGAACACCATCATCCAAGGACAATTAAGATTTGAAGATCGATTGGGAGGGAAATAGAGATTTGGTGAAGGAAAATTTTAGGATAAAGTTAGTAGTGGCAACACCATTGAAAGAGCTTAGATCATCAAAGGATTTGTGATTTTGATCTGCAGGGTCTAGTTTCTGAAAGATAGAAAGTTTCTAGAGAGAGAAAGAAGATCGAGGAGGGTTGGTGGACGGTGGAGAGAAATAAGAGAGGGGTTAGATCTAGTTTCTGGTGAAGATGAGAGTTTAGAGAGGCTGGACAGTGGAGGTGGTTGGTGGATTGTGAGGGTAGAGGAGGTAGTGGGTGGGCGGGATTTTTTTGGAGTGTTTCCTGGGGAAGTGATGGGTGAGATGGAAGGGGGCAAAGAGAGGGGAAAATGGCACGAGAACTCGGTTATGAGGAGGAAGGAGATGATATACAATTAGGCCCCCTAAAATAAGATTATTGCTAAATTGTCCCTTATAAGTTGAAATGACAAATTTGTCCCAACCAAAAATCACATGAGATGCACGTGGTTAGATTTAACGGTAGAGAATTAATAGAATTGAACGGAAGGACCAATCCCACGAAAAAAACTTAGTACAAGGAGGGAAAAAAAATTAGTTCAAAAACCATAACCGAGAAACCCAAAAAGTACAGGAACCATTTGACTTGTTTGCCCTTTTATAATACCTGAAAAAATAAACAATTCTACATCAAATACAGGTCAGAAATTTGGTGAAAATGACAAAAAAAATTATAAATTATACATTTTCGATTGGGAGGGAGAGAATAATGACTTATTGTGATCTTTAAACTTTAATTAAAAAAGGAAAATAAGATAAAATAGTATTTAAATCTCAGAAAAACAAAGTAAATAATTTAAAGTAGGACAAAGGGCTTAAGCAAGACTTGGGAAGACTCAACTTTATGATAATGCCTCTTTGTTTGTAGCAAATAAAACTTTATGATAACTTGATTTCGGGTCGGTGACATTTTTGTTGTTTTTTTCTCCAGTAGACGTTGAGTGACAATGACTATAATTCCAAATTTCTTACTATAATCCTTCATTTTCTAAACTTCTCATCTCGATATATATAAGTATTTCTATTTAATGTTTGAGATGTTTTAACATATAAGTGTCTTTATTTTATTTTTTTGTCAAAACCAAATATTTTAAATAATTGTTTTAATACTCACTCCGTTCTGGATGAAGAGTCCACTATAAGTATACTATTTCAGGATATTTCACTTTAAAAGTCCACTTTTAAAAAATTATGTTTAGCATCTCTATAATATTTCAATTTTATTCCTCCACATTTGATATATACTAACATACTAATTATGCTCAAACATTTTTATAAATCTAAACTACTTTAATCCTAATTATATATACCAATGCTTTAAAAATTGCTAGATATCGGACCAGCGCCTAACGCTTAGGGCGACTAGTCGGGGCCTACAACTAACACACAATTACTCACATTTTGATAATTTTCTTAATACTATAAACTTAAATATTTAAATATACTAATAAAAAATATCACCAAACAATATAAAAACTAAAAAAATGAATACTTGGTTAATACTCAATAGTCAATACTCCATAACACATTAACATAGTTAGTATCAATACACAATAAGTTTAATACTCTTAATACTCCCTCCATTCCGGGAAAAGCGTCTATTATTTTATTTTTGGATATACTTAAAGAATCTATTTTAAAAAATGAAGACATGAAAATATTATTTTATTACTAACGGTTCACTAATAATATCATTATTTTTTAACTTTCAAAGAGACTATTCAGACGAAACCAAAGAGGGAGTATAAAATGGATCATATTTTCTTGGGTCCGCAAGCCGGATAAAGGCCCTCCTGGTCTACTTCAGTCTTCAGCTACCTTCCCTTTTTCTAACGCTCTTCTGCTTTCCTAACGCTCTTCTGCTTTCACCGACCACTCACTGTGCATTCTGTAACTAACTCCCCTCCCCCCCTTCTCTCTCTCTATCTTTTAGGAGCATCACTTTATGCCCTTATCTCCATTCTTTCTCTACTTGTCCACGGCAGTCGGTAGCTCTTTGGATGTCCTTCTTTCTTCGGTCTAAATGCAATTATTAAGTCAATTTCTTGATTGCCAAGTCTATCTAAGAAAGGTAAAGAAGGAAATAAGTCTAACGCACTCGTTAACACATAAATCAATCATGTACTAAAATATGCTCTTACACATTTAGTTCTTGAGTTTGATTTTGACTTTGACGGCATCCTTTAATGTGTAGTGAGAGCCTAAAGTAGCTCAAACTTATGTGCATTTTAAGAATAAAATTTGCAATCAAATTAACAACTAATTAACGAGAGAGAGTAGCGTGGACGTGGAGAAATAGATCAGCAGGAGACCTTTGGGTCGATAGTCCATTTTATATTTAAGAAAACTAAAGGTGGCAAATATAAGCGGGTATGAGCGTTTTTATATGAGTGACGGTCTCAAATGGACGGGAAAATAAGTGTTTACTTAATTACATGGGTATAAATGAGCGGACAATAAATGGGCATGAGTGCTCATTTACTCATTAACATACAATTATCAAAAAAATATAATAATTACAAAAAAATCATTTTTTTTTACAAAAAAGACCTCAAAAATAACAACTAATTATACTACAACTTCCCCACACACCTCAAAAATCTTACCTTAAAATTCATTGAACTGAAACCGAGAGATGTGGAGATAATAAAAGCTACATGAATTGAAAATCCTCAAATTGAATTACTATTCCTATAAAGGAAGAAGTCTGATTTTGTCAAATGCTTTCCTCAACTTGAAGAGCTGCAAATCAGGTACTTTATTGGCTTTTTTAGAGGAACTAATAGCCGAAGATAGAGGAATACCAAGACTTAAGGAGCTTATAGTGAGTTACATGGTCGGTTCTAAACTTTTGGGGATCCAGAGTAAAAAGAAAAAAGGGCACTTGAAATATTATAAAAATATGATTTTTAGACGAATAATTTTTTGACTTTTCATAATTTAAAGTATTAAAAATTTATACTACCTACAAACATATAAGAAAAATAAGTATTAAATAATTATTGAAAACTGTTATTTTTCATTTGCTAAAACAATTTGCAATAAAAAGAATATACTCAATCAAATTTTTTTCTTTTATTTAATTTTGACTTCTGGATGGATATGTTTTTGGTAACATGTGTGCACTATGAATTCAAGTTAGAAAAATCAAGTGAAAGCTAAGAATTAAACGGACATAAGCAATAAAAATTATAGTCACATTACAATAAAATTTGATTTTTGGTTGAAATATTGATATTATATACCCAATGATTATTATAATTGGACATATATTTTAATTTAAGTAATTGTTATTTTTTATAACCCAAATAAAAAATTTGATAGTCAACTAACTTTTTTTGATAAGTAATTTGGCGAACACAAAATAAAATTAAGATTGAATAACTCTACTGGAGCCGAATTCAAAATATTTATCTTTATATAGTAACTATTTATCTATTAGCTTCCGAAGTAAATTAAAACATACATAAGTAGTATTGAAGTTGGTAATAAATAAATAAAAATACTTAACCACAACCATTATACTTACAATGCAATTGGAAGATAAAGATGAAAGATTATGAAAAAAATTATAAGCGTATTTTTTTAAAATGATTATTTATGTAAACAAAATAATATATGAGATTATTTACCCAAAACGGGGAAATATATGATATAATATGCATATTAAAAAAATAAAATTTAATAATTAACCGTACACCCAAAATAAAAAAAAATACAAAAATCAAATCACTACCAATTCATTGAGCCAACGAACAATTTGCGTACTTCAAATACGTTATTTATTTTATATATAATAAAAATTAGCTTATGTCTATAAAATAAAAAAATGGCCCTCGCGTTTGCTACGAACTATCTTAGTGTGCTTAGGAATGCGAAGATCTCACCAAGTTGTCTGCCGGCCTCAGCATGATGATTTCCTCGAGCACCTGGTAGGCAAGAACTCCGATCATTTTAACTGGATCTCCATCGTTCCCAAAATGAACATTTCGTGGACCCAATTTCTCTCTTTCCCCAAATTCGAATGAAACTTTAATTCAAACTGTTTGACAAAGCACAAGAAATAAATACAGAACAAGATGGTGTTGAGAAATCCCATAAATGACAGTATACAAAGAAAAGTAAAGAAAAAAAAAGAAAATCAGGAAGGGGCCAGGAGAGAGAGAGATACAGTACCTTGACGGAGAAACGTGGATGAGAGAGATGGAGAGAATTGTGGATTTCGTTGAATGTCCGGACGGAGATAACAGAGAAAGCACCAGTTGAGAGATGAAAGAGGGACACTGTTGTCTCACTTGAGGAAGGAACAGACCAAACTAGAGCTCAATTGCGGGAGAGCGCAGACACTTAGATTTTGGTGGGTGCCCATTTAGCCCATTAATTATAATTAATGGTCTCAAATGGGCATGTCCATTTGCGTCCACTTAAAATTTTGAATGTGCACATGCCCATTATTTGGTGGGCGGTCAGGACGGGCAAATAGACACGAGCATATATTGCTACCTCTAAGGAAAACCCATCGTTTTTCGATTGACTATGAAATGTTTTATATTTGACGATATAAAATTTTCTCACTGTTACCAAATATCAAAAAAATAATTAAAAAAAATTATAGTCTAGTCCTTCAAAATGAAATACATAGACATTGGATCCACCAACGAGTAGCTGCTACGTGGTTCATAGCTCGAATCGGTGAATTGACATTGCCTCGAAAGTTTAAGTTATAAGGTAGAGTTGGTGTTGACAAAGTGTGAGGTCTCTGGTTAGGACAATACTACTCCGTTGTTCGTTCCCATGCATCTTGGGACAAAAAAGAGACTAGTAAGAAAGCCTTATAGGGAAAACCAATTGTTCTGGTTCAATGAGTCATGAAAAAAGCATTTTCCCAGAAAATAAGGATTGTTATTTCTGTTAGCAATGCAAGTATTTGTATTTATGTTAACCACATCAGCCTAGAACCCTAAACATTAGCCAAAAAAATTCCTATCAAGAAATTTCAAAACATGGCTCCTGATCAAGTTTCATTCATCTGCAAAACAACAGCAATCAGCACCAAGCCAGTGCCACCCCGAAAATCTGTCCCATTGTCTGTTTTTGACCGTGTAATGGAACACAAACACCTACGGATCGTGCTCTATTATCGGTCTTGTTTGACAGAGGCAGGGGAGCTGACAAGAACACTAAGAGAGTCTCTCTCTCAAGTGCTCTCGAATTTTCATGTGATGACCGGACGGTTACTGAGAACACCCGAAGATCAATGGACAGTCAAGTGTAATGACGCCAGAGTAAGGATGGTGGAAGCAAGGGCAAAAGGAAGTGTGGAGGAGTGGTTAAAAAAGGCTGATAGAGAAAATGAACTTAACCTTGTTCATTGGGAGGAAATGTATGATAACCCCTATTTTTGGTCTACCATTTATGTTCAGGTGAAAAAAAAATAACATTTGTGTTTGCTTATAAAAGTATGAATTTTGAGTTTTTTTTTTTTTTGTAATACATTTTTCAATAATTGATTCTCTAAATTTTCAGATCACAGAATTTGAACAAGGGGGTCTAGCAATCGGATTGAGCTGCACTCACCTACTCGCTGATCCAATTTCTGCCACGGTGTTCATCAAAGCGTGGGCCGACACAACCTTATTAGGCGGAAAAATGAGATCTCCGCCATTGTTCCACCTCTTGCCACCACGAAGACCCTTCAATACAAACATCAACCACAAACCTGACACCTACTTAATCAATCACTACAAATCCTTATGGAAGAAAATAGAACTAGTGTCAGCCCTACATCATACAACTGTCACCCTAGCATTTTCGAGTGAAATGGTTCAATCCTGCACGGTCATGGCTAGGCCTCAAGGTGCACGCGAAGGGCTAACCCAAATGCCTTTCCAAGCACTAGTCGCGCTATTTTGGGTTTGTATAAGCAAAGTTAAAGGAAAGAAACATGGTTTAACAAACATGTCGTTGTCGTTAGATATGAGGAAGATTTTAGGATTAGACAAAGACTTTTTTGGAAATTGCATGGTTCATAACAACGTTCAAGTAGAGAGTCAAGAGGCCAAAAACGAAGCTTTATCAAAAGCAGCTACTGCAATAAGAGAACTGGTAAAAATGATCAATAGTGATGGGATCATGGACTTGATCGAATGGTTGGAAATCAACGATCGTGACCAACGCCTTCCGGTGATCTATGGCCATGATCATTTGGTTTGTGTTAACTTAGAGGATGTAGGGTCGTATGAGGCCATATTTGAAAACGGTTTCGAGCCAATCCATGCTTCTTATAACATCGAACCGACAGCGGGAGAAGGCCAGGTGTTGATTCTTCCATCACGGGTGAGCGAGGGTATGTTTAGCAGGGTGGTTATGGTTACACTTCCAGAGGATAAAATTGTCAAGCTCTTGGAAGATGATCTTCTCTTGCAATTTTCACCAACTATCCTAGGAGAAATTAAATGAAGAGGCTGAAGTGATAGCCTGTTGAATCCAAGCCCAGCACAATTATGGGCTTATCTATTGGGCTTTTCAACCCAAAATCTTTTAGTTGTTCTAACTTATAAAGTCTTCAGGACTGGCCCATCCATTTCAATTTTAGTGAAAAGACAAAAAGGCCTTTGTTGCGATTTCCTCTTTTTATCCAAAATGAATTTCTATGCATAAATTTCATAAAATCTATATATTTATAATGACAAAGGTATATTTCTCCCTCCAAAATCATACTTTAAAATTTTTGACTTTTGAGTTATCATTCTATTTCTCTCTCTCTCCTGTCTTCTCCATATTTTCTTATCATCACCACCATCTCTTCTCTTTTAATTACGTTTAAACATTTTTCTCTCTTTAAACAAAAAAATAGTAACTAAAACAAAAATAATAGTTTCGAAATCAATAAAACAAAAATATAAGAGGTTAGTAAAATAAAAATAATTTATGGAACAAGCCACTATAAAAATATAAGTTACATAATCAACAAAACAAAAATAATTTAATAAGGAGGTCAGTAAAATAAAATAATTTACGGAACAAAAGTTTTTTAAAAAATCTTATAAAAAAGTAAAACAAAAATATGTTATTAAAATAAAAATATTTGATGAAACAAAAATAATAGCTACGGAGTCAATAAAACAAAAACAATTTAAACTGAGGTTACTAAAATAATTTCGTTATTTTTTATTTTAGTTTATTTTCTTATCAGAAATTTATTTATTCATAAAATACAAATATAATTTAATAAAAGTAATCATTCAAAATGAAGAACTTATTTGAGTTCAAATTTTATTTGTAGGGCGGAAAAAATTCAAGTTTGTTTGAAGACATTCAGAGTTTTTGAATAATATAAAGTGTTCAAGGTTATCAGGTCGTGAATTGACACTTAAAATTGGTGTTCCAGTAATGCTATTGAGAAACATTGATCATGCTGCATGGTTGTTCAATGGAAGAAGACTAAGCATCATAAATCTTGGGGATCATATTATTGAAACAAATTTTTTGAAAGGAAGCAATGTTGGAGAAAATGGTTTTATCCTAAAATTGTCATTAACTCCATCTGACGTAAGACAGTCTTTTATGTTCCAAAGAAAACAATTATTATTGCTGGTATCATATATAATAACAATTAACAAGTGTCAAAGTCAATAATTACATGTAGACGTAAGTCTCTTTTTAAAGAAACTAGATATTGATATGCGGTGAAAATGACAAACCAACTAATAAGATAATAAATATTGTGTATAAGGAATTTTTTTAGAATATATAATGATTAGTGATATACTTATGTGTAATTGCTAATAAACCGATTATTCTTATTTTATCTTTTAAGATTTTTTATCCTCTTTATTTTGTTTATATACAATTTAGTTAACGTGCATTTAACGCACGAGTTAAAAAAACTAGTTGGTCATAAAATGCCTTTACTAAAATCAACCGATATAGAATGGGCTGACAATTTAGTTTCCTTTTTATTGTTTTAGTTGGTTAGGAAGTCTTTTATTTTGGCAACTAGAATAGGATTTATTTTAAGTAACATAGTCAAATTATGATTTCTTTTCCTCCAAGTTTAGGAGTTCTTTTCTTATTAGAATTATGATATTTTGTAAGCCTTTATAAGGCACATTAATTTCATTAATAAAGGAGATTTGGATTTTTAAGAAAAGAAGTGATTTTTTCAAGAACAAGGTTGTTCTTTTCAAACCGATTTATTCTTCTTAAGGTGAAAGCCAAGAGGGAATTGATCATCGGGATTCTTTACGTTAGGTGAGTGAAGCCTAACCGGTGAGCCCGTTTCTGTCCTTTTATTTTCTTTAGTTTCATGGCATCTTGTGTTCTAACGAAACGTGGGGGTTGTTTTGCTAATCCTTGGTAGATTCGGCCTAGGATAAGTAATTCAGGTGTGGGGGTCTTTATTTTCGTTTTGGGTAGTTCATAGACCGTTTCTAGGACTGATTTGGGGTAGCTTGAACATCAAAAATGTGTACTGCTTAGGGCTGATTGGTAGGTAACGTTGGGCAGCTTGTGTGCATTGCTCGAAGTGGTTGAAGTTGGGCAGTGAGTTCACGGGTTGTTGGTGTAAGGGTTGGGCAGATTATTACCTTGTAATACCATCATAAACAAGGTTAGGTTTTGGGGAAAAACTTGTAAGAGAATTCATTATTATTATCAAGCAGATTGTAGAGGGTTTGAGCAGGTTTTTGGGGTTGTTTTGGAGAGCAATTGTTCGGCCATAGGGATGTCTGAAATTGCTTGGGTAGATTATGATTCCAGGCATTCGTATACGTATCAAGTGGTATCAGAGCAAAGGCATCCACGGATTCCAACTTCGTGGACGATCATGGAAGACAACGGAACATGGATCGATCAAGAAATACGAAGCTTGTGACGTGAGGTACAACGGTTGACCAAGCAGGATTGTGAGGCACGGCTGCCACACAAAAATATGGTGAATAAGGCAGCAGCTTCAAAGGTTTTTTGTGGCTCCAAAACATTTTCTAGGGCTGCAAATTCAAAGGCGTTTTATGACTATGATCCAGGGTCACTTTCCACTGTCTCTTCTTATCCTTTCGATTGCTATAAATGTGAAGGTAATGGTTACCCCTCATCCGAATGTTCCTTTGGAAAAGTATTGATGTTAGAAGAAATTGATGAGTTAAAGTTGCAACGTGAAGAGGAAAAGCGAGCCAAAGAAAAAGCAAGAGGAAGAAGAAGAAGAAAGACGTGTAAAAGAAAAGGTTGAAAAGGAAAAAGAAGAAAGGTTTGCCAAAGAACAACGAGAAAAAGAAGAAGAAAAGAGACTTGAGCAAGAAGAACATGAAAGAGGAAGGGAAATTTGCAAAGGAAGTACATGATAAATAAGAAATAGTGGAACAAGAAGAGAATGAGAAGCTTGAACAAAAACGACTTGAAGAAGAGAAAATCAAAAAGGAGGAAGAAGATAGGATGCTAGAGATGGTTTATGAACAATTGAAGGCTTTCCATGACAATGAAGATCCAAATCCTTTGACATTAAGGATTTCAAATTCAGATTTAAAAATATTTCCTTTGGAAGAGAGGGCTGATGTTTTGTCGCAAGGAAAACAGCCTAGGATCGAACTTAAAGCCAACAATGGGAAGCTACAACTCCATAAATCGAAGTATGCCAAGGTATGTTACGTTACCATTCAATTTCGAGTGCTTGGACAGATTTTGGTGACCGTTTGCATATGATGGAAGGAAAAACGAGTTGTCATACCAATATGGGCCTTGCACGGTTTTAAACCACCTTGGGAGGAAAATTGGAAGGAAGGAGAGACGAGTATAAGGGCTACAGTTAGGCACGATAAAAATAGGAAGAAGGATTCAATGCTACAAAGAAGCATGTGTGAAGAATCAAGAAAAAATACGGGTAACAAGGTGTGCTTGGGAACTCTATTTACACAAGGCAAAGAAAAAACAAATTACACGGGTTCTTGGGCAGCAAGAAATCTGGAATTTCCGACAGCACAAGATCTTGTATGGTCAGATTATGAAGGAGGAATGAATTTGAAGAAAGAAAGGGGTGCACGGTTTGGGATGGTCCAAGACGAAGACCATGCGATTGTTACTGTTTTAAACAAAAGGTTTTGGGCTGATTCAAAATTAGCCAACATAATTGGAGTTGGTTTCAAAGAAACAAGGTTTGGTACTATTTTGATTGAAGCTATAAAAATTGGGGTTGTTCAAGATGAAGGTCGCGGGGTTGTTTTAAAACAAGAGGGCAGCGGGTTTGAAGTAAGTGTAGCACAAAATGAACAGCAATATCAAGGCATGGAATTCCACCCGAATAACATGGGTTGTATATTGTCGGTTCAGAAATTTTTGTTTGAAGACTATAGGGTGGAAGAATCCTCAACAACAAGGCAGCTAGTTCAAGGAAGACAAAGTAAAGTCTCAGCTTTGGAAGAAATCAAGGACTCAAACAAATTGGCGGCACAGATATTTAATTATGAAAGACACGGTTTCAAGTTCATTTGTCATATGTTGCTAGAGGAAAGTGAAGTTGCGAGTTGGACAAATTTTCTGGATGCATTCTTCGCGGGTTTGAAGGTCAATGATCAATTGGGAAAGAATCTACATGTTACGAAGAAAACAAGTAGTCACCGTGCTTGAAGAAGCAATAGTCAAAGCCAAAGTGTTGGTTTTAGACATAGCTATGGAACACTTGGGCAAGAGCAAAGTGGTAAGTGATACGAGTTTACTCCAACATTTAGCAAACGGGTATAAGAAAGAGCCAGTCAACAAATGGGTACAAGAATAGTCCCCTAACAAAGAAGGTTTAGGATTAAGGACAATCCCTTTTGAAGAAGAGGAGTTTGATGCGTATGGGATGACCAATATATTTAAAAAGGAAAACAGTCCAATGGACAAAAATGGGTTAAGTAATTCTTATCCAAAAGGGGCTAAGTGGAACCTTAATTTGGGGCTAGTTGAAGAAGATGACGTGGGCTGGACTAAATGGACTGAAGACGGGCTAAGGTAACCTAAAGAAGACTTGGGTGCATGGTCTATCCTACAATGGGCGGATTCCTTTGGCGCAAGGGCTTGGGCTGGTGCTTGAGGATGGATTGGTACACAAGCTACGGGTTGCACTTGTTTGGTAAAGAGGTTGATAAGGGATCAAAGAGGCAAGATACAAAAGGCCAAGAGGTCGTGAGTCTCACAAAGGGGTGCCAGCCGAAGATAACATGGAAGAGGTTCGTGGCTATAGGGCACGGTTCCAAGAGGAACGTATTTGTTGATACATCGAAAGGTGGCATGAATGTGTAAGACCTTGCATGGCGTAGGTTTGCTTGGAAGGGGGGGGGGCGGCCTCCTTAGGCAATGTGAACACAAGGGGAGCAAATTAGGAAACAAAATATGCTATTAGTTGTTGGTTATTTCCTAAATAATTTAGTTTCCTTTTTATTGTTTTAGTTGTTTAGGAAGTCTTTTATTTTGGCAACTAGAATAGGATTTATTTTAAGTAACATAGTCAACTTAGGATTTCTTTTCCTCCAAGTTTAGGAGTTCTTTTCTTATTAGAATTATGATATTTTGTAAGCCTTTATAAGGCACTTTAATTTCATTAATAAATGAGATTTGGATTTTTAAGAAAAGAAGTGATTTTTTCAAGAACAAGGGTGTTCTTTTCAAACCGATTTATTCTTCTCAAGGTGAGTAAAGCCAAGAGGGAATTGATCATCGGGATTCTTTACGTTAGGTGAGTGAAGCCTAGCCAGTTAGCCCGTTTCTATCTTTTTATTTTCTTTAGTTTCGTGGCAGCTTGTGTTCTAATGAAACGTGGGGGCTGTTTTGCTAATCCTTGGTAGATTCGGCCTAAGAGAAGTAATTCAAGTGTGGGGGGTTTTTATTTCATTTGGGGTAGTTCATAGACTGTTTCTAGGACTGATTTGGGGTAGCTTGAACATAAAAAACGTGGAGTTCTTAAGGCTGATTGGTAGGTAACGTTGGGCAGCTTGTGTGCATTGCTCGAAGTGGTTGAAGTTGGGCAGTGAGTTCACGGGTTGTTGGTGTAAGGGTTGGGCAGATTATTACCTTGTAAGGCCATCATAAACAGGGTCAGGTTTTGGGGAAAAACTTGTAAGGGAATTCATTATTATTATCAAACATATTGTTGAGGGTTTGAGCGGGTTTTTGGGGCTGTTTTGTAGAGCAATTGTTTGGCCATAGGGCTGTCGGAAATTGCTTGGGCAGATTATGATTCCAGGTATCCGTATACGCATCAAAGGAGGAAGAAGAAAAAGAAGAAGACTTATCATGGAGGAGAAAGAAATAGAAGGTGAACATATGAACGTCTGGTTCATTATGATTTTGCAGCGCGTTGCAAAATTAGATAATATAATTAAAATTAATGCATCATGGTGCATAAATTGATGCATCATGATACAAAAATTGATACAACTCCAGTGATCCGTAGCGCGCCTCAGACTCATTATAGGTATCAGTCTTTTCGTCCCAAAAAGTGATTTTTTCCAGTTAAAAAAAAAACATAGGGTTTTGTAACGATTGAAAACTTATCAAAGTAAATCGATCAGAATTTACTCCTATAGTATTTTACCAATCAACATTATCATTCATATTTGTATAACCTAAAACCAAGATTTCTTATGTTTGTTTGATCTTTGATTAAATAAAAGATACATTTGACATTATTTTGATTCGATACTTTAATGTGAGTCAAATAAAAATAAAAATAAAATAAAGGGGGAATTTCAAGTGGGTACAATTTTGAAAACATGTTTTCATCTAGAACCATCAATTTTTTGGACATTTCATGTAACTACAAATTGCTTGCCAAATGACAAAAATGCCATTAATGAAAACTCTGATGCCAAAAAATCAACCTGATGCCAGGCATCAGAAATCAACCTCGATGCCAAAATCAACTCGATGCCGCATCGAATCAACTCGATGCCAAAATCAACCCGATGCCAAAAATCAACCTGATGCCAAAAATCGACCCGATGCCGGGCATCGAAAATCAACTCGATGCCGGCATCGAACCTTCAAAATTTAAAATCAAAATGATAAATAGATAACAAACACAATTGAATGGAATCATGGAATCATGGAATCATGGAATCAAGGAAAAAATCATCTTTCTAAAATCAAGGCCACCGCTTTATTTCTCTAACAAAATACCATACTTGTTATACTACTTAATACTTATATTCATCACGCCAACTATGCAGTTGAGATTATTTATCACACAATACAAATATCTTACTCACACTCATGTAAAAAGTAATCAAAGTCAACAGCGAGACCGTGGAAGAGAATAGAATTGCGTTGAAAAAATAATGCAAGTCAAGGCCCCAATCATCACTCTATACTCTCTCCTTCCAAGGGAGGGAAAGATTACGAGGAGGGAGGACCGAAGAGAAGCATGATTGAGTCGGATGTATCGCAATGGATGGTCGGTGGCGGCCGAGCTCTTAATCCCATGGTCGCCGAGAAGAACCTCTACCATTTTTAGCGGTGCCGCAGGAAACACGCAAACAAGTCTTCGCCGTTTCGCTTCGCCGACTTTACAAGACCAGTCCGTACCTTTCTCTCTCGCCGAGATCGATAACAATGGCGCACGATCTTATATTGCTCTTGGCGCCTACCAGATCGATAACAATGGCGCATAGACTGCGATTTCTACCGAGCCCGTTGTTTGGCCGGTCGAATGACGGCGACGGCGATTCCAAAGAAGCCATTTTCGCCGACTGCGACGGCGACAACGCTAGCTGCCCTCCTCCATCATCCCGACGTTTGTCGCCATTTTGTGTATTTCTCGATTGGCCTTATAGAGAAATCTGCGTTTGAGAGCCACAAATACACACCAAAACGATGTTATTGAGTGCAAAGGGTAGACAAGTATTTTTGCCTAAAAATTGTACCTAAAAGAAATGTTCAAAAAATAGGTGGATTCATTTGAAAAATTGTTTTTAAAAATGTACCGACTTGTAATTATTCCTAAAATAAATCCGATATATATCCAATAATTACAGCGGCTTTAATTTGTATGCCCTGAGCCCATTTCATTCGCATTTTGATGAACATAGCTCCAAGTTGGTACTAAAATTCAAGGTAACACAATGTTGTTGCTTTGGAGTATATTAGTCAAGAGTTTCACCATCGTAGATTTGATGTTACAAGGCCATGAGTAATTAACATCCTCGATCATATGTAACAATTGTTTTTCTCTTCATTCACATTAAATAAAAACAGACCTCTCTAATGCAAATGTAAATTTGATTTTATGTGACATGCATCTTCCTGCTAAAATAAAATTTGACAAAAAAAAATAAATAAAAGAAAAGAGAACAACAAATAGAAAAAGTTTTGAAAAAGAAAAATAATGACTAGAATATATCCACACCCTTAAGTAGAATATGAACAATTGATATTGCTTTCTTTAATATGAAAAAAAAAAAATGTTAACAAATCATATCCACTCCCCCATTAGAAATTATTTTTCTTTAAAAAATGATGTAAATCTTAGGTAGCAGTAATTTCTTTCGCATTAAGGTAAGTAATCTTACATGTTTTTAACACTTAAAAGTTTAGTTGTGAAATTCTTTGTTTATCCGCCAAAAAAGTCATTAATTTTTTTCCTTTGAAATGAGTCCAAGGCAGCCCTAATCTCAAGGAGACATCTAGAGATGTTAAATTGGGTTGACCCTAATTCTATAGGGTCAGCTCTATAGGGCCACGGGTTAAACAGATCGTTTAAACGGGTCGCTCAAATCGCAACCCTAACCCTAACCCTGTAGGGTACGGTTTAACATGGTCAGCCCTATTAACACATGATGTCTTATTTAAATCAAAAATTCGAAATTAAGTAACAAACATATTGACGGATAAATGACAACGATTAACAATACGAATTAAAAACATGAAATTGAGTTTTCTTTTGAGAAAGTATCTTCTTCAACATCATTATCCATTTATCATTTTCATCTACAATAATAAAATAACATAAAATAAATGTTGGTAAGAAATTAATACAATCAAATATTTTAATCAAATAGTAAAATATAATACTAAGGTCAAACCGTTTAGCACGAAATTTAAACGGGTTGAATTTTCCCGACCCTAACCCTTTCCGATTCCCGATTAGCAAGGTCAACCATGTGGTTCTCGGTCCTTTTAACATAGCTAATTATGTATCCAAAAATCTCATTTTGACCAATTTTGGAAACTTATATGTCTTAGAATTATAGTTACGACCATGTTTGGGTTTGGCTTTCATCAAATACATTATTGATTTACCAAATTAAATAATAATATATATTACCCATTTGAATACTTGACAAATAAGTTAGGATGGTTGAGTGGTTTAAGCTATCATCCTTAAGTTCTTGTCCTCCAGACATGTTGTGGGTTCGAATCCCTCTTCAAATATTTTGAACCTTCATTTTAGCCAAAGCAAATCCGCTAGCCCTAAAACCCGTCAACCCTAACCCAATTTGCCCGCGGCCCTATATATATAATATAACTCAGAGTCACACATGTGCAATTGACTAAAGCTATTTAGGGACTGAAATTGATTCATTTACTGAGATCCTACGGTCATTATCACTCTCCGAGTTCACATGTGTGAACGGCGGTTGAACAACTACCCCCTCTCTCTCTCTAACTCCCCCCACTATTCACGATTGTGGACGCTAATCCTTCCTCCACCAAACACGCGTTATTTTTCTTTTCGATATTTTAATTAATTAATCAATTTTATGCAAAAAAAAATTGTAAGTTTTGTAATTTGAAATATTTGTTTTTTTTTTCTTTTTAACTATTGTCGTAATTAACTTAATCAATTGAAATATTTGTATTTTTCTTTTTAACTGTTATCATAATTAACTTAATCAATTTATTTTTTGAAACTGAATCCTAATTTAATTTATGTCTAAGTTTTGAATATTTCTATTTTAATTTTTTTCTTTTTAATTGTTATCGTAATTAACTTAATCAATTTAATTTTTTTTCCGGCCTGCAATTTCTTATACAAATAAAATTTAAAAAAATCTTAAGTTTTGTAATTTGAAATATTTGTTCTTTTTCTTTTTAATTGTTATCATAATTAACGTAAATATTAATTCATTTCCACATTATCTGCTTCATTTATTAATAAATTCACAAACTGACGTTGTGTCATCGGCACAAACAAGAATACTAGTATATATATATATATATATATATATATATATATATAGTAAAGCAATAAAAATATAGTGAAACCTATAAAAAGTTGTTAGAAGGTTTTTAATACAGTGAATAAAGGTTTGAGGTATTCTTATTTTTGAGGTGGAGATGATATACTACAAAAAAGCTAGAGAAAAGACTCCATGACCGTGGATGCTCCAAGGATCACAACTCTCAAACTAGTATAACTCAAGTCACCGACTTAGCACAAATATAATTTTAGCTTCAACACTAAATTAATTTTGATCAAGTCTTCTATAAGACCGTCACGATCCTAATTCATAAGACGAAGCTCAACTTTCTCATAGTTAAACTCATCACACGGTGAGTCTGATCAATGAAATACGTCTTACAAAAGATACACGTAAGACAATTTTTTTCTAAGTTTTTGTCATTAATTTTACAAACAAGAATGTTTGAGTCGTCAAAATAGAAGAGAAGGTTCTTTTTGGAGGAAAATAGATTCTTTAACAAGGTTTGAGATAGAGGGTCCAAACCCCTATCCCTGGAATAACTAAAACAACTCTTTAGAATTTACATCAACTTCACCCTTCATTTCCCTTTTCCTGCAAATACAATCCAGTGAGTGTGCCTGTGTGTGTGTGTGCACGTGCAAAATCCTATGAAGTGCGATGTACCACTAGTCACACGTATTTGTTCTAAAAAGTAAAATAAAGGGCAGTGATCCTAATTTCATCCTCATTTTCCCTTCCCTTGTACCTTGTATTATCCAAAACACTAATGGAGCCTAGTTTTCTATCTCAATCTATATGTCAAGACATGTGATTTTGGTAACACAGTATATCACTTAAATGTAGGGCCATCAGGGCATGAACTAACCAATCACATCTCTTGCCAATTGCCACGTAGAAAGAGATGGAAAGTTGGAAACTCCAGCATTTTCCTATGGACCGTCATGATGGACCTAAGATGTACGTTAGTCCCAAGTCAGCTCTCAACTATACAGTCCAGCCCTTTAAATTTTGAGCCCTGCAATTCTTTTTTGATACTCCAGACCCAAAAATCCTATGGTTAAAGGTCATAATAGCTTTGACTCCCCCCAAACCCAGCCAGCTACGCAATGCTAATAAAAATAAAATGGTGCATCACAGACATCTCCCCAGAAACTATCGATAGCATTGACACAATTTGGTAACATTCAAAAACTGGGTGCACCAAGGCAAGTTTGTTGTGTCACCGGTAAAGCATTCAAATTCTTATCATGTGCCCCTATGCAGTATTCTTAGATAAGGAGAAACATGCATCAAGTTGTAAATATCTTATAGAGCAATTCAGCTAGTGAGGCATGCGCTTAAAGCTAAACACACTAAAAAGGATATGTATATTCTTCCAAAGTTTAAAAATTAAAGGCTAAGAGTTCTTAAATTCATCTAAAAAGTATACAATCATTATGAATCACAAGAAACACAACTAACGAACACAAAACAAGTTTTAGCAAGATCTGAAGATAGATGGTGACTCTAGATGTCGAGTATAACAAAGAAAGATAATGGTTCGGCATATGCAGAAAATGAAAACCATATGTACCTGAGACCTGACATTCAGAGAAAGAAAAGAATACCCGTGAAGACAATAGAGAATAAATAGTGATAACAAACAAAGAAGAATGGTAAACACAGAGCAGGCAATTGCATCAACTATTAGTCCAATCAGTTCATTTTCAAAAACTTTTAACAAGGTTCGTGTAGGCATGATCCTTCTGCACCCTCCCTAAGAAACGAAGTGCAAGTATAGCAGGTAGCTTTGCTTCAATCAAAATTATGATTAAACAAAACCAAAACCAAAAGCTTGTGCCTAGCCTTGGGACCTAGCCGTGCTTTTTTAACACTGCTCCGCTGGTCAAGTATTATGATCCTTCCTTATTTTTTCTTCAATCATTAAAAAACAAAAATCTAAAACTCAAAAACCATCCTAGAAACCCCATTTCCAAACACTAAGCAAGAAATTTTAATGGAAAAACCTACAAAGTGTAATATTTGCTTAAAACCCGTGTAAAGTAAAAATAACTCTCATTTTGGGAAAAAGACAGTAGTAGAATATTAACTTTTTCTTTTGAGCAAAAGGTACAACGACCGGTTACTTGAAGGTTGTAATGTACTCTTATGTTATAGGATTAGAATCTACTCGCCTCCGTTACTTAATATATGTCAAGCTGGGAGTTTTTTGTTCCAAAATAGATATTATTTTGCAACTTTCAATTAACTTTTTTCTTTTTTTTTCCAATTCTATTCATATTTATTGTAACTTGTGTTTGACTGGGTAAGAGTATCAAAGGATACATCATTAATGTTTGGAGTAAAGTTAATAATGACAATTTAATCTTTCAATATATTTACTTGAGTGACAGTGTGAAAAGACTCAACGACATATATTTTGGAGCGGAGGGAGTATTACTTTTGAGCTCCCTCCGTCCAAAAGGATAGTCTCACTTTCAACATTTTTCAGTCAAATTGTTTAAACTTTAACCACAGATTAATAAAGATTTACTTATCCTTAAAACTTTTAAAGATTGTTTTGATGGTATTCATAATATAGCATCCATGATTGAAATTTCATTACCGCAGACAAAATAAATTTCTTTAACACAACAAAAAATTCTGGAAAAAGCATAGCACTGAAATAAAGCTGAGTCAATCTTAAATAAATAAAACTTTGAAAAAACCAAATAGCTTGACACAGAATCTGACGAAAATCTTCCCTCAGTAGATGCTTCTGTTAGTTCCGAGTTCATCGATGTGATCGATCAAGTAAATAAGTCAAATTCATATCGGGCTGGAACATCACTTAAAACACTTGCAATGAGCATTAAAATCATAAACGGAGCCAATATAAGCAAATTAATCAAATGCCTAGAAAAAATTAAATCGAAATTCTTGAACAATACCTGCCGGCAGAGTATGTGTTTGTCAGTTGCAATCAGAGATAAGATGAAGGCTGCTGGAATCGATTCAAGTCGAACCCTAAAACCCCTTCTCATCTTCATTCAAACATCTTCTGATAGCCAACGATACTTGCGTAATACAACTCTAAACTAAACAGAAAAATGATATTTTTTGTTAATCCATAATGGATTTCATAGCTATAATATGGAATTACGCAAGTCTCATTGGCTACAGCCGAGATTGAGGAGGTGAAGACGGGAAGAGTTTGGGGACGCGTGGATCTATACCAGCAGAATTTCAAGTTTTTCATGAGAAGACCGGGCGGCTGGCTACTGTTCTTCGTCGGGATAGGTTGAGTGCGAGGATATCTATAGATCTTTATAAGCTCCCAAATGAGAGCATCAGCTGAACTTTTGGCCGGCTCTTTGGGCCACCGTGGATAGAAGAAATTTGGTCCCCTTGCACAAATTGTGGGTCCTAACAAATATATAAAATGTCTTAAATATAAAGAAAAATTTAGCTGATGATCTTATTAATATTTTTTAAGATCATTATT
>CM028377.1:177682178-177716982 GCA_013146195.2 Codonopsis lanceolata
AATTGGCTATTGCGGAGTTATCGAGCGAGTTGTAATGGCGCGTTAGCGGGCATGGCCTGGTTCATCAAAGTTAACATTATTTAAATTTGGATATTGATTTGGCGAGATTTATCTCCCTTTTGCGAAAGCAACAAAGCCGTCAAATAATATCGAAAGGGTTGCTCCCTTCTCTTGTTGAGGCATTCAAACTTAAACATAAGCCAGGCGGGGCCCCACTTTGCTTTCGATTTTTCAAGCAAAGTTTTGTTTATATTTGTTTGAGTATATTTTCCTTTTGACATGCACCACTTGAAAATTTCAAACCATATGCGCAATCATTTTCATTGAAACAATTTTATTATTGAAGAAACCCTTCGAAAATCTGATCAACCGGGATAAGCAGGAATTAGCGCTCATGTTAATAATAATATTTCTTCAAATGATCGAGTGCCAGGATGCTTCAAATGTTTGCCTTCTTGATTACTGCGGGGTGTATACCCTCAACAATTCACTGTAACCTTAAATGGTCCTTCCCAATTAGGTGACAATTTTCCTCGTTCAGTATTTGTCCGTAACCTCGATTTTCCTAAGGACCCAGTCTCCAATTTTGAATGCTCTTTGAACTTTCCCTATCGTGATGGGCTTTGGCTTTACGCTTGTAGTTAACCATTGATGCGAGCTTCAATCTCGTTCCTCGAGAAGGTCAGGGGCGATTGCCACTGGCGACCTCGTTATCTTGCTTTCGTTATAATGAGCCCTCGGCAGGAGAAAAAATTGTTTTTGATTGGAATTCGACCTCGATCCGTATGTGGCGCAAAAGTGTTTCCCCTGTTGATCCCCCTACAGGTCGTTCTGTCGACCATAAAGCGGCCGGTAACTAGCGATGCGCCCATTTTCTGCTCGATCATCAGTTTCGTTTGAGGCGTGCGGGAGTTGTTTGTTCAGCGGCTTCCGCTTGTCCGTTGTTGTGGATAGGCAAGCGAAGATTCATCTGTTGATACAACGTAAACTTTCGAGAATTAAGTGCCATGATCGACACAATGGCTCTAGGTAACCCGCGACACGGATGTGGTCATGCGAAGTTGATGATGTTGTTTTCGATTATGGTTAAACCGGGTTTTGCTTCAATCCATTTGGTGAAGTAGTTCGATTGCCACCACGCATATTTGAATTGGAATCGCGCTAAAGGAAAAGGTCCAATTATATCGATTCCCCACATGTCGAAAGCCATCTGCCACGGCCAGGTACGCTTTCGATGGATGGCGATCTAGGTATATCAGCAAGAAACCTTTGACATTTGTCACATTTACGCGCATTAAAGGCTGCATCTTTCCAACGTGATCAATAGTAACACCAAATAAAATTTTTTGTGCCAAGGTCCGTGCCTACGGATGACCGCCACATTCCCTTGGTGGACCTCGTATAGAAGCTCTTGAGTCATTTACGGTCGAACACATCGAGCATCGGTCTTACCCTTGACCGCTTATGATATCCCTCCGGCCACAGTATCGACACACGGTTTCGGACAACTCTTGCTCGATTTTGTCTTCGGTAATATACCTGCCGATGAAATCCTTATATTTGTCGATCCGACATCTGCTTTCATTGGCTCAATATCCATTATTGGTCCCTTTCAATGAAGGTATTTCCAAATGATCAATCATCGCTTTGTTGGCCTTAACACGGATATTTAGTCCCTCTGCTATCTTGGAAAGATAGTACGCTTTCGCATGTTATACCCGCTCGATCAATTCTGACGATCTCCCAGAAGTTGAAGTTCTTCAAAATTTCTTTAACTAACTCACAGTACTTGATCAGTGTAGGATTATGGACTGCATACTCCCCCTGTACTTGGTTCACAACCAATTGTGAATCCGAGTATACTGTGACCGAATCGATATCCATGTCTAATGCGAGCTCTAATCCAGCAATCATGGCCTCGTATTCGGCTTGATTGTTCGAGGCAGGAAATTTGAATCTAAGAGCCATCTCGAATTCCTCACTTTGATCGGTGTGACCCGATAAGATGCACACCGCTGCCGCTTTACTGCGCGCCATCCACGAACAATTCCCACGGTGGTGGTTTGATCTTAATTGTTTTTTCTGCTTTCGGCGGGCGAGTTGTGTTCGGGACCATTTCTTCCTCATGGTTAGAAAAGCTCGTTTCTACAAAAAAGTGCGCCAATGCTGTGCCTTGATCGCCTTAGTGGTTGATAGTCGATGTGAAATTCTGTGAGTTCGATGGACCAACCAAGCATTCTTCCTGAAAAATCGGGCTTGTGCAAAATTTTTCGTAATGGTGAGTCGGTGTACACAATTATCACATGTGCAGAAAAGTAGGCTCGTAATTTCCGAGCAGCAATAACAAGAGAGTAAGCCAACTTTTCTATATTAAAATATCGGCTCTCTACAGGTGTGAGAGCTTTTGACACGTAATACACAGGTTTTTGAACATTTGACTCCTCCACAACAAAAGCGGCTCTGACACTGAGTGCAGTAGGCGCCAGTAATAAATCTGAGGTTTTCTCCCATTTTCGGTGCTCATTAAGGGTGGTTCACGAGATACTTCTTAAGTTGTTTGAACGCCTCTGCACATTCCTCATTCCACTCAAAATTCTTGTTTCCCCGGAGTACTTTGAAGAAGGGTAAACATCGTTCAGCGGAGCGAGAAATGAAACGACCAAGAGCGATGATGGTGCCGTTCAAGCGTTGGACATCTTTAATACATCTGGGCAGCTTCATGTCGAGTAAAGCTTGAATCTTCTCCGGGTTAGCTTCGATCCCCCTCTGGTTAACCATGAACCCCAAGAATTTCCCAGCCCGAACACCGAAAACGCACTTGCTCGGGTTCAGCTTCATGTTGTTCTTTCTCAGGTTGGTAAAAGTTTCCTCCAAGTCTTTGATGTGGTCTCTCCCCTTGGTCTTGATGACCATGTCATCAATGTATGCTTCCATGTTTCGGCCAATTTGTTGGCCAAAAACTTTGTTGACCATACGCTGATAAGTGGCCCCAGCGTTTTTCAAACCGAAAGGCATCATTTTATAACAGTAAAGACCGCCAGCTGCTCGGAATGCGGTCAAAGCCTTATCCTGCTCGCTCATTTTCACTTGGTGGTATCCTGAATAGGCATCCAAGAAGCTGAGCATTTCAAATCCAGCAATTGCATCAACCAGCCTATCAATGCGAGGGAGGGTAAGCGTCGCCCAGGGCAAGCCTTATTAAGATACGTGAAGTCCACGCACATTCTCCATTTATCATTGCTTTTTTAACCATTACCACATTGGCGGCCGGGATGGGTAATGAATTTCTTCAATGATGTCGGCTTTCACTTCTCTACCTCCTTCTTTATAGCCTCATTTTTCTCGTGGAGAAGCTGGCGAGTCATTGTTGAATTGGTCGACATCTTTGGGTCCACACTTAGCAGATGAAGAGCTACCTCTCACTTATGCCCCTCATATCTTCCCTTGTCGGGCAAACACATCAAGGCTTGACTTTAGCGCTCGATTAATCTTGTCGCTCCTCGGGAAAGCGCTCAATTTTGATTTTACGCTCAGGAAAAGATGGATTGATAACAATTTCCTCGAGCTCATCCTCGGCCGGAACTCGGCTCTTAGCGGACTGCGGTGTGTCCATTTCAATTTTTAAATTAAGCCCTTTGCCCTCTTTTTGGCGGGCTTTGATATTTCCTCGGCTTGTCTCCTTGTCCTTGGGGTGATCAACCTCCATATTTTCTCGGTCGCGAGCACTCTCCTTCGAAATTACGGCTATCTTGTCGAACTTTGCAGGAACAACAATTTCTTCATTGGGGATGGCGGCGCGATTTTACGCCTTTTCTTTGCGTTTCTCGGACAAATTCCCACATTGTCTGGCGACTATGAAGGATGCCAGCAGGTGTCGTGTAAAACTTTGCTCGGTGAGGAACCGAGGCTACCATGCAGGCGAGCCATGGAGGATGCCCATGATGGCGTTATATGGAGATTTCGGTCGATTACGAGGAAAGTTACGACCTCAACCTTGTATGTTCCCATCGCCTATGTAAACTTCGTGTCAGCACCGTGCCACTTGACCCACTTTATGATTTGTGAAACCTTCCAGAGTTCCCAAATAAGGTTTTAATCGGGCATCAGTGAGACCAATCTCTTTAAAACAATTGTAGTAAAGCACATCCCGGCATGCTCCCGTATCTACGAGCACTCGATGCACTTGCCAGTTATTGATCAAAGCCGACACAACCAAATTCGGTCGCTCGCCGGCTTCAGCTGAGTGAAGCTGGATGGTCTGCTCGCCAAATCGAGTTACTGGTGGCATATTCATTGCTTTTGACAGTGAGTAAATATGCTTTCCCAGTTGAGTCGAGCTGGGTTCGTCCTCGAGAATAACATTCACCACCCCGTTTATCTGGGGGGCATTGCCTCTGTTTCCGCCGTTTCCCCGAGCAGGAGGATCACGGCGATTGCCGCCGTTGTTGTTCCCTTGCTTGAATCTATCAAGACGTCCTTGATTAATCAAGCGTTGGATTTCTTTTTTGAGAATGAAGCATTCCTCGTGACATGCCCACGTCGTTGTGATAAGCACAAAATTTTGTGCTATCACGGTATTGTCGTTCAGGATTCATGGGATAGGGAGGCTGGGAGATCATCTCAGTATGCATCATTATCTCCTCTGCGGAAGTGTTTAAGGGAGTGAAATGTCTTTGCTCCCTGAATCGTTGAGTGGAATCGAAGTCTTGTTAGGTCTCAGAAAATTGTTGTTATTTCCTGAGCTAGGAGTGGCAGTTGGTGTCGAACTATTTTCCGCCTTTTCCTTCCCTTTTCCCTTCCGGTCTGCCTCCGTCGAGCTGAACAATTGTGCTCGCGCAAGCATCTCACCCTGAGTGGCCGGTGGGTGCATCACCAATTCCTGCTTCAGGCCCCAGCCGCATGCATATTGTTTAAGAAGCAAAGCGTAACCTCTCCCCCATGCCGTGACTTGTTCGAGCACCTTAGTGAATCGTTCCACATAGCTATGGGAGGACTCATCAACTCCTGGACCACTTTGCAAAGGTCGAATCGACTTTTGGGAGTGCTCGAGCCAATTACGCTAGAAACTTTTCCCTCGGATCCTTCCATGCGGTTATGGATCCTTTTGGGAAGCGCCCTAACCAACTACTGGGCTTTGCCACTGTATAGCCCTAGAATGCCTTCATTTTTAAGGCTTCATTACTAGTCACTAAGCGGGATTGAGCTTCAAATGATCGCGACCAATCTCACCTTTCGGGTTTTTCAGTATTTATCGAAATTAGGAAAAACGGCTCCTGTCTTTGGAGGTGTGTTTTCGATCCGATCTGCGAATGGACTTCCATCTATAGATCGAAAGCGGACCATCGAACGGCGACGGCCTCCAATTTGTCCATTCTAGCTTGCATGATCGCCAAAACCTCGGCCATTGTTTGGGGTTGATGTAATGGTGCCGTTGGATTATCGGGCCGACTATAGTAGCGAGGTGCCGCCATCTCTTGTGCTCGGAGGCGTTGGGGACCCTTGGAGGTCTTCTTTGCCGTGGTTCTGCATCGTGCTCGCGACGGTGAAGCTCGTCGAGAACGATGAGAATAGCGAGATCGAGAATGATATGAACGCAGCTCATGTTCATCATTTCTGCGCTATTTGGTCGGGCCGTGACTCATCGACTATCTTTGTACTCACTTGACGTTTATCTCGGCCGCCTTTCCTCATGAATTTCCATGGCATTGTCATCACAGTTGTGGCCGCCATCGCATCGCCGCACGATTCTGCCGAACGATCGATGGCCAAAGGGGGCTTGTGCGGGGCATGGCCGCCAACACTAAGCGCCACTTTCGACCACGTGTGGAGCACTAAGCTGGGACAATTGGTGATTAAGCTTGTTCCTCATGGGAGCAATTGGGTGACCCAACGGCTGCTAATGTTGATTTAGAATAAACATTTTGTTCAAATACTGAGCTTGATTGCGAAGAGCTTGGGCCTGAGCTTGTTCATTCAATGGGATAGGCTCTGCCACTGAATTAAGTCGAGCAGCCTCCCTTCGCTGGTTCAACTGATCTCGTAATTCAATTGAATTGGCCCTTTGCTGTTGCAATTGATTCCTCAAATCATGTTGAGGTGGATCAGTTGCGGGGACGAAACCAGCTTCACCATTTGGTGCATGTTGTGCCGCCACTTGAGATCTGGTCATTACCCCGCTTAGCGGTGGTAAGCCATTTCTTGGAAACTGGTCCGGCTGGGGAATCCCCTCGGGCCTGTTACTAGCTGGTGGCCAATCTCCTTGAACAGATATATCACCACCGACATTTCCGCTTGCTCCAACCTGTCCCTTTCCGTTCTTAGCCATGCTAACGATAGTTGATGAAAAATGAACTATAAAGTTTTCGTTTCGACAGCGGAACCAAGCGATCTTTGTAATCTGGTCTTGGGCCGGTCCTTGCGGTTTATAGGATATCTGGGCTTAATTGAATGTGAGAATTCCGAAAATCCTGTCAAAAGAAGAAAAACACCTTAGATGGAATGCAAGGCAGGGCCTCGCGAAACCCCTCAGGTGTGAGAGTAAGTATTAAACTTTTAGTTGAAAGCAAAATGACAGGGTTTCGGTATATTGAATAGTGCGTACCTTTCAAATGAGATTTCAAGAAGTATATATAGCCTTTCTGGGAGTAAGACCCGGGTTAGGCTGTGATCACGGAGATATTTTAGGACTGTAATACCATAAATGCGGGTTGACCGCGTAACCGAAGGAATCAAGGCCAAAATCTCGGGATTGACGAGGATATCTCGAGATTAATATCGAGCTCAATCGAGCAGCCTTGTTCCCTGCTCGCTGAGTGATAGAGAAATTCCTGCTCGGTATAGTTGTGTGATGATCATCTCGCGGCTATCCTGCTCGGGTAGTTTCTTTCCTGGTCTCTGTCATACACGTGACTATCACGTCTTTGGAGCACAATGCCGGCTCGTGGCCAGAAATTTGGGCCGAGCTCATCAGTTTTGGGCCGAGCTCATCATCAAGGTATAGAAATCAAGTAGATCATAGTTAGAAATTTTGTAAGTAAATCAATTTATTACTATGTTCGTTTCAGTTTTTCAGATAAACGGTTCACTCTACTCCTTTGAGATGTTTCGCTTATATAATTCACTTTCAAGAACTATGTCTATAATATTGTACATTTTACATTGTTGTGCATAGCGGAAGACAAACAAACAAATTAACAGAGTATAATATGATCAATTACTTTAAAACGTTCTAGAGATACAACTATTTATATAGATACAATGGAAACCCTAAAACCCTTAAAAGAACAAAAACAGACAAAGCAGCAAAAACCTAAAAAACGGGGCCAAGCGGTCGCTCAGCCCAAAGCACTTGGTGACCGCGCAAAATCTTGTAGCACAGCTCGAAGTTACTTTTATCAAGCGGTCACTCAGTCCTAACCACCGAGCGGTCGCTCAGTCATAACTACCGAGCGATCGCTTAGTCCCAAAACTCAATATACCTTTGTCCAAAACCCGAACAGTCCCTCGGAGGGAACTGACATGTTGTCTGAATAATCGAGTCATCTCATTCTCAACATACATCACTCTCCATATTTATTAGTAACATACATATTATGCTTAAATATTTTTTAATTATAATAAACTATAATGCTAGTAATATATATTTTAATTATTAAAATTTTTAAATATGAACTCTTTGGGTGGAACGGGTGAAGTAATATTCATTTTCTATTCTTTCTACAATTAAAAAAGTAATACGGAGTATTTTTTTGGTCTTCCATGGATTAGTGTTGTTAAATTTATTTTATCAAACCATCTAATCTATTAGGGAATCAAAGGTAGAATGAATTAAGGAAGATGAAACGAAGTATGCCGTAGCAAATCTTCTTGAGACAATATATTCACCTTCGTAACAATACAAACTGATCAAATGACGACTATCTCCCAAGATACAATGCTTCTTACCAAAGTTGGTATTGCACTTTATACCAACATTGACAGAAGAACCGAAAAATCTGAATGATGCTCTTCAATAATGGAATTGAAAACGAAGAGGAAAGAATAAATCTAAAGAAGGAGAATGTATGTTTCGAATTTGCTTGTTGTGTCTCAAACTGAAATGAGAGTCAATTTATAGTTTATGTTTGAATTTCTTCGATAACAATTGCTACATTTGGTCCTTAACTGTTTTTTCAAATTAAAAAGTTTAAAATATCAACCAATGTGTCTGTTGACAGCCTCCTTGCACCCCCTTCGAATTTCCAAAAATAGAAAGGCTCCAAATGACTCCTTTGTGACAATGCACATGTGCGCCTTTAAAATGCCCAATGCGACATGCGCGAGCTCGGGCGATGGTACGGAGCACTTATCCTAGAAGCTAGCTTATGCAAAAGCATGACTACATAAGATATATATTAAATATTAACTTCTCAATTCACCTAACAATTGACCTCAAATTCCAACAATTAATTAGGTCATGCAGCCACTCGATTTCAAGGTTTCTATGAAAATCGCATGAAGAAGGAGAAGAAGCACATGTGTATATATATTTTTTACGGTTTCCTAAGATATCCCCAAGTCCCAAAGGCTTAGGATCACAAGAGCAAATAAATTAGGGTCTTTCCTACCAAATTTTAACGTAGTTATATTCACATGTCTCGAACCCAAAACGTAAGTAGAACAGAGCCCAACCAGATGACGTCTGCGTTCGGGGGTGAGCACATGTATATTTAAATATATCTACAAGAGCTCCTAAGGGGTACTAAAAGAGTCGTCCTCTTGAAAAACTGCACAAGAACATGTATCCGTACACATTTTGATGGTTTTTGGTCATGACATTGTACTAGTAGATGACATGCTTTTCTAACTTCCTGATATGAGTCAGTTCCTTAAACTCATCAAAGCAAAACATAATGCAACATACATCTAGTAAAAGAAGGTACATACCAATATACCATGTTAATTGTGATCACTTTATTTCCCCTTTGATTCCTTCTCCATGAATTTCCTCCCGAAAGATAACTTGCTGCAGCCCCTAAACAATAAAAAAAAGTCAATTAATTCTATAGTTTAGAGAGAGAGAGAGAGAGAGAGAGAGATACTACTTACTTGATGAGAGGTTTACAAAAGCTAGGCAAACAAATTCTAACACCTTTCAAGATGACACCACCATTGTCATCCAAATAGCCAATGATCTTTGCGTAGGGGTTTACTTCCGATGGAAGTAACATCACCCCGCTGTACACCCCGTCCATGAAAACCATCAAGTATATGGTACTACTACCAGGGTTTTCCTTTTCCATTCTTTTGGACAACTCCAAGCAAAATATTTTTTTTGTTTTTACTTCCTTTACTTCTCCGGGCTCGATTCTTATGATCATTCTGTAGCGATCTGGCCGAGCTGGAGGGACGAAAACCCTAATCTCCATATTTACAGATGACCTGTTTTCGAATTTGGTGAGTCCATGGCCCATTGATACTGTGCTGGATTGAACTGATCAACTGAGAGATCAACAAGAGCTAGCGGTAGCGGACTTGACTTGCCGGTTTTATTCTCTTTGTCGTCCTATTTGCAATCAACTTTAACTTTCTCTTTTTTTGGAAAGAATATTTTTAAAGGCTTTTCTCTAACAGACTAACATATTTAATTAGTTAGAAAATAATTATTAAAAAAAACAAAATGAAGCTAAACTACACTAAAAGTAAGTTTAGGTATTTTATAACGGGCAAACAACCCAAACGGTCCCTGTACTTTTTGAGTTTCTCGGTTTTGGTCCCGATTGCTCGAAATTGGTCCTTAAGCTGAAATTTTCCGTGGACTTGGTCCTTCCGTCCAGTTCCGCCAGTTAAGTTTCCTCACGTGCGTGTCACGTGACTTTGGCCAAGGGTAAAATGTTTAGGTAAGTTTAGAAAGTTCAGAGACCATTTAGTACTAAAACAATTCTATAGAAGACTGTTGAATTTCTGGACAATTGTCGCCCGGTGGAGGTGTAGCGGTGGTTCTAGTTTGAGAGAGAGCCACTTAGATCACATGTAATTGGTAGGCTGATATTCTCAATTTACTTTCAATCTAGAGCACAAAGAATATGAGAACTTCCTGGTATGAAGGCCGAACCTCCAAAGATGGAGACATAGTCGAAGTTCTTGATGGGATGAGAGATTCTGGACAAGCATCATCAACAAATATAAAACCCAGCTGCGGTTGAGGAAATTTATTCTTAAAGTGGATGAACTCTGTGTTTTGTAATGCTCGTTCTCATTTAGATTTTTTCGGTTGGTCTGAATTGAAACCCTTGTTCCTGCAATCTTGCAAACAGAAAAGGGAACCATTTAAATCCAAAAAGTACAAATCAGAAATACAGATCAAATACAGGAACCATAACCGAGAAACCCAAAAAGTACATGAACCATTTGGCTTGTTTGCCCTTTTATAATACCTAAAAAAATAAACAATTCTACATCAAATACAGATCAGAAATTTGGTGAAAATGACAAAAAAAATATAAATTATGCATTTTCGATTGGGAGGGAGAGAATAATGACTTATTGTGCAAGAAATTTTTAAACTTTAATTAAAAAAAGGAAAATAAGATAAAATAGTATTTAAATCTCAGAAAAACAAAGTAAATAATTTAAAGTAGGACGAAGGGCTTAAGCAAGACTTGGGAAGACTCAACTTTATGATAATGCCTCTTTGTTTGTAGCAAATAAAACTTTATGATAACTTGATTTCGGGTCGGTGACATTTTTGTTGTTTTTTTCTCCAGTAGACGTTGAGTGACAATGACTATAATTCCAAATTTCTTACTATAATCCTTCATTTTCTAAACTTCTCATCTCGATATATATAAGTATTTCTATTTAATGTTTGAGATGTTTTAACATATAAGTGTCTTTATTTTATTTTTTTGTCAAAACCAAATATTTTAAATAATTGTTTTAATACTCACTCCGTTCTGGATGAAGAGTCCACTATAAGTATATTATTTCAGGATGTTTCACTTTAATTAAAAGTCCACTTTTAAAAAATTATGTTTAGTATCTCTATAATATTTCAATTTTATTCCTCCACATTTGATATATACTAACATACTAATTATGCTTAAACATTTTTGTAAATCTAAACGACTTTAATCTTAATTATATATACCAATGTTTTAAAAATCGCTAGACATCGGACCAGCGTCTAGCGCTTAAGGCGACTAGTCGGGGCCTACAACTAACACACAATTACTCATATTTTGATAATTTTCTTAATACTATAAACTTAAATATTTAAATATACTAATAAAAAATATCACCAAACAATATAAAAACTAAAAAATGAATACTTAGTTAATACTCAATAGTCAATACTCCATAACACATTAACATAGTTAGTATTAATACACAATAACTTTAATACTCTTAATACTCCCTTCATTCCGGGGAAAGCGTCTATTATTTTATTTTTAGACATCTTACTTAAAGAATTCATTTTTAAAAATGAAGACATGAAAATATTATTTTATTACTATTGGTTTACTAATAGTATCATTATTTTTTAATTTTCAAACGGAGACTATTCACACGAAACCGAAGAAGAGGGAGTATAAAATGGATCATATTTTTTTGGGTCCGCAAGCCGGATAAAGGCCCTCCTGGTCTACTTCAGTCTTCAGCTACCTTCCCTTTTTCTAACGCTCTTCTGCTTTCACCGACCACTCACTGTGCACTCTGTAACTAACTCCCCTCCCCCCCTTCTCTCTCTCTATCTTTTAGGAGCATCACTTTATGCCCTTATCTCCATTCTTTCGATCTCTCTACTTGTCCACGGCAGTCGGTAGCTCTTTGGATGTCCTTCTTTCTTCGGTCTAAATGCAATTATTAAGTCAATTTCTTGATTGCCAAGTCTATCTAAGAAAGGGAAAGAAGGAAAGAAGGAAATAAGTCTAACGCCCTCGTTAACACATAAATCAATCATGTACTAAAATATGCTCTTACACATTTAGTTCTTGAGTTTGATTTTGACTTTGACGGCATCCTTTAATGTGTAGTGAGAGCCTAAAGTAGCTCAAACTTATGTGCATTTTAAGAATAAAATTTGCAATCAAATTAACAACTAATTAACGAGAGAGAGTAGCGTGGCGTGGACGTGGAGAAATAGATCAGCAGGAGACCTTTGGGTCGATAGTCCATTTTATATTTAAGAAAACTAGAGGTGACAAATAAGCGGGTATGAGCGTGTTCACTTAATTACATGGGTTAAATGGGCATGGGTGCCCATTTACTCATTAACATACAATTATCAAATAAATACAATAATTACAAAAAATAAATCATTTTTTTACAAAAAATACCTCAAAAATAACAACTAATTATACTACAACTTCCCCCACACACCTCAAAAAGCTTACCTTTAAATTCATTGAACTGAAACCGAGAGATGTGGAGATAATAAAAGCTACATGAATTGAAAATCCTCAAATTGAATTACTATTCCTATAAAGGAAGAAGTCTGTTTTGTCAAATGCTTTCCTCAACTTGAAGAGCTGCAAATCAGGTACTTTATTGGCTTTTTTAGAGGAACTAATAGCCGAAGATAGAGGAATACCAAGACTTAAAGGACCTAATAGTCAGTCCGGGGCGGTTCTGAACTTTTGGGGGTCCAGAGTAAAAAGAAAAAAAATGGCACTTCAAACATTATAAAAATAAGATTTTTAGACGAATAATTTTTTGACTTTTCATAATTTAAAGTATTGAAAATATATACTACCTACAAACATGTAAGAAAAATATGTATTAAATAATTACTGGAAACTGTTATTTTTCATTTGCTAAAAAAATTTGCAATAAAAAGAATATACTCAATCAATTTTTTTCTTTTATTTAATTTTTGACTTCTAGATGGGTATGTTTTTGGTAACATGTGTGTACTACAAATTCAAATTAAAAAAATCAAGTGAAAGCTAAGAATTAAACGGACATAAGCAATAAAAATTATAGCCTCATTACAATAAATTTGATTTTTGGTTAAAATATTGATATTATATACCCAATGATTATTATAATTGCACATATATTTCAATTTAAGTAATTATTTATTTTTATCACCCAGATAAAAAATTTGATGGTCAACTATAACTTTTTTTGATAAGTAATTTGGCGAACACAAAATAAAAGTAAGATTGAATAACTCTACTGGAGCCGAATACAAAATATTTATCTTTATATAGTAACTCTTTATCTATTAGCTTCCGAAGTAAATTAAAACATATATAAGTAGTATTGAAGTTGGTAATAAATAAATAAAAATACTTAACCACAACCATTATACTTACAATGCAATTGGAGGATAAAGATGAAAGATTATGAAAAAAATTATAAGCGTAATTTTTTTAAATGATTATTTATGTAAACAAAATAATATATGAGATTATTTACCCAAAACGGGGAAGTATATGATATAATATGCATATAAAAAATAAAATTTAATAATTAACCATACACCCAAAATAAAAAAAAATACAAAAATCAACACTAGGGGACTTGAACAAAAACCTCTACTTCATTACCACTACCAATCCATTGAGCCAAAAAACAATTTGCACACTTCAAATACGTTATTTATTTTATATATTATAAAAATTAGCCTACATCTATAAAATTGGCCTCAACAAAAAATGTTGAACCCCTCAAGCTAAAGATAGACTTTTGCTACTATGAGATAGTGGCACTTGAAGGGTGATGATATGAACAATGATAGTGTGCATAGGAATGCGAAGATCTCGCCAAGTTGTCTGCCGGCCTCAGCATGATGATTTCCTCGAGCACCTGGAAGGCAAGAACTCCGATCATTTTAACTGGATCTCCATCGTTCCTAAAATGAACATTTCGTGGACCCAATTTCTCTCTTTCCCCAAATCCGAATGAAACCTTAATTCAAACTGTTTGACAAAGCACAAGAAATAAATACATAACAAGATGGTGTTGAGAAAACCCATAAATGATAGTATACAAATAAAAGTAAATAAAAATAAAGAAAATCAAGAAGGGACAGAGAGAGAGAGAGAGAGATACAGTACCTTGACGGAGAAACGTGGATGAGAGAGATGGAGAGAATTGTGGATTTCGTCGAATGTCCGGACGGAGATATCAGAGAAAGCACCAGTTGAGAGATGAAAGAGGACACTGTTGTCTCACTTGAGGAAGGAACAGACCCATTGGAGCTCAATTGCGGGAGAGCGCAGACACTTAGATTTTGGTGGGTGCCCATTTAGCCCATTATAATTAATGGTCTCAAATGGGCATGTCCATTTGTGCCCATTTAAAAATTTGAGTATGCACATGCCCATTATTTGGTGGGCGGTCTGAGTGGGCAAATGGATGTGAGCATATATTGCCACCTCTAAAGAAAACCCATAGTTTTTCGATTGACTATGAAATGTTTTATATTTGACAATATAAAATTTTCTCACTGTTACCAAATATCAAAAAAATACAAAAATTATAGTCTAGTACTTCGACCCCTTCAAAATCAAATACATAGTCATTGGATCCACCAACGAGTAGCTGCTACGTGGTTCATAGCTCGAATCGGTGAATTGACACTGCCCTGAAAAGTTTAAGTTGTAGGGTAGAGTTGGTGTTGACAAAGTGTGAGGTCTCAGGTTAGGACAATACTACTCCCATGCATCTTGGGGCAAAAAAGAGACTAGTAAGAAAGCCTTGTGGGGAAAACCAATTGTTCGGGTTCAATGAGTCATGAAAAAAGCATTTTCCCAGAAAATAAGGATTGTTATTTCTGTTAGCAATTCAAGTATGCAATAATGCAACCAACCTATGTATTTATGTTAACCACATCAGCCTAGAACCCTAAACATTTACCAAAAAAAATTCCTATCAAGAAATTTCAAAACATGGCTCCTGATCAAGTTTCATTCATCTGCAAAACAACAGCAATCAGCACCAAGCCAGTGCCACCCCGAAAATCTATCCCGTTATCTGTTTTTGACCGTGTAATGGAACACAAACACCTTCGGATCGTGCTCTATTATCGGTCTTGTTTGACAGAGGCAGGGGAGCTGACAAGAACACTAAGTGAGTCTCTCTCTCAAGTGCTCTCGAATTTTCATGTGATGACCGGACGGTTACTGAAAACACCCGAAGATCAATGGACGGTCAAGTGTAATGACGCCGGAGTAAGGATGGTGGAAGCAAGGGCAAAAGGAAGTGTGGAGGAGTGGTTAAAAAAGGCTGATAGAGAAAATGAACTTAACCTTGTTCATTGGGAGGAAATGTATGATAACCCCTATTATTGGTCTACCTTTTATGTTAAGGTGAAAAAAAATAACATTTGTGTTTGTTTATAAAAGTATGAATTTTGAGTTTTTTTTTTTTGTAATACATATTTCAATAATTGATTTTCTAAATTTTCAGATCACAGAATTTGAACAAGGGGGTCTAGCAATCGGATTGAGCTGCACTCACCTACTCGCTGATCCAATTTCTGCCACGATGTTCATCAAAGCGTGGGCCGACACAACCTTATTAGGCGGAAAAATGAGATCTCCGCCATTGTTCCACCCCTTGCCACCACGAAGACCCTTCAATACAAACATCAACCACAAACCTGACACTACTTAATCAATCACTACAAATCCTTAGGGAAGAAAACAAAACCAGTGTCAGCCCTACATCATACAACTGTCACCCTAGAATTTTCGAGTGAAATGGTTCAATCCTGCACGGTCATGGCTAGGCCTCAAGGTGCACGCGAAGGGCTAACCCAAATGCCTTTCCAAGCACTAGTCGCCCTATTTTGGGTTTGTATAAGCAAAGTTAAAGGAAAGAAACGTGGTTTAACAAACATGTCGTTGTCGTTAGATATGAGGAAGGTTTTAGGATTAGACAAAGGCTTCTTTGGAAATTGCATGGTTCATAACAACGTTCAAGTGGAGAGTCAAGAGGCCAAAAACGAAGCTTTATCAAAAGCAGCCACTGCAATAAGAGAACTGGTAAAAATGATCAATAGTGATGGGATCATGGACTTGATCGAATGGTTGGAAATCAACGATCGTGACCAACGCCTTTCGGTGATCTATGGCCACGATCATTTGGTTTGTGTTAACTTAGAGGATGTAGGGTCGTATGAGGCCATATTTGAAAACGGTTTCGAGCCAATCCATGCTTCTTATTACATCGAACCGGCAGCGGGAGAAGGCCAGGTGTTGATTCTTCCATCACGGGCGGGCGAGGGTACGTTTAGCAGGGTGGTTATGGTTACACTTCCAGAGGATGAAATTGTCAAGCTCTTGGAAGATGACCTTCTCTTGCAATTTTCACCAACTATCCTAGGAGAAATTAAATGAAGAGGCTCAAGTGATAGCCTGTTGAATCCAAGCCCAGCACAATTATGGGCTTATCTATTGGGCTTTTCAACCCAAAATCTTTTAGTTGTTCTCACTTATAAACACTTCAGGACTGCCCATGCATTTCAATTTCAGTGAAAAGACAAAAAGACGTTTGTTGCGATTTCCTCTTTTTATCCAAAATAAATTTCTATGCATAAATTTCATAAAATTGGTCATAAAATGCCTTTACTAAAATCAACCTATATAGAATGGGCTGACGATAATTCCGTTTTATACGGATTATCGAATGAGGTTGTTGTTCTTGACATGAGGTAACACGACGACGGTTAAAGTGTCCATTTTCAATCCCCCACGCCACTTATTTGCAGATCGAGACCGAACTAATTTTATTCTAACAGATTGAGACGGAACAAATATTATTATTATGAAGATGCTAACAAGAGTTACCAGCATCATTCAAAGCATAACCAATTTTTCATTCTTTGTCTTTTGGGAAACTTGTGAGACCAATTTACTAGAATGATAACGTGAATTGATACCTACCCATTACTTTTTTTAATCTTTTAAATTATTTTCCTCTCTCTCCTCTAGCTAAGCATGGCCAATAGGAATGTAAGGGTACCAAACATTCACGTTTGAAAAATGAAATGGTGAAAGTTTGAAACAAACATCCAAAGTTAGATTCTATATTACAAAAGCTATAGGCCTTATCTTTGGTTGTTTGATATGCAATTATTGAATTAATTGGAAGAGTATCTTCTAATCAATAATATCTTTTTCATGTTTCCAACAAGTTGGTTTGTTTAATTAATACTAGCTAGTACTTCCCAATGCATTCAATCTTCACAAGGGTCATCCATTCTATAAAATTAATGGAGAATAGGGATTGAATTGCAATGTAAGTTTCTTTTGAATCTAAATACTTCATTATAAATAAGTATGACATTGAACTCCAAAGACTGTCATTTGTCATTGTTTTTTTTTAACAATCTTTAAAATTTGTTTTTTAAAACTATTTTTTGAGCAAAATTGACATTGTAATTCCTAACTGTAATCCAATTTTTAACAAAATTAATTTTAATCACCTCCCATAAAATTTTATTAAAAACCTGAAAAATCCTTAATGGTAGTTTTACTTGAAATTAGGGGGTGGGGTGTAAATTAAAGTTATTGACATATGTCAATTTTTCAAATGAATTTTTTTGAGTGGTCCTTTCCTTTTAGACAAAAATATAGGTAAGTAGGCTTTATAAATGTTTTTTTTTTTGAGATTTTTTTCTTTCCTTTTTTAATTTATAAAATATCTTTTAAAAAAAAGACTAGCTAACAATTTAAGAACAAAAAAAAAATCTATTTTCAAAAATCAATTATCATTTAGGATCTCTCAATTTGAAAAACTTAGGGGAGGTGATGGAAACAGACCATGTGCTATGAAATGGGGTCCTGTTACCCCACTTAACTTTTTATTTTAAAACTACAATCCTTTCATAGTCTCATATCTCACCATCCTCACGTGCCTGTGACCCGACTTTTTTTAAAAAAAGTTTGTTTTTTTAATTACTAATCAGTTATCTCTGATTCTCATTGACATCGCACACGCACACGCTCACGCAATTGGGACTCTTTCTCTCTCAATCTCGTGACCTCATCTTTAACTCCCTCCCATCTAGGCTCCACCGGACCACTGCGGCGCTTCAGCGATTAATTTTAAAATGATTGTCTTATATATTTTATTAAAAAATATTTATATAAAAGCATTTCAAATAATGATATAATTAATCGTTTTTAAAATATAAAAATGTGTAATGGATAATTATGATTTCTAAGTTTTATTAAATTAGTGTCCCCACTTGAGATGCATTCACCACTGATGATAGTTCGTGATAATCAAAAAATTGTATCTCCGTTTCAAATTACAAATTGTCTAAAAAATAATATAGTGGTAAAATGTAAAAATCTACTAAAGTAAAATGACATAATTGACTATTTTTCCAAATTGAACGGCCAAACCTCACTACTCTCTCGGTTATTAAGTAATTGTCTTTTTTTTTTCTTTTTTCTATATGTTCTAAATCCAAAATTATTGTTTAGTTTCTAAACTTTTACTTTTAAATTATTGACTTTTAACTTACCATTTCACTATTTCTCTCTCATCACCATCATCTCCTCTGTTTTAATTATGTTTAGACATTTTTCTCTTTAAATATAAAAAATAGTAACTAAAACAAAAATAATAATTCCGAAGTCAAGAAAATAAAAATATAAGAGGAGGTTAGTAAAGTAAAAAATAATTTATGGAACAACTCACTATAAAAATAAAAGTTACAAAATCAATAAAACAAAAATAATTTAATGTGGAGGTTAGTAAAATAAAATAGTTTACAGAACAAAAGTTTAAAACAAATTCTTAAGAATATATATGTAAAAAAATAAGTTAGAAAAATAAAAATATTTGATGGAACAAAAATAATAGTTACAGAGTCAATAAATAAAAAAACAAATTAAACTGAGGTTTCTAAAATAATAAAAATAATTTAAGGAACAAAAGTTTAAGACAAATTCTTTAAAATAGTTATGTAAAACAAAAATACATTAGTAAAATAAAATTATTTGATGGAACAAAAATACTTAATAGTTACGGAGTCAATAAAACAAAAATAATTTAAACTAAGTAAAATTATAAAAATAATTTACAGAACACAATTTTAATACAAATTATTAAAAATAGTTATGTGAAACAAAAATACGTTAGTAAAATAAAAATACTTGATGGAACAAAAATAATAGTTACAAAGTCAATAAAACAAAAACAATTTAAACTTGAGTTAGTAAAATAATAAAAATAATAGTTACGAAGTTAATAAAACAAAAAATATAATGGAAGTTAGTAAAATCAAAATAATTTATTGGACAAAAATAATAGCTAACGATAAAAATAATTTTGTTATTTTGATTTCAGCTTATTTTCTTATCAGAAACTCCTTTATTTGTAAAATAAAAATACAATTTAATAATTAAAGTAATCATTCAAAATGAAGAACTTATTTGAGTTCAGATTTTATTTTCGGGGCAAAAAAAATCAAAGTTTGTTCGAAGACATCATTCTACAAAGTTTTTGAATAGTATAAAATGTTCGGGGTTGTCAGGCCATTCATTGATATTTAAAATTGGTGTTACAGTAATGCTATTGAAAACATTGGCCATACTGTAGGGTTGTGCAATGGAACAAAACCAATCATCATAAATTTTGGGGATCATATTATTGAAACAAATTTTTTGAAAGGAAACAATGTTGGAGAAAATGTTTTTATCCCAAGATTGTCATTAACTCCATCTGATGTAGACCCTAAAGGGTGGTCCAGTGGTAGAGTTGTGGTTTTATAAAATGTGAGGTCTCATGTTCGATTACTTCTCATGCCCCCTTAGGGGAAAGACTTACCAAAAAAAAAATTGTAAAAAAAAACTTCATCTAATGTAAGACTGACTTTCAAGTTTTAAAGAAGATAAATTTTATTGATGGTAGCATATGTCATGACAATTAACAAGTTTCAAAGTCAATAATTACACATCGATAGGTCTCTTCTTAAAGAAATTAATATTTAGTCATGTGCATATATGTCATAGTTTTTAGGGTAACAAATTTTTTTGATTTAAAGAATTGATATGAGGTAAAGATGAAAAACCAACTAATAAAATAACAAATGTTATGCATAAGGAAATTTTTTAGAATTTATAATGATTAGTGATATACTTATGTGTCTTTGTTAATAAACCAATTATTCTTATTTTATCTTTTAAGATATTTTTATTCTCTTTATTTTGTTTATGTACGATTTAGTTGAGGGTTAAAAAAACTAGTTTATATTAAAGTCATAAATTTTTTGAATCTGGATTTTTCTTGTTATAGTTGATAGTTTATGTTGGATGTGGGTGGGATGTGGAAACCGTGGAAGGAAGTGGGGGAGAAAAGACAACATACTCAAGTGTAGGGGGCTAAGCATTAGCATGGTGGTTCAGAACTTCAGATTAAAACATATCATGCTATCTATATGAAGTTCAAAAGTAAATATGCGTTTGCCGGGAGTCGAACCCGGGTCTATTGCTTGGAAGGCAATTATCCTAACCGTTGGACTACAAACGCTGATATGATACGCCAAAAACTAATTAATATATAACGTATATAAATTCGTTTTGTATATTTACAAAATTATTTTTGAAGTGAATGGCACCTTATGAAATTTATCAAAATAAAATAAGCTAATGCATTTTTTTTCAAAAAATATGTACTGCCTCCGATTTCAAATAATAATCTTCTTTGATCTGGCACACTGTTTAAGACAAAAATAATTAACTATAATATAAATATTTGTGTAATGTGTGATTTATGTTAATACTTTTGAATATGTGACCGTAATTAATGTAAATAAAAAAAAGTAAGAGTGAATTAGTAAAAATATTTTTTTTTAAATGATAATTATTTAAAATCAGACATAAAAGAAAAAAAAAGAATGATTATTTGATATGAAATGGAGTATTAGAAAAATAATGCAGCAATAACGCTGACTTGTACACTTGTATTATTGAGAATTAATATTGTGTATGAGGGTACATCATATTGTGGACACGATGTATAGGCACTGAAGTATACTATGTAAATGATGTTATGAGATTGAGATTGTAAAATGGTTAAATTGTTAAATTGGTGTTGATTTGAAATATATATGTTATTATTTGAAAAATAACAAATTTGATTTTACAGTATAGAGATCTAAACAAATTTATTTGACAACAATAATATCAAAGTTTGTAAAAATACCACAAACTCGAGCTCCTAAGGTCAAACCTATATACTCTCTCCATCCCAAAATTATTGTCATGTTTTTATTTTCGTCAGTCTCAAATTAATTGTCTTGTTTGAAACTTTCCTTTTAAGGATAACATTTTTACCACTTTACGGTTATTTTTTTATCTTCTTTTAATTATGGGTCATATACACATAAATTTTAAAGTAAACTACACATCAAACTAATATTAATAATCCAGTTAAATGTATTTTTTTAAACCGTGCGTCAAGTTAACCTAGAGGATAATCTATTAACTATAACTAAAACAGAAGCTGCTTCTGCCACGTGGCGGCTTTCTGTTAAGTGCTTAATTTTTTAAAGTAATTTGGTACTGCCATGTGTCATTATTTATGAATTATTAAAAAAAATTCTTTTTGATAAAAATTACCGTTTTTGCAATTTTAAAAAAAAATATTCTAATCTTTAAAAATGTGATAAATTGTAAAATTGTACTTTTTGATAATTACAAATGTGATAACTCAATTTTAAAATATTTTCAAAAAATATTCTAATCTTACTTTTTGATAACTACAATTGTGATAAAAAGATTTCTAATCAAAATTGCCATAAAGTAGATTTCACAAAATTACCGTCAAATGTGATAACTAAAAAATGTGATAAATTTTAAAATTTTACTTTTTGATAACTACAAATGTGATAACTAAATTTTAAAATATTTTCAAAAAATATTCTAATCTTACTTTTTGATAACTACAATTGTGATAAAAAAAATTTCTAATCAAAATTGCCGTAAAGTAGATTTCACAAAATTACCGTCAAATGGGATAACAGAAGCTGATGTTGCCACGTGGCATCTTTCTGTTAAGTGCTTAATTTTTTTAAGTAATTTGGTTCTGCCACGTGTCACTATCTATGAATTATTAAAAAAAATTCTTTTTGATAAAAATTACCATTTTTGCAAATTTTTTAAAAAAATATTCTAATCTTAACTTTTAAAAATGTGATAAATTTTAAAATTTTACTTTTTGATAACTACAAATGTGATAACTAAAATTTAAATATTTTCAAAAAATATTCTAATCTTACTTTTTGATAACTATAATTGCGATAATTCAAAAATAGCAGTAGTATTTGATAATGACTCTTCTATTCCAAGATAAATCGGAGTTTCCAACTACCCACCCCTCTCTCCATCCACCCTTTCCATCCAAAGTATTCTCTCATCCATCACAAATTTTACTATCGTTTGTTTTTTGTTGTTCATTTTTGCTTATCAATTATTATTATTATTTGATAAACATTTATGCTATGCTAATGTGATTCTGTTGGATTCTACAGATTAATTCAGGTGATCGGAAAATTAATAAATACATAGTAGTATTTAACTTCAACTAACTATATAAACACACCCTATTTTCATCTTCTTCAGGTAACTTCCATTAAGTTTCAATCAAGCGTATACGGTGTCTGACAATCATCGTCATTTCAATTGAGTTGTGCCACTAAGATTACCCCAACAGTTTCAAGTTGGACCAACCTTCAATGATATTCTCTACTTCTCAAGTGTTGTATTTGCTTGCATTGCATACCTGTCTCTGTCTCTTTCTACAGTCATCTACCCTTACAAAGACTAGGATTTGGATCAATGGTATGTCATTTGTTTTTTTCTCTTTCATTTCTTATTTTTATCTCTCTTTCATTTTTGATCCAAACATTACCTCATTTTTTATGCAGGGGAAGCCGTGAGTAGGCATTTCGTCCTACACCTCGGTGCTCATTAACGGTAGGGGCGTCAATCCGAGTCGCCAAATCATCAAGTCGAGTCGAATCATGCGGTTTGGTTCGGTTTTGGGTGCTATATGGTTTAGCTCGGTTTGAGATTTTGGGAAGTCGAACGGTTTGGTTTGGTTTGTGGCTTGACATGTCGAGTCGAGTCAAACCGAACCAAACCAACCCATTTTGAGCTGAACCACCAAGTCGAACCATCGAGCCAAACCACCAAGTCGAACCACCGAGCCAAACAACAAATTCTTTAGAATTCCTAACCTTTATATTTTAGTACTCTTATACTATTAATATTTTTATACTATATAAACTATAAGGCTAATATTAGTATTTAGGAATTTACCTTTAGACTTTTTGAATTTACGTAAACGTTTTAAATATCATGTACGTTATTGTATTTTTATTATATTGGATTCAATTTATTGATTATAAGAATTAAAAATGTTAATCCTTTTATTTGAAAGTTTGTGCAATTTTTTAAAAAGTGAGTTTATGAATATAATTGTATTATATTTAATTTTTTAGTCTTTTTTTTTTAACGTGTTTTTATAATATTTTCTTGGTTTACTTAAATTTTGAATGAGTAGAACTCTTTATAAATTAAGACCGAAATGAAACCAAACCACGAAACTGAACCACGGAACCGAGTCGAACCATCATTGTTCGGTTCGGTTCAGCTCAAGACCTTAAACGTTTTAGCTCTGGTTTGATTTTTCTCAAACCGATAGCATGCGGTTCAGCTCATAATTTGTTCCAAGTCGAATCATTTACACCCCTAATTAACGGGGCAAATTTTCAATATTTCTTCTATTTGCTTATATACGTGCAGTTGCCACTTTTATAAACACATTTTAGTATGACTTACCTTTGGATTTTGGGATTTCAATAAACTTATTGATTGTTATTGGATGTCTCTATTGTGTGTTTCATTTCAATCTTTGATGAAATTTGAATAAAATAATTGTAACTATGTCAACATTATGATTAAAAAAATATTTATTTAATATCATTTACATCATGCTCATCTAATTGAAATTGAATAACAATATGCTTAATTTATATTTCTTCTGATCAACTTTTCTACTTCTCAGTATACCTCTCATGCTTGACACATGCATTTGAATTAACCTTTCAACACACACACACACACACACACACACACACACACACACACACACACACACACACATATATATATATATATATATATATATATATATATATTTTTTTTTTTTTTTTTTTTTTCAATCAGGTGATAATGTGAATACTGTTATAAATCCAATATAACTACAATTACCCTTAGAAATTTACTAATTAATCTATATCTATTATCTATTAATTACTTCATTTTTTAAAGTTCTCTTTTTTCTACAGAAAATTTATAGGCAAATCTTTCAATTACGTACCCATTTGAATGATCAATTTCAATCTATTCTATTAATCTATATATATATAAAAGCTAGGTAGTCTAAAAGAGGTAAAATCCCGCCAAAATGTACTTGCTAAAAAAAGAAAGTCATCTTTGAGTATTATTATATAATAGTTAGCATGCATTGGGAACACAAATCTGATTAATTGATTACACAATTCTCAAAATTTATTGAAAATGTGCAAATATGCACATGTTGTAGAAAATATCAAGATTCTATGTAATAATATTTAATATGCGTAGCCACTCATGTGAAAATCTGTAAATATAAATCCCTTTTGGTGTATACTTAATTTACTGATTAATTAAAATGAGCAAATATAACAGTGGAATAAGAACAAATTTGCGATAAAAAACATATTCATTGAATACATGTGATTACAAAATAAAATATAACCACAATTAATTATAAAAAGTCTGCTATGAAAATCTTCATATATGACTTATCTGTATTTGAAACTTTTGTGTCTCTTTCATCGTATCCGAAATTATGATATCAAAACAAAATTTATTTTTGCAAGTAACCACATTTAATTATAACTTATTGGCAAATCATATGAATATATATGATTAAATTATAGTAGTAGATACCAACCACAAATTTTAAATATTTAATAAATCTATATGTTATATAGAGAATAATATACATCTGAATTACTATTTATACTACTTAAGATCCTAAATTTTAATAACAAAAATATTAACTATTAAACTCTATAAAATTATGAACGGGAAGATGATTTAAACAATTCATAAAATATTTGATTAAATGATATCAATTATACTGATATAATTTGTTCCCTTCATCATGTTTTTTCTTTATTTTTTAATTTGGTTTATTATCTTCATTTTATTTGTGTATAATTTAATTAAAAGATATATATACACGTGCGTTTAACGCACGGGTGTAAAACTAGTTATTACTAAACTTCAACTGCCATGTGACAACTTTTGGTGAAATGACTGTCACGTGTAAATTTTCTGTAAAATAACAAAATATTTTTCTTTTGTCAAATATAGTTTAATTTAAAACGAGACTGTATTCTATTTAATTTATACAAGTTTAATTTGACTGAAATTTTCTATTCTCATTAATTTTAATTTCCCTACTATTTTATTTATACAAGGTATTTACGGGATAATTTTATGTTAATTTTTTTTCTATTAGTATATATCTATTAACTATTAATCGATGAAGTTTTCATCCATCGACTGTGTAGAATTTGTTTACACACTGAACCCTTAGATCAAGACACATGTCAATCAAAACATTTGTCTTGATTAACTTAATTTTTGGTTGCTCACGTGTCATGTTCAAAAAACATTTTTGTCTAAAAAAGATTATACACCACTGGTGGATGAAAATTTAATTTTTATTAATTACCACTACCATATGCTACTGTTATCATATGACGACTTTTTGTTAAAATGATCAATTTCACCAAAAAATTACTAATTAATTTATAGACATTAATTATTAATTAGTTTATTTCTTAAGTTCTTTTTCTATAGAAAATTCATAAGCAGATCTTTAAATTACTCATTCATTGATCAATTTGAATATTTACAATATTTTAGTTTTGTTCAAAGTATTCTAATTTAAAATTTTAATTACTTATAATAAGTTTAGAAATTCATCTTATAATAAATAATTTTGCAAACAAAAATACTATTTAAACCGTGCATCACACGGATATAAACTAGTTTTGGGTAATATAGTAGGTTGGTTAGGTGTTGACAAGTGTCAAGAGTAGGCAGGTGTACCATGTTCTTCAAAGCAATGGAACAAATCCCATTTCAAAACACAATATCACCGCTAAAAAGATCTGCCACTTCTTCCCTAATTTTTTTTTTTTTTTAAATCTGCCACTTCTATTTCCAAGTTCCGTTCTCCAGTCTCATTGTTCTATAGCCTTTGTCAATTAAACCCCCTACACTATCAAATTTAATCTATCGGACTAAATACTTTCCTTTCTAAAAAATTAACAAACAAATATACTCCATTCATTTCAAAATTATTTGTTCTTTTTGACCCGACACAAGAATTACAGAAAAATAATTGACTTGATTATAATATTTGTTTGATTTGTAGTTTCATTCAAAACACATGTGTATGTGACATATAAGCAAAGTATGCTAAAAAAGTAATTGTAAAGTGATAAAAATATTGACCTAAAAAAATTTTTTTTAAACAAAATAATAGTTTGAGATGAACAAAAAAATATAACAATAATTTGAGATGTGGGGAGTATATATATATATATATATAATCAACCAATAATGATACACTATAGCGTCGGTGTGTATATATATACTAGATCTGCGTACCCGTGCCTATAGCACGGTGCTAGTATATATGATTTCGTCAATTGAAATGACAATGTCTAAATAGAAAGTGTAATTTTAAAATCGACCCATAATATAATCAACCAATAATGATACACTATAGCGTCGGTGTGTATATATATACTAGATCTGAATATCCGTGCCTATGGCACGGTGCTAGTATATATGATTTCGTCAATTGAAATGACAATGTCTAAATAGAAAGTGTAATTTTAAACTCGATCCATAATTGAGTTATATGTAACTGACCCATGGTTGCTCATAAAATTAATTGTAGGGGGGTGGATTTGTAAAAACTAAAAGATAATTTATCATAATATTAATTGTAGAGGGTGACTTTGTAATTAAGAGTTAAAAGTGGATAACTACTCTCACACATGTGAATGTGAGGATGAATCACAACCATTAATTTTTTAAAGATAATTTAATCTCAACCCCTAAATAGCTTTAGTCAATTGCACATGTACAAGTATGAGCTTTATTGTATATTAGACTAGATTTTCGTGCCCGTGCCTATGGCACGGTATTTCGTCAATTGAAACGACAGGGCCTAAATAGAAGGTGTGATTTTAAAAAAATGTTACAATTGAGGGGCGCTATTCGAACTTGACCCATAGTTGAAAGGTATTATTTGTAAGGAGTTATATGTAACTGACTCATGACCGTTTGATCGTGTTCTTTGAAATCAATCCCACTGCCAAACAAATTTCTACCAATCAACTGAGATAATGTTTTATAAGAGGTGACTGTTCAAAAAATTAATAATCGCAAGGTGTGACTTTGTAATGTGGAGAAAAAACATAGGAAGAAGAAAAAGGGACGACTGCTCATAATATTAATTATAAGGTGTGACTTTGTAATAAGGAGAGATAAATAGGGAGTTAGAAGTGGATAACTGCTCTCACACATGTGAATGTGAGGGTGAATCTCAACCATTAAATCTTTTAAGATAATTTAATCTCAGCCTCTAAATAGCTTTAGTCAATTGCACATGTGTGAGTATGAGCTCTATTGTATAATAGATGGCACGATATTTCGTCAATTGAAACGACAATGCCTAAATAGAAGGTATGATTTTAAAAAAATGTTACAGTTGAGGGACGATATTCGAACTTGACTCATAGTTGAAATGGATTATTTATAAGGAGTTATATATAACTGACTCATGACCGTTTGATCGTATGGCTGAAATCAATCCCCACCGCCAAACAGCCTCAGTCAATCAACTGAGGTAATGTTTTATAAGGGGTGATTGTTCAAAAAATTAATAATCGCAAGGTGTGACTTTGTAATGTGGAGAAAAAACATAGGGAGAAGAAAAATGGACGACTGCTCATAATATTAATTATAAGGGGTGACTTTGTAATAAGGAGAGATAAATAGGGAGTTAGAAGTGGATAACTACTCTCACACATGTGAATATGAGAGTGAATCTCAACCGTTAAATCTTTTAAGATAATTTAATCTCAGCCTCTAAATAGCTTTAGTGCTCGTTTGTTGCAGCTTATTTGGAGTGACTTTTGGCTTTTGGCTTTTGAAAAGCCATATTTAGAGTGTTTGTTTCAGCTTATAAGCCAAAAGCCAATAAGTGAGGTACAACACCCTTTATGCATGGAAAAGCTAAAGCCAAAAAGCCAAAATTTTGAGCTTTTTTGGTTTTTTTTTAAAGATAAAGACAACTATTTATTAATAAATATTTGATTATCCTCATCTCATCCTTTTATGAAATATACATAAAAATATGAATACTAATTTTGATGTTTTTTTTAACAAAAAAATATAACAACTCATAAACAGCTTTTCAACATCTGTAACAAACAGTCTATCATGCAATCAACCAAAAGTCATTCAGCCATCAGCTTAAGCTATCAGCTATAAATCATAAGCCATCAGCCACAACAAACGAGCCCTTAGTCAATTGCACATGTGTGAGTATGAACTCTATTGTATAATAGATGACACGGTATTTCGTCAATTGAAACGACAATGCCTAAATAGAAGGTGTGATTTTAAAAAAATGTTACAGTTGAGGGGCGCTATTCGAACTTGACCCATAGTTGAAAGAGATTATTTGTAAGGAGCTATATATAACTGACTCATGACCGTTTGATCGTGTGGCTGAAATCAATCCCCACCGTCAAACAGCCTCAGTCAATCAACTGAGATAATGTTTTATAAAGGGTGATTGTTCAAAAAATTAATAATCGCAAGGTGTGACTTTGTAATGTGGAGAAAAAACATAGGGAGAAGAAAAATGGACGACTGATGTGGTGGATTTTATGATATGTAATTCCCTAATTTTCTAGACATTATTATTATTATTTTAATGTATTTTAGTTTAGTTTGATGTAATTTTGAGTAGTTTATGATTTGGTAAGTTTTTGGGTAACTTTTGTAATTTTGAGACTTATTGTGAGTATTTTGTGATGTCCCTGCAAAAGTTTATTATTGTGGAAGATAAAATTGCTAGTATCGAAGTGGGGACCAAACTGTCAAAAGCTGAAAGTTCAAGGATCAGATTTCAAAAGCAGCAGAGTTCGAGAATCAAAAGAGAAAAGTTTGAGGTTCAGGGGTCAAAGTGAAAGATAAAGATTTGGAAACTATTTATTTTTGGTAATAGATGGTAGGAGGATTTGACTACCTTTTATTAAATATTCTCTTTCCTTTTTCTTTTAAGATTTTCCTTTTTAGCTTAGGATTAGGTTTTGGGGAACAAGTATTTATACTTGTTTTGACTTCATAATTATCTTCTTCTTCTCCTACTTAATTTTCTCTAGAGATTCTAGCTATTTTCATGGAAGCTTAATTACATTGCTTTGGGTTTGAATCCTGAACCGTTTGTTTAATTCAATTGAGGTATTAATTTCTTTACTTCTGAATCCCTATTCATAGTTTTACTTGTTTGAATTGCTAGATTGATTCTTAGGGTTTTGAGATTTGATCACCCTCTTTTCCCTTGCAATTGATTTAATGCTAGTTTAATCTTAAGTCTGTCTCAGATTATGATTTTACACAAGTAGCATCTTTGAGATTTATGCATGTGTCATGGTAAATTGAAAAGGGAGTAAAACTAGTTTTCTTTCTATTTGCAAAAGAATAGAGAATTCCTTGATCTTAAATTCTCAAAGTTTTATCAATCGTTATTGTGAACCTATCGTGTGCTTAGGTTTAGATAATGATTAGGGAAATAAGTGAGTGTGTCAACCGCTTATAACCATCATTAAGGAAGAAATAGGGATTGAAATATATCTCGGATCAAGTGAATAGGGAGAAAGAGAGAGAAATTATACCGATGATATTGGATTGATAAACGGGGATGGAGACAAATCTGAAGTGCTAGTCCTTAATTGTTTACAACTTAGTTTTAATTTCTGTCTTAGGTAGTTAATTAATCACAAATCGACCCCAATCTTGTCAAGTGACAATTGTGCAACCGAATAACCGTTCTTCGATCGACCTCACCCTCGACTTGTCCTAGCTAGCTCAGAGCCGAGTCTTGTCTTGGTAATTAATTTGTAGGCGTGCGACTTTAGCTTTGTCATTCAATTTTGGCGCTGCCGGGAACGTTATATTTGTGTGCACTCTTACTCTACCCTAATCGCTCTCTTATTATTGTCGCCCCGTCTGTGGTGTGGAACCTTTATGGTCCATACTGCTCGCTAATCAAGTTGTTAGTCCCTTTGTTCCAGAAATTGACAGATATTTCAGGCATAGGAGAAATTTGCAGCGGAGCAGGATGAATAATAATAACGGTGAGAACGATGACGGCCCGGAGGTTGTGAACAATGGGGGTAATGGAAGAGGCAATAACAACCCCAATAATGGTCCCGAGGTTGTGAACAATGGGGGTAATGGCAGAGGCTATAACAATCCTCCACCTCGGACATTGAGGCAAAGGATTGCTCCTAACTGGAATGAGCAACCGCAAGCAGTGCTATTTCCTGATTTACCGGCTGGGGTAACTTTTGAGTTGAAGCCGGGATTGTTGAACCAGTTGCCCCATTTTAATGGGATACTGGGAAAATCCAAATCGAAGACATAGCTCGGCCACAGTAGATTTGTGCAGTGCATGAAGCCACCGCATTGCCTCGAGCGATTAATGCGGGCTTCTCCTTTACTCAAGACGAACGCGAATATGTGGTACTATCACTTGCCACCCAACAAAGATTACCTCTTGGCAAGAGTTGAAGGAGGTATTCCTTGATGAGTTCTTTCCCGATCAAATCAATGTCATGAAGAGGATATCGAAGAACATGGAGGCGGCCGATGAATCACTTTACGATTACCACAACAGTTCTATAAGCTCTCGCGCAGGTTGTCCGTATCATGGCTTTGATGATGAGCAGCTCATTGTTTATTTCTATGGGGGATTGACTGAGCAAGACAAAAGGTGGGTGGATTCTGCTTGTGGAGGTAGTATTCTGAACAAAACTACCAGGGATGCAGAGCAGTTGATTGAAGAGCTAGCTAAAAGCACACGGACTCATGGGAGGAGGTCTAGCGTTAGACAAGTCAGTGCAGCAGGATCGAGTGATTCAACGAGTGATTTGAAGACTGAGCTGGCAGATGTTAAGAGTTTGTTAAAGACATTGGTTTTGGGTCAACAACCTCATCCATGCGGTATATGTGCTGATGTGACCCACCCGACTGACTCTTGTCCTACTCTTCAGATAATGTGGCGGATGTCAATGCTATAGGTTTCAATCGGCGAGGCAGGGCAGAGGCCACCACAAAGACAATTACAACAATGCCAATAATGTTCATCCGAACCTCAGAATGGTCCACCCCGTGGACAACAAGGGTTCGAAATTGCTCAATAATCGGCAAGGGTTTCAAGCAGGTCGCAGCTTCGGTGGAAATCAATATAATCAAGACAGAGCACTGTTGGGACAAAGAAGAACAACAACAGGGGGACAACACAGAGGACTCGTCCGATCACTAGCGCAGAGCATGACTACCATGAATGGAAACTTCAGCCAGCTTCCAACGGGAGACTAAATCGAGCATCGGCAATTTGGAGAAACATGTGGGTCGGTGGCACCGGCGATGCGGTTGGGAGAATGGAGGCTAAGGATTCGGGAAAGTTTCCATCTAACGGAACCGAATCCAAAGCCTAATGTCGGCAATGACTTTGCGCAAAGGGGAAAAGCTAAGAAGTGGTTGTTGAAGAGGAGCCCGAGTTAGTGGTTGAGAGAGTTACACCCGAGGTGCGATTCCCTCGAAAAGAGAAGAGCACCTTGCACCGGTATTTCTGTTCATGAGCCGCCTCCCCCGTTTCGTATGCTTTAAGGGAGGACGTAGGCCTGAGGCCGATAAGGCTATTTTGACACCTTCAAGCCGCTTGAGGTAAACATTCCGTTTCTTGATCTCTCTCAATCTTAGCCTGCATCCCAAGGTATGAAATTCTTGAAGGAGTTGTGCACTATGAAGAGGAATCGAGAAGGAGCGAGTCGAAGAAGGTAAAGATTAGTGAACACGTTCGCAGTCTATCGAGAAGAGGATCTTACCGAAAAAGTGTAGTGATCCTGTATGTTCGTGATTCCGGTGTCGCTAGGGGATAATTCTGAGCACATGGCCATGCTTGACTTGGGGGCTTCAATCAACGCCATGCCTTATGCGTTGTTTGAGACCCTAAAGTTGGGACCTCTACAGATACTCTCGGGTGGTTATCCAAATTTTGCCGACGATCTAATGCGTATCCTAAGGGGTGATTGAGGATGTTCTAGTCCCAAGTTGGGAAGCTCATCTTTCCTCGCCGACTTTTATGTCTTGGAGATGGATCACGATCCTAAGGCTCCCATTCTGTTAGGGAGACCTTTCATGTCGACTGCTCGTACCAAGTTGGATGTTACTAACGGGTCAATGACCATGGAGTTTGATGGGGAACAAATGGAGTTTAATATCTTTGCTGCTATGAAGTACCCTAAGGATGTGCACTCGGTGAACTTCATTGATATCGTGGAGCCTATAACCCAAGAGGTGTTTGAGGTGTGCGGGAGAGATGATGACATGAAATCTGCATTGGAGAATGCGTTGGGATACACCGGGTTGGAGTTTGAAATTTCCGATGAGATGAAGGAGGCGGTGATGAGCCTCTCGAGAGTGCTATGTATGTCTCACCATCGGGTTGGTAAATTACCGTTGGAGGTGCCACGGAGAACCGTTGGAGGTGCCACCGAGAAACCCCTTGCCATCTGTTGAGAAGGCGCCTGTGCTTGAATTGAAACCTCTTCCCGAGAATTTGAAATATGCTTTCTTGGGTGAAGGGAAGACACTGCCTGTGGTGATCTCTAGTGTTCTGACGGAGGAGCAGGAGAAGCGATTAGTGGATGTGATCCGGGAGCGGAAAGAGGCGATTGGGTGGACTATTGCCGACATCAAGGGCATAAGTCCTTCTCAGATGCACACAGGATTTCGTTAGAAGAGGGTGCTGCTTCGCATCGGGGCAGACCGGGAGAGGTTGAACCCACCTATGATGGAGGTGGGAAGAAGAAGTGTTGAAGTTGATTCTTGCAGATGGGAATCATATATGCCATATCGCATGCTGAGTGGGTGAGCCCTACTCAATGTGTAGCCAAGCGGGGTGGGATCACCGTCCGCCATCAATCACAAGGCGCGAGTTGGTGCCAACCCGAGCAAACGGATGGCGTGGTTCAGATTGATCTTCGGCGACTAAATGAGGTAACTAGAAAAGATCACTTCCCCCTCCCCTTTATTGATCAGATGTTGGAAAGGCTTGCCGGAAGGGAGTATTATTGTTTTCTTGATGGGTATTCCGGGTATTTTCAAATACCAATTGCAGGAAGACCAGAGAAAACTACTTTTACTTGCCCTTCGGCACCTTTGCTATCTGAGGATGCCCTTGGTTTATGCAATGCACCGCGACTTTTCAAAGGTGTATGATGAGCATCTTCTCCGATTTTGTGGAAAATTTTATGGAAGTTTTCATGGATGACTTCACTGTCCATGGTGACTCGTTCGACCAATGTCTTGCTCACCTTGCTTTAGTGCTTGACCGATGTGTTGAAACGAATTTGGTGTTAAATTTTGAAAAATGTCATTTCATGGTTGAGCAGGGCATTGTGTTGGGACATGTGATTTCGAAAAAGGGTATTGAAGTGGATAAAGCAAAAATTGATGTTATTTCCACACTTCCTTACCCTACAAATGTGCGTGAAGTGCGGTCGTTCCTTGGTCATGCGGGGTTCTACCGTCGCTTCATTAAAGATTTTTCAAAATTGCATCGCTCTATGCACCTTGTTGCAAAAGAGGTGGATTTCACATTTGATGATAATTGCAAGAAAGCATTTGATGAGTTGAAGGATCGGTTGACTTCAACTCCTATTATTCAAGCCCCAATTGGTCTCTCCCTTTTGAGATCATGTGTGATGCGAGTGATTATGCCTTGGGGGCAGTTTTGGGTCAAAAAGTGGATCGTGCCTCTCATGTGATTTATTATGCGTCTATGACTTTGAATGAGGCACAACGAAACTACTCCACTACAGAAAAAGAGATGTTAGCGGTGGTTTTTGCTCTAGAAAAGTTTAGGTCCTATTTGCTTGGAACCAAAATCATTGTGTACACCGATCATGCTGCTCTTAGGTATTTAATGTCGAAGAAAGAGGCAAAACCGAGACTCATTCGGTGGGTCCTTCTGTTAGATGAGTTTAACTTAGAAATCAGGGATAAGAAAGGAGCCGAAAATGTAGTGGCCGACCACTTGAGTCGTTTGGTGAGAGAGGATAGCACACCTCATAAGCAGGCCCCTATTAGGGACGAGTTTCCTGATGAGGCTTTGTGGGCAGTTAAGGACGTGTTGCCTTGGTATGCGGATTTGGTAAACTTTTTGGTCTCTAATAAAATTCCCCAAGTTTTTTCTAAATCTAAAAGAGACAAAATCCGCAGTGAGGCTAAGTACTATGTGTGGGACGAACCAAACTTGTGGAAGCATTGCGCTGACCAAGTTATTCGTCGTTGTGTCCCGGAAAATGAGATGGCCTCTATTCTTAAGTTCTGTCATGAGTATGCATGTGGTGGTCACTTTGGTGCCAACAACACCGCTTAGGAAAGTGTTAGACAAAGGGCTTCTTTTGGCCAAAATTATTTAT
>CM028377.1:177717082-177763318 GCA_013146195.2 Codonopsis lanceolata
GCTTGAAGTGTTGGCGGGGCCGAATTGATGGTAGGCTGGGTTGACAAGTGTTTAGCTTCGCTTGTTGGAGCTCTTTTCGCGACTGCATGAACTTGCTCACGTCTGTCAATTGCCTCATATCTGCTTGATGAATCAAGAGAATATTAACCGAGGAAAAGCATAAATTTGTAAAGTTATTAAAAGGGTGATGAAGTAAAGCCGGTTGAAATGTAACGAGAGAGAAGCGAAGATTAGAGAGCTCGGCAGAGCACAATCCTCGCACTCATTAGGAAATTTATTCCCATGGAGAGCAGATATGGATGGGGAGTTTGGATCGATAACAACTCGAGGGTTCGACTCCTCAATTGGAAGGTAGGAGATCAGCCGGATAGGTGGTGAGACTTGCGATCAACACAAAGTCTTGCTAGCTTCGCCCACTTCCTTTGCTCAGATAACTTCTAAAGGCTTTAACTATTCAGGGTTCCAGACGGTGAAGCGTTTTTGTGGTGTTCGGGAGGAAGTACCGTTCGATGTAAGTCTGAGGGCAGTAGATGCTTCGATTCAGCGAGCAGGCCTTGAGTCAACCGTCGACCTTGTTGGGACCATCGGTGAAGTTTGAAGAATTCGTGGTTGGAGGCGGTATTGATAGACCGATTTTCTTGTCAAGAGGAGGAGGAAAAATTTGCGGAATAAAGTCATATCGGGCTCGGAACAGGAGTGGCCAAGCGCTACGATGAAAGACAGGAACCTAACGGTGGTCGAAGTTAAGTCGCGAGGGAAGAGTATTGGATGCATTCAAATTACGATGAATGGGTCGAGAGGAGGCAGAACTTCGGCTTGAAAGAAGTCGAAATAAAATACCATTTGTCTCCACGAAGTTATGGCCTTCTTTGTCTATGTCTAAGTTAAAGGCACGAACACGGTAAAGTTTAGGGTCCATTCCTAACAGGTAGAACCAAATCTTGACCTCTTCCTCGAATTCAAGTCTTCCGTCGATTGAGGGGAGAGATGCAGGCGGGAGCGAATAAAGTTTGGCTTGGCCCGGTAGTTGGTCGTTTGGGTGAGGAAGATCATGCGCTGGCGGTTCCGCAGGGATCACAGGAGCCATTGTTATTTGGTTGCTTTCGTTTAGTGAGTACGGGTTTTGCGTCGAGTAATCCGGAACCACATCTTGCTCGCTCTCTTGAGGAGAAGTCGAGCGAAGCATTTCTTACGGAGCTCCATGGTAAGTAGCTCAGGCCTTGATTTCGGAGCGGTTCTTCGCTAGACATCATGAAGAGGAATCGAGAAGTCGGGTTAGAGTGATTGGGTGAAGCGACAAAAATTAGTGGTAAAGGTTGAGATCGATGGCAGGTGCGATCATGGATTTCTCGATTCCCTCGATGGGTTGAAAAAGGGTTGGTAATTGAAGGTGAGAATTTGGGTCTATTACATTAATTGGATGAACAATTTGTAGAAAAACGAAAAAAGGGTTTAAATAGCATAAACCACAACTGAGAATTCAATTAAAGAAGATGCCGTGGAAGAGTGAGGAAGAAAGCAGAAATACACGGAAGTTCGGGAGATCTTGATTTTAACTAGAAAGTCTTTAGAGGATTGAATCGGGAGGCGGCTCGTGATGAGAATTTAAATTGGTATTCTTGCCTTTCAAGCGTTTGAGAATCGTAGGATGTGTAAAGTTGTAAGGAAACTTAAAGCTTTTTATACCAATAAAACGCCGGTTAAGGGATCAAATCATTGGGCCCGAAGCACGAGGCGCGGTGAATGAGGCAGCATTTAATGGGCATAAGGAATTGGGCACCTTTTGGGCGGGTGGCGGTGGCGGTGGCGTTTCATCCTTTCAAGCAGCTTCCAAAAGCCTTCATAGTGCCGCCTATTAGACTTTTTGGCTCCAAGATTATCAGAAAGAAGTGTGTTTTGAATTTTTTGGGTTCTCTTCGTTACGAGCATGAATACTCGGTAAGACAAGGAGTTGGGGGCTACTGAACTGCTTGGCCCAATAGGCCCAAGCCATGAGCCACGTGTCAAACGTGTATTTCCTCAGAAGCGAGCAAAGTGTTGCAGAGAGTAGCGGGTAAAACCTTAGCTTTTGTCGGGTAATGCTCTTTCGCTTGAAATGGGGGCTCGGCTAAAGCGAGCAAATTGATAGCGAGCATGTTGCTCGTCTTCGTTAGTAAGAGTTACTATCGGTGAGGACATTCATGTAGAAAAATCAAGGTATTAGCGAGGTGGGCACACAGAGCAAGAACCCTAGCCAATAATAATTCTCTGGATGATCCGTTGCCATTAGTGGGCTAGTTAAATGCGTTCTCATTAAAGACCATGACCGTTTGTGGGGTAGTTAATGACATTTATGGGTGGTTAATAGAGATCATGGGCAGTTAATGCCAATCATGGGTGGTTATTCATGGTTATCGGCGGTTATGCCTTCTGGCGCATATAAAAGCTTGACAAAATATGGAGAGAGGTATGCGCAATCTGATTCTCTAGCCAAAACTCTGCCAAATTGCTTACTTCATTGTTTATTTGTATACTGATTTACACGTCGGAGGGCCTTTGCAGGGAGTGCCCCTGCCCAGTTCACGTTTGTTCATTCATATTGCAGAGTTGAGCTTTGAGGATCTACGTACACGTTGAAAGCCAGGTGTACGTATTAGGCTTATTCAGTGCATCCAGATTTCTTGGACGCATCAGATAGTAAACGGATTTTTTGTTGTAATTATCAGGTCTAACATAAGTTTATACAAGAAATGTATATCCCTATCGTTTTCCGTATAAAGAATAATAACAAAAAAATTTGATGTGCATAAAATATCTTTAACCAATCTAAATAATTAAAATAATTTTTCATCTCAATCTAAAAGAGATTAAAATATCTTCGATTTTATTCACAAATTAAGATAGCTCCAAATGCATTTTCATTTCTAAAATACACATAAAGTTGCATATCACAATTTAAAACTTGTTCAATTTATGTTTTATACGACTGCTAAAACTTCTCACAAGATAGTAGGTAGCTCCACCAAAATAACTTAAGAAAAAATTAAATAAGTTATCACTTTTTTTCGATCAGAATAAATTATCTTATACTCCGTATTAATTTTTTTAAGCTGGAAGGTCAAACAAGCCCCTCACCTGCCACATCTTCAATCAAAAAAAAAATCTAAATTGTTGTCATGAATTTGAGTTACATTTCAGGGCAAAGGTTACATTTGTAATTTCAAAGTATGATGATTAAATTGAAATTTCTCAATTTATATAATAATTTAAAAAATTAAAAAGAAACCCAAAATATCTCAAGTTGACTATTCAATGCACTTTTCTCGTTGATGGAAAAACATGAAGGAGAGAAATGGAGAGAATAGTGGATGCGGTTGAATGTCCGAAAGACGAATGAAGAGATCACAAAGAGCAAAAATATGAGCGAAATTTAAAGAACAATGGTTTTTTGCGTGGGTATTCAAGTAGACGTTCATTTAGCCCATCATAATTAATGAGGTCCATTTATATCCACTTAAAATTTTAAGTGTGTCCATACTCATTATTTCTTGTACGATCTGAAAGGGTAAATGGGTGCGACAAAAAAAGGCCACCTCTAGTTGAATGTAATCTTACACGAGAACAAGTAATGTCGTGTGGTCTAAACGGGACTCGTTATAATTTGAACACATCGAATTAATATGGAGAGATGATTTTATATGCCTCACACACAACAAACTTAGATTCAATTCAATGTATGGAAATAAAAAAATTATAATAAATAAATAAATATACTGTAATGTTGACTTTTTATGGCAGGAGAGATCTTCTTGGACGGTCACAGAAAGATTTTGTACACATGGGACAGAGATGTTGTAACTTGCATAGATTTTGATAAATCCCAGCTTTGGGGCAAGTTGGGAGTTCGTGTAGACATGATCATTATAAATTTGCTACAAAAGCTAGCTTATATATATATAATTAAGCATATAGATCATAGATGATCTTTCCCAAAACAAAAATAATGCAGAGTACTAATTAACTGTACTTGTTCTTTTAATACTATATGTGTTTTTTAATGTAATTTCGAAAACTGAGGTAATAATCTGTAGAATACAATTAGGTAGATTCTCTAATGAGCTGCCAGAATATGAATGGTCAAAAAGAATTCATAAAGGGTATTTTTGGTATTTACAGAAATGAAAATGTTTAATATCTCTTTTTATGAGTAATTTAAACGATCAAGTAAGTCTTTTAAACAACTCAAACATAAAGATGAGTTGTTTAAAACGACCAAGTGAGATGTGTAAACGACTCATACATAAAAATAACTTGTTTAAAACGATTAAGTAAGTCGTTTAAACGATCAAATAAGGTGGTTAAAACTATTAAAGTAGTTTAAACGATTAAGATAATTTGTTGAAACGAGTAACCGAGTAGTTTAAGGACAAAAATAGTAACTCGTAGCCAGAATCTAACCCTTTAGCATGGCCAGGCCTAACAAGAGAATGTAAGCCAACCTTCGTAAGGTAAGTCCCATGGACTTGTCCCATAGGTATCAAATTTTGATATTTATTTGTCACTACTCATATATATCAAATTATCATTTCCAAACCATCGGTATCAAATTTTGATTTAATTATTTGAAAAAAAATTATATCAAACACATATTTTGACATAAAAACAAAATTGAAATACTAATGAACAATAATTTACCAACACATATTATGACATAAATATATTATCAAAATGAAGGGTATCAAAATGAGGTGTGATATCACAACTAATTTTAAATATTTTTCATTTTGACCATTGGAGAGCCTAGTACAGTTATATAATATCAAAATTTAGTTTTAACCTATATTATCGGACTTGCCCTAATAGGCCGAAAGATCAATTATTGGCAAAACAAATAATGTTGGGATTATTTTAGCAGTCTTACATATGCTTTAATGATCACTGTATTTGTGTTTAGCCTAGTTGGTGAAGATCAATTAAAACTAACAGATGATTATTATTATTATTATTATTATTATTATTATTATTACTTAAAAGTCAAGGTTGAAGTCTTAGTTTACGAATAATTTACTACGAAGAAGGCAAGAAGAAGAGATCCCACCGGCATCATAATTCAAAGTAAACAAAACATGTTATGTTAGCTAAGATTTCTGCAAGAACTTTGTTCAACATTATTGTCCGAATATTTGGGGTTAGTGATGCTATATATTTTAATACTCCTAGTCCCACCGGTGATACGATTACGTGTTTTATAATTTTTAAAAAATAATAAATAAATGTTAAAATTGCAATAAAAAACATCATGTTTGACAAAAAAAGTCAAATAGAACAATAATTTTGGAAATGAGAGAGTATTAATTTTGATTTTTTTTGTTTATTTTTATGATGTAGCTGTTAAAATCTAGAGTTCTATCTTAAAACCAATTGGCTAGGAGGGGTGTATCCTCAGGATCTTTAGTAAGTGATTGCTAAACTTGATTATTCCTGATGTGAGTTTAATGGCTTAACACACCCCTACACATATAACTGAAATTGAGACTTATAACGTGGACTCGATAGTTTGGATGACATAGAGCAAGAACGTGGGCCATTAGGCCTGCACGTATAGAACCCACTCTAATGACAAGTATGTAGGCATGGATTATGGGATTTCTATAACTATGAGGTAAGTGATGTCCTTGCAAGGATTCAATTCCCGTAAAGCTTTAACTATGACAAAAATTCTAACCATTCGTAAGTATTTTTATTTGGTATGAGATCAATTTAATAAATAATTAGAATAAATAAAATTTATAACTGATGGGGTAATTCAGTTTTATGTAATTGTAGAGGGATAATTCAAACATAACTCATAACTAAGGGGTTTATTTGTAACTCACATACTTACAAATCAATCTGGACCGTCAGTTATGTTTAACACAATACGATTAGGGTCACCGATTAGATCCTAAGCTCTTTTATAATATAAATTAGTATTTGTGTCCGTGCCTATGATACGATACGAGGAGGGGAAGATGTCAGTATCGAAGAGTGTTAAATCAATATCCTATATATAGTAATATCTGTACCTGAATATGGGCGTCACTGCTGAGGCCTTATTTATAAAATTATTTATGTGTGTGTGTGTTTTAATAATGAACGAATGGGACTTATACACTATATACTTTCCCAAGATTATTCAGAGAGATGGAGAATGGAGTAGGCAAGTCTAATGTGATTATGTGAAGACATCATATGTTTCTTTGGCATCAAGTTCAACAGCTTTCTTGCCCAACAAACAAAATTACCAGTCAACTCAGAGCCATCGAAAAGTCAAAACTATGTTTTGCTTATTGAGTGATTGTGTGTGTGTTTTTCTTATAAAATTATTTATGTGTGTGTGTATGTTTTACTACTTACTTCCCAAGTTAAAAATGGGTTTCAAGTACATAAATGATCAGTCACTTTACTATTTTTTTCTGCTAAATACTTCATAATTACATTTCAATGGAATATATCAAAGAGTAAGTCTTCCGGTCTTATGGATCTTAATCCGTAAGACGGAGTTTCACTCTCTCATAACTCAACCCACCAATACGCGATGAGCCAGTTAAAGAGAATTAATTTTACAACATATAACCGTAATACTGTCTTACCTAAATTTTTTCTTTATATTAAAAGAAATTAACTCAATTAGCAACTAAATAACTAAATGAAAATCTATAATCTAACATTACTTGAATACTTTTAATCATTAATACTCCCTCCGTTTCGGACAAAGAGTTTCCGTTTGAAAGTAAAACTTTTTAAGAAAATAACAATTTTAGTAGTTCATTAGTAATAAAATGATATTTTTATACCTTAATTTTTTAAACTAGATTCTTTAAGTGAAACATCACAAAATGAAATAGTGGACTTTTTACCCGAAACAGATAGAGTAATTCGTTCCATCCAAAGAGTACTAAAAAAGGACCAAATTAATGAAGTATATTAATGTCATTAAAATTTGTTATAATTACAAAAATATTTAAGCACAATATGGTTTGCTTATAGCACAAGTTGAGATATGGTAAAGATGAAAGTTTATAAAAATTGTAATCATATAACTTTTGTTTATAAAAATTGTAAGCATATACTCCCTCCGTCCCTAATTAATTGTCCTGTTTGACCTGGCGCACAGTTTAAGAAAAAACAATTGACTTGATTATTTATATTGGTTTAATGTATAGTTTCCTTTAAAGCCCATGTGTATGTGGCCCATAATTAAAGTATGGTGAAAAAGTAAGGGTAAAGTGGTAAAAATGATGTTCTAAAAAGGAAAATTTCAAATTGGATAATTATTTTAGGACGGACGAAAAAGGAAAGGAGGACGATAATTTAGGGACGGAGGGAGTAACTTTTAAAATGTATTATTTAAGTGAAACGTTTAAAATTAAATAATGTACTCTTTGCCTGGACAGATGAAGTGTTTATATATATATATATATATATATATATATATATATACAAATGAACTAAAAAACATGTAACAAACAACATAATCAACACAAATAAATAGAATATATAAAGAAGGCAAAGACACAAAATCTAAACAATTATTTCCAGGTTGTCATTAATTGTTTTACTCTTTTTTACAGTTTTTCCATTTTAATATCTGTTTCCCTCTAAATGAAAATATTTAAAAGAATGTAAAAGCCAAAAAAACTTATCAAACTAAAAAGAAAAGACGAAAACATGACAGCATTCAATTTCAAGGAAATACTTACAGAAAACTCTCTCTCTCTCTCTCTCTCTCTCTCTCACACACACACACACACACACATAGATTTTGGGTTTAAAACAATTGTAATTGTAGGATTTTGAATCTCTACCTTTTTTTATTTATTCTTTTGGTTGGTGTCAATTCAAAAGTTTACACAAATCTTTTAGTACTATATGTTTATATGTTAATTAGTCACTTTTTGCTTCATCCGTTCATATATTATTGTTTTATTTAACTTTTTTGAGTAAAAAACAAACCCTTTTTAAATAAAAATTAAACATGTATTTTTTAATCATAAAACACGTAATTTATAAAAAAAACCTAAAATTTTATATTTAAAAATTTCATTTAAAAAAAGTCTGTTTAACTTAAAAAATCAAATAGAATAATAATTTTAAAAAGGGTCAACAAATACATACAACAAAGTGTTATTATATATATATATATATATATATATATATATATATATGAAAAAAAGTTATACAAGGATAATCTTCTTTCTAGAAGGCATCATGCATCATCTTCTTTTCTAGAAGAAAAATAGATGGATAAGAGCATGGAACTGACACTAAGCATATACTCTCCCCCGGTCCCAAAATATACTGTACGATATTTTGAGATTTTTACACAAAACAAGAAAACATATTGTAAAGATTAACATATTTATATTTAAACATTAATAACGTATCTTGATATTTTTATCCAAAGAGCTAAACACAAGTTACAAAATTAATAAATATGAGTAGAATTGGAAAAAAAAAGATAAAAAATCTTGAAAATTACAAAGTGTTATCCATTTTAGAACAAAAAATCTCTCCCAAAACATCATTTATTTTCGGACAGAGAGAGTATTATGTTTTCTTTGGCATTAAACTCAATCTAATATACAATAGAGTTCAGTCGATTGACACAGACTATCTGACCATCGGTATTAATCTCAGTCATAATATTAAACGGTCAATTACATATAATTCTCTTATAAATAACCATCCTCAATTATGAGTCGAGTTTGAATAACGCCCCACAATTACTACTTGAAGTAATATACCTCTAAACTGTAATATTTTTTAAATTACAGATTCTATTTATGTATTATTGTTTCAATTGATATAATTAGATATAATGGAACTGTCGTAAGCAAGGACACAAACATCTTTATGGCACAAAGATCTACTCCCTCCGTCCCTAAATAATCGTCCTGCTTGACCCGGTTCACAGTTTAAGAAAAAATAATTGACTTGATTATTTATATTGGTTTAATGTGTAGTTTTCTTTAATGTCCATGTATATGTGACACATAATTAAAGTAATGTGAAAAAGTAAGGGTAAAGTGGTAAAAGTGATGTTCTAAAAAAGTAAGTTTCAAAGTGGACAATTATTTTGGGACGGACGAAAAAGGAAAGGAGGACGATAATTTAAGGAGGAGGGAGTAATAATGAATAATATCGCTTTCCTTTGGAGTAAAAGAACATTGAGAACCATGCGTTTTTAGTATTTAGTATTTAGATCCAAATGTGCAGTTATCGTCCTCTAAATTTCTAGAAACCTAACACCTTAATTTGCAAGTTGTGACCGACACTGCGACACCAGTACTCCTTGAATGTATGGGTAATGAGTTATGACTAGTACCTACTCTCTCATCCTAGATTTTTTTGACTCGCGAAATGTTTATCAAACACAAATTATATATATATTTTCATAAAACACATAATTTTATAGTACCAAAAAGCATTACAAATTACTGTTACTACGAATTACGTATTTAGTAATTTTTGAAAAAATCAAATAAATAAACGTAAAATTGAAAAACAGTTTATCCAGTTTGATTAATATCAAACATGACAGTAATTTAGAAATAAAAGGACAAAAGTATATTTCAATTGGGTATCGGAGATTTGGAGGGGTAGTAACGTCTTTAAGATTCCTCAAGGATTAATATATAATTTGGTCTCTGAACTTGTCAATTCCGATATATATGGTTATTGATGTTGAATTTTTTTATGGTGGTTCTTTAACCCAACTTTGGACTTCATGTTAGTTCCAGGTGACGGTATCTTTAGAAGGAACGTTAAATATTTCATAAAAATACTAAATTGCCCTCACTAATTCTAATCAACATATACATTCTCAATTTATTAGTGAGTTCGAATTTGACCTAAAATAAATTTTAAAAAATATTAAAATTAAACAATTAACAAATGATCTGGAATACACATCAGTTTCACGAAAAGTTCTCCTGAGTTTTCTTGGCCAGGGACCATGAGATCCAAAAAATGATTCTGTACTCTGTATGTCATTTGGTAATGAAATGTTGCTTGGAACGTGTTTACCTGGACAATACCACCACGATGGATGCAGGACGATCTCTGTTACAAAAGTTTCTTTAACCCATGGAGCCCAGTACGTCCTACGGTTGTTGCTTCAATCTGGGATACTTCAAATGATCAATAATGGACTACAAGGGCAAAGACACACGATAAACGGGAAACATAGGTGATGTGTGGCTGTGGGACTATCTATGGAAATGTCCTACATTACATTGAATGCATCTGATAAGGATGAACACTGAAATAGACAGGAGGAAATCATCGACATGGAAGGCAACGCAATAATTAGTTACAACAAAAGCAACATAAACAACTTTTATTTTCATATGGATCAACAAACTTTGTATTACAGTCATACATCAGGAGGATAACGAATGAGATTACACTTTCCCTATTGTAATCATCAAACAATACAGAGGATTGCCATGCATACAACAAATCCCTCTAAACAACTATTTATCTACTTTAAGATAAAAAGAAAAAAGAACACAATTAAGAACAAACAATTCAACAAACACCTAACAAACTCAATTTCGAAAGAAAAGTTTTTCCTAACCCTTAATTCCCTTTTGACTTTTAGTGTGGAGGTAGCTTCATTCCCACAGGATTCTCCAAACTAACAGACAAAACACATAATCAAATTTTCTAATTCGATTTTCGTTCACTAACTTCATTCAAGCGTGACTATCTTTTTGTACTTTCTGATATTCAAGGTAGTGGCATAAAAAAAAAAGGGATGATGAACAGAGAAACACAAGTGGTTCCACAACATTATAGATTTTCCAAATAGTTAGAAATCAATCTGAATGGTTTGGTTTGGTTCATGGTTTATGTGTTTCAAATAGTTTTTGCAAAACAGAGTAGTATGGTTCGATTTAGGGTTTGATGATGTGGAACGAAAGCGTGTATTAATTAAAACTGGTCCTGTTCGTAGCACAAGAATGGATGAAAAAAGAATAAATTTGTGTTCGTTAACGTATTAACCAACGAATATACTCTATCAAGGGCTCTTACCACGAGAATATCAAACTTTAACCAACCTAGCGAGAAACGTCAAACGTTAACCAACCTAGAATCCACTAGGAAGAAATAACTAGAAGAAAACTCTAATTTTATTGAAAATAATGAATTAATTTTAAATTACAACGAAACCCATTTGTATAGTACTAGTAATGCTTGAAAAACAAGTTAAGCCTTCCTAAAAAGTCATCTAACCTATATAGTAACCTAATATGACATAAATTAATCACTTAGATGCCTAAATCTACTTATAAATGTTAAAACATTACCATATTAAAAATAAATACGAAAATTACAATATAATAAAAATACTTTAACTTAAAATTAAATATAATCCAATCGTGTCCTACGTCATTTGACTTACCGTACTGAAACGAACCAAATCGCGAAACCAAAACATATTAAACGGAGCTGTCAAGCCGAATCATAAGAAATGTAATTAATGATATGTTATAAAATATGTTGTGACGATAATACACATTACACACACTATATTTTTTTAATTATGTACACATCTCACTCACTCACTCACTCACTCACTCTCTCTAGGATGTGTAATAATAATAGTATTAAATGAAATAGTACATTTGGAAGAATGGTAGTATAAATTTGTACACCAAAAGTCTATATGAATATTAGTTAAAACATTCCAAAATAAAAAGTATAAACATTTAACCGAGATGGAGGGGGATGGAGGGACTATATATATATATATATATATAAAGGCTAAAGTATTCACTTTACGGTATTTATCACAAGACAAACCACGAGATCCAACCATAAAACCGAATCAATTCTTGGTTTGTTTCAGCACGATTCGAGACTTAAAACAGTTACGTCCAATTTGATGTTTTACGAATTGATGAGCAACGATTAGATTGGTATTTTGTCCCAATCCATCTGCGGCTCTCAATCTATATGATGTATACTTGTATCCACCAACGACCAATGCATTTAATGTACGTGCATCAACTTACCTTATCCTGTTATCCATTTATAGAAATCAAATTTTAAAAAGGAAACTTCCGATGAACGAAGGAAAAAGAAAGGCTCAAGGGACAGCTTTTCTTACTATACAAAGAAAGAGTACTTAAATCTGATTTTCTTCAGCTAAATATATTATCTTGGGACAGTATAAATCTGAGACAACAATCAGCCTTGAATGATATGATCCTTAAATCTTAATTTTGATTATTACAGTAGTACAGGTTTTTGGACAGAACATATCCCATGCAATCGGAACTTCATTAGTTCGTATTACTATAAATTAAACTTACAATCTGATGCTTAAATTAAATTATATGATCATGGACAGACCATATCTTAGTAATCAATGAGAGGTAATCCGGTCGTTATTAGAATAAATAACTTTAAGTATTATATAGAGTAAGTCACTTTTAGAACGGTGCTACGGATCTTAATTGGTAAGACGGAACCCCACTATCTCACAACTCAACCCATCAATACACGGCAAGTCAGATAAAATGATTCTCTTTTTAAAAAAATATCTGTAAGACATTTCTCGTTCCAGACCCAAAGGCCCATGATTAATTCCCGAGCATCCTACCAAGTTTTAGTGCAGTTTCATTCTCGATCATAGTTCAAAACGACACCTCTGATTAAGCTAGATCACTTTCTATCGACTAATCTACGCGCTTAGTGATGTACAGAAAGTTTACTGTGATAAAAGAAACACCCAAACCCAACCATCGTGCTTCTCTCTCTCTCTCACTTCCCCCCTCTTTTCCTGGTGGAATCTTTCATTTTTAATAACTCCTACATAAGAAATGTTATTTTGGGTCGGCGATAACCACCCAGTACAGTTTCAGCTATGGTTTCTGGAAGGTTTATAATAAAAATAAACTAGTTTCAGAAATCCTAAAAGCTCTTTGCCAATAATGCTCGCAATTTTCAAGAACAGGTAATGAAGTCTGTTTCAAAATTGGAAAAATGGAGTACTTAATAAGTTAAGTATTTATTTTAGAGTAATGTTAGTCTTAGCATCATCATTACAACCGATATTACAATTTATCTTAAGAAAAACATAGTTAACTTTTCAGCCTCTTTTTCAAGACAAGTTATAAAGTGATAAATAGGATAGCATTATTCTTTATTTTAATTTTTTGGAAGAACAAGTACAGTACTATTTTAACTTTATGATAGTACTACTCTCTTTCCTAAATTATCGTTTTTTTTTTTTTCGTTCGTTTCAAAATAATTGTTCAGTTTGAAACTTATTTTTTTAGAACATTATTTTTACCATTTTATCCTTATTTTTTCATCATACTTTAATTATGAACTAGATAAATACGAATTTTAAAAAAAACTATTCATTAAACTAATATTAATAATTAAATTAATTAATTTTTTTAATTTATGTGCACCGATCAACTATTTAGGACAAAATGAGTATTTAATTTTTTTGGACGAACAAGTACAGTACTATTTAACTTTATGACAGTGCTATTTAAGACAGAAGGATCTCGCGAATGGTGAATCTTTGAATTTTTTACAGTTTTTTATATATATATACACCTTTTCTTACATCAAAAGCAAAAAAAATATCTTTTCATAAATATCTTTTTATAATGACAAACTCGTTTTATAACAACCATGTCTTAAATGTTGGGCCACATTTGAATTGCTTTTTCCTTTTCTCTTTTCTCATGTTTTTTGGCTGTGAACCTTCCACAATAATAAGGTTTTTAGATTGGATCATACATATATAAACCTCGTATATGCTTTACAATTGAAAATGTTTTGGTCCGTAAAAATGGGAAAAAACAAAAGAAAAGGTAAATAACAAAGAACCCCTTTAATTATGAACTAAGTTTAAATTATTTCACTTAACTATCAATTAAAGCAACGTGTACCCTCAATTATCATTTTTTTAATTGCATTATCTGTTTAGACATTATAATTTGAATTGACGAAAAATGTTCTCTAAGACTTACGTGACCATCTTGAGGTATTTGATTTTTACCATAATATTCTTTTGGCGTTGGGAGATTCTTTACAATTTACCTATATAAATATATTATTTCCTTCATCCCTAAGTTATTGTTCAGCTTTTTTTTGTCATTCATTTGAAAAAGGTTGTTTTGTTTATAAAGTTTCTTTTTGAGGAAAACATTTTTTATTATTTTACCGAAACATTTTCTTTCTACTTAAAAAATAGATCACACGCACATATTTTAAAGGAGAATGTATCTTATATTATATTCCATCCGTCCCTAAATTATCGTCTTCTTTTTTCGTCCGTCCAAAAAAAATTATCCAATTTCAAACTTTCCTTTTTGGGAAGTTTTTTTTTTACCATTTTACCCTAAGAGTTTACTCTTCAAAATTTAAATCATGGAACCATTGAGACTAGAGATGTTAATAGGGTCGAGAATCGCATGTTTAAACCTATTAAGGTGATTTTTTTTAGGGTTAGGATTGCAATTTTAGCGGACCGTTTAAAGCAGACCGTTTAAACCACAGTCGATTAGTGACCGAAATCGACAGGGTTGGAGCGACTAAAATTTAAATTGTCATTTCAACATTCAATCTATTTTTTCATACTAACAATTATGCTAGTTTTACCTTCGAAGGTACAATTTAAATTTTATCTTTAAAAAAGTAAAATTACTTTATAGTTTTTCTTTTTGGTCATCTCTATTTTATTTTTTCGATCGTTACACAATGAAAATCTAAAATTTAAATACTAACCAAAAAATAACTATGCAAGTCAAACTCATAATGAATCAAGTTATTCAAAATTGGATTATGTTTGGTCTAATAAAAGTTTGATTGAAGATATTTATGATTCTTGACTTATTTTATCATTTTATACTTGATTAGGACTTTTTAGTTTTTAACTAGTAAACTTTGAAGTCTTGAAGCTTGTTTATGTTTTGAATGTTATCATTTATGTTTAATATTGTTGACTCGTTATATGACTCATTTGATTCATTTTGTTTTGAATTGTGTGTTGTTAAATGTTGATTGTTGGCTCGTTGCCCGATAATTACTTGATTTCGAATTTTATATTTATATATGTAAGTTTCTTTATTTTGTTTAGGTACAACCCGTTTAAAACCGAAACTTAAAGGCGTAGGTCTAGAGTTGCAATTTTAGTAGACCGTTTAAAACGCAACCGATAAGGGACCGAAACCTACAGGGTTGGACCGATTAACATCTCTATTTGGGACCCTCCCTAAGTAGATGTGCTTAGACATGCACAAAAAGGTTCTCAGTTCACGGTTCGAACCATGAACCGAAACAGTATGTGAAGTGAACCGAAACCAAAGGTTCACCGGCTCACTTAAGGTTCAAGTATTTGATTTTTGGTGAATCGACGGTTCTGAACCGTCCAAGTGAACCGTGAACTGCCGGTTTTCACGGTTCCAATGGTAAATTTTTTTAAAAAAACAATCATAATTCAAATGGACGTCTCAGATTGATCGTTGGTGATACATAACAGTTTTAATTTTGATAGTTTTTAAAAAAAAATACTAAAAAATTATTAAAAAAAATATTTTTTTAGAACCTTGGAACCATAGATAATTTAGGGATGGGTGGAGTAATTACTTATGGTCAAATGTAAGATAATCATTTTGAAACATCAAAGAGACATTATGATTTATAAAATGCCTAAAGTCTAAAGATAAGTCATATGAGTCTTAAATGAGTATTTTTAGTCAGATTAAAGTAGAGTGTCTAAATAATATGTGCGATTAAAGAGAATATTAAAGCTAAGGCGGCCCTATGTTTTAATTGGTAATTGAGGGGAACAATGAACTTGATCCATAGTTCGAGGGGTTATTGCAATTTACCCAAAAAAAAAAAGAGTTAATAAATTTAATCTTCTGTGAGACCAGTAATAAAAGAATAAACTTTAAAACCCACTTGTGATGATTGATGGCATCCTAAGTACTGATTTAATCCCCTAAATTAATTAATTTTTTGCTGTTTTATTATGTTAATACAAGTATATAACATGATTACATGAATTAGCATGACATCAACCCTTACATCACTAACATAAGTACATAACATTCACCCTTTGAATTTGAGATGCCTATATATAGTCAACTCTCAAATACCAAATTTCACAGGACTTGTAAAGTCCCTCCAAAAATCAATCAACAACTGAGTAAAAAGAGAAAGAAACAATCTTGGATAGAGAGTGCAGCAGCAGCAGCTGCAGTCTACTAATTCACAAAGCTTCTCATTTCATTGTTTCAGCAAAGCAAACTATATGTGGGTATAATGGAGAGTGGAGATATATATAGAGTTAGTAGTGCACGTATCAGTAGTTCTAACATATGGAGAAACAGCGCCAGAGACATTTTTTCGAGGTCTTCTCATGAAGAAGATGACGAAGAAGCATTGAAATGGGCTGCTCTCGAGAAATTGCCAACAAAACTTCGAATAGAGAGAGGCATACTAACTGAAGAAAATGGCCCTCCAAGAGAAATCGATATAAAGAATCTTGGAATAGTTGATAAAAAAAATCTGTTGGAGAGACTTGTCAGGATTGCTGAAGAAGATAATGAGAAGTTCTTGTTGAAGCTCAAGAACAGAATTGATCGGTAACAAAATCTCATAAGCTAGTTTCACTTTCTTTTATAAGCATGTTCCTGTCATGAAACCGATCGTCTTGTTTTCAAATCGATGCAGGGTTGGACTTCAGCTTCCGACCATCGAGGTCCGCTTCGAGCATTTGACCTGTCGACGCAGAAGCCTATGTGGGTGGCAGAGCGCTGCCCACCATTTTCAATTTCAGTGTTAATATGTTAGAGGTAATTAATTATTTCTCATTTAGATCTTATATATAGCCATACTTCAGAATATGTTATTAGTTTTTCCTAGAAACTCTCCAGTAATCTTTCCCCTCTCATCAGGGATTCTTAAACTATCTGCATATCTTTCCTAGTCGAAAGAAACCATTGTCCATTCTTCATGATGTCAGTGGTATTATCAAGCCTGGCAGGTGAGCAAGGATGCTGCTATTAGAATTTCTATCCTACGCAATACTACATTTATCTTATTTCTCAAAAATATGATATGGTTGTTGCAGGTTGGCATTGCTTTTAGGCCCACCAAGCTCCGGAAAAACGACACTGCTGTTGGCTTTGGCCGGAAAACTGGGAACAGATCTAAAAGTAAGGGGATAAAGTCAATAATCTATATAAATATTTATTTTTTTAAAGTAGGTTTCCTGTGAGATCATCTTACGAATCTTTAATTTATAAGAAAAAATCTCAGACTCCCACAGCTCAGCCCACTAACATAGGTTCTAGAAGATTTGTCTTACAGAAAACGGTTTTTGCTAAGTTTTTTCCTTCATTTCACATCATGATAGTGGTAATCCTGTGTATGACATGTATTACGATGGATAATCTATTCACATGTTTCCAGAAGTGTCGTGTCATCGCTTTGTGTTTGAATGTCTGGCATGTCAGTATTGGAGCTTCTTAGCTCACCACTTAGGCAAGGGTATCTGATTTACATTCCCATTGGAAATTCATCCAGAAACAATATCTATATGCTCAAATTTATTGCCAAATTGTAGCGATGCTCAACATAGATGTTCTAATGCTACAAAATTATTTGGATGAGTAAATGATGTTTTTGAACGCTGGAAATAGAATAAATAAAATTAAATGAATATATATATATATATATTTTGATGACCCTCACCCCTTGACATATACGAGCACGAACACACTCATACTGGAGTTCATATGTTCATATCATATGTGTAATGTGTGTGTGCACTTGAGTACAGGTCTCAGGGAGAGTAACCTACAACGGGCGTGGAATGGAAGAGTTTGTTCCACAAAGGACATCTGCTTATATAAGTCAACATGATCTTCATATTGGAGAATTGACAGTCAGGGAAACATTAGCCTTTTCTGCAAGATGCCAAGGAGTTGGGGCAAGTTATGGTCAGTAAGCCAGTTTATGGACTTGGACCTAATTAACCATATCTCCGGGAGTTCAAGTGCATATTAATCATTTAGTTTGATTATCGAAATCTGCAGAAATGTTGGCAGAATTGTCAAGGAGAGAAAAACAAGCAAACATTAAACCAGATCCTGATCTTGACATCTACATGAAGGTGAAAATATAGCTCTAAAAGATTGAAGTTAACTATTCAAAAACTATTAGCTATACAATCATCTACTAATCATTTTCTTTCCCCGAGTGCTTTCTAATTTGAGTAATTTCTTGTCTTGTTCAATTCTACAGGCAGCATCTCTGGAAGGACAAGAGGCTAGTGTCGTGACGGATTATATTCTAAAGGTACTAACCTATATAATCATTCTAGTATATGGAAACAGTTGGCAAAACCGCAAAAGAAACAAAATAAAGCTTTGAAGTTCTATATCTGATTTTGCAGATTTTGGGACTTGAAGTATGTGCTGATATTCTAGTAGGGGATGAAATGTTCAGAGGTATTTCTGGAGGACAAAAAAAGCGAGTTACAACAGGTAATTGAGTAGAAATACAGAATCACTTTTTAATCAGCGAAAACTACAAAAGATTCTGGTATTCTTTCTTAATTAGGGATTTCTATCAATCAAGGTTTTGTTTTAAGGGCAAATCTCTCTGTGTACAGAAATAATTCTGTTAATAATTTACTTCAATTTTTATGCAGGGGAAATGATGGTTGGACCAGCAAGAGCACTATTCATGGATGAGATATCCACTGGTTTGGACAGTTCCACAACATTCCAAATTGTGAATTCAATTAGGCAGTCCATTCACATTCTTCAAGGGACTTCGATAATCTCGCTCCTCCAGCCTGCACCAGAGACTTATGACCTTTTCGACGACATAATCCTTCTTTCAGACGGGCAAATTGTGTACCAAGGTCCCCGTGAAAACGTGCTAGAGTTCTTCAATTTTATGGGCTTCAAATGTCCGGAGAGGAAAGGAGTTGCTGACTTCTTACAAGAAGTAATTTTAGCTTTCTGATTCAGTCTGTTTTTCGTTTTCATTTTTGCTAGGGAACTTACAATCATATTTTATTTATGTGGTAACCTTAGGTTACATCAAAGAAAGATCAAGAACAGTATTGGGGAAGAAGAGACGAACCTTACAGTTTTGTTAGTGTACGGGAATTTGCAGAAGCATTTCAATCATTTAACGTGGGGCGACAACTTGGTGACGAACTTGCTATTCCATATGACAAATCCAAGAGCCATCCTGCTGCTTTAACTACAAAGAAGTACGGTGTTAGCAAAAAGGAGTTGTTGAAAGCTTGCATGGCCAGAGAATACTTGCTGATGAAAAGAAATGCATTTGTCTATATATTCAAGATGACACAAGTGAGTAGAATAACAATGCACTAGCTTTTAATAATTCAAATTACATCAAGGAGAAACATTGAGTTATCTGAACTCACAAGCATATTCAGAGTTTCAAATTAATTGTTTTCTTTCAAATTTTTTTCAGCTTATTCTCATGGCTTCAATTACAATGACACTATTCTTAAGGACGGAGATGCCTAAGAAAACGATAACAGATGGTGGCATTTACTTGGGAGCTCTGTTTTTTGCAGTGATTATGATTATGTTTAATGGATTCTCAGAGCTTGTTCTGAGCATTATGAAACTTCCTGTGTTTTACAAGCAAAGGGACCTTCTCTTCTTTCCTCCTTGGGCATACTCTCTACCCACGTGGATCCTCAAGATCCCGGTCACTTTTGCCGAAGTGGCTATTTGGGTGATTATGACTTACTATGTCATAGGATTTGATCCAGATGTCGGAAGGTAACTTATCACAACTCCATTTCTAGAACTTAAGCTTTAGGTTTCCTTCATCTAACAAATTTCTACCCTGACAGGTTTTTCAAACATTTCTTTCTGCTGATATGCATTCACCAGATGTCTTCTGCACTATTCCGTTTCTTGGGGGCATTAGGAAGGAATGTCATTGTCGCAAACACATTTGGATCATTTGCATTGCTAACAGTTCTTGTGCTAGGCGGATTCATCTTGTCACGAGGTAAGACATCTAGACCCAATCATATGTCTCACTACATCAATCCAATTTCGTCACTATGCTCTATTCATACAGATTGAAACCATACTTAACGGTGCGAACTGCTTTCTTCCCCTCAGATAATATAAAGAAATGGTGGGTATGGGGTTATTGGATTTCACCTATGATGTATGGCCAAAATGCCATTGCTGTCAATGAATTCCTCGGAAAAAGTTGGAGACATGTAAGCATTACTTCCAGAATTTTTAATGGAATATGAGAGGAAAATGTACAATAAGTTACTAAAAACATTTGGAACTATTGGTCTCGCAGGTTCCACCTAACTCCACGGAGCCATTAGGAGTATCTGTCCTCAAGTCTCGTGGGATGTTTCCTGAAGCACACTGGTATTGGATCGGAGTAGGAGCTTCAATCGGATATATCTTTCTCTTCAATTTTTTCTTCACCCTGGCTCTAGAATACCTTAACCGTAAGCATGAAATCGATACAATATTTTTCTTCCATTACAATGTTACCCTTAGAAAAGTTTACCTCAAAACAAACCTATTGGGTCAATTCATCGTGATAAAAGGTGTTTTCTATCTGATACAGCATTCGGAAAGCCTCAGGCAGTTTTAACCGAAGAAACCTTAGCTGAAAGAAATGCTATAAAAACAGGAGAGCTTATTGAAATATCATCAACAGGGAAGATCTCATCAGGTAAGTCTCATAAGCACAGAATGTGCAGTGCCGTGATCACTAATTTATCGACTTCTTACAATAACATATTTAAAAATATATATATATGCAGAAAGTGGAAATAAAGTTCAGAGAAGCATATCGTCCAGGTCAGTGTCGTCAAGAATGGGAAGCACTCGAGTGGCTGATCAGAACAGGAAACGTGGAATGGTTCTACCTTTTGAGCCTCTTTCCATCACATTTGATGATATTAGATATGCAGTCGATATGCCACAGGTATCTTTGGTCAAAATAACCCTATGATTCCAATCAACACCCCTTCGCTACTACAAATACTTCGTCCATGATCCTTTAGTTCAGACATGAGCCTTCATTTCTGTACTTAAAACCTTACACATTCATAACGTTATATTGTGATTGCAGGAAATGAAAGCTCAGGGCATCTCTGAAGACCGTCTAGAACTATTAAAGGGTGTAAGCGGTGCTTTTAGGCCAGGAGTTCTGACAGCGCTAATGGGTATTAGTGGGGCTGGTAAGACCACTTTGATGGATGTCTTGGCTGGAAGAAAAACAGGTGGATACATCGAGGGAAGGATCACTATATCTGGTTACCCAAAGAAGCAAGATACGTTTGCTCGCATTGCAGGATATTGTGAGCAAACTGACATTCACTCTCCTCATGTCACCGTCTATGAGTCTTTGCAATATTCTGCATGGCTTCGATTGCCTCCTGAAGTTGATAGCTCAACCAGAAAGGTGAACACGGATCACAGAGAATGATGCCCCTTTTCATATGATTTTCATGCCTGCTTTTCGAAAAGATTTTCCTTTTCTGATCTCAAAATGTTTGCATCCCAAGTGTTTTGAGAAACTGAGATGTTTCATACAAGTTTCTTTGCCTTCAGGATTAGCATTATCAAAACAAGTCTGACATAGAATTGCTGAGTCTCTTAGTGTGAGTAATGAGTTGTGTGGTTGCAGATGTTTATTGAGGAGGTCATGGAGCTAGTAGAGCTGAATCCACTGAGGGAGGCACTTGTAGGATTGCCTGGTGTGAACGGTCTTTCAACTGAACAGAGGAAAAGGTTGACGATTGCGGTTGAGCTTGTGGCCAACCCATCAATAATTTTCATGGATGAGCCAACCTCAGGACTTGATGCCAGGGCAGCGGCAATAGTAATGAGAACAGTGAGAAATACGGTTGACACAGGAAGAACAGTGGTCTGCACCATCCACCAGCCAAGCATTGACATCTTTGATGCTTTTGATGAGGTAAGTGATCTTTTCTAGTAATCAAATAGATTGATTTGGTTTCTAATATATACAAAAAAAAGTAAATACTACATTTGACACTGCAGCTCTTCCTCTTAAAACGAGGCGGTGAAGAAATATATTTTGGTCCATTAGGCCGTCATTCTTCTCATTTGATCAAGTACTTTGAGGTGAGGATGATAAGTAAGTGAGCAATTTAAAATTTCATGTATGGTCCGCTCAATTACTGATGAAATAAGCAATCTTTAATTAAGGAAATTGACGGAGTAAGTAAAATTAGAGATGGTTACAATCCAGCAACTTGGATGCTAGAGGTAACTTCGGCAGCACAAGAAACAACTTTGGGAGTTGACTTCTCTCAAGTGTACAGAAACTCAGAACTATATAGGTAAGCTCCTATCAAATTTCAGAACACCTGAATGTACTGCAATTTGATTTCTGCTGTAGAGAATCATACCTTTGATGAATGATTCAGGAGAAATAAACAATTGATGGCAGAATTCAGCAAGCCTGCACCTGGTTCCAAAGACTTACACTTCGTTAGTCAGTATTCACAGTCGTTCTGGACCCAATGTATGGCTTGTCTTTGGAAACAGCACTGGTCATATTGGCGAAACCCGCCATACACTGCAGTTAGATTTTTGTTCACAACTTTTATAGCTCTGATGTTTGGGACGATATTCTGGAATATGGGCTCTCAAAGGTATGCAGATAGGAGTAGCCAAGAAAGTAAAAGGAACAACCTCCTATAAGAAAACTTTCTTGTTTCTTTCTAATGCTTAGTTACTAGTTACTCATTTCTGTTACTGAAATTTCAGGCAAAGGCAGCAAGATCTGTTCAATGCTATGGGATCTATGTATGCCGCTATATTATTTATTGGAGTACAGAATGCTTCATCAGTGCAGCCAGTTGTTTCTGTTGAGAGAACAGTCTTTTATAGGGAAAGAGCCGCAGGGATGTATTCAGCTTTGCCATATGCTTTTGGTCAGGTAAACTTACTTGTATTTAAAGAATTCAATTGCAAGCTTAATAATTCCGGAAGGTATCAGAGATTCCTCCCCTTTTCTCTTTCATTCAAATATACTTTTCACTTACACCGGAAGTGTTGGGGGTTAAGCGGGTTTATTTGGTTACTAAGATACGGCAAAGAAAAGAATTTTTATGCATCTTTTTCTTTTACTTTTTCCTCTCAGTTATTCTAGGGAATGCCATTAAACGCATCCAAATCTTGTTACACAGGTTATGATTGAGATCCCATACATTTTTATTCAAACAATCGTCTATGGAGTTGTAGTGTATGCAATGATTGGCTTTGAGTGGACAGCTACCAAGTTCTTTTGGTACATCTTCTTCATGTACTTCACCTTCCTATACTTCACATTCTACGGGATGATGACAGTGGCAGTCACCCCTAACCACAATTTCGCGGCAATAATCTCATCTGCGTTTTATGCACTGTGGAACCTCTTTTCAGGATTTATAGTTCCGAAAACAGTAAGTTTCTTACAGTCATTCCCTAAGATACAAGATTATCATTCATTATGCATCAATCTTTCCTTTTCTCTTTATAACAGAGAATACCCGTGTGGTGGAGATGGTACTACTACCTTAGCCCAGTCTCTTGGACATTATACGGATTGGTTGCTTCACAATGGGGTGACATACAGGACAAGCTTGAGTCAGACGTTACGGTTGAAGAGTTTATCAGGGACTATTTCGATTTTAGACACGACTTCGTAAAATATGTTGCGATCATTATCGTTGGTATTACTGTGGCCTTTGGATACATCTTTGCCTACTCAATCAAGGCATTTAACTTCCAGAAAAGATAATGATGCCGCACAGAGAGAGAGTTCCAGCAAAGATTGCTTTATCGATCCACTAGGCATATATAGTATAAATTTTTGTAGCTTTTGGGTTTTGTATTGTATCTCTAAGTTTATCGTTGTAGGGGATAGGGTCTTGTATAAAAGCCATGAGCTAAAGGAGCAGCAAGTATATATAATGCTTAATTCCTAGTCAACCTAAAAAAAATTCAGGCACGCCGTTAACACTTGGCATTTCAACATAGACACTATACTATACGCACGATTCATCGCTTAAAGGTGAATAATAGTAGCATCATATCCAGGAGCAAAGTAGACAATTGAAGTGCTAATAGCATTGTGCAAGGCTCCATCCCATCAAGTTCATTGCATAATGGGTCAGTTTAAAGAGAAGGAACAACAATAATTAATGATCACGTTACAAAGATGGGGTGACTATGCTGGTGATTCACGTAATGGACCGGAGCTGACGTGTCCTGGGTTGATGTTCACGCCCATGTATGTGGGTACTTTTTATACCAAGGTTGATAGGATATCTGGGCTTTGTGCTTGTTCTTGATCATTGGTTACCTGAAAGAAGACTACCGTTAGGGTGCTGGGGGTTTTCCAGCTACAGCTCTCAGGCGTGAGAGTCAGTAATTAGGGAGTAAAGAAGTCGGAGCTAGGCGTTCCCTTAAGCTTCCGGTGATAATGTGTATAGCTTGTTCTTAATGCAATTGTGTATGTTTGATCAAGTTAACCTACTTTTCTTGTAAGGGAAGGTCTCCTTTTATAGTAGTGTCCCTTGAGGATCATGATTGATGTAGGGGCCCTTGAGCATAGGGACATGTTGCTGGTCGGTTGGCTGACAGCTTCCTATTGGTTGATGGGTAGCGTATGATACATTCATTGTGGGCGGTTGACAAGTCGTTGTGTTACATCGGCTTGCATGACTTGCTCGCATCCTGTTAAGAGGACATCTGGAAGCAGGGTCGGCCCTGAGGGTGGTCTGGAAGGGCAACCGCCCTGGGCCCCCAATTTTGAGAGGCCCAAACTTATAATACAGTCGTATATAGATATAAATATTATACTGTCACTTGAATTTCATATGTGATTTAGTGGTCCATTGGATCATGTTTATCCAGGAAGTACCATGTTCGTTGTCCTCTACCTTGATTGCTTTCTCCCCTAAGCTGGTGGGTCCCACACTAATTATGCATGTGTCTGGCACGTGGTGGGCACTCGTGCCCTACTCGTGACTCGGCTTGGGCCGGGCATATCAGTGGCCCCTAGCCCCTTGCCTAGCGAGTATTCATGCTCGGAGCGAGGAACGTATATGCTGAATGACGTTGCCCGGGATACGGGCTTCAATACTTATGAATTTTTAGAAAGTAGTGCCTCGGACGAGTGCACTTGTAGAAGGTTTTGGAACTTTGGTGGGTAGGCAGCTGGCACGTGTTGAGGAAGCCTACCGCTAAGAGTACCTCGAGGCGAGTGGAAATGGGGCGCGTGAGCTGCCAGGAAGGTGAATGAGCTGATGGTGGTACGACTCTCGGCGTAGCGCATTAAATGCGCGTGCGTACTGTTGCCGTCAGGAAGGGGCCATCTTTTCGAATTCCACTTTGGCGCCCCCAAAACTTCCTCAACCCCGCCTATAAAAAGGCGAAGCCCCTCCCTCTCCAACCTTTACCAATTCTGAGATTTCTAGAGAGAGACTGTGCCTACTTGCCGCCGGTTCCCAGAGGATTTCCAGTTTTCGGTGCCACCGCTGCTTTCTTTGAGTGATATCTGATCTTCATCCAGAACGTGATTCCCAGAAGAAACCTTCACGAAATCATGACAGTAAGCTTCTTACTTGTGTTGGGTCTGCTCTTCCATTTTTGCATTTCTAGGTTTCTTCTTCTTCTCCACAATTTTTTGGGTAGTATTCGTGGGGTTAGGAAAGACCATAGGCAGAGATCGAGGAGAATCATCCATTGCGTCCTGCCTGCTAGGCGGGCATGACCCTTGGATATACCTAGACTTAAGGCCTTTTCTCCCTTTTTTAATTATTCTGTGCGCGAGCGTCTTTTTAATTATTCTGTATCGCGAGTAGAGTCTGACCTTTGTTTTCCTCGATCTCTATGTAGATGTCTGATGGAGAATACTCAGAAAACGACAGAGAAGCCTTCAGCTATGGCGGGAAAAATGACCCACTGAGCAGTGAGAGGTCACCCTCATTGGACATCGAAGTTGAAGAGGGGGATGAGTCCATGGCCGGAGAGGCCATTGTGGCACGAGCTCGTGTGCCCCTGATCGAACTTACCGATTCTTCTAACGAACATAGCCTGTCTGACGGAGAGGTGGAACAGGGCCGCGTGGCCGCTGGCGGGAAAGGCCCAGCACTGGCGAGTGGAGCCAGTGACCCAGGAGAGGGCTGGTGATGAGATGCTGCTGGACGCCCTGGAGGTTATTGCAGTCAACAAGGCCTGTAATTCCGAGGAGGAGAGCTCGGATAACATTCCTATAGCCCGGAGAAGGAGACCACTTGCTCATGCGAGAGACGAGGCGACCACTTCGGCCCCTGTGCTCGATTGGATGTCTGAGGCCGATGAAATTCTCTATGCCGCACATTGAGCGTCTTTAGATTCTCCTGCCAAACTCACTGCATGGTTCACTTCTCTAGGAGTAGATCCTCATAATTACCGAGTAGAGAAAACCCCTCTAGTAGACGGAGAGTACCCCCGCGAGCAGGATGGGAAGCTGCTATTTTTCGCGGACTTCTTCTGAGTGGGGCTGCGTTTACCCCTAGACCCCTTCTTCTTTCAATTTCTTAAGGAATTTTGTCTGATGCCCAGTGACTTGATGTTGAACACCGTTCGAGCCACGATGGCGCAGGTGGCATGCGGATAAAGCGACCTTGAAGATATTTCGGGGACTGTTAATCCCAAGTGCTGATGCCTTTGGCCGGGTGAACCTCCGGTCCAACTCTAGCTTCCTCAGGATTCTGTCCGAGGTTCCGAGCAAGGTCGAGGCCTGGGATAGGAGAGCCGTCTTGATCGAGTCCCGGACAGGCTGGCCAATAATGCCTATGAGCCAGGCGAGCATAAATGTCCCTAAGCTTCCCTGCGGCAGCTTCACTACTGGTGATTCTGGTCGCTTGGCCGTCATCCGGGCTACTCTGGGTTGCGTGATGGAGGGGGAGAAGTGGATTAGCCAGGAAAGTCTGTTCGATTGGAAGGAGTTGGTCTGCAACCCCCGAAATCTACGCTTGGTTGGAGTGCTCCGGGGTGCTGTTCCCGGAGTAGAGCCATTGTGCACGTTTGAGCCCGAAGAGACCCATGTCTACTGGGGCGGCTACCACTGACACAATTTTCGTAGCCGTTGTGATGAGTGCCGAAGGATCGGGCATGACTGTACCCCTGTCTACTCGGCTGCCCCTGGTCGATACTTTATTTTCCTTGTTATTCTAATTTTTAATTTTTGACAATTGCCGTACTAATTCCCTTTCTGTCTTATGCAGCTATGATGACCTTGAGGCAGCTACATAAGCTTGAAGCTGAGGAGAGCAGAAGGGTGGCCGCTTTGGCGAGCAAACCAGCCCAGGCCATACCTACTGTTCCCTTTGGCCCTCTGTGGGTTCCCGGGAAATTGCTCCCGCGCCCCGCGCGCCCTTGGATAGGGGTGCGCGTACGTGCGGATGCGGTGACATCCAATACTCCCGTTCCACCCTCCCTTGTCTGGGGAGGGACGAAATCAAAAGTGCGGGAGGAGTCTTTGTCGAATAAGCGCGTTGGAATGCGCCTCGGTTGCCTTTAGTGGATTTTGATCCAATATGGGAGCTTTGGGTTTTCTATGTCAAGTTATCCCTTGTTTAGGGGATACCATGATATAGGAATGCACCACCCTTCTATTCCCATTCTCCCTTTTTTAGGGGAAAACGTGAAAGTACAAGGAAGGAATGTTGCAACGCCCCCACTATGGATTTTATGAAAATAGCCTTATGGCCTATCTCGGATCACTATAGGTGCTTTGGGTTTTCTACGTCAAGTTATCCCTTGTTTAGGGGATACCAGGACATAGGAATACATCACCTTTCCATTCTCAATCTCCCTTTTTTAGGGGAGAACGTGAAAGTGCAAAGAAAGATGTTGCGAGGCCCTACTGGATCCAAAATGTTTTTAGAGTCGCCATCTTTATTTTAAGGAATAAATAAAGCAAAACCAAAAAAAGAAAACCAGAGATTGTAAAAAACGGGTTCGGAGGCTAAGTTACGAGTTGGGAAGGTGCTAGGCACCCAACTCGCCCTTTCGGTCTCAAAACAGTTTTCGGCTAAAGTATGTTTTTTGTTATATTTATTTAACAGGTAAATAAAGCATTAACTGCCTACAAATACATCCATTACATCTATATTATTTACGGACTTGCAACAGTCTCTTTTACAAACAATTACAAATATACTTGAAAATATTTGGCCATAATAACGGCTACATTTAGTATTATTTCCTAACTAAATCCCGGCAGCATAACTGCTTATATATTTACATTGGGCCGGATTGGAAATAATACTGTTACAAACAAAGACTTTAATGAATAAATAAAGCAAATATCTACAAATACATCTGAAAAGATTTGGCCATAATAACGGCTACATTTAGTAGTATTTCCTAATTAAATCCGGGCAGCACAACTGCTTATATAACTACATTGGGCCGGATTGGAAATAATACTATTACAAACAAATGGAAGACTTAAAAATAAAAACTTACAGACAGCCTAGGGTGTGCTCGCTCTGTCCCTCGGGGAGAGAGAGTCTTTTTTTGTTGTTGTTGTTGTTGTGTGTTGTGTGTTGTGTGAATTTGGGCAGCGTGACTGCTCTGAAAGTTACTTTTCGACCTCGGGATTGGGGTAGGGTAACTGTTTGTTTTTGGTTGTTTGTTTGACTGGAAGTAGGCTGAAATCGGGCAGAATAACGACTTATATCTGAGCGATTTGGCCTTTTAAATCGGGTAGAGCAACTGCTATTTCCACGATTTTTGGATCGGGGAAAAGGGGTGGATACCTAGCTGGGGGGCTAAGGTACACTTCTATCGGTTGGTTTTGTGTTTGGTGGAGGTTTGGCAGGGTTTCGAGGCTTTGGAGGTGATCTCTCACTATCTCACACCGCTCTAATTCTCAGTAACGTTAACGGAGAAAACTTTAGAAGGAGTGTCGAAATGAGGAGCCGGATGCCTCTATTTTATAGGAGGAAGGCTGGGACATCGGTGGAATAAAAATTTCTGTACATCGCGATACGGCAACTTTGGATGAGCGTGCCGCAGAGAAACAAGATTGGGCGCCACCCTCATTGGTTTTGGGCGCCATGCCCATTTTAGCCATGCCCTTTTGGGTAGCCACGCCATTTTCTTTGGCAAGCGGTTGTACCTCGCGTTGGAAAAGTTGTGAATTGCGGCAACCTGTAGCAAGAAGATTTGCCGTAAAAAAGATTTGGGCGCCAAGCCCATGCAATTTGGGTTCCATGCCCAAAAATTTGGGAGCCATGCCCAATTTCAATGGTGGCCACACCCATTTCCCAAACTATGCCTTTTTTGAGCACTTTGGTCCATGCAATTCGTCCTTTTGCGCATCCTGTTTTGTCCTTTTGCATTTTTGACCACGTAACTTGACATTTGTTAATGTTTTAACATGTCTTGATATTTTATGTCATGTCACATACAGTGTACGAATTGGGGTGTCTGAGCCCCTCAGCGATGGAGTCGACGGGTAACCCGCAGCTTTGAGTAGGCGAACATCGTTGATAAGAATAGACTCTCCAATTTCGTTTAATTTCAAAACGAGGGAGAAAGATGCGGCAGTAGCGGCGATTATAATGCAGCAATTTATCAAACCTCCATATCATAGACATTTTTAGTCGGTTATAGCGAGGTTATCGCGGTTTTAAGCGATATGCAAATTGAATGCTCGATGGTCGGACCTACTAATGTACGTATCCCTTAATAAAAGGAATCGAGACTAAGCGTAGTTCGGCGAACCTAAACCATCAATCATGCAACGTCGTGCTACCGAACTAGGTCGCCTACGTATCCTTATACAAGGAATCGGGCAGAGGACGTAGTTCATTCGGTGCGGACTAAATCTTGCGGTGCAAGTGTTGCGGTGCAAGTGCGGCAATGTTACATGAGCAAGTCTTTGCAAAGCTTTATCAAATGAGTGCCGCAAAAGTAAATAATGTGTTGTGTTTGGTCGCATCTACCGAGATAGGACGCCTACGTATCCTTAGCCAAGGAATCGGACCAATCGTAGCTCGCTCGCGCGGCATGAATTGTTTCCTAGGAACTCGGCCTCTCTTGGAGAACAAGACCTTTCCCTATGAATCCGGTGTACCCCTTAAAGGAAAGTTTTCCAACACGAAAAATGCATGGAATATCGCCTCCTTAGGAACTTAGCCTTCACGGGAGAACAAGACTTTTCCCTATGAATCGGGGTTGTGTGCCCTTAAAGGAAAGTTTCCAAACATCAAACAAATGCACTGCTAAAAAGGAAAATACCTTCCTTTCCTTTACCTTTGTCGTGTCCATGCGACAAATTCTCGCCGATGTTGCTTTCTTTGCTATTGTTTGTTGCTACACTTTGTCTTTGGGGATTTTTCTTTTCATCAACGTTCGGCCTTATTTGGAAAATCTTTTCCCCGTTCCGCTATGTTTTCGGCTTTAGCTGGAAAAATTTTCTTGATGCTGCTTCATTTTTCTTTATTGCTCGTTCTAACCTTGGTCAGAAGCTTTCTTTTTCTTGCTGTAGCAGCTGGAATCGTCTTTTCTTTGCTGCTGTTTTCTTTTGCTTCATTTTCTAGCTTGTAGGAAATTTCTTGTTCTTGTTGCATTTGTTCTTGTTGCATGTACACGAAAATTTTTCCTTTTTTCTTGTGCATGCATTTTCCCCCTCTCGATTTTTTTTGTTTTTTGTTTTGTTTTTTTTTGTTTTTGTTTTGTTTTTGTTTTTTTTGTTTTTTTTGTTTTTGTTTTTTTTGTTTTTTGTTTGTTTTTTTTTTTTTTTTTGTTCGCCTGGATATACTTCTGATCTGTTAGATTTTGGCGCTGTTTGGCCCTTTTTGAATCATTCCTGACTTTATTAATGATGCTTATGCATGTCCTATTTTATGCCTAAATGATGCAATTAAGTAATGATGCATGGAATTTATATGATTTATTTTTACGATGCCTGATTAAACTAGTGGTCATTACTTGACCTTATTATGCATGATTTATACTATAAATGCAAATGAGGCTATATGATGCATGCTTATGCTGCAGGGATATAGTGAATGCTATGAGAATATTTATTTTCATGAATGGTGGCATTTTATTTTCTTTTTAGCGCACCCCTAATGCAGCTTATTGGATGATAAATGCAAATCTGGATGCATGTACTACTTTATTTAATGCAAATGTGATGTCTAAAAATTATGAGATGTTTATTAACATGATGCATGAGTATTATTTATTCTATCGTGCATGCAATAATGCAAAATGCAGTACATATTTTTAAGATGCAAAATGTATTTTTATAATGCCTAAAATGCAAAAACGTTTATTTATATGCAAAACAATACATAAAAAAAAAAATTTTTTGTTTTTTTTTTGTGTTGAAAACCTGTACAAATATTTACAATGCAATCTAATTTTATATGATGCAAAATAAATAATAAAAAAAAAACACATGCAAACTCAAAACGCACGCACAAAGCAAAGCTATACCGACCTAACATGTAATGACACGCTCTATCTCCAAGATGGATTTTAAAGGAAAATATCTTCGGGTTCGAACTGGCTTTTTTTTTTTTTTTTTTTTTTGTGATATGCGAGGAAAGGAAAAGGCAGATACCTCTCTCCTGTTCTTGGCCATATGATTGTTGCAGGGCTACTCTTGGCATAAGGCGATTTTCATAGCCCCTGCATTTTCTTCGCAATCAGATAGGGCAGCGGTGAATGATCGGGATCCAAGTCGTTTGGCTGTTTCGGGACAATGGCAATGCAGATGATGAATAGGACGAGGACACTTCTGGTGCTTCTCATTCTGATGAGACTGAGCCTTTTCGTGCGAGAAGTATATATGGGCGCGGACGCCGCAGTAATCTTGATGGACCACCTTGGGGCTTAAGCTGCAAAAGAAGGGATAGTTTCTGGGGGAAACAAAGGGGGTATAGGCAATAATAGATATGTACAGGCAATTAATGTATAATCTAAATTTCTTTAGCAATTATTCCTAAGTTGCACCTTAGGACCTGTAATATTATATTTTAGTTTTTTGCTGCGAGCTTCTGTCGTGGTTTTTTTTTTCTTCTGTCAGTCGAGCTCATTTGCCTGCTGAAGATCTGGAGGTAGGATGCCGAGGTTTCAAAGAGTGCTTTCCCTCTCCTTATTCTCATGATATATATATTTTATTTTGCTCTAACTTTTGTCTAGGTTGCCCTTTCGGGTTTTCAACCTAGCGAGCCTTTATTTCTCCTTTTTTTATTTGTTTTTTTTTCTCTTTTTTTTATATGCCCTAACTTTTGCCTAGGCCGCCCTTTCGGGTTTTCAAATTTGGGAAGAGGAAGCACTTGCCAGATAGGATGGCTCAAGCATAATACCTTTTAAGCTCGCTGAGATTGGAGGGCTGAACAAGGTCTTTTCTTTCCTAGCTTGAGAGGAATATGACACCTCCTGATCGGATCTCTTTGACAATATACGGCACATCGTGGAAGAGAGTGGTAGCAGCCTTTTGATGAGTAGCCCCAGCATTTTTTTTAGCTCAGACGGCATGACATGATGGCAGTAGGTCTCCCAAAGGGTGGTGAATGAGGTCCTTTCTTGGTCTCCTGCTGCCTTTGATTTGACTATGGCCCAGCATGTTGTTGATAAAAAACTTGTTGGGTTTGGGAATTGTCACTACATTGGACAGCCTGATCGGGTATTTTTTTTTCTCTTTTCTCTTTTTTTTTTCTTTTTTTTTCTTTTTACCCGAATGAAGTTGACGTGCGGTTGTTTCATGCTTTCTTTTTTAACTTGTAATGACCATTCTGACTTGATGCGGCGGAGCTTTGTCTGATTGGCTGAGCATCCAGATACATGGGGGTCCGGTGTTCGATTATGGCTGGACCTACCCCTGACACATCTTCATAAGACTAGGCAAATGTGTCCACGACCTCTTTGAGGAGATCCATGAGTGTTATCTTTTTTAGAACCTTGCAGGGAGTTGCCGATTTTGACTTTTTTTGATTTCCTTGTCCAGCCCCAGATTGATAGTGGATCAGTCTTCAGTTGCTGCTGATGAATGGTGTTGTTCTTGGTGCTCAACTGATTTTACAAGCTCAAGCAAATAAATTTTTTTTTTGTTCGGGTCCTATTAAATGACTCATTATTATAATGATTTAATGCGTCTTTTAATACAGGTGCAACTAAGAAATAAGCAAAGATATTCAGATTATTATTAAAAGCACACCGTACATGGTTAATTACATTATTGAGGACCTGGGGTTTGAGATCCTCAATTTTAGGAAGCGGATTGGTAGATGACCAAATCCGTACGGCTAGGGAAAGGAATAGGGGTAATATATCTGAAGCGGTCCACCAGATCTGCGGGCGTCCAGAAGCGGGCCGGGCGCGGTATACTAGTTCTGCAGAGGCTTATTAGAAATGGACTCAAACTCAGCAGGGAGCTCTTTTTTTTTTTTTTTTTGGAGAAGTGTCTTTATCCATCATACCCAGGAAGCTGGTCCCCAAATTTTCATTAGAAACTTCTTGGTTAAGGATTCTAAGCATCATGGTTTTCAAATTTTCGATGTCAGCCTCCATTTTGGCGGGCGGGAGAGTTGAGTTTTGGTATATGCTGGCTTAGGGAAGGCTGAGTTAATTTCTAGCTGTGGTGTTTGGTAAGGGTTTTGGGCTGGATAAGGATTTTGGGTTAGATATGGATATTGGGCTGGATATGGATATTGGGCAGATGGATTTTGGGCTGGATATGGATATTGGGTAGGATAAGGATATTGGACTGGATATGGATATTGGGTAAGATAAGGATATTTGACTGGATATGGATATCGGGTAGGATAAGGAGGGTATAATGAAAAGGGGTTAAGATTTTGGTAATAATAGGTATTTGGTGGGTTGGTGTTTGGCTAGGAAATTGGATTTGGAGGAACATGGAAGGTTGATGCTTCTTGGGGGACTGCAGGGGAAAAGATTACCTCACTTTCTGCTGCCATACTGCTCGGATCTGTATTGATTCTGCCCTTGTCGATCGACATCGATACCTTAATTCTAATTTACGCACTACTTTCGTCAGATCAAGCCGATTATCTCTCGCCTTTCCAAATTCGGGCCAGGTTTATGAGGAAAATGAGTTTTGGATGTATCAGAAGGCTGGCTGAAGGCTTTCTGGGTTTGGAATACAGCGTGCCTTTATTAGTATATTTTATTAATTATTATTATCCCTACAAATGACCTGATAAGCACCTACTTTATTTTGACGGTCTCAGGACTTTTCCTGGAACAGTGGATTCTTTATCCAGAGTATAGGACCAACGTATTCCACCTGCCTTTCGACTCCCCGAGATCGGACTGATCCCAGGCGAATGGCCTATACTCTTTCCGGGATCCACCATTCGAAATAATCTAGGTCGAGCATTTGAAAATAATAAATCATCCCCAGTGTATTTTTTTTTTGACTTGCGCACATTTTTTTTGACTTGCACACATTTTTTTTTGACTGGGGCTGACCCACAATTAAAAATGCAAAAACCGGTCGGTCTTTGAAGTGTCCTGAGAATCTACATGCAGTCTAACGTTGGCTTATGTAGGGGGTAGGCTGGCCATGGTGTAGGGTAGCAGTTCGGAATATATTTATATGCATGTGCACGTGTGTGCGGTATCCAAAAAGCAAAAAAAAAAAATTCAGATATAGAAATAGCAAATAAAACAGATATGGTCTGTCTTGCTGTTATGTATGGATTTTCTCGGCTTTTTATTTCGAGCATGAACAAGCAAGCATACCATCAAGAAATAGAAAGAAAAACAGGGAATTTATCTATTTCTAAAAAATGAGTCCTAATCCCCAAAATAAAATGAATTAATGCATATATATATATATATATATATATATATATATATATATATATATATTGCAGAATGAAAAAAAAGCAGAATAAAATAATATAAGGCCGAAAATGAAAAGATTTTTTTAAAAAAATAAAGCCCCGTCCCTTTTGTTGTGCTGCCCGAAAATTACTGCACGTAAAATATTGCATATTATATATATATATATGTATATATATATATATATATATATATATATATATATATTGCATATATTATATATATATATATATATATATATATATATATATATTGCATATATTTTATATATATATATATATATATATATATTGCATATATTTTATATATATAATTTTTTTTTTGCAATTTTTTTTTTGAAAAATACGAATATTTTCAAGTATATCCGTAACAGTATTTGAAATGAAACTGCTGCAAGATGGATGATCATATCCACAAATATAGACACGGATGTTAAAGGAACGCAATATTCAAGTGTTTAAATTAATAAAACAAGCATACTTTAGCCAGAAACAAAAGAAAAAAAGTTTTGGTTAATGAGTCTAGCCCTCCATTTTTATTTATTAAAATAAAAAACGATCTCCCCAGCAGAGTCGCCACTGTGGGTTCCCGGGAAATTGCTCCCGCGCCCCGCGCGCCCTTGGATAGGGGTGCGCGTACGTGCGAATGTGGTGACATCCACTGCTCCCGTTCCACCCTCCCTTGTCTAGGGGAGGACGAAATCAAAAGTGCGAGAGGAGTACTGTCGGAATAGCGCGTTGGAATGCACCTCGGTTGCCTTTAGTGGATTTTGATCAAATATGGGAGCTTTGGGTTATTATGTCAAGTTATCCCTTGTTTACGGGATACCAGGATATAGGAATATATCATCCTTCTATTCTCATTCTCCCTTTTTTAGGGCAAAACGTGAAAGTGTAAGGAAGGAATGTTGTAGCGCCCCACTATGGATTTTATGAAAATAGCCTTATGGCCTATCTCGGATCACTATGGGTGCTTTGGGTTTTCTACGTCAAGTTATCCCTCGTTTAGGGGATACCAGGACATAGGAATACATCACCTTTCCATTCTCATTCTCTCTTTTTTAGGGGAGAACGTGAAAGTGCAAAGAAAGATGTTGCGAGGCCCTACTGGATCCAAAATGTTTTTAGAGTCGCCATCTTTATTTTAAGGAATAAATAAAGCAAAACCAAAAAAAGAAAACCAGAGATTGTAAAAAACGGGTTCGGAGGCTAAGTTACGAGTTTTTTTTTTTTTTAGGAAGCAGGGGCGGCACCCTGCGCAGATTTATTAAAAACAGAAAAGAAAACAAACTTGAGGGGGACAACCAGCCTTACCCTTATAAACGGGGGGACTAAGGAGCCTAACCTCGAAATGGAGATAGCAACAATTACAAAACAAAGACCTAAATAGACGAACACAAGAGAGATCATCTAGCCCGACTACGCAAACTATAAAAACCATACATGTCCATATGCAGAAGATGCTTAACCTCTTTCGACAAAGAAGAAAAGGAGACAAAACTTCTATATCCCTGATTAAGATGCGCCTCATCCGGGTCAACCCTATTACATTCCCTATAAACATGAGATAAGTGAAAGTCTGCAATCAATCTCTTACAAGCCCGAAGATCATAAGTATACTGCCAAGGAATACCAAGATTGTGAACTAAGAAGCCAACTGCCACTAACGAATCTGATTCCACAACCACCCGGGAAAGGCCCAAAGAATGACAGAGATTTAGACCGTCCAACAGAGCTCTAATTTCAGCCTTTGTATTAGTTCCATGATTGTAACAATTAGAGAAAGCCCCAACTAAAGCACCATTGGAGTCTCTAATAACCCCACCTCCAGTACAAATACCATTTATTGAAGAACCATCTGTATTTAATTTAAAGATGCCCGGATCCGGAGGATGCCATCTCAGCCAAAGACCTCTAGATATCACCACGTGCTTGATAGGTATATGAAGCTGCTGCATAATCAGATTACCAAAAGAGCCACTGTCCGATTTTGGGGTATAAATAGATAACATACCTTCAATATCTCGCAAAACTGCCAGCCGAATTTTAACAACTTGCATGGGCATGTTATCAAAAATAGCAGCACACCGGGCCTTCCAAATTTCCCAACAAACGTACACAAAAATCCCCAACCGACACGCCCCCAGTTGACGACGTATAGAGCCCCTCACCCAACTTTTGAAGAATTGATGAATTGATGGGGCATTAACAGTCAGCCCAATAAGACAATTGAATTGGGTCCAAATAGCCTTGGCAATTTCAGAATGAATGAACAGATGGTTAATAGATTCCGAATCATGACTGTCTGTACAGCAACTACACTTGGATGCAAGAGAGATATGCCGAGATTGCAAGTTAACATCAACTAGCAGACCATTATGCAGCAATTTCCAAATAAAACAGCTTACTTTAATGGGAATCCAAGGCTGCCAAATTTTCGAAGCCCACTCTATGACTGGATGTCGAGTTCGAAATTTCTCCCAGAAAGCCGACGATTGGAAATCCCCAGAAGAGGTTAGGGAACAAATCAGACGATTCGGGGTACTTATATCACAAGATACTCGTTGAATGTATTCCATTGTAGAGGGCTCAATCAAATCACGAAACTCCTCTATCTGGGCAAGAGCATGGCGAACTGTAAGATTACGATCCACAGGATAAGGACCCTCGAGACGATGGCCACACCAATTATCATCCCAGAAAGAGATGTCTCCCTTACCAACAACCCATCGGCTACACTGCTGAATACGCCATGCCTGGTTTAAAATTGGCCTGAGGGCTGAAATAATTCTTTGGATCCATGCACACCTCCATATCTACCCAAACAGAATTTAGCCCAAAGACTCTTGCCATTAATTGCACTCCAAGCAAGTTTTGCATGCGAGATTTCAAGAGACTGCTTGAGTGGCCGAATACCCAGTCCGCCTTCTGCCAAGGGACGACACACTTTACTCCAAGAAATCCATTGAGTCATAGATTCCCCATTAGCACTCCATAAGAAAGTAGCCATCAAACCTTCAATGCGGCGCAAAACAGTTTTAGGAATTGGAAGAGCTGCCATAGCAAAAACTGGAATACTGCCGAGAAAGGTGCTAGGCACCCAACTCACCCTTTCGGTCTCAAAACAGTTTTCGGCTAAAGTATGCTTTTTGTTATATTTATTTAACAAGTAAATAAAGCATTAACTGCCTACAAATACATCCATTACATCTATATTATTTACGGACTTGCAACAGTCTCTTTTACAAACAATTACAAATATATTTGAAAATATTTTGCCATAATAACTGCTACATTTAGTATTATTTCCTAACTAAATCCGGGCAGTATAACTGCTTATATATTTACATTGGGCCGGATTGGAAATAATACTGTTACAAACAAAGACTTTAATGAATAAATAAAGCAAATATCTACAAATACATCTGAAAAGATTTGGCCATAATAACAGCTACATTTAGTAGTATTTCCTAATTAAATCCGGGCAGCACAACTGCTTATATAACTACATTGGGCCGGATTGGAAATAATACTATTACAAACAAATGGAAGACTTAAAAATAAAAACTTACAGACAGCCTAGGGTGTGCTCGCTCTGTCCCTCGGGGAGAGAGAGTCTTTTTGTTGTTGTTGTTGTTGTTGTGTGTTGTGTGTTGTGTGAATTTGGGCAGCGTGACTGCTCTGAAAGTTACTTTTTGGCCTCGGGATTAGGCGGGGAATGCTTGTTTGTTTTTGGTTGTTTGTTTGACTGAAGTAGGTCAAATCAGGCGAGAATAATGACTTATTTCGGCGATTTGGCCTTTTAAATCGGGCAGAGCAACTGCTCTTTCCCCGATTTTTGGACCAGGGAAAAGGGGTGGATACCTAGCTAGGGGGCTAAGGTATACTTCTACCGGTTGGTTTTGTGTTTGGCGGAGGTTTGGCAGGGTTTCGAGGCTTTGGAGGTGATCTCTCACTATCTCACACCGCTCTCTAATTCTCCATCGTAACGTTAACGCGGAGAAAACTTTACGCAAATAAGGAGTGTCGAAATGAGGAGCCGGATGCCTCTATTTATAGGAGGAAGCTGGGACATCGGCGGAATAAAAATTTCTTCATCGCAAGATCAAGGGTGTCTGCTGTCGAAATTGCATTTTACGGCAAACTTTGGATGAGCGATTACGAGAGAAACAAGATTGGGCGCCACCCTCATTGGTTTTGGGCGCCATGCCCAATTTGGTGGGTAGCCACGCCCATTTTCTTTTCTGCGCTGCAAACGGTTGTACCTCGCGTTGGAAAAGTTGTGAATTGCGGCAACTGTAGCAAGAAGATTTGTCGTAAAAAAGATTTGGGCGCCAAGCCCATGAAATTTGGGCTCCATGCCCAAAAATTTGGGAGCCATGCCCAATTTCAATGGTGGCCACACCCATTTCCCAAACTATGCCTTTTTGAGCACTTTGGTCCCCCGTCCTTTTACGCATCTGCTCGTCCTTTTGCATTTTTGACCACAGAACTTGACATTTGTTAATGTTTTAACAGTCTTGATATTTTATGTCATGTCACATGCCGAGTGCGAAATTGGGGTGTCTACACCCTCCGGCCAAAAAACCTCCAACTGCCAAGAAACCTGGTGAGACTCTTCCTCCCCCTCCTCGGTAGATGTGCACTTCTGGCGGCGATGTGGCGGCGGGCAAAAAAAGACATCCTTCTCCACCCGCCGATCGATCTACCCGTCCCCGGGGCACGGGCTCCGACCACACCGCCAGGGAATCAACGAAGCCGTGGCTGCTTCCTGCCTACAAAATGCCGACGACTGTCACTGCTGTCCGGGCCATAGTGAGTGGGCTATCTGAGGTCCCCAATATCGGGCACATCGACCTGTTTGCCAGTGGTAGCCCTGCCGGGTTGGTGGGAAAGGGTATTACGAAGCGGCTACTGCAAGAGGATGTCACCCATGACCGCGACACCGCTGGCCACGCCTTGCTCAGACACGTAGGGCTCAACTTGAGCGAGGTATGCCTGTAATATTTTGCCTTGACTTTTTACGTTTGTTGATTCATGCTAACTTTACTCGTGATTGTACTGCATATCGCTTCCTCCTGCACCAACATATATGACCGCTATGTTGAGGAAAGAGATGCCCGCAAGAAGATCGAGTCTGAGAAGAACGAGCTAGTGGGCTCGGTGAAGCATAAAGGTGAGCAGGTGGCCACCCTAGACAAGTCGTTGAAGGAGAGTGCGGCCTTGGTCAAAAAGCTTGAGATTGACAAACTATCTCTGGCTGAAGAAAAAACTTCCCTTATGGCCCAACAGAAGAAGTCCTAGGCTGCCGAGGAAGCTCTGGTCGCGCAGCGACACAACTTCAATTAGAGCTAGATGCTTTGAAGGCTCAGGCGGCCAAGGATGCAACGGCCATGGCCTCTTTCTCCGAGCAACTGGCAGTGGCTAAGGAGCAAGCCGTGAAAGATTTTGTTGCTTCGCCGGCCTATGCCTCCCAGGTGCGCAAAGCAATATTCCCGTACTATGCGGTGGGCACCAATCATATCTAGTGCATGCTCGCTGGTACTGGTGTAGTGGACATGCCGACCATGGCTGACTAGGCGCTGCTCGACCCCTACTGCGTCGAAGCTCAGAGTTTGCACCATCTGGTGCCTTATACACATGGCGAGTTGGAGGCCCTTGTCCAGGATGATGCTGAGGATGGTGTGGAGCCATGGATTCCCCCCACTCCGCTGTCCGTCAATGTGTGCAGCTTGATAGAAGCAAAGAGGGTGGAGAAAGAAAACCGGGTGGAGGAGGCTGCTGCCCAATTACAAGTGGAGTTTGAGGCACCTGGTGTTGAAGCTGTTGCGACCATGACCCAAACACTACCGGACATAGCTTAGATTATATGTATATTCTGCTCGGCCTTTGAGCCTTTTAATCTAGATTATGTACTTGTAATCCTCTCTCTTTTAATGAAAACTGTATTTTGGTGAATGATATGATGTGTCTGCCTCTTTCATTTTTTCTTTGCTTGGTAATTGCTTTATTAGTCGTATCTTTCCTGCATTTGATTTTTACTAACACATGCACATATGGGGTAGCCCTCAAGAATGTATCGAGCAAAAACAATCGAAATTAACCGAGCATGCAAAATTGTGTAAACGTTAACATAGAAATAATAAGGCTAATTAAGCAGACCTATTACTTAGGCTGAGAGGCTATGCGGGCAGGAGTCCAGTCTAGGTGCCTGGTTCTGGCCAAGGCTTCGACCGGACATAAGCACCAGATTTCTCGTCGTGAGTGCTTTGTATAGGCCAAGGCTTTTGAACGGGCAGGGCCCCTATCACCTTAGGCGAGCTTCCATAAGATTGCCTAGCGGGCAGGGCCCTACTCTGCGCGGCAACCAACAACCGGGCACGGCCCTTGTTCGATGTGGGTACCTCGAAGCGGTTGTTAGTATATCAACTGGGTGTAGAGATATACAACTAACAGTGTTGCTCGGTCACTATAGGAATCCGAGGTAGCTAGCCGCTATCTTATGGGCGTGGCCCCTATCGCCTGGCGGGCATCCTAGTATGTGAACCGGGCATGGTCGCATCTCACCCACGGAGAGGATAAGTTTACTAATACTCGGGTGTTTGAGGAAGGTTGACCGGGTCTGGCCCTATCTGCTCATCTGGCGAGCAGCTTGGTCATGCCTAGTGTAAACAATCGATAAATGACAACAAAATCTGAACGAACAAATATGAAAAAACTTGCCTTTATTAAATAACATTTATGACCCTCAACATTTGAGGTCTGCCTGTGAGGTGACTTAGGGATAGTACTTTTTTAAATGATCTGCATGCCAAGGATGCTTCAAGTCTTTTCTTTCCCGAGTTCGAAGTGTGTAGGTGCCTGATCGATGTATTTTATACGTCGATTTTATATGCTTCTGTGACTTGAATTAGGCTATTTCATGAGTCTTTTGAGTACTAATATATGTTTTTGGTGAGTTTTGTAAGTTTCGGGATTGTTTGTGAAAATACGCGAAACTCGGGGTTTTAAGTGCAAATTACAAAGAAAGAAGAATTGAAGAAAAATGGAAAATTTGTCATTACGGGCACCTTGCGACCGCAAGGTGGCGATATCGGTCCACGGCCGACAATCGAAGAGCCAAGAAGCACGCCTGCTGGAGACCTTACGGACGCAAGGTATCCGGCACCTGCGACCGCAAGGTAGGCGGAAATGCTCAAAATCGGGATTTTCACCGGTCATTCGATTCAATCACAACTCCCAAGTATATATAGAAGTCGGATCTGGAGCCTAAGCATAGGAGGGCGGTGGAAGCTCTCTTTACATAGATTTTAGGTAGTTTTAGATTGTATAACATAATTAGGTTTTGTAATTTCAAGTATTGAAGATCAAATCATGTCTTCCATCATCTCCGTGTGCTGTTCATCGTCTACGATGAACTAAATCATCCCTAATCTAGGAGGTGGGAGGTAACTTGTATCGAATTTATGTTTTGATTCTCATATTATATGTCTATTCAATGCTTGTTGATTGTGTTGTTTATCAATCCCTCTATTATTTCGCTTTGAACAAATGAATGTAATCGCAAATAATAAAGGCTTAGAGGTGCGGATACTGCATGACCAAGTGCATATGTCGTACATCTGCGGCTCACCAACACAATAAATTGGACCTATCGAGCACGAGAGTGATAAGTTAGGACAGGTTCTTACATGATCTAGGTGACGAGATAGATCATAAATCTAGGTGACAACTAGATTACGGTTCTGTGCTTAGGATATGGAATGGGTGAATTTTGCGGGGATGGAGGCTGAACCAATTGTTCAACAGACCATATCTATTTTTAGTGAGCGAACCCAAGACATTGAATGACATTATTATGAATTGAACATAAAGGAGATATAAGTGAAACCCGAAATCCTAGATTTCCACTCACCATAAGATCTTCATATCTGTTATTCTTGTCTAATTAGTTAACATCTATAACTAGTAAATTAGAGTAGAATTAAACATAAAAACCCCCTTAGGTTAATAATTTGCTATCTATAACACATTGTTCGTGATCACTTGTCTCGTGGGTTCGACCCTTGCTTCCGAGTCTATTCTATAATAGTCTTGTACACTTGCAAGGAAATAGATAAAATAAAACATCGATCAAGTTTTTGGCGCCGTTGCTTGGACAAGCTAGTTCACGTAGTTAGTTTGTAGGTAGCGTAGTTTTTAATTTAATTTAGTTTTTAGTTTAATTTTCTGTTTTTATAAAAATAAAAATAAAAAAGATTTTATTTTATTTTGCCTTAATAGTTAGTTGTTTTTAAATTGCTTTTAATTAATTTTTATGCAAGGTTAAGTAGATCTTTAAATCCTGAATTGGTAGACTTAGATCAAGAGATAAATATTGTTAAAAGATACCAAAGATATTTTGAAAATCTAGTTTTCGAGCACGATAATCAAGATAATCGAATCGAGAGGATCCTCGGTTGATCCTACAATGGAAGATAATAACAATAATCGTAATCACGAAAACCTAGTTGACCCGATCAATAGGAATCAAAGACAAGAAGAGCTGCAAGAAGAAATATGGAAGTAGTGTAAATCAAAGAACTATTAATGATTTTAGTAGACCTTCATTAAATGTGGTAACATCATGTTTAGTATTGCCGAATCTTTGTTAGGAATTTCGAACTAAAAGGACATTATTTTAATGCCATACCATCTTTTCATGGGATGCCTAATGAAGATCTGTCGGTTTCTTAAGAGAATATGAATACATGATGAGTACTTTTCCTTTAGGAGGGTTAGCGAAGATCAAATTAAAATGAAATACTTTCCCAGTGCATTAAAAGAATTGGCAAAGAGATGGTTTATGAACCTAACACCAAGCAGTGTTTTACTTGGGCACAATTATATGATTTGTTTATGAGCAAATTTTACAAACATGCATCTCTTACAGTATAGAAAACAAATCATGTCATTCCAAAATGAACCGGTGAAACATTCCATGAGTCATGGGATAGATTTAAAAATACGCTTATTATGTGTCCTCATCATAATTTGGCTCAACATGTGTTAGTGCTTCAATTCTATCATGGTCTTTCGCCGGGTTTACAAACTATGGTTGATAGTGCGGTGGTGGTTCTATTAATAGAATGACACCAGAAGCATTAGAAGAATTATTTGAGATGCTAAGTATTAATTCCCAACAGAAAAGTGCTAGAGGTAAAAATAGGAGCCTATATCAATTGCAAGATAATTCAAATACACAAGCTCAATTTGAAAATTGGCAAATTCAAGAAGCATGTGCTCTATGTGGATTATATTCTCATGCTACTAATTTTTGTCCGTCAAGTGCTATGTATTACGAGCAGGCTAATGCTATGAATATGTACCCTCAAAGGCCAAGGAATGATCCATATTCCAATACATATAATCTGGTTGGAGGAATCATCCTAACTTTTCTTGGGGAGGAAATAAGCCTTTGCAACCTCAACAATTCCAACCTCAACCACCACAACCTCCACAGTTGCAAAATCAAAATCAAAATCAGTTGAGAATTGAAGAAGTTCCCAAGCAAGAAGTAGCAAGTAAAGGTCAAGCGGCTTTGATGAAGTACATGCTTGAAGAAATTGAAAATCGAAGAAACATATCGAAAATTCGAAGCAAATAAAAGAGAAGAAGGAAGTTCCTAGTCAAAGCGAGCAAGCTAAGTCAATCACCGTCTGCTGAAGTGGTAAGGTGATAGGTGAAGAGGTAAGTGATTCGATCCTCCTTCTAATATGCATGCTCGATGAAAATTCGAAAAGTAATAGAAAAAGAAATTGAAAAGATAGTGTTAGTGATAAAGTGATTGATGATTTAAGTAATCAAGAGGTAGAAAAAGAAAAAAAGTAGAAGTAGAGTTAGAAGTTCCAAATAAGGAACAAGAAAAAGAAAAAGAAATTCAAAATAAAGACAACACAGTTGAAGTAGATAAAAGATTAGATCAAGAAGAAGAGGAACCTTATGTGGCTCCACCACCTTACGTTCCTCAATTCCGTTCAAGAAGACTTATGAAAAACCGAATGGACAAACAATTCACGGAAATTTATAATATGTTATCCAAAGTAAATGTAAATTTACCTTTGCTTAATGTTATTAAAAATATTCCGGCATACGCAAAGTTTTTCAAAGATCTTCACTCTAAGAAACACAAGTTTGAAAACAACGAAAAGATTGTTGTTTTAAAAGCGTCGTTTGTTTTGAATTACCACCTAAGTTGAAAGACCCAGGCAGCTTTAATATTCAAGTTTCCTTGGAGACTCTAAAAGATGAAAGCAATGCTAGATTTAGGAGCAAGTATTAACTTGATGCCTTTTCGGTCTATAAACAATTAGGTCTAGGAGAACTAAAACCCACTAATATGCAATTACAATTAGCTGATCGCTCAGTTAAATATCCCTTGGGTATAGTGGAAGATATCCTAGTTCAGGTTGATAAATTAATCATACCAGTAGACTTTGTGGTTCTAGAGATGGAAAGGAAGATATGCACTAATAATGAAGTCCCAATATTGTTAGGCAGACCATTTAACTGCTAATACAATGATAAATGTGAAAAATGGTAAACTCACAATGTCAGTCTAGGTGAAACAGTTGAAATTTCGTGTTTGATGCTATGAATAGACCTAGTGACATGAGTGCTTGTTTTTCAATAGATGAGATTGAAATTATCAACGAAACTTTTGAAGAAGAGCAAGATTATGAGAGATAGATTTATTGTCTATGATGATAGCCCTATTCCTCCCATAAAAATTGACATTGAGGAAATTGAAAGAGAAATAGAAGAAGAAGAAAGATTAGAAAAAGAAAAGCTAGAAGCTAGTAAAAGAAAAGATGAAAAAGAAATAAAAGCAGAATCAGAAATTAATTCTGATGAGTCAAAGAAAAGAGTTGAAGAAAGTTATGAAATTAAAGAAGATGAAGTAGAGATTCTAAAATCTCTCTTTGAAGAAATTGAGATAAAAGATATTGAGATAGAAGATATTAAGGAAGAAAAACAAGAAGAGAATAATAAGGCTGAAATAAAAGAAACAATTAAAGCAGAAAATTCTGAATTTATGCCTTCTATTAATTCTCCCAAAGTCGAAATTAAAGCCATTACCATCCCACTTAAAATATGCATTTTTTGGGGAAGGTAACACTTTTACTGTTATTATAAGCGGGAAACATCGAGAAAAACAAGAGAAGAAAGAAGTTTGTTATGGACACATAGAGAAGCTTTCTAGGATGGTCTTTAGCTGACTTAAAAGGAATTAGTCCCTACATGTGTATGCATAAAATTTTTTAGAGAAA
>CM028377.1:177763418-177821920 GCA_013146195.2 Codonopsis lanceolata
GCTTTGCAGTTGGTCATCTACCGATCCGCTCCCTAATAATGAGGATCTCAAACCCGAGGTCCTCAATAATGTAATAAGCCCGTGCGGTTGCTATTAATGATAATATGAATGTCTTTGCTTATTCCTTAGTTGCACCTACATTAAAAGATACATTAAATAATCATAATAATGAGTCATTTAATGAAATGGACCCAAAAGATAAAAATATTTGCTTGAGCTTGTAAAGTCGGTTGAGCAACAGATCACATCGGCTGACGGCGGTGAAGACTTGTCAATCATCAATGCGGGGCTGAACAATCAAGTCAAAGAAATCCAAAATCGTGACTACACCGCAAGGCTCGAGGAGTAGCACTCATCGACCTCCTCGAAGAGAGTTCGTAGATATCTTTGCTGGTCCTATGAAGATATCTTTGGGGGCTAGATCCGACCATAGTCGAACAGGATCCCCATATCATCCGGATGCTCGGCCAATCAAGCGAGAAGCTCCGCCCGAATCAAACCCGAATGGTCCTTGCAAGTCAAAGAAGAAATTATGAAGCGACTCCATGTCAACTTCATTCGGGTGGTTGAATACCGATCTGGTATCCAACATAGTGGTTGTTCCCAAGCCAGCGGGAAGGTTCGAATCTGCGTCGACTTCGCGACCTCAACAAAGGCGTCGCCCAGATGATTTCCGCTACCCAAATATTGATATTGTGGTAGATCTTTGTTCTTTGCTCACAAAATCAGAATCCTTTCGGCGGCATGCTCGGCTACAATCAAATTAAAATGGCGGCGAAGACCAAGAAGACTTCATTCACCACTCCTTGGGGTACCTATATCTTGTCATGCCATTTGGGCTCAAAATGCGGGGCTACTTATCAAAGGGCTGCCACCACTCTCTTCCACGACATGATCCTGAAGAGATCGAGGTCTCGTCGGCGACATGATCGTGCATTCAGCGGCCAGCGGTGCTCATATCGAGACCTTCGAAAGTTCTTGAAAGGTTAAGAAAGCATCGAGATGAAACTCAACCCACCAAATGCACATTTGGGGTCACGAAACAAGATCACAGGATTCTTAGTGAGCAAGGCATTGAGATCGAGCGGCAAAGATCAAAGCTATCATAGAGATGCAGACCAAAACTCCAACAAGTCAAAGGCTTCCTAGGCCGAGATATATCGCTTCATCGAGACGACTCACCACCACATGTGGGCCCCTCTTCAAGCTCCTAAAGAAAATCTTGACCAAGTGCAGGACGAGAAATGCCGACTAGCCGAAAAAATAAAAGCCTACCTTACCAATCCCCATGTGCTAGCCCGGCCCATACACATAAACCTCTCCTCATATACTTAACCGTCACAGACACGTCAGTGGGAGCCATGCTTGCCCAAGAAAAGAAAGACTCCTACATCGAAAACGCCATATACTTCATAAGTAGGAAGGCTAAGGAAGCGAGCTGAATTATTCGGCACTTGGAGAAAAGTTGTCTGGCCTAGTACGGACAACTCAAAGGCTCAAAACTTATATCTGCAGGGCGATCCATCAAGCTCATATCAGGGATGGACCCTATAAAATACATCTTCGGCAAACCATCACTTTCCGGCCGGCGGCTAAGTGGGCCTTCCTTCTCAGCGAGTTTGACATAACATATGTCACGCTCAAATCTATCAAAGGCGGCGTAATTGCGATCACTTAGCCGATCTACCTCACGAAAGCCGAAGATGCTCTGAGCCCGGCTTCCCGAAGGTGTCTTGGAAATCAGACCACGACACCGGTTAGGTGGAGATGTTCTTTGGCGCCGCAAACAAAAGAGGCTTTGGCATAGGGATCTTACTCATTGACCCGGTGATTCTCACACTCCAGGCCATAAGATTGGAGTTTGAGTGCTCCAACAACACCGTGAATCTGAAGCTTGCATTGCCGGCTGGAAGAGGCTCTCCAAAGGAAGGCCAAAATCTCGAAGTCTTTGGAGACTACGCCTTGATCATAAACCAAGTCGAAGGGAAGTGGAAAACCCAAGATCCCCGACTGCAACTTTATCATGCCAAATTAACAACACTTGCCGCTCGGTTTGATTCCATCTCATTCCACTACTTGCCGCGGGACAGAAATCAATTTGCCGATGCATTGGCCACTCTAGCATCATTAGTCCAAATTCCCGCAGAAACCCAAGTCCAACCCTTTGTAGTCGGGAAGAAGGTCACGCCGGCATCTTGCTTCAAAATTAATGCATCCACGAGGCGGATCACGAGCCACAGGTATGTTGACATCCAAAATGCGCTTCAAAAGGAATCTACCCCGGCCTAGACAAAAGAGGAGAATCTTCCTGCGAAGATGGGCATCGCAATTTGTGTTCGGCGGTGGCGGCTTATATAAAAGGCACTACCAAGGCCTCAATCTCTTATCGTCGATCGGGCCAAAGCGAGCAAATTATGGACCAACTCCACGGTGGTACCTGCGGACCCCACATGAACGGCCACATGCTATCCAAGAAAATTATCCGGCAAGGGTACTATTGGAGCTCGCTTGAAACCGGCGCATTCGGTGGAGTGCGACAACTTGCGACAAGTGCCAGCGTTTTGCAAATCTGCGGCCACGTGCCCCGCACATCTTATACAACTCCACGGCTCCACGGCCCTTCTCAACATGGGGTATCGATGCGTCATAGGCCAAATTCACCGAAGGGATCTAATGGCCATGAGTGCGTCTAGCCGTCGACTTACTTTCACAAAGTGGGTGGAAGCCTCTTCCTACAAGATCTTAAATGCAGAAAGGTGTCGAATTTATCAGAGCCAATATCATATACCGCTATGGGGTACCTTTCGAGATCATCTCCGACAACGGCTCTCATTTTGAAGGGGACGTGAATCGTCTGCTTCGAGTTCAAAATTCAAAGACACAAATCCTCCCCCTACCGGCCACAAGCAAATGGTGCCGTTGAAGCAGCCAACAAAACTCTCGAGAACATCATCAGAAAAATGGCTGACACAGAAGAGCGGCGAAAAGCCGCTAGCCCTGGGGCTATCGCACCTCGTCAGTACACCCACAGGGCTACCCCTACTCTAGCATACGGCATGGAGGCGGTCTTGCCTATTGAAGTTGAAGTACCATCATTAAGAGTAATGATGGAATCGACATAGCAGTCGGGGTCAAAGGGCGATTTGAAGAATTAGCTCTGATCGATGAACAGCGTTTACTAGCCCTAGAACACACTCGAGCCTATCAAAGACGCATAGCCCGTGCATTCAACAAAAAGGTCAAAGGCCGCGACATCCAGGTCGGAGATCTGGTGCTTCGAGAAAAACCCCCTAGTTATGTTGACACTAGGGGAAAATGGAAATCTCCGTGGATGGGACCGTACATTGTCAAAGAGATCCGGTCAGGAGGTGTCGTACTCCTCACAAACCAGGAAGGAGAGGACCTTGTTCAGCCCTTCAACCTTGACAAGCTCAAAAGGTACTATGCTTGAGCCAATCTATCCGACAAAAGTGCTTCCCTCCCTCTCGGCTCGCTAGGTTGAAAACCGAAAGAGGCGGCCTAGGCAAAAGTTAGAGCGAAAAAAAAAAAGAAAGATACAAAAAGGAGAAATAAGGGCTCGCTAGGTTGAAAACCCGAAAGGGCGGCCTAGGCAAAAGTTAGAGCATAAAAAAATCAGGAGAAAAAGGAGAGGGAAAGCATTCTTTTGAATCCTCGGCATACTATCTCCAGTCTTCGGCATACAACAGGCTCAACTGACAAAGGAAAGAGAAAAACCACAACGAAAGCTCACATTAAAACATTAAAATATAATATTACAGGGTCCTAAGGTGCAACTTAGGAATATTTATTTAAGACGTCTATATTATACATTAATTGCATTGCACATATATATTCTTGCCTATACCCCACTTGTTTCCCCCAGATATTCCTTCCTTTTGCAGCTTAATCCCCCAAGCGGTCTATCAATGCCTGCGGCGTCCACCCAGCCGGGCCCATATTCCTCTTCTGCGAGGCACAGAGGAACCTCTATTCTCAGAACCGCCGGAAGTATCTCCTTCATCATCGCCAACATCTCCATTCTCCTGGACAGTCGTGTTGCTAGGACCGGCCCCGTTATCTCTCGGTGCCCCATCCAGGTTGAGGGGGAGGAACAGCCTCTTCCGGTTCCCAGGGATTATGTTGTTGATTGCCATCATCAGGCCTCACGGTGCCCCATCCGGTTTGAGAGGGAGGGACAACCTCCGGCTCCCAAGGGTTGTGCTCCCGACTTGCATTACTGTGTCGAGGGACCTCATAATCAGCATACCTGAAACCAGTGCCCCATTCAGCTTCAGGAGGGGGAGCAGCCTCCGCCGTTTCCCAATTACTGGGCCTGCTTCATTTGGTCCAGGAGCCACCGGGGTGCCAAGATTGTGTACTCGCCTAAAATCTTCCTGCAAGGCCTGAGGGATGACTAAGCCCGAGCTCTCAATCTCTTCGCCTATCTCCATAAGGCGACCATCAATACCGTAGTTTCTCTTCGCCAAATCTCGCGAGAAGTTCCCTCCGCAATCACCATTATCCATGCCAAGTATTCGAGCGACAAAAATATATGATCAGAGAACAAATAGGCCACCTGAAGCCTATCAAAGTCAAGCCGCCACATTCTCTGGAAGTCAAAATTCAGAGTCCTGCTATTTTCCATTTCCAAGAATACAGGGCGAGTCGTGTGGAATGCTCCAAAGGCGCAATATTCTATCAGCACTATAAAAGAGGTCCTCCTGATGCCCAACATAACAACTTGGGCATAGCCAGCGGAATGCAAAATGAAGCGTCTAATTTCCCAGTGGTTAATCACCCAGGATATATCCATGGAGCCTCTCCGAAAGAAATCCTCAGTCCAGTCATAGTCAGAATAATTAATTTGAGGAAAGCGGCCGCGAAAACCATAGAGCCCCGGATCATATATCGCCCCGAAAGGTGCAGGAGCCATCACACACTGAAAATGCTCTTCCAGCCACATGTGAATCAAAATGGGACTGCCGGTAGGAAAAAGTTCATCACCACCGAAAAGCATCAAGACCGACCAAAGTTTACGCCAAGATTACGGGACAATATTGGCCGGCGATCACGTGCACAAAAGCAAGATCCACAACTCGCACGTCAATAAATCCCTGTTGGCCCACCAGCAAATATCTCCCCACCAGACACAAGAAAAGAGCTGTCAACCGGCGCCGCAGATAATCCACATCATCCTCCCTGAACTCTGTGAAAGCCCGAGGAAGAACAGTCAAGTCAAAATTCACCCCGTTATAAGAAACCCGGGGTGGCATCTCGAGTGGTGCGGAACAATTCCCTAATCGCCATGTAGGGCGCCTCAGGGCACGGCAATACGACAGTGGCGGCTACTCCCGGCATTGCACAAAATTCCTCGGCCGGGCACATCTCGTTCATCCCAAAATTGAAAAGATGATCTGACGAGACCGAACACGGATGCCCCTCTTAACATGTCCCAGTTGATCACAACATTTCTCGGGATAGAAGGCACACGAAGCTAAAAATGTGATCAAACCGATCGCGTTAAATCGGCTCGAAGGGCGAGAATCCAGAGATCGAGGGCATTTTCATAGATTTCTATTTCCAAAGGTGTGTGATAAGGAGCAGCCATTTGGGCAAAGACAGAATTTTTTCTCTGGCGAGAGAGGAGCAACTGAGGAGAGAAAGAAGCTTTGAAGAATTGAAAGCAAACTGAAGGAAATCAGACGTAAAGATTCATGATCGATGGGCTTCCTTTTATAGGTGAAATGAAAAATCGACAAACAAAGGACGAACAGTAGCCAGAAAAATCTCCCAGGAAGGCAAAATAGGCGCCACCCATATAAAATTTGGGCATGGCGCCCAAATTTGGTGTGTGCCATGCCCAGTTTGCTCAATAACTGCTTCATAATTCAGCTGATGTTCTGGTTTCTGTCCAAATCGTCAATTGATACCTCGTCTGATCACGGAAAGGCCTAGCAGCTATCAAAAAGAAAGGCTACATGGCTGCAATTATGCTCTCTCGCACAGGAGGAGGCGGCTGCCTCTTCCTCTTCCCGCAAATCACCAGAAAAGCCCCCTCAAAGCCGAAGGTGTATTCTTTTCAAATTCATTTCTAAAATGCGGCATGCCATTACCCTTAGGAGTCGGTATAGCTTTATTTTCTGCATGTATTTTGAGTGTGCATTTTATTTTATCATGTCATTTAAAATTATATTGCATTTCATAACTCATATTTGTACAGATCTTAGCTAATAAAAAAAAAAAAAGAGAAAAGCTGATATGTGCAGGAAAAGAAACTAATAGCCAAAAGATGCTCTGCCTCTGCCAAAGCCACCTCCCCTGACTCGAGGGCCCACCGTGCCATCAGGTCTGCGTATCCGTCGGGCGCGACTCGATCCCGCGTCTGCATCATCATCATCATCATCATCACTGCGGCGCTGATGCCGCATAGCATCATTGCTCCGACAAGAAAAATCATCCATTAGTCGCTGATAGAGCTTGTTGATGCTAACAAAGCCCCGCAATAGCCTCTTGTATGTGGACACTTTGACCTGAAAAAAAAAAGTGAAGAGAGCATCATTCAAAAAAAATATAGAGAGCATTAGTCAATAAAAAAAAAGGAAAGAGTGATGAATATACCGTGCGGGCCTGATCGGGGACACGGTACTCCTCAGGGATCTCAACATCAGGAAGGACCTCCCTTATGAGCCTATCATCTCGCCGATATTGGAAGGACGAAAAGGCATCATCGGGCATGGAAAACTCAAGCCGTGCATCCAGAGTAGAATGAGAAGACCCAGCCCAAGCACCATCGACAGATGCACGCCTCCCAATCACAGGAGGAGGAGGAGGGGGATGGAGCATCGTCCTCAAAAAGTCTTCATATGCTATGACCGGAAAATCACTGGCGGGCATCTCATATTTGGACAAATAGCGTTGCGGCAAAAAGTCTGGGTCGATTACATTCGGAGGAGGTGCAGGAGGTGCCACCGGGATATCGAGAACGGAACATGTTGACGGTTGACCCGCTCACCCATGTACAAGGAATCACACATGATCGATACCATCAAAATCCGGCAACGACTCAATATCAGAGTCACCTCGTACGGCCCTACCAGATTCCGCCAAGGGAACAAGTTCACCGAACCTGAGGTCGAGCTTCGCCACTGTCCCCGTGACTCAATAAAATGGCCTGGCGTCCTTTTCCTTCCGATTTGCATTCACAAATTTGATCAAGTAAGGCGGTCCAAGAACATCGCTGCTTGAGCCGTACAAAGTCGAAGAAATAAGCCCACACCTGAAAAAAAAAAAAAAAAGAAAAAGAGAGAAAGGAAAGCAAAAGTCAGCAAGAAAAAAAAAAAAAGAAAATAATAATAATAATAATAAAATATATATGACAAAAAAAAAAAAGGGGGAAGGAAAATATACCTCCCAAGCAGGGGCAAAACCGGTCATAACCTTTGAGTCATTCCGACTCAACCTATCCATGCAGACATAGAGCTCAGCCAAACCTGCCTGCCCCCAATCGTAGTCAATCACATGATCCAGCTCTCGAAGGCAGCCCAGCAGAGAAACCCTCAGGGAGGTGGATGCATTAGCAAAAAGGGATGTCCCCAGAAAGAAGAATAAAAATGTCCTGGCAACACGAGTCACAGCAACGCTATCCCCGGCATCGACCCGTCCGGCATTCTCCAGGAGCCACCCCTTTACACTGGGAATAGTCACCTCATCCGCTGTTTTGTACTCGGGCACAAACCCCAAAAGGTCCTCCACCTCGTCATGACGTTCGCGGAGGGTGTAATCAGGTGCCGGGTGCCCAATCTTTGGTGGATATGCCGAATGGCGGCAAGTCCGGAGTCATAGTGATCTCTCCCCAACTGAGATGAAAGGTGTGGGTGGTATCCCACCAGAAATTCCGCAGCACATCAAAGATGGTTCTATAATTGCGGAAGGGAGTAAAGGCCCGCATGAAATCTCCCAAGCCCGTTTCCTCCACTAAAACCTGGGCTGGTAGAGGCATTGAATGGTATATATCGGACACTTTGGCACAAGAAGCTCTGACCTTGTCCAGGGGCTTGCGCTCCTGAATAAAAAAGAGAGAAGGAAAATAAAGGTAAGACTCTCACAAACCCCCTTTCTTCTTGTATAATTAATACATTAGTTTTTTAAAAAAACAACAAAATATATATATATATATATATATATATACTTTGCATTTAAATATACATGTCACATTTTTTTTATTTTCGCATTCATGTTAGAAAATAAATTAACCATGCATTCACATCACAAAGCATCTCATGTATATTCAGCATCACATTTGCATCAAATAAAGTAGTACATGCATCCATTATTTGCATTTATTAGTTAATAAGTTGTATCAGGAATGCGCTAAAAAGAAATTAAAAATGCCACCCATCATGAAAAAAGAATATCTCCTTGGCATTTCTTATATCCCTACAGCATTAGCATGCATAAAAAATAAATTATGGTACATAAAATATATCTGTTTTGTCTTGCATATATCCGAAAATGTATCCGAAAAATGTGTCAGGAAAAATTTGCATTTCATTCCGAAAATTCCGTATTGTGAATATATGTCATGTAAAAATATTTTTAGATCTAAAACATGCATCATATAGCCTTATTTGCATTAACATTATAAATCATGCATAGTAGGGTCAAATAGTGACTACTAGTTCAATTTGTGCATCGCAAAAATAAATTGTCCAAATTTCATGCATTATTACTAAAATTGCATCATTTTAGCCCATAAATCACATGCATAAACATCACAAGCAGCATATATATACTCCAAAAGTCCAAAACAACACAGAAATTGAGCAGATCGAAAAATTAATCAAATGGGTGGAAGAAAGTTATACTCACATCGGGATCAGGAAGATTTGAGATATGCTTATACCAGTCTCGCACCAGATTGCCCCAATCGTGCTTTGAATAATAGTAGTTGACATGGTTCCGAACCAAGGGAGGAAGTTCTTTCTTTTCTTCGCCAGATTCTGGTTTCATCGGTGCCTTTCCTTTTCGAGATCTAGAAGAAGAAGCCATCTGCGCAGAAAAACAAAATTTTTGGCGGAAGAAAATTGAGAAAATGAGAGAAAATGAAAAAAAATGAAAGAAGCTTACTCTGTCGGCAATGGAGGCTGAAGCAGAGCTGAGAAACAAGGAAATGAAATTTCCTTCATCCCGTAAGTGAAGAAAGGAGGAAAAGTGAAATTTTCACTTTTCCCCCTCCAAGCAACTCAGAATCAGCACTTAAGTCCTCAAAATTTCAGAGTTGCAAAGCGGCCCCTAAGACTTAACAGAAAGTTAACAAAAGCAATTTTGTTAACCACATTCGATGGCCTTTCATCCAAAAAGCAAGAAAAGCTCATATCTCCAAAGAAATCGGCCGCCGGACAAGCGAAAAAGTCGAAAAATTCAAAAGGTAAGTCCCATTTTCCTTTTGAAAAGAAAAAAAAAAGAAGAAAAAAAGAAAAGAAAATCAAAGAAAAAGAAAAGAAAAGAAAATCAATCAAAGGAAAAGAAAAAAAAGAGAGAGAGTCAGAGAAAAATAAAGTCAAAGAAAAAAAACAAAGAAGAAAAGAAAAAAAAGAAGAAAAAAAAGAGAGGGAAATCGATGAAAAGTCGAGCGAAATAGCCAAATCACCGAACCAACAGTCAAAAGCATGAACAGGTAAGAAAGGTAAGATTTCTTATTTTGCTTTCAGAAATAAAAAAAATCTTTTTCAAAAGGTTTTGTTCAAAAAAAAAAAAAAAAAAGAGGAATATTCAAAAAAAAAAAAGAGGAAGAGGAAGAGAGAAAGAAGAAAAAGAAAAATCTCTTTGTCGTATCCAATTTTGATCGGTTGGATCTGGTTGAAATTTTGAAGAAAATTCCCTTTTGTCGTATTCGACGCATTTATCGGTCGAATACGCTGAAATTTGAAGTTTTCTTATTATGTTTGGAAATCGGAGATATGGCCAGCCAGACATGATTTTGAAAATGCCTCTTAACGTATTTCATCGACAGGTATTTTCCGGGTGAAATATGGTTTTCGAAAAACACAAAAATCTTCATACCGTATTTGACAACGGTTTCGGACCGTAGGAATACGGCTTTTCGAAAAACATGAAAATCTTTTCTTCGTTTGTGTTCTCGGACGGGTTTGACCCAAAAAGAGCACAACATCCTCGTTGGTTGTTTGTTTCGGCTTAGGCCGAACTACGTTTGGTCTGATTCCTTTTATTAAGGGATACGTAGGCAGCCTACATTAGTAGGTCCGACCATCAGAGCATTCAATTTGCATATCTGCTTAAAAACTGCGATAACCTGCTATAACTGACTAAAAATGTCTAGGATATGGAGGTTTGATAAATTGTTGCATTATAACTGCTATCTGCTGCATCTTTCTCCCTCGTTTTATAATTGAACGAAATTGGAGAGTCTATTCTTATCAACGATGTTCGTCTACTCAGTAAGCTACGGGTTACCCGTAGACTCCATCGTTGAGGGGCTCTGTAGACACCCCAATTTCGTACCCCTGGTATGTGACATGACATAAAATATCAAGACCTGTTAAAACATTAACAAATGTCAAGTTACAGGGTCAAAAGTGCAAAAGGACAAAGCAGGATGCGCAAAAGGACGAACTGCAGGGACCAAAGTGCTCAAAAATGCCATAGTTTGAATAGTGGGCATGGCCACCATGAAATTTGGGCTTGGCGCCCAAATTTGGTGGGCATGGCGCCCAAAACCCTTTCCTCTGTGCACTGTTCATCAAATATTTGCCGTAAAACACAATGCGTTGTACAATCATTGATGCATGAAGAAGGAAATTTATTTCCTTCTGTCCTCGCCTCCTCCTATAAATCTGAGGCCCGGCTTCTCATTTCAAAGACAATTTCTTTCGACAAGCTTCTCCGCGTTAGAGAAATAGAGAGCGGTGTGAGATAGTGAGTGATCACCTCAAAAAGCCTCGAAACTCTGCCAAACCTCCTCCAAACACAAAACCAACCGATAGAAGTGAACCTTAGCCCCCAGCTAGGTATCCACCCTTTTTCCCGGTCCAAAAACCGTGGAAAGAACAGTTGCTCTGCCCGATTTAAAAGGCCAAATCATCCAGAAATAAGCCGTTATTCGCCTCGATTACCTCAAGCCAACAAACAACCAAACACAAACAGTTACCCTGCCCAAATCCCTAGGCCAAAAGTAACTTTCAGAAGCAGTCACGCTGCCCAAATTCACACAACACACAACACACAACACACAACAACAACAACAACAACAAAAAAGACTCTCTCTCCGAGGGACAGAGCGAGCACACCCTAGGCTGTCTGTAAGTTTTATTTTAAAGTCTTTCATTTTGTAAAAGTATTATTATTAATCCGGCCCAATGTAGTCATATAAGCAGTTGTGCTGCCCGGATTTAGTTAAGAAATAGTACTAAATGTAGCCGTTATTATGGCCAAATCTTTTCAGATGTATTTGTAATTATTTGCTTTATTTATTCATTAAAGTCTTTACTTGTAAAAGTATTATTTCCAATCCGGTCCAATGTAAATATATAAGCAGTTATGCTGCCCGGATTTAGTTAAGAAATAATACTAAATGTAGCCGTTATTATGGCCAAATATTTTCAAGTATATTTGTGATTGTTTGTAAAAGAGACTGTTGCAAGTCCGTAAATAATATAGATGTAATGGATGTATTTGTAGGCAGTTAATGCTTTATTTATCTGTTAAATAAATATAACAAAAAGCATACTTTAGCCAAAAACCGTTTTGAGACCGAAAGGGCGAGTTGGGTGCCTAGCACCTTCCCACCTCGTAACTTAGCCTCCGAACCCGTTTTCATCATCTCTGGTTTTCTTTTTGGTTTTACTTTATTTATTCCTTAAAATAAATATGGCGACTCTAAAACATTTTGGATCCAGTGGGGCCTCGCAACATCTTTCTTTGCACTTTCACGTTCTCCCCTAAAAAATGGAGAATGGGAATGGAAAGGTGATGTATTCCTATGTCCTGGTATCCCCTAAACAAGGGATAACTTGACGTAGAAAACCCAAAGCACCCATAGTGATCCGAGATAGGCCATAAGGCTATTTTCATAAAATCCATAGTGGGGGCGCTGCAACATTCCTTCCTTGCACTTTCACGTTTTCCCCTAAAAAAGGAAAAATGGGAATAGAATGGTGATGCATTCCCATATCCTGGAATCCCCTAAAAAAGGGATAACTTGATACGGGAAACCCAAAGCTCCCATATTTGATCAAAATCCACTAAAGGCAACCGAGGCGCATTCCAACGCGCTATTCCGACAGCACTCCTCCCACACTTTTGATTTCGTCCTCCCTAAAAAGGGAGGGTAGAACGGAGCAGGATGTCACCCGCATCGACGCCAAGCACCCTATCCAAGGGCGCGGGAGCACATTTCCCGGGAACCCACAGAGGGTTGTTATTGCCGGTCAACTGACTACCAGCCTGGTGATTGCTTGTGTCATGATGCTTGCTACCCTTGCCAGTCATTGCAATACGTAGATTTCTGGAAATCACACCGAAAGAACTTGAAGAGGAGAGTTGAGACTTCGATTTCCCAGCAGCGGAACCAAACTGATGTGGCAAAATCACAGCTTGGGCCGTCCGTGTGTTGGGTTGGATATCTGGGCTTGAATCTGCTTCCTTGAACCTGGTTGAGAACACAGAAAACCTGAGTGGAAGTGTAAGGCAGGGCCTCGCGAAACCCCTCCAGGCGTGAGAGTAAGTATCGTGTGAAAGAGAGTCTGAAAGCAATTTGACAGAGTGCCAAGGCTCAAGAAAGCGTGTGTACCTTGTTTGTGGTTATGGAGGAGTATTTATAGGTCCCCAATGTCATTGAATCTGTCTATGATTTAGTTTCCTTAGATACCTTGCCAAATTAGGAGAGAATCCCTTGATTTTAGGTGTGATATGCGGCTGGCCGCGTATATGTAGGAGCAGATAAGGCAAGTGTCCTACCTGGATATGGAAACCTTTGACTTATCTTGGAGAACAAGCTTCTGGAGTTCCCTGCTCGGCTCGCGTCTGGACGAGCATAATTCTGTTCGGCCATAATGGATAGATCTGTAGATGATGTATAATTCCCGGGCATGGCTCCTGGTCGGGCGGGCAGGCCAGCGCTCGACCAAGTCTGGACGGAATGAATCTGATCCTTTGCCCGATGTGAGTGTGGTCCCGGGCATGGCCCCTGGCCGGGCGGGCAAGGCCTACGCCTATCCAGGTTTATCCAGGAAATACCCTGTTCGCTGCCCGCTACCTTGATTGCTTTCTCCCCTAAGCTGGTGGCTCCCGCTTCTCTATCAAATATTTTCGATTCAATTTGGTATTTGTATTAGAATATAGATATTCGCATTCGAAATATTTGAATTTAAATTCAAATCAATTTTTTTATTTTAGGAAAAATTGCAAGCCGGTCCCCTTTCCTAAAAATTTAATCGCTCCAGCCTCGTTTTTTTTTCAACCGCAAAAAGTCGTTTTTTAGGACAAAATGACTATATTACCCTTAATGAGCATGGGGCGTAGGGGTGGAATCGGGACGGGATCCGTCCCGATACTCCTTATCCCGATCCCATCCCGATAGAATTTGAGATTTTAATTTTCTTCCCGATCCCGTTCCCAATAAGTGTCAGGATCCGACGAATCGAGATCCCGATAGTTTGGAAGATAAAAATCTCGTAATCCCGACTATAATATTTATGAACAATATTTTCTAATACTAAAATATTTTTAAAATGTCTCAATCATGATTAAGATTTTAGACTGTATATTTACAAGTATAATTGAATATTTACTAAATGGTGAGTATTGTTGAATCTGTCATTATGAACAAAATACACCCCTCATTCACAGGAGAAGAGCTACACTTAAATGTAGAAACGTGATAGACAAAAAAACCACAACATTGGGAAAAGGAAAATGATATCCTTACCACTAATCCTACAACTTTTCTTACAACCAAGCCTTGAATTGGGGAAAGTTGTTTTGAACGAAGACAACTTTACCCTTCTTCAAAGTATAGTTGTATGGAAAGTTGTAGAAGTAGTTGTAAGGCTAGCAATGTTGTTGTGAAAATAAATTTAACAAACATCATTAAGTAATTTTAGCAAACACAAAATAGACATTGTTTAACACTCACAATATTTATAAAAAAATAAATAATAATAATTAAAAAAAATAGTCGGGATGGGTCGGATTTGGAATCCCTACGGGATTGATAATCGGGACGGGTCAAGAATCCCGATGGGATTGATAATTATCTCGAATACCGTCCTGAAATAAGTCGAGACGGGAAAAATCCCGACAAAGTCGGATTGGGAAATGTCGAGACGGGATCGGGTCGGGAAAAAACGGGACTTTTGCCAGCCCTAATGGGGCGCACGTAACAGATTACTAGCCTTGATCTCGTGGTGCATAGTTTTATAGATGATTTTATGTACGTGCAAAAAGTAAATAGTTTATATCGCGATGCATAGTTTTATATAAAAAGGGAATCGCGATACAAAACATATACTTCAAATTTATGTGCAAAAAGGGAATAGTTTGTATCACATAGTTTTATATAAAAAGGAAATCACAGTGCAACACCTATACTTCAAATTTCATGGGCAAAAGTATGTGTAAAAAGGGAATAGTTTGTATCGTGGTGCAAAAGGGAATAGTTTGTATCGCAGTCCATAGTTTTATATAAAAAGGGAATCACAGTGTAAAAATATGTGCACCGCGATATATCGTTGAAATATTTTAAAAATATATAAAATTAATAGTTTGTATCGCGATATATAAATATGTGAACCGCGATGCCCGTCGTAGTTATTCATAGCGCACCTCTTTCTCATTAATGATATCACAGTCTTTTTGCATCCAAAAGTGATTTTTTTTTCTGCCTAAAAAAGAGAGCATACTTTAGCGATTAGAAACTTCACAAATTGGGCTGACCCAAATTTCGCCCCTTTTTTATTGATTCAATAAGTGTTAGAATTCGAATAAGAGCCTACAGTATTTGATTCGAGTATTCACGAATTTCAAATAATATATATATATATATATATATATATATATATATATATATATATATATATATATATATATATATATATATATATATATATATATATATATATATATATATATATACTTATTTATCATTTTACTAGGATTTTAACCTCTTAAGAAATAAATATATATTTAATAAATATATATATATACTTGTTGATATTTATTAGTCCATGATATATTATTTAGAATGATATTATACATCTTTTGTTTAAATAAATATTTAGAGATATTGTGCGCAAAAAAAAGGAATTAACCAAATTTTGTTTTTTTTTAAAAATAAGGAATAAAATTTTGAATCGAATAATTCGAATATCAATTTTGAATTGAATAAGAATCAATTTTAATATTCGAATAACAAACGAATACGAAAAATATTCAAATAGTTTTAGAAATACGAATAGAATACTGTAATATTTGCTTTGATTCGGTTGGTTTACGTCCCTAATTGTAAGTTGAGGAGTTGCTTGAAAGTTGGCTATACTGAACCAATTAAAGAAATTAATATGAGTGACTCTTGACATAACGCTCAACACCATTTAATAGAGCAAATTACTAGGGGTGAGCAAAGCCCATCAATACCCATCAAGCATGTTAAAGCCCGTCAATGCTTGGCTCACAGAGTCCATGCTGATGAGCTATACATAGTGATGTGTCACGCCCTGGAGATCGTGAGACGTGAGGAACAAAACCGAACACGATCTAAAGCAAAAGCCAAATTCAGGAAAGCGTTCCTGTCAAAATAGACCAAAATATCGTGTATATATATATATACCACTGTATACGAGTACATCAAAATAACTATTCTCTAGATGCAAAGCAAACCCAAATAGTTCGTTGATAACCCGAATAATCACAAACCTCTAAAAAATTTATACTATAAACTATACAAATAGACAGAAATACAATGTCTAAAGGTAAACTGACTCATGCATCACTAACAACTTCTAACTGCAAAACCTAAACTAGACACCAAACTTCCCTGTAACAATCAGAAAAGAGAAAGGGTCAGCACACATTGCCTAGTAAGGAACCTGTCAACATTTAAGGATGTCACAGTGTATCGAAGTTGTATCAAAATAGATTTATCAATTTGATACAATAGCTGTGAATCAAAACCAAAAGCTACGAAACAAAATCAAACAATTATATCTCTCTATCGAATAGTGAATGAACAATAACGATAAACAATGATGTCAAATCAAATCAAATTCCATAACACTTGAGCTAGCCAAATGCCCAAACCTGCAAACAAATTCGACTCAAATATCAAAGTGACACACTGCATATGCCACTTTGACCAAGAGCCGCAAATACAAATACCAACAATTGGTGATGTAGCGGTCAACTTGTAACGCTACCAAATCGTAATATAGTAATAACTCAAAGTGTATATGGCGGAGTAGCAAAACAAATACGAATCATCGATTCCAATTGAGGTGAACAATGAATAAATGATAACAAACTCAAATACAAACTTGGTAAGATCAATATTAATCAAATGTTTCGAATAACAATAATTGAAAGGTTACTAGGTTGACAAAAACCGTTACCTCAAGTTCGAGACAAAACCAGCTAACACGGCTCAATCTAAGCATATAATACAAAGAAATGATTTAAGAACTAACTTCAAGTACCATACATATTCTCAGCAATGAGCATTAACTATTATCACTACAATTACAATCTATGATAATCAATCATAATTCAAATTACACCCATAATCTGATTCTGAAATTAACTACAATTAAAAGTATTCTGAAAAATAATCAATTTAGGCTTTTGAATCACTTAATTTTGATTTAAAATGAGTAAATTATGACCATTTAAAGTTAGCAACATTTTCTTAAAATTCAGAAGGGCCATTCCGAAAATTGATAAACTTCGAGGACTAAACTGGAATTCAGAAATCTTGTTATAAACCTTTAGAAAACCCATTTACTCTTTAATTATTTTTGCTCTCAGTTGGTCTTCCTCAACTCCAATCCAACCACATATACATAGCTAGTTATTTAGCCCATGCTTTGCACGGGTACAATATAAGATACATTTTGTTTATAATAATAATATATCTTTTGGACATTATAATTGAATTGTTAAAATTTTCAATGGTTATAATAATTTAATTGTTTCTATTGTTACTAATATTAAAAGTTTTTTTTACCTAAATACTTTTAAAATCAACATAATTTTCTAACTAACGTGAGATACATATTCTTTATTACTAATAATAGTAAAAATATTTTATATAAAGACATTTAAAACTAATATCTAACTTAATACTAATAGTAAAAGTCTTTTTTGTTAAAAAAGATTAATCATTATTCATTTTTAAACAACTAGTGATGCACCCGTGCGTTGCACTGATTTTACATGTATATAAAATTATATACCAAATTAAAGTTGAGTAATATGTAATTAATTTTTTTAATATGAACAAATTAAAAAAAATAAACTGTAAAATTAAATATAGAAAATCCTATAAATTTGAAAAAAATAATACTCCCTCTGTCCCTAAATTATCGTCCTCTTTTTTTTTTTCGTTCGTCTCAAAATAATTGTCCAGTTTGAAACTTACCTTTTTAGAACATCACTTTTACCACTTTACCCTTACTTTTTCACTCTACTTTAATTATGGACCACTTACACATGTACTTTAAATAAAACTACACATTAAACTAATATAAATAATCAAGTAAATTGTTTTTTCTTAAATTGTGCGCCGGGTCAACTAGGACAATTATTTAGGGACGGGGGGAGTATAAATTTTGGAATACTTTTTATATACAATAATTTTCATTCAACATGTACGACTATTATAACTATAAATATCACATAGTAACTCTAGACAAAACTACATACAACTGATGATAACCAAAAACATATTTTCAAATTGAGTCTTATATTAGACAATGACTTACTATAATTTTTATTCATAAACATTGTGTAAGACATAATCAACAAAAATGTTTTATCTGAAATTTGAAAGAAATTCTATGATCAAATGGTATCAGTGACATTCTTGAAATCAAAAGAGTACAACCAAAATTGTCCTTTGAAAGAACTCAACCTTCTAAATCATGGTTTCTCATCCTTATAACAATTAATCTCGTGTCATTGCATAACTCAAGTGAATAGACTATATTACGAAACAACATTATTTGAGCTACAACCTTCAAATTTAACTCACAGTTTGAGATTTCAGAGATATGTAATTCAATTGAAATATTCACGAGTATGTATTGTTCAAATTCAACTGATAGTTTGAGATTTTAAAATATGTATTGTTCATTGATGTGATGTAATTAAAAAAATTTGCATTTCTCAAATTCAATTTAATTTTTTTTTTTTGACATAAACAGAATATAAGTGATTCCATTTTTGAAAAGTGAGTTTTGGTGGGAAATTTCTAAAAATTATGCACTTATGTTTTTATATACTTTGCTCTGGAGTCTCAACAAAATTTAAATTCACTGATGTGTTTCCCATATTAAAAAATGATATTAAAATATATACAAATAAATATATATAAATAAAAGTTACATTAATATTAAAAAAATTAATAGAGCATATAATATCAGATAAAGGGAAAATTATTTGTGATATACTAACATGTTTTGTCATAAAAGCTTAAAAACTTCAAAATTGGTAATTTTTAAAAAATAATTCAAGTATTATGGTTCAATTTAAAAATCAAACATAAAGAAAAAATAATTAAAATAGTATATAACCAAGGAAAATAAAATGTAGGAGATGGGTCAAGGATTATGAACCAAAAATTCAAACGATCGATGGATAAACAACGAAAATTTTGGTTTAAACCGTGCTATGGATAAATTTTGGACCGCGGCCCAGTAAACACTCATAATACCACGTTGTTTGAGTTTATGTATATAAACAAAAAGAAAGCACTTTTACCATAGTTTCAACACACATTGTAATTTTTTTTTTTTACACATTATTTGCAGCGATGACCAACCCCAAGGTTACCACCTAAAGAAAGTCTGACAACGGAAGTTATGATCACCAACTTACCATAAACTTGTTGGTATGTTCATGTTTCTAAAAATATTTCAAAAACTATGTTTAACTCCAAAACTCGTTTATTAATTTTAATTCGTGATTTAGTTCAACTAACAAACAAATTCGATCTGAATGTTGATTAATTTCATCACCAGTACTTTTTTTATATTTGAATTTTTTAAACATGTATAAGTAACTAAAAAATTAGAAATTATTAGGTTTCCTTTTTTTTTTTACATGTAGCTAGATGTCTCAAAAAATTGGTTCTATCTCGATTTATAGATAGGTTATGATGAAATAGATTGTCTCTTGGTAATATTATTAATTGATTGTCTCTTCAAAGTGTGTGTATATGATTTAGTTTCAAAATCTTTGTTTTATTCCATCTTTATTTTTCTAGCCTGGATACTGATGCAAAGAAATTGACAAAAAAATTTGGTTTTGTTATCTCTCATGTTTCTACTATGCATATTTTTCTTAATATACTAAATAAGAAGGTGAAGAGGTTTTAGAATCATTTATCCAATCAACCATAATAATGACATTTTCTATTTTTAATTTTCAATACAAAAAGTGGCTTACATACAAATTAGAAGTGTTTCTAAATTTTGAAAGTCACTTTTGGCAGGAACTTTCCAAAACTTACTCCTCTCTTTTATATATGTATAAATTACTCTAGACATTTATTTCAAAAACAGGTAAATTCACAAAATCTATTCAAATTATGTTATTTCAATTCTATTCAAGGATGTAAATATTATTTTATATATCGTTGAGTGTTCAAAATTCACCCATTGTGTTTTAATTACCAAATTATAAAATATATGCATGATCACAAAATATACTTAATGTGTTTTCATATTCAATAGATTCATTTTAAAGTCAATCTTAACAACCCTTCATATTATAAGAGAGGTAACATGTTCAATGCATTTGTTTAATATTAGTTTTCCATAAAAAAATGTTTCAATTCCCAAAGCAAAAAATGCAACTAAACAAAATAATAATGTTCCCATTTTTGGAAAGTGGATTTTGGCGGGAACTTTCCAAAAATCGCACATCTCTTTTTATATATGTATAGATGTGGGATACTTGTTTTCTATTTCTATTGGTAATGAAAGATTAGCTATTTTATCTAACAATTTTTAAAACTAACATCACTTTTTAACCATCTGGTATACATATTTTCTATTAGTAATAATGGTATTTTTAAAATCCACTACCAATTTCTAACAATATGAGATACATATATTCTATTAGTAATAATAGTAGTCTTTATCTAAAAACTTTTAAATCAACATCTTTTTCTAAACAATGTGGAATACATCTTTTCTATTGGTAATAAAATAAAATTTCATTTATCTAACAACTTTTATGACCAATATCCATTTCTAAATAATGTGAGATAGATCTCTTTATATTTAATGTGAGATACATCATTTAAAAAAATTTTTAAACCAATATAATTTTTCTAACCAATGTGAAATATTTTTTTTATTGATAATAATGGTAGACTTTTAAAACCAACATCACTCTTCCAACCAATGTGGGATACATCGCCTCATTTGATAATAATAGTAGAAGTTTTTATCTTAAAATGTTTTAAACCAAAATCTCTTTTAAACAATGTGGGATACATCTCTTCTTTTATATGATGATAAAAGTTGAAGTCTTTTATCTAAAGATTTTTAAAACTGATGTATCCAAAATAAATAATACTCGGGGATGTCGAAGGTAGCGTTTGACGTGGGTCGCCGGAGTTACCATCCGGCAATGATGGCGTCGTCGATGTCGGATATTTGGTTTGTGTAATCTATAAAATAAACACCATGAGTAAGAGGTGGTAAAATGGGTGTTATGGATAATTATGAGTTAGTTTACTATCCATGGATAACCATACATAGGGCTGGCAAAAGTCCCGTTTTTCCCGACCCGTCCCGACATTTCTCGATCTCGATTTTGTTGGGATTTTTCCGTCCCGACATATTTCGGGACGGTCTTTGGGATAATTATCAATCCCGTCGGGATTCCCGAATCTCGACTATTTTTTTTATTTTTATTTTTCATGTTTTTATTTTATTTTATTTTTTATAAATTTTGTGAGTGTTAAACAATATCTATTTTTTGTTTCCTAAAATTACCTAATGATGTTTGTTAAATTTATTTTCACAATTAATATTATGATTTTTTTGTCTATCACGTTTCTGCACTTAGAGTAGCTCTTCTCCTACGAGTGAACCGAGGGGTGTATTTTGTTCATAATGACAGATTGAATAATATTCACCATTAAGTAATACTTTGTAAATATACAGTTTGGAATCTTAATTATGATGGAGACATTTTAAAAATATTTTAGTGTCAGAAAATATTGTTTATAAATATTATAGTCGGGATTACGGGATTTTTATATTCCGAACTGTCGGGATCCCGATTCATCGAGTCCCGACACTTATCGGGAATGAGATCGGGAAGGAAATTGAAATCACGAAATCTATCGGGACGGGATCGGGATGAAGGGTGTCGGACGGGTCCCGTCCCGATTCCACCCCTAACCATACATAATAGGCTAACCCATGATTATCCATAACATCCATTTTGCTACCCTTAACCGTGAGTCAACGTAAAGGGCCCCCGCTAAAAATCATCCGTTGTGCTTATCACTATACTCTATTGAAAACAGAGAGTGCGTAGCTCCCATGTGTATGTGGAGTATGTGTTCAAGAAGAGATAACCCCCTTCACTATGGGCTAATGGGGGTTATTTATGCCTAGAGGGAATGGGCCTAGCTTGTGGTCTATATGCCTGGCCCAAGCCTTCTGACATTATGTAAAGTATAGTGGGCCATTAGACGAGACCCACACGCCATGGAGGCGGATCCTAAATATGCATATTAGTAGTCCCCCTACTCATTATTCTTCAAAATTCATCTCGAGGGTAAGGAGCATACTATTTGCTCGTAATTCTCTTTAATTTCTCGGGATGAATCAGAGCTTTGATCGCTTTCGACCGTAATTGTATTAACAAGTAAGCATTATAACTTGAAAATGTTTTTAATCTACTTAAGTCCTTTTACCCAGTTACCCAAGTGGGACCATAAGCACAATGAACTACTCAAGTGTGAGAGTAACACTCGAGCGGGAAGACAAATTAAAGCTCAATCTCGAGTAAACTCGAGTGGCGAGCACAAACACAGGAAAGCATGCCTCGAGTGGACTCGAGCGGCAAGCACAAACGCAGGAAAGCATGCCTCGAGTAAACTCGAGCAGCGAACACAAATAAAGGAAAGCACGCCTCGAGTGAACTCGAGCGCCGAACATAAACACAAAAAGGCGTGCCTCGAGTAAACTCGAGCGGCGAGCACAAACACAGGAAAGCGCGACTCGAGTGAACTCGAGCAACGAGCACAGAAGCAAAACAACGTGCCTCGACTAAACTCGAGTGGCGAGCACAAACATAGGAAAGTGCACCTCAAGTAAACTCAAGCGACAAGCATAAACACAAAAAGGCATGCATCGAGTAAACTCGAGCGGCGAACACAAATGCAAGGAAAACGCAACTCGAGTGAACTCGAGCGTCGAGCACAAACGCAAAAAGACGCACCTCGAGTAAACTCTAGTGGTGAGCACAAACGCATGAAAGCGCGCCTCGAGTAAACAAGAACGGCAAGCACAAATACAGGAAAACACGCCTTTAGTGAACTCGAGAGGCGAGCTTAAACACAAAAAGGCGTGCCTCGAGTAAACTCGAGCGGAGAGCATAAACACAGGTAGGCGTGGTGTACAACTCAACCACGAGTAAACTCGAGTGAGGGGATAATGTAGAGCTCAACCGTGAGTATACTCGAGCGGGGAGCATAAGCGCAAGTAGGCGCAGTGTACAACTCAACCACGAGTAAACTCGAGTGGCGAGTATAAACGCAGGTAGGCGTGGTGTACAACTCAACCACGAGTAAACTCGAGCGGGAGGACAATATGAAGCTCAGCTGCGAGTAAACTCGAGTGGGTAACATAAATGCATGTAGGCGTAGTGTACAACTCAACCGCGAGGACAATATAAAGCTCAGCCACGAGTAAACTCGAGCGGGGAGCGTAACCACAGGTAGGCGCGGTGTACAACTCAACCGCGAGTAAACTCGAGCGGGAGGACAATATAGAGCTCAGTCGCGAGTAAACTCTAGCGGGGAGCATAAGCCCACGTAGGTGCTATGTACAACTCAATTGCAAGTAAACTCGAGTGAGACAAAAATATAGAGCTAAGTTGTGAGTTAACTCGAACGGGAGGGCAATATAGAGCTCGACGCGAGTAAACTCGAGCGGGGAACATAAGCGCAGGTAGGCGTGTTGTACAACTCAACCGCGAGTATACTCGAGCGGGAGGACAATATCAAGCTCAGCGAGGAGTATAAGTTCAGGTAGGCGTGGAGTATAACTCAACCACGAGTAAACTCGAAAGGGAGGACAATGTAGATCCTAGCTGCGAGTAAACTCGAATGGAGAGCATAAGCACAGGTAGGCGCGATGTATAACTCAACCACGAGTAAACTCGATCGGGAGGACAAGTAAAAAGATGCGCCTCGAGTAAACTCGAGCGGTGAGCATAACACAACAAATACACGGCTCGAGTGGACTTGAATGACATGCATAAACGCAGAAAGACGCGCCTCGAATAAACTCGAGTGGCGAGCAGAGAACACATGCGTGCGCTTAGAGCAAAATATGAGGATAGTGTGGCTTAGGCACAATAATAACATGCTCGGGCACAAAGTACAATTATGGCTTTTGGGAAGGTGCGTATCATGCTTTAGCTTCCTTGGTGTAGCCCCCTACTTCTCGAATGTAAGGGTTCATCATGAAGTCGAGAAGTATCGCTGGTCAATACTGTTGGCTCTCGGGCAGAGGCCAACATATGATATGCTCATTTGGGTCACTCAGATCTTTGAGTAGTTATTGATTGTGAAGGCCCATAGTGTGCATGGACTTTATACATGAAGCCTTAGGTGCATCATTTGTAAATCAAGTATATGTTCCCCACCAAATAAATTGTGATGTAGATCACATAAAATTAAGGTTGTGCGAGAAATTTACATGAGTGGCAATAGATATATATTGACATTTGCAATATTCAATATTAATTTTATGTTAGTAGAGTGTGAGATAACATGCGTCGCACTAATATATGTTTTAACGAGCCTAAATATTTTGACTCGAGACAATAACATAAACAATTAATTTATGGGTTATATGTGAGCAAGACGGGAGCCGTACAGAGAGTCAAGCGTGATTTAGCCTTTAGTGGGCTGACATCATTACCATTTGATACAATTTGGCAAATAAATATTTGGACATAGAACTCAATTAGCTTGGTTAATATGTCACATTTTCCATCAAATATAGCATGACTACAGGCTTAATATAATCACAATTATTTCACATTATGCTAAATATTTAATGTCATGATTATTGATTTTAAACGAAATAACTAAAAAGTTCTCAAAATTATAACTTAATCGTGCATATATATTTTTTATTATTAATTACTTTATATTGTAAATATGCGCATAATAATCATTAATAACCCGCATGAAGTTTAGCGATCAATAGGCACACAAAAGCAGGCAAAAACATTTAACTCCATATACTTGTGTTAAGCATAAGTTAGTTTCATGTTAATGAGTTGTTGCTCATTCGAAATAACGAAAAAAATCACTCATTGCAACAAGTGTGAGTGCGATGAGTAAATATAAAACTCAATGGCTAGAATCAAACATTAATAAATTTTGGAAAAGAAACACAGCATGTAATTTTGGTTAACGGGCGCGTAGCCGATTTGTGGAGTGACGGAGGAGTCATCAGCAGCCTCAACTCAAATAGGGGTGTGACGGCGCGTTATTACTCTGATCTGGATGATTTCGGTGGCATTGAACCCGTCTCTTCCATGTGCATCCAATGGTGATGTTACTTTTGTTCCGGGCCTTCCTTCTATGCCCATTCCACACCGAATGAAGACACGGTATTAACTTTGGTAGTGACTTCCTTGGTGGAATCCGGTGACCCTCGAACCTCACTCCTTTATCGCCGAAAGAGGTGGCGACCATGGAATCAACCGATGTATCCAAAATAAATAATACCAAGGGTGCCGAAGGTAGCATTGGACTTGGATCGCCGGAGTTACCGTGTGGCGGTGATGGCGTCGTCGGTGTCGGATATCTGACTTATTTAATCAGTAAAATAAATACAATGAGTCGACGAGAAGGGCCCAAATAACCCGAGAATCACATTTAAATTTAGTGTTCAAAATTTGCACATGTAATACAATTAAATAATACATATCTATGTGAACCAAATAAATGGGTGTTACATACTTGGCTTTAGATAAGTCAAATGTCTGTGGTCTCGGGCGCTACTGAGTGGCTTTCAGTTTCTCCCTGCCTGTTATGTTTGGCCCGACTTGGCTCGTACTTTTCTATACTACGTCGTTTTAATTATAGGTATATATAGACCTGCTTCTTAACTTTCAATGTCCCTCTTTGTTTCCATTCCCATTGTATCAATTAATGCATTAAGTACTTGATTGCTTCCTCTCCTGGAATATGAATAAGTGGAGAAATTTCTCACTAAACTATAGTTACTATACTAGTTCATTGAATAGGACTGTAAGCTTATACCAATCTAGTAGTCTTAATCAATCAATCAGTTATGTATTTTCAGCAAGTTTGTTTTCATGTTGGAGTGAATTTCTTCTTCGTAATTTCTATTGTGACTTCTAGAAATTATTTGTGTGCTTATATTTGAAGTTAGAACATTGTATTTTTAATTTATAAAATATTGATTATTATATTTATTTATTTTGATTTTGAATAATTATGCAATAATTTGATGGGCTAAATAACAATTATATTATAACTCACAATATAATGGTTTGAAAGAAACTTCATGGCAATTTGATCAATTGATGGCTTCAAGCTCAAAGTTTGAAAGGTAAAATTATTTAAAAAGTACAAAATAAAAAATAAAAAAAATTTGATAGGCTGAGGCCCGTGCTTGTCCGTGCCCAATGTCCTACTAAAGCCCGTCCTGCTCATGGGCTGATCTATAGGACTGGACATTAAAAATGGTTGTCCACTCACTGATGGATCTATATTGGGCATTGTCAATGCCCACGGTCTCAGGGCTCGTGCACACCCCTACAAATTACAACTTCCTCTGTTTTCAAATTATTATTCTCTTTGATCCGGTACACCGTTTAAGAAAAAGTAATTTATTGTATTATAAATATTGGCGAAATGTGTGGTTTCCTTTAATACCCTTGAACATGTGGTCATAATTAAAATAGGTAGAAAATGTAAGAGTAAAGTGGTAAAAGTATTTTGCTAAAAGAGAAAGTTTTGAAAAAAGACAATTATTTTGGAACGGATAAAAAAGAAAATGAGAACGATAATTTGAAAACGAAAGGAATATAATACTATTACTTCAAATTTTTTCAGAAAAAAACCTTGCACCAATTAAAACAAAAAAAACCTTGCTCCACTTCAAACAAAAACCCCATCTCCTTTCGAGTCCCATATTATCTCAAACATTATTTCTCACAACTCTCCACTACTACTCGTTTACTCCCTCGTTATTGTGAAATAAATTATAATCCCAATGACAATAAAGATGAAGATGTTTGGGTGGATTCACATTTATACATTGACAAACACATTTTGTTTATGATAAATAAATTAGCTTATTACTACAGAGTATTTTTATGAGAATCTTCTTTATACAAGCGACATTAGATCATGACATGTGTCAATTACAATCTTTATTATTAATTTTTTAGATTTTAGTTGAACACATACCATGTTCAAAAAATCGTTTGTATGAAAAAAATTATACTCCGCCGATAGATGAAATTTTTTAATTCATTTTTGTTTTCAATTATAAAATAAAAATCAAAGACGATCGTAAAAACTTAAAGACATATTTCAATAGTCTCCCCTCAAGTTTTAAAACTCTAAGATTAAGGTTTAGAATTATGATTAGGGTTTAAGTTCTTGTGTCTTAAAATTTGGGATTTAAGGTATAGTGTTTATGGTCTAGTGTCAAGGTTCAAGAATTTTGGGTTACATAAGATTTGCTTTGATAGGTATTTTTAGAAAATTGAAAAACACTGTTAGTTTTTAACAAGAAAAAGTTAAAGTTAGACATTCATTTTGGGATGGAGGGAATATATTATAAAAAAAAGGAGATAAATACTCTTAATTTGTTAGAAATAATTATTGATCACAATTATTGATTTATATCTCCTTATAAGCTTTTGAACCATTATTATCCTTGAATAATCTTCAATGGCTAAAAACTCAGACATGACAAAAATTTAAAAACGAAGAGAGTATGTAATATTAAATGGGGTGTCTCATGATGTAGATGATTTGAAGCTTGTCGAGAATTCTCGTCTACTTTTGTTATTTTTGTTTTTTGGTTTACAGTAGTTAGTAAGGTACTAGCCTAAATCAGCTTACATGCACTTCAACTAATCCACCTGATCACCATGTCGATCAATGGGAGTCCATCCACGTCAACCCTAGGAGTTTGAAGGAGCAAACGCTTCGAGCACGACCCACGACGTTAATTTCAGTTATAAATATAACTTTATTTTTCTTAGAATTTTTTCTTTTCTCACCACATCACTATATACAACTAGTTTTGTTAACCCGTGCGTTAAACGCACGATCATTCTTCTTTTTCAATAAAATCGTGCATAAACAAAATAAATAAGATTAAAAAATCTTAAAGGATAAAATAAGAAGAATCGATTTATTAACAAATACACATCAGTTTATCAATAATCATTATAGATTCTAAAAAATTTCATTATACACAACATTTGTTGTTTTATTAGTTGGTTTTTCATCTTCACCGCATATCAATATCTTCAAATTAAAATAATCTGTTACTCTAAAAGTTGCGACATATAACTGCTCATGGCTAAATACTGGTTTCTTCAAGAAGAGACCTACATGCAGTTATTGACTTTGACATTTGTTAATTGTCATTGCATATGATACCAGCAATGAAAATTGTCTTCTCTGAAACTTGAAAGTCAACCTTACATTAGTCTCTTTTTTTTTTGTAGACCTTTTGACAATATTGGGATAAAAATATTTTTTCCAACATTCCTTCATTTCAAAAAAATTGTTTCAACAATGTGATCCCCAATATTTATGATGATTAGTCTTGTTTCATCACACAATGCAGCATGGTCAATGTTTCTCAATAGCATTACTGGAACAACAATTTTAAGTGTCAATTTATGGCCTGGCAACCCCGAACACTTTATACTATTCAAAAATTATGTAGAATGAATGTCTTCGAACAAACTTGAATTTTTTCTGCTCTACAAATAAAATCTGAACTCAAATATCTTCATTTTGAATGATTACTTTTATTAAATTATATTTGTATTTTACGAATAAAGGAATTTCTAATAAGAAAATAAGCTAAAATCAAAATAATGAAATTGTTCTTATCGTTAATTATTATTTTTGTTCCGGAAATTATTTTGATTTTACTAACTTTCATTATATTTTTTGTTTTATTGACTTCGTAACTATTATTTTTGTTTTATGTTTAAGAATTAGTTTTACGAAATACTTTTGTTCCACAAACTATTTTTATTATTTTACTAACCTCGCTTTAAATTGCTTTTGTTTTATTGACTCAGAACTATTATTTTTGTTCCATCAAGTATTTTTATTTTACTAACGTATTTTTGTTTTACATAACTATTTTTAAGAATTTGTTTTAAACTTTTGTTCCGTAAATTATTTTTATAATTTTACTAACCTCGGTTTAAATTATTTTTGTTTTATTGACTCCGTAACTATTATTTTTGTTCCATCAAATAATTTTATTTTACTAATGTATGTTTGTTTTACATAACTATTTTTAAGAATTTATTTTAAACTTTTGTTCTCAGAAATTATTTTTATTATTTTAGTAACCTCGCTTTAAATTGTTTTTGTTTTATTGACGTAGAATTATTATTTTTGTTCCATAAAATATTTTTATTTTACTAATGTATTTTTGTTTTACATATATATTTTTAAGAATTTGTTTTAAACTTTTGTTCCGTAAATTATTTTATTTTACTAACCTCGGCATTAAATTATTTTTGTTTTGTTGATTCTGTAACTTTTATTTTAATAGTGGCGTGTTCCATAAATTATTTTTTATTTTACTAACCTTTTTTATTTTTATTTTCTTGACTCCAATACTATTATTTTTGTTTTAGTTACTATTTTTTTATGTTTAAAGAGATAAAAATGTTTAAACATAATTAAAAGAGAGGAAATAAAGGTGATGAGAGAGAAAATAGGGAGGAGACGGGAGAGAAAAAGAGAAAGAGAGAAAATAGGGAGAGGATAAGAGAGAGAAAAAGTGAAATGATAACTCAAAAGTCAATAATTCAAATGTGAGATTTTGGAGGGAAAAATGTACCTTTGTCATTATATATATATATATGTGCAGGTTATCAGATTACCATTTTATATGGGTTTTAGTGTTTTAATAGATGTCTGCATTATGTGGATTTCTCCTTACTGCGGTAATCTGAAAGCCGCATAAGTAAATATATAATATACAGAAAAGTGGTCTGATCCAAGCAATCTTGCTTGGACAAATGGAAAGGGCCACCGGTTTATCTCTCCAACGAATCTAATTGGCCAAATGCGTGTGCTCATGAGCCCATGCTAAAGTTGCAATCAATTCCTGCCAATATCCACGCCAGGAAATTAAGAACATAAATCCCGTAGCCCAAACAAAGATGTCCAAATAAGAAAATCCATGCCTATTAGTAAAGATTCCCAATAAATAAGATTTGAACATTAATAGATATATATTTGTTTCTTTCTTCGGACTCGTTTCATGTTTCATTATAAACAAAATTATATAACTATTTATCAACCAAACTTTTAGATAATATGTGATAGATCATTACAATGATAACAAATTAATTTAATTTAATTTTTTTTATAATAATAAATGCAATAATAGCATTATTTTTATGTACTAAATTGATTATTGGTTTTAATCAATTCAAATTAACTTAAAATTGTAACAGTAATTTAAGATTAATTAAAGAGAACAAAGAAGAGTTTGGCTTAATTAACTTATGTGCTAACAATTTAGAGGTGAAAATAAACTTGACTTAGTTATAGAGCTGTCAAAACGGGCTTGCGGGGCGGGAAAGCCCGCGGGCCGAAAAAGCCCGCTGTGAAACGGGGCGGGGCGGGAAAGCCCGCGAACATAACGGGCATGAAAACCCCTAGCCCAAACCGCCCCGCGTAGGGCCGCGGGCAAAACGGGCAAGCCCACGGGCTTTTGGGTTTATTTACCAATATACACCAATTACTCAATTAGGCAAAAATTTATACTCCAGCCATATACCAATATACATATTCCACCAATTATACCAATATACCAATAAAATTATACATCTGTAAAAAAAATGAAGTCAGATCTGTAAGCATGATTGCATGAAATTAAAGTGTATCATTCATTTACTGTAAAGAAAATAAAGATCAAAGGCATTGCTTTCATATTTTGATATTGACAGTTTGAAATCATGAATCATGAATCATGAGTCAACTAAGTGAAATGAAGTCGCAACAAATCTATAGGCTATTGCCATTGGCTATTGCTAGTATTAAAATCGAACTAAATAGAAGAATGAAAAAGTAGAAATGGCGGCCGGATCTGGAAGCAACGGGACTGCGATTCGGCGAAGACGTAGACGGCGATGGGGATGGCTGGTGACACAGATCTGGAGCAGACGTAGACGTAGAGGCCAGGATCTGGAGCGGATGGTCGGATGGTAGAGAGAGCTTGAGATCTGAGATGGAGATGAAATCGGCGGCGGCGAAGATGGAGGAGCGGAGAAGGAGGCGGCGAAGATGGAGGAGAAAAGACGGAGGAGAGAAGAAGCCGGAAGAGGAAGTTGCCGTTGACTCGCTGCCCGCCGTAGACGAAGTCACCGGAGAAAGTGAGAAAGAATTTCTGAAGAGTGAAGAATGAGAAATTGATAATGAGACTGTTGTATGAGAGACGGATAGGTTAACCCCTACGCAATGGGCCTGGGCCGCTCACTACTCATTAGTCACTAAGAGTCTAAGACACCAACTGACTGTCCACTGTCCAGTCCAAAGTGGCAAAGTCCATAAATAATGTAACTGTGAGAGTTGCACGGGCAGCCCGCCCCGCCCCGCCCCGCCAAGCCCGCAGCCCGCACGGGCAAAGCCCGAAAAGCCCGTTTTCCAAACGGGTATCAAATACATCAGCCCAACCCGCCCCTAATGGGTGGCGGGGCGGGCATACCCGCGGGCTTTTGCCCTATTTGACAGCCCTACTTAGTTATATACTTTCTTAATTTGTTTATTTTTCTTTCCATTTCTCCCTATAATTTGATGGCTACTCTTCATCTTGGTTTGAATCGCAATACCAAACTGAAATCATTAAACTAGACTACTGGATTGAGCAATGAAACCATAATCCTTAATCCTCTGTTTCCAGCCCTATGACAGAAGCTATATGACCTATGGATGTCTCGTACTCGTGTTCAAATTTAATTGGTAATACATCGAGGGGTACACTATGTGGTATAACCTACAAGTTTGAAATTTACGTCAAGCAAAACAGTTTAAAAATAATAATTTTGACAATTTTTACCACTTGATGTCAACAATTGAGTTGAAGTATACTGTTGCACACAACCTAAGGAAACATTGCTTTGAAAAAAAGAAACATCATTTTCCTTATATTCAGAAATCATTTTTTATGAAAGAAACGATTCTCAACCGTAAGCGAGAAAAAGGAATGTACGAAATCAAGGGCGGTAAATGAAATCATAAAAGTCATAGGTAAATTTGTTACTGATATTCATATCAAGAATGAGCCTAAATCCAAAGGCTTAATGTAGGTTAAATCAGATCAGACTCAAAGATAGAAGAAAAAAACAAGAACGAAAAAGGTACCAGTGCCGCCTATGTTACAGTTTCAACAATAAGAGCTCTCCCAAGACCTACTTAATAATAGTACAGTGTAAAAAAAAAAGGTTAAAAATTGGTAAAATGAGAAAACTCTTTGTCATCACCATCTCAGTTTCCCAAGCTATCCAAAAAGCCCTGCAACTCCTTCAAACCCTCTGCAGAAACACTCCTTTGCACTCGTCCCCTAGGAGCAACCAAGTTCGGGGGTGGCTGAGACTGGAAGCAGACCACAACAGCAGCTAAATTATCACCACTATTCCTCTTCAAAGCTTCATTCACCAAATCCTTACTACACTTGACTGGATCATTGTGTTCCTGCAGTTTCCTACGTGCAAAGTCTACTGCATTTTGGCTCATGAACACATCCCAGATCCCATCACAACCTATGATGAGGAACTCATCTTCTTCTGTTAGTTTTGTCGTCATAAGCTCCGGTTCTGAACTAAGGGGTCCTCCATCCCTGCACTTCAAGCCTTCCATGTGCCAGTCCCCTAAAGCACGAGCAACATTCAGTTGTCCGTTCAGATACCCATCATCCACGTATCCTCCAGAAGCTTCAATACGTTTCCGTTCTTTAATGCAGTGTGGTTTGTGATCCCTTGACATCTCAATTGCTTTGCCCCGACGACATAGCACAGCTCGGCAATCTCCAGCATTTGCCACCACCAATGATCTGTCATCAAATGCAGAAGATATATATATATGAATATACTATGCTTATGAACGTTCAACAAAAGAAATATCTTCAAAAATACGCAATGTTATGAAAATGTGTTACCAAGCTACAGTTTTAATTTGAAACAGGAAAAAAAAAAGATTCTAACCTTCCAATAACAAGAGCTGTCAATGCAGTTGTACCAGAAGCAAGATCGGCATCCAAAGTACAAGCATCTGCAAAAGCATTATCTGTCTGCAGAAAGGCTGAAGCAATAACCCTCTCAATTTCCCCAGGAAAATTTGCATCCTCAACAATGAATCTTGGTAAATGGTTGCATGCAAAATCAGCAGCATGCTTCCCTCCATGTCCATCAAAAACCTGGTACAACAAAGGAGACATTATTCCTGATTTGCTTATCAATAGAAATACATAAATACATGCAAAGGTTGTTTCAGGCTAGGTAGCAGAAGACGAAGATTTCCAAAGGCTTCTTTCCTCTGCAGTTATCTTTGTCATTCTGGTACTTGAATGGCACAAGATCAAGATAGCAACTAGTCTCTTTCAGGAGCAACTATCTTGTAATGGTTTGTGGTTTGGCAAGGGGGTTTGTTATTATTGGCAGATTGGTGTGCTTGTTATGCATGGTCATAAGAGATATCCATTTAACAAAGTTGTGCAGGCAAAGAGAAATACCCCATAGAAAGCACCAGGTCCTTCAATGAAATTTTTTACCCCATATTCATGCACAAAATTATCAGCACAGACATACACATCCTCCATGCTCGAGCGAAACCCCATGTCAGCCCATGCTCCCGAGCGAAGAATAGGAATAAACTCAGCCGTGCACACTTGGTCATCCGATGTTAGGTTGACAGATATGTCTGATGTCTTTGTCTTCACCTATTAAAGCACCAATCAAAATATTATTCCACATAACTAAAACAAACAATAGAAGGTTATAAACTTCCCTGAGGTCAATGAATAGATAAGAAACTACAATTTTTCACAAAAAGCCTTCAAGGACAAGTATCCATTTCCAAAATCACCAACTCATCAGCTACAAAGTATATTCTCCAAAACATATGATTGGTGGATACAGAATTAGTTATCAAGTTATGACAAAGATGCATGTCGTCAGAAACAGCAGATTTCATAGTCCAAGAAACAAGGACACTACAAGTATGCAGAAGCTCTAATAACAGCTTTCATGCTATCTTTATAAACATATTTTAATTCAACATAAATAACCAAACCCTAACGTAACCATGCTACAAGATAATACACAAAGCACATGGTTCACATATGCATGCCATCTCACTCATGTTTCACTCTATATTTCTAAACGGGCTATTTGATGCAGTTCACTATTGGAATAATCTAATATCTCAATTGCTTCGAATTAATTCCAGTCAACTTAGGGTTAATGTATTTGTATTAAAACTGAATAAGACGTGATTCGACAATTGAGGATTATTAGGAATAGATAAATTCTTTATCATGATTTACCCCTAACCCCGTTGACAAAACAATATTGCATAAAAAGAGGTCTAACATTTACTTTGACAGAGCATTGCCATATACAGAGAGGTCTTGCATTTGCTTCTTCTTCTAGGCTACTTCCACAAGCCCCAAAGTCTATTTCAAAATCATTCACCCCCTGCGAGGATACTTATGTCATCTATGCAGCATTCAGTGTAGACCCCTACACTACTGCAAAAATACAGGCCATAGGTAGAAGACCGACACACCGGATATTTTAATCTAGAATCCCCAACATGATACTTCTGGGTAACAATTGTTTATTCTTGACTCTATGGTTCAGATCCGTCTCAAACCTTGTCACTTCAATTGGTCCACCTCCGAATTAGACCCCTAAGATTCAAACCTTTGAAATAAGGCCTCCTCAACAGTGACCAAATTGATCCAAAGGTCGGATGCTAGGAGGAAATTGAGAGAAGAAAAAAGCCCTTCTCCCACATACATTACAATCATATTGAGGGGAACTGACCTAAAGGACATTAGCAATAAGTAGTCTATAGTGCAGATTATTATGTAAATTTGAACAAAGGTAGCCTTGCTTGTGGATAGATAACAATGTCGATCTAATCAAAAAACAAGACAGATGAAAAGCTTTGACTATACTGTTACTAAAGATAAGAAGCTAATTTTTCACTACATCAAATACTATACATCAATATAGATTATAATAAAAAAAATTCTAAAGATATGCATTACAGAAGGGAATGGGAAAGTTTTCTGCCAATTCTGTGGAAGAACACATGTAAGCCCATAAAAGTAACAAAAAAGAGGTTAGGTACCATCAATAGTCTCTATCAGTTCTAAATATGAAAAGAAATTCACTCTACACTACGGTAAACTAAAAAATATCAGCATAATAATGCAAATCCTAAATGTGGATCAGAAATTTCAACAAGACAACAAGTAAACACTTAATGTTTATGGAATAAAAGAGAAGGCAAACTTTGTGGCAAACAAGTAACTCAATGACGGTTAAAGGTCTTAAATGGCTTCAACCACTCAAGTTTTTAATAGCGGTGAAAGGTATTTGGATAGCAATTAAGAATCTTCAAACAATAACCACGAAAGGTCTTCGTATAGCAATTAAAAGGCTTCAAACTCATACCTAAATAATCACTAACAATCTAAAGGCAGAAATTAAGTAACAATAATAATACTAATAGCACTAGACATCTCTTGAAACTTCAAACACTCTCTTTAAGAAAAGTTAATAAGGCCATGAATTAATAACATACGAGGAAAAATTTATGAAAAACTCAATTAACAAAGCAGAAGAAATCACAGCCACAAAGACAAGACAATAATACTAGAAGTAATGAATTATATCAATCACAACCATAAATGAAGAATTAAAAGAAGCTACTAACACAATCAAACAGCATGAATCAAGCATAAGCAAAAACCCAATCATCTTTATCTTTATTTTTAAAAAAGAGGGTTTAATCGTAATAAAAAAAATCCCAAGAACAAAAAGGCATGTATATCATAAAACCCAACAAGAAATATACCAAATTTCCGCCTGCAAGGGTTTAAAAATTATTTTAAAAAACACCAAATTTGGGAGTTTGAAAAGGGGGCATACCAGAGAAGGGTGGCGAACAAGGGACTTTTTGTAACTAACAGGCGAATCCAGAACATAACGAGCACCGTTAAAACCACCGGCACCAGTCCGACAACCGATAGTGAGTGGATTGGGAGGCCGGCCGTCACCACTACAGCTCCCATTCTCTTGACCATTTACAACTTTTTTACTACCTTCCATTGTCATTCTTCTCAACAACCATTACTTCTTCCTCCACTTACACAAGACCAAAAAATAAAAAAACCTAACTTTAAATTTCCCCCCAACAAATCAATGCAATTACAACATCAACAACAACAACAAACTCTTTGTCCTTTTGGTAATATAGTTATAAACTAGGGTTTCAAACTCTTAATCGATTTGGGAATAACTTCAATAAGAGAGATGGAGAATTGCTTGAAAGGGTCTAGGGTTTTAGGTGTGTGTGAAAATTGGGGTTAGATCTGGAGGATTTGAAAATGGAGGAAATATTTTCTAACTGGTCGGTTTTTAAGGGGAGAGGAAGACAATTTGCCGTTGAGAGATTGTGTTTAGATTCGTAAATCGTACTCTATATTTTATATTCGAATCATTAATCATTATATCAAACGGTGTCGTGCCGCTTCGAGTATTGTAAACGTGTTTGTTCCCTTGATCAACGTGACGTAATATAGCCTCCCGTCAATTTCAACACCTTTTTGCGCCCCCGTGAATCATGATGGTATCTTTTGCATTTCAAATCTATCCTAATCCTAAAATTTTAGCCAATTTTGGAAGTTGAAAGATTTGGTATTTAGATTAATAAATAAAATGATTGTCATCTTTTGACCTAGCACATCGTTTAAAAAAAAACTAATTAATTATATTATAAATATTTATAAAATATGTGATTTTCTTTAATACCTTTGAATATATGGCTATAATCGTATAATGGTTGAGTTCGGTTTGTGTTTTTCAGAAAACAAGTGGTTCGGTTCGGTTTACAATTTAACACGTCGAGTCGAACCGAACTAAACCAAAACGTTTTGAACCGAACCATGGAATTAAACTATTGAGTTAACCCACCAAACCAACAATATTTTAAAATTCTGATTTTTAGTATTCTTCTACTATATAAATATAAAAAGGCTAATTGGTTTTATAACCCTTTGTATTCTCACTTAGTCATTCTTAATTGTCATCCAAATATTCAATCCACCCGACTCCTATCTTTGTCGTCATCTTTAGTCTCCTCTATTCTCTTATCTTCTTCTAATCTTTCCATGGATAAAAACAAGTTATCATCGACTTCCACTCTTTTTTTTCCCAACTGAAGTGATGTGCGTTTATCAAGTATTTATGTTTTATTTCTTCTTTTTTCAAGGAGTTGAGGGGAATCTTGAAATGATTTGGTTCGGTTAGACTCAAGACTTTAAATAGTTCACCATAGTATTTTTAAATATAGGTGATTGTATGAAATCTAAATATTTGTATCCGTATAACGTATTATATATAAACTAGTGTTTGTGCACGTGCGTAAAACGCACGACATATATGTTTTTAACTAAATTATACATACAAAATTAAAAGAATAAATTAGGGGATACTGCTTAACTAAAAATATATAACAATAAGATTAGTCATTATAGATTTTGAAAATTAATCATTTTCTACAACATAATTTTATATATGATTATTCAATTGAAAAAAAAAAGAAACACCAAAATGATCATTTAGTCACACTATGATTTTGACAAGGATCAAATAATTCAAAAGACTTTAACATTACTATATCAATCTCAAAAGAAAAGATGACGATAATTTAAAAACGGATGGAGATTTCATTTCAATAATTTTTAGATGGACACAAAGGGAACGATGAATAATAATTTTGGGTTAGAAGAAGTATATATTTACTGATTAAATATTATCTAATAGAAAAAGGCAATAAAATGTACAGTTGGCCCCCCAAAAAAGTCATTAAATACCATGTTAATTACGTGTTCCCTCTGTTCTGGGCAAAAAGTCTTTGTTTAAAAGTCAAACTTTTGAAAAAAATGACACTTTTAGAAATCCATTAGTAATAAAAATGAATAATTGCGGGTCGGTTATTTATTTGGAAATTATAACCTCGCTGGTGCGCTATTTTTTATCTAACCACATAAGTCCATTTTTTTTTTCCTTCTTAAAATGCCCCTCCTTCTCCTGTCGATGGATATCAATCACCGGAGTTGGAACGAATTCAAAAAAAATAGATCTAAAAATATAAGACTTAACATTTTAATTAGTTCCGTTTTATTTTTTTTTTTCATAAAACTGGATAATTTGAGCTTGTCAATTTTAGAGTTTGAATTTTCTTAAATTATATATTGACAAATTATTTCGATTTTGTTAATTTATTTTTACATCCTCTAATTTTTCAGACCTGCTTACTTAAAGCACAGATGTAGATCAGAAATTTTTGATATGTAATATATGAGAAGTACATAACTTTATTTTTAAGAAAATAAAATTATAAATATAGACCATAACTTTATAGATGGATTTAATTTATTTTTTAAAAAAATATGTGTAAACACCAAGTCAATGTATTTTAACAGGGAACAAAGGAATACAATATATATTCCCCATGTACAATACAAAAGGACTTTTGAAATTTGAAATGATGCTCACAACTCACAAGTGTGATTAACACAAGTATCAAGGAATGTAAAAAGACATTTTATATGGATTAGTATGAAGTGTAATGATACATTAAAAAAAAAATTTCAAATAACATGTAAGGTTGTACCTATATTAATAAATGGATAACCTTCTATTTTTGAAAAGAAAGTTTTTGCGGGATATTTCCTTTTATAGATGCATCTGTCTTTATATATATATATATATATATATATATATATATATTTTTTTTTTTTGGTATTTTTTAAATTTGTTTTTATTTTTATTTTTTTTGGTTTACTTGAATCTTGAAATCCTTGTTTTTTTGTTGAAAACAAGTTGAACCATTAAACCGAACCACGGAATCGAGTCGAATCATCGTTGTTTGGTTTGATTCGGTTCTAAACTTTAAACGGCTCAACTCGATTTGACTTTTTACAAACCAATAACATGCGGTTTAGCTCGTATTTTGTTTTAAGTCGAAACAAGTCGATCGAACCATTTACACACCTACTTTGGATAATCACTTTGATTAAGGTAGTTTTATCTCAACTCGTGGTTGGTCGGTTAATGAGATTTGTCAAACATAAAACACGACCTTTTTTTCTGAGATTTTACCTTTTGATTTAGTACCATAGTTATCCATACTGAAAATGTTAAGGTGGATAATTTATGATTCGATGGTTTAATCTGTTGAGTTGTTTTATTAAACAGTGAAGATAAACAGAAAGTTATTTTGAGTAACTTGATTTTGTGATTTCAAACTTTTTCTATCTCTCGTTATCTCTATTATCACTTGCTTACTTTTTCATTAATTACTATAAATAAAACTTAAAACATGAAAATCACAATGCTAAACACACCGTTAAACTTTCTATTTGACTTTTCTCAAGCAATTTTTTTAAGAAAATAAGCCACTTAAATTTGGTTCAACTAAGAATAAGCTTCTCTCTATCTCTCGTTTTGCTTTCACAAGTTTCATTTCACAATTTTTTTAAGAAAATAAAGTTTTGAGATTTTTTTTTTTTTGGTAATAATTGAAGTAAGCTAACAGAGAAATATAAAATAAATGATGGCAACAAAGGGAAAGAAAATAAAATATTATAAATTTATGTCAATAAATCGCAAGGGAAAAGATAGAGTTGGTGGGGTTGGATGCAGAGAATGAAAATGATGGTTCAAAAGAAGTACTTATTGCTTTGTTTAATGAAGAAACAACTTTAAAAAATATTTCAGTACTTTCTACCTCAAGTACATCATCGGCTTATTTTATTTTTGGCCAAAATATGTTTAAAAAAAAAAATGAAGTATTCACAAAATCACAGTCCCCCAACCTAGGAAGTGTACCTATATGGTACTTGAGATGTTACCATTTGTCACATAATGCCTCCTCCCGTCACTGACCGTTAATGAAGAGACGTTAAATGACACATAAGTCAACACGTGCGAGTTATTTTTGTCATTTCCACTATTGGTCGTTGATAGAAATCAAGATCAAAATTTGGGGGTCTTTCATATGTCAAAAATGCCCTAAATTTCTGTCAATCCCGATGATCTGAGAGAGTTGAAAACATAAAATAGGGTTAGGGTTTTGTATCAAAACACGATTGTTGTGAGGATTGAAGGCAATTATGAGTAAGGAGGTACAAAAAGAATGTCAGACTAAAGTCCAAGATGAAGATCCATTTGTTTTCCATGAAAAGTTTTCTATTGTTGGTTTTTATAAATATTTGCAGTGTAATGCCCCGATAATTTGATCAAAAATATTAATTTCGTTATTAATTAATATTACGTTTGTTTTCGACCTAATTAGTTAATATTATAATTGGTTGAGTTAATAAAATTTGTGGACCTAAGTAGTAACCAATTTAATTTAATCGGGTTTAGCCTACTTGTGATTCAAGTAAATGCAATGCTTTTAGGACTTTTTTTTAAAACTTAAATTAATTTTTAGTCCAGTCCAGTGGAACTTAAAAATCCCAATTAGGATTAGAAAACCTAATAGGGTGTAATATAAATAATTTTTGTGAGGAGGAGTCTGGAAAATTTTAGAAAAGAAAAAGACTCGCAGCAGCAAAGGGAGAGAGTAAAAGAATTCGAGAGAGGCGACATTACAGTCAAAGTAAGCAAATCAACCTCCCTCTTGTCACTTTGATTTACCTTGGTAGTACAACATGCACAGTTAATTGATCCTGAAAAAAAAAGGGTAAGGAAATCATAAATGGGTGATGACTTTCGTTGGATTATAATATGTGTATATGAATAATATATATATATATATATATATATATATATATATATATATATATATATATATATATATATATATATATTAATATAAACCATTTGTAAGTTAGTGATCATACTATAGATGCATACATATTTATACATACATGTTTATATGATACAGATCAATCCAATGTATGTGTGTACGCTAAACAATAGGTGTTGTGTATTGCATGTTGTCAAAAAAAAAAAATGGAAGAAGCACCAAAGAGAACAGGGGGCGATGTTGGGAGGAAGATGGAACCAAGGTTGCAAAGTCACCCCCTGGACTCTGGAACCTTTTGTTGTAAGCTGTTCTAGTTTCAGAAAAGTATCCCAAGTTCCAGCTTTTCCAAATAGGCCCTTTTTCCATTAGCAGTAACTATGATTGGATTTTTATTCGTTAGTTAAATTTCTAGAAATAAATTTAACTAAGCCAGTGTTATATTTGGATCCATAGTTATTATGTATACATAAATGTATCTATAAACATAAAATTGGCAACTTTTAAGTAATTAATTATTAGTTGATTTAATCATTTCATTAAGAATTTAGCTGGTAACTTTTGTTTCCTTAAATTTTTAGAACTTGGCAAGCAAGCTTAGGACGATCGTTCATGTACGAAATGATTTTTGTCAAACGTATCGAGGTAAGGGATTACATGTAAGTGATTTTTATTGTAGTTCTTTCCCTTTCGAGATTAGACTCCTTTGTCCCCCCTAGTTTTGGATAAGGCTGGTTGTCCCCCTCAAGTTTGTATTTCTTTTTTTTTTCAATAAAATTTCTGCAGGGTGCCATCCCTGTTTCTCAAAAAAAAAAAAAGGTAAGGGATTACGTTTCTTTTAGGTTCTTTGTAAAAGTATAAAAATGCTTTTAATGTTAGGCTTTCACTGATTCTTGAATTATTCGTTCTTTCATTTGTCATACCCGACCTCATGTCGATGGTTTCTTTGACTCCGTCGATAGCCCTTGTTGAATGTTTTCGTTATCGCAATTTTTCATACTTAAACTTGTCTACATGAAATATTTTTTGCTATCGAAAAAATCTGTTTCGTGTTTGTCAACTTATCGGCATACTCATTTGTATTGAAAATATTGATTTGCAATACAAGCATTGTTTTAATAGTGGTACATTTATAGTACTATCTATGTTTTTAAAAATAATTATGATCACTAAGCATGAACAACCCGTCACGAGGATTACGTGACAAACAATGAAATAAATTAAATTGCACCACTTGGTCCGTGAGTGCGGTAATCCGGATATACCATAATAATGTATCCTTCGGGGGATTTGTGTACCATTCGGGGGATTTGTATACCATTCGGGGGATTTGCGTACCCTTTGGGGGATTTGGTTCTTGGTCAATAGACTCTTACGTGATCTTAATAGATGTATTTAATCTTCGGTCGTTACTAGCTGGTATTGGACGAGCACTTTAATTATCACTATTCTGAAATCTAGTCATGTGGACTCATTCAAAGATCTTCGGCCTATAAGTCTTTGTAATTTATGTAACAAGATCATTACTAAAATTCTTTCATCTCGGCTCGCCCTTGTTCTCCCTTGTATTATTTCGGAAAACCAAAGCGCCTTCACAAAAGGTAGATTAATTCAAGATAACTTGCTGCTTGCTCATGAATTAACTCATCAACTTAAGAAGAAGGTTAATGGGACCAATGTACTCATCAAATTAGACATGGCCATAGCTTTTGATATAGTATTATGGGTCTTTCTTATTGATGTTCTTCGTAAATTTGGCTTCAGTGAAACCTTTATAGACATTATTTGGAGGGTTGTATCTAATAACTGGTTCTCCATCTCTGTTAACGGATCATCTGCTGGTTTCTTTCATTCATCGCGAGGCCTTCGACAATGGGATCCGCTTTCTCCAAGTCTATTTATTATTGATGTGGAAGCTCTTAGCCGGAACTTGAACAAGCTGCAATATGACCATCCTAATTTTGCTTACTCTTCCTCAAGGGGGTGCCCTATCAATCTATCATATCTCATTTAGCTTTTGCGAACGACTTTGTTATTTTCTGTAATGGATCTAAGAATTCCCTTCTTCAGCATCATAATATCATTCATCTCTACGAAAGATGTTCGGGGCAATTAATTAATCAAAGCAAAAGTAGCTTCATGGTTTCGCAAAGCAGCTCGGCTGCTAGAATTTTTTCCATTCGCAGACATATTGGCTTTAGTCATAAGCAGCTCCGATTCTTTATCTTGGCTGCCTTTTATTTGAAGGAAGGAAGACAAAAAGCCTGTTTGACCCTCTTGTTGAAAAGCTTCAAACCCGTATTTCATCTTGGATGGGGGCCTTTCTTAGCCCGGCTGGTCGTGTGACTCTTATCAATTCTGTTCTCCATTCAATCATTATGTATCATATTATTTCTTTAGACCCTCCAGCTGCGGTCATCTCTTACATTAACAAAATTATTGCCAATTTCTTTTGGGGCTCGGTGCAAGGTAAACTCAAAGCTCATTGGGTTTCTTGGCAAAGATGCTGTAGACCTGTTTTAGAGGGAGGCATTGGCATTCGCTCCTTATCGGACATTAATCAGGCTTTCTCTATCCATCTTTGGTGGAGGTTTAGATCATCCAATAATCTCTTGAGCCGATTTATGATGCAAAAATATCGTTCCGCTGCCCACCCAACCCAAGCTACCTTTGCCAAGGGCTCCCTCATTTGGCGTAGATTGTGCTCTATCCGTGAGATTCCAGAAGGAAATCGTTCAGTTCTGCTTGATAATTGGCTGCCCCAAGACCTTCCGATCCCGTCGACTATTGGTCAGGGCTTGCTGGTCAAAGATTTGTTTGATACCCCTTCCAGACTCAGTAATTTGGCTCGTGTTAATTTGGGTACTGCTATATCTGGCCTGATTGTGGATCACGACATCTCTATCTCTCCTACCCCAAATTTTGCTTGCTGCCGCTACTCAGAAAATGGTAAGTTCTCCATAAAGTCTACCTGGCAAATTGCCCGCTCTCACTGGCCCATTTCTTTTTCTGCTAAGTTCATTTGGCACAAGCTACTTCCCCGCCATATTAGCTTATTCATGTGGCATCTATGGTATCGTAACCTGCCTATAGATGAAAGTGTTTCTAAAAAAGGGGTCCAGCTTGCTTCTCGATGTTCCTGCTGCGTCACAGGTCATTCTGAATCCTATGTGCATGTTTTCTTGGATAGTGCTTCTGCCAGATTTATTTGGGCCACTTTCCATGGTCTAGGAGGAGTCTCTTCCTCGGCCACTTATGTTGCTCAGCGCTGTTTTGACTGATGACTTCATAAAAAGTATTCTAATTTGCATATTATCGCTCCCTCAGTGATCCTCTGGGAAATCTGGAAGTCTTGTAACTCTAGTCTTCATGATGGGATCCGGGCTCCCCTACAGTCGTTATTGATCATATAAATCACCTCCTTCAATCTATTCTTAAAGGGGCTGGTCTCTCTCCCAGAATGGGACGGGGAAGTATGTTTTTTTCAAAGCTGGGCTATAACACTACAAAAAAGATTCAATCTATTTCTTGGTCGAAACCTTCTTCTGGTTATGTCAAGCTAAATTGTGATGGTGCTTGTAGAGGAAATCCGGGGATTAGTTCAGGCGGTGGAGTTGTCCGTAACAATTCTGGTGACTTTGTTTTTGCTTACACCTCCTTCTATGGTTTTACCAACAGTTTTTATGCTGAATGTCGTGCTTTGCCATCAAGGAATAGTTTGGTTGCTATCTAAAAATTTCATGCATGCCATGGTGGAGATTGATTCTAAGCAACTTCTTGATTGTGTTCAAGGCACACTATTCAACCCCCTTGGAGATGATCATACTTAATTAGGGACATTGTTAACTATTTACAAGCTATGCATATTTCCATCCGGCACGTTTTTTGAGAGGCTAATTATGTGGCTGATGCTATTGCTAATTTCGGTTGTGACAGTGGCTCTAGTATGAACTTTGATTCCATGGATATGCTCCCTGCTCGGATTCGCGGCCTTATTAATCTAGACAAGAGTTCCACGCCCTACATTAGGATTTCCTAGTCTTATGTTTTTGTTTTATTTCCGAGGTTTGGCTCCTTGTCCTCCCTCTCATAAGGGCTAGGCCGGTTGTCTCCCTCAAGCTTGTAATCTCTTCTCTTTTTATAAATAAAATCCTGCAGGGTCTTGTCCCTGTTTCATTAAAAAAAAAACAGTAACGACAAACTTATTTGATCCACATTTTGTTTTGTTTGAACTCTCCATTTAAAAGAATTTATTTTTTTTGTCGTTTGGTACCTATCTTTTGATTTTACAAGCTATCAAATATCTAAACTATGTTTTACTTACAACACGATCATTCTTTGAGGCACCCCTCCTTAGAAACCGGAGGGGCGACGTATGATCTCACTGAGCTTTGTTCGCTCACCCTTCACATCACTCTTCTTCCAGGTCGGAATTAAGGACTTAGCTTGAGGTAGATGATACCAGTGAAGGAATCAAGACTTTTAGGGCGTACTTATATGATTTGGAATTTAATAGAGATGTAGTTAATTTAGTAGACTTTTGTTTCAAAATTTATTTTGGGTGATTGTATTTAATTTGGAGACTTTTTGTAATTCTAGTTAGGATGACGTTTGATGGTTTAACATTACATTGCAAGTGCACAAGACTATTGTAGAATAGAAAGATTGTAGCAAGGGTCAAACCTCAGGGAGAACGAATTAAAATGGATTTAATCTAAACTACTTAAAATGCAATTAAATGAAAAGGGGTTTTGTTTTGAAATAATTTAAACTATAAAATTGAACTAATAAAAATAATCAAAAATTAACTACTGGCAGAAAACAAAATTTTAACGAAAGTTTTATGGATGAGAATGGTCTAGGTATTGGGATTCACTTGTATCGCCTTTTATGTGCTTTGGTCTTAAGTTATCTATCAATTACGAGTTCGTTCGCTAGGTAAAGGATTGAGACTTACTGGTCGAGATTTGCAATCCTTAGTACTCCGCTTTGGCTGTGCTTTCTTGATCCGTCCACACAGTAATTACAAGTCCATTGAATGCCCTAAGAACTAAAGTGAAAAGGAGTCAACTTTGTACTCCCCACACAATGTGAACCTGAATCTACTCCTTAGCATACGATCGGGAATCAGAGAGGCCTATTTATCAATTAGGTTGGCCAGTGTATGACTTATGCATATGATCGTGCAGTTCATCATATCCAAGAGCCCACATATTCACTAACGCAGCCATTATGCGATAATTTCAATGCAGACCGATTATAAATCTAATATGATAAACGATAATATGATAAAATGAAATTATATTAACACATAAAACTTGATACAATGTTACCTCCAATGCCTAGAATGGAACGGTTAGTTCATCACAAGCGATGAACACATTATATGAATTGAATAAAACATCGTCAATCTTCAACAACTTGAATAAAACTGAATTAAAATGTGTTTTTTCGTCTTGAGAGTGCTCAAGAACAGCCTCTGATACCTAAAAATCGGATTCCTAAAGCTGTAGAGGTCAGGTTTTATTTATACTAGGTTAGGGTTAACAAGAAAGGATGAAACTGCCCAGAACTGAAAATCGGGGTTGAGCGGTCGCTCAACCCTTATGCTAAGCGATTGCTCAGGGGCCTTTCTCCGGAATCTTGCTACTGTTTTTTGCGCGCTCGCCCAGGCCTCAAGCTGAGCGAGCACTCACTCTCTTTTTCATCTTTTTGTCCTTCTTCTTTCAGCAGTTTACAACCAGATCCCTGAAAACTTCATATTACTGCAAAATAGCCTGAATTTCATCCTTTTCTTCACCTTTACCCTGAAACTCATAAAACCCTAAAACCCATATCAATAGCTTCAGAAACTCGCAGAAAAGCACAATCTAAGTAGGAATATATACACAATAGATGGGTATAAAACACATCTATCAAATACACTCAAACTTAGACTTTGCTCGTTCACGAGTAAACAAATAAATACAAAGCAATAAATAAAATAACAATATAGAAATAACAAAAATCTTTTTGGAGGGTGACACTATTTACACTCCTCTAGAAACCCACAAACTCAAGGAGACTCAAAAGAGCGACTCGACTATGCAGATAAATACAAAAACAAGTAAAACTAAACTAACAAAAAATAGAAAAATATTTTTGGTTTTCTTCTCATGTCCATCAGTGCGAAAATTAATAGCAGTCTCAAGCAATGCTCTTCACATGTGTAAGGATTTCTCCCAGTACCAAATGGGTTCATTCTATCATACAAATAGTACTATGATTATTCAAATGTGTGAACTCCCACTCATTTAGCATATTCAAAATTAGACAGTTTAATCAAGCAAAGCATAACATTCATTCTCCCATATTTTAGAAAATACAATCAAACATGCACTAAAAAGGAGAATCTGACATCAATACCCGGTCACTTTACAGAAAAGAGAATATTAAGGAATCAAAAATGCTTATACATCCATCCCATGCACTTTCTATGTATGAATACATTGCTTTTATTTCTCAGTTACTTGCAATAGCTAAGATTATGCTAACACGTTGAGTTTTACCAAGAAGTGTATAAGTGAAGCATGGATCAATTAACATGTATTAATCACATCAAGAAAGATACATCATGATAAAGCAGCATTAGATCAATAGGACTTTAATAAGCTTGTAATGTAAGACCTGGGTAAATGGATAACAAAAAGAGGGAAATAAATTCAAAGCAAGAGAGTACAACTACCCAAATTCCCCATTGTTTTTGTATTTGCCTTCATCAACTCCTAAAATAAAATAAGCAAAAATAAGAAAATATGTAGAAGAAGGGATATAAAGGACACTAGTTGTCCCATCTACATAGCATGATTTACACCACAAGTTCCCAATTCGCATTAGGCTAGGACCTGAAAGGACCCTGGGCCTAGAATTCCCCCCCTCCAAAAACTTGAATTCTATATTATCCTCAAAATGTTGGGCTGGAAGATAATGGAGAAAAACTAAGGAGCGAACGGAAAACAACTGGTAAATCTGCATAATGAAAGAAGACAATATTTAAACGTCGGCTCTAGATGAGCTAGGACCAAATAACGAAGGAGGACGTCATTCAAGGACAGTGTCTAGCGGCATGTTGAGGTTGGAGGAAATATTTTTGAAAAATTGATTATTATACTCATAAAAATAATTTTGGTCCGCTATACCCTGCTCGATATGCCGCTCGAGCGTATCAAATCTCTGATCGACATGCTGGTGAAGCATGTCAAACCTATGGTCTACATGCTGCTGGAGCGCGTTTAAGTCCAACTGGACCTCCACTAATTGGGTAGAGATCGCCTCCAAAGGATCCATCTCCGAATCCTCCTCAACATTCTCGCCTTGATCGGCGGGGTGATGGTCATAGTGTTGTCGTGTCCTGTTTGTGATGCCCTTTTTGGCAACATTGGGCATCGGCTTGATTCACTCTAAATCGGGAGTCCACTCAACTCCCTCGGCAGTACAGAGGCCAGTGATCAGACTCAAAAAGTGAAGGGCCGTATTCATGGTTTTCTCAACCATGCCTCTAAGCTACCTGTTGATGATTGTAGCGATATCAACGGAACCCTGAGTTAGGATGGTGTAAATTAACACCGCCGTATTCCACGTCTCATCAGATTGATGTGTCGTGGGCATCACCCTGGCACAAATAAATTTATCAATTCCCCTGGCTTGGGGAGTCAAGAGAGACTCCCTAATGGAACGAGGGTGTCCAACAGCCTTGTTTTGTCCATAGGTCCACTCGGACCCAGGCATAGCTATCCTATCCCGAACAGTTGCCATTGGGATATTGTATGGTAAATAGTATTGATAGTCATCAACCCTTACCAAAGGCAAATTATAAAATTTCCGAATGGCAACAGAATGAAAATGCACTAAATGACCCCGTACCCAAGACGAGTTGGGGTCCTCTCTCATCACTTATCCACTGTGAGCATAAAACTCGCGGACAATCGGCACAACGGCCTCGCTAGGAGTGGCACACAAATTCTTCCAACCATTTCTTGCGAAATGGTTAGTCAATTGGTAACTCTTGTAATCACACCCGCACTCCGGGACGATGGCCTTAGAATGAAAACTATTTAAATAGTTTGGTAATGTTCGGCATTTTGAAAGTGGGTTGCATCAAATTCTATTGCCGGAGCAGAAGATGATGTTCTCTCGCCGGAATTTTTGCTTCTCTTTTTGGGTGCCATTAAAATTAATTACCAAATAATCACTCAAAACACTCCTCCCAAAATCAGAAAACCCAACAAAGCTCGTAAAATACAGATATAAAACTATCCTAAAATAACAATTTATGCAATAATCAGTTTAAGCAAGTAAAATATGCATAAATGTAGAAGAGGATAGAGAATACTCAAAAATAGAAGAAAAACTTGAGCTTGTCGCCGAAAATCATGGAAGTCGTCGGAATCTGTCGGGGCACAAATCTTCACCAATTGCGAAAAATGGAGTTGTGGATGTGGAGTGTAGGTTGAGGGAAGGTTGATTATGAAGTTTGAATGGATTTGAACGGGTAAATTGGTCGGAATCTTAGAGAGAAGGGAGAGATTTTTCGTTTTGAGTTGAAGAGAAAGAAAGGGTTACTGCTGCTTTGTCTGTTCGGGCTCCGAAGGATTTTAAATAACGGGGTTGAGCGGTCGCCCATCCCTTATACTGAGCGATCGCTCAGTTCAAAAATTAAGAGCTCGAGTTTCTGTTTTTTGTGCGGTCACTCAGTCTAATGACTCGGCGATCGGTCACGCTCAATTTTCAAAATATTCATTTTTTTTTTTAGAAAAGTAGAATATCACTTAAATATTATTAGGGTCCAAAAGTATCTTCCTTCGGTGCTTTTATATATCCTTCAATTACCTAAAACTAATTACCAAATACACTAGATTAAAACAAAAAGAAAAATTAAACGTATAAATACAACACTATGAAATATTTTTCCCCCAAACTTAAATTATGCAAAAAAAAATGTAATAAACTTAAAATTCTCAAAATCAAGCGAGGGTTCAAAATAACTATTTTACAACAACAAATTAAAAATAAGTGGGTTGCCTCCCACGCATCGCTTTTGTTTAACGGCGTTAGTTCGACGTTAGTCAACCTATTAATCGAAGTCGAAAACGTCCATCGACTCAACGTTTTTCACACACGATACACCTTCATGGTAGGTGTGAGTGCCCCAGTTTTTTGCATTTCATCCTCCCTTGATTAGGGGAAAACAAAATTCAAGAAACACAACGCTTTTTTCATTTCATCTTCCCTTGTTTAGCGGAAAACGAAATTAAAAAGAACAAAAAAAACGTTGTAATGAGCGCGTGGAATACGTCTGGCCTCATTGTGGACTCAAAATGTTGAAACATAGTCGCCATCTTTATTTTAAGGAAAAACAAAGAAAAACCAAATGTAACCATATTTGTAAAAGAGTTCGGAGGCTAAATTACGAGGTGGGAAGGTGTTACGCACCCAACTCGTCCTTTCGGTCTCAAAACAAGCTTATTGGCTAAAATATGCTTTTATTATATTTTTTAACAAATAAAATAAAGCATATATATATATATATATATATATATATATATATATATATCTGTATCTACATTATTACAAACTTGCAACAGTCTCTTTTCGGGAGTTACAAATACATTTATAAATATTTGGCCATAATAATGGCTCTTTTAGTGCTATTTTCTATAAAAATCCGAGCAGCATAACTGCTTATTTTTATTACATGGGGCCGGCCTAAATAGCACTTTTTAATAAATAAAACTATAAATAGCTTACCTTTTGAAGTGTGGGGGTTTTATCCCGTACCAACTGGCTCCTAGTAGATTTTTAAGGTGCACTCGCTCTGTCCTTCCGGGAGAGGGAGTCTTTTTGCAGTTGTTTTGCTGTTGTGGAGATTCGTGCAGAGTAACTGCTTTCGAAAGTTGCTTTTTGGCCTCGGAAACCGGGCGGAGCAACTGCTTGCTTTTTGTTGTTTGTTGCTTGCGGTTGGCGGAATTTGGGCAGAGCAACTGCTTGCCTTTTGCTGATTTGGCCTCTGGATTCGGGTAGAGCAACTGCTTGCTTTGGGATTTTTGGATCGGAGGAATAGGGTGGGATCCTAACGGGGTAGCTAGGGTTCACTTTGACCGGTTGGTTTTGTGTTTGGGGGAGATTTAGCGGAGCTTCGAGGCTTAGAGGAGGAAAACTCTCAGGACGCTCTCTTAGAACTCACTACGTAAACTTTCAGCGGTGTGTTAACTGCATGCCATAACTGTATGTATTCTCTTTATGTGAATTCACTGAAGCCGGATGCCTCTATTTATAGGCTGGAGAATGGATTCCTTCGTCATTAAGCTTTCTTACTTCGTGCTTCATCAGCTTGTACCGCGCGCTTGAGAGATTGTACCAGAGGCTAATTGCAATAGTGCACAAGGCACTATTGGGCGCCACCCATGAGGGAGCTGGGCACCGCACCAGGAGTTTTTTGATATTCTTTTTGGCACTTAGGCCCCTTGCGTTTCACTGTTTACGCATCCTACTTTTTCTTTTGCATTTTAAACCCTGTAATTTGACATTCGTTTGTTTTTTAACAGGTCTTAATATCTCATGTCATGTCACATACGAGGGGTACGAAATTGGGGTGTCTACAAAGCCCCTCAACGATGGAGTTTACGAGTAACCCGAAGCTTACCGAGTAAATGAACATTGTTAATAAGAAATAGACTCCCAAATTTCGTGGAAATTATAATGGGAAGTAATGCAACAGGTAGCAGTTATAATGCAACAGTTTATAGGGTACGGTTCAAATCTCACTTACCCTAGACATATTTAGTCGGTTATAGCATGTTATCATAGTTTTTAAGCAGATATGCAAATTAAATGCTCTAATGGTCGGACCTATCGAAATAGGCTACCTACGTATCCCTTATAAAAGGAATCAGACCAAACGTAGTTTGGCCTCATGCAAACAAACAACAGCCACTGGGTGGGATACCTAGATCAAACATCGTATCCTCAAAGGGTCAGACCCTTCGCCGAACACGATGGTGGAACACATCATAAGACATTGCATCCTCAGGGTAGGACCCTTCTTCGAACACAATGGTGGGACACATCATAAGACATCGTATCCTCAAAGGGTCGGACCCTTCGCTGAACATGATGGTGGGACACATCATAATACATAGTAGCCTTAAAGGGTCGGACCCTTCGCCTAACACGATGGTGGGACACATCATAAGACATCGCAGCCTCAAAGGGTCGGGCCCTTCGCCGAACACGATGGTGGGACACATCATAATACATCGCAGCCTCAAAGGGTCGAACCATTCCCCGAGCACGATGGTGGGATATATCATAAGACATCGCAGCCTCAAAGGGTCGGACCTTTCGCCGAACACGATGGTGGGACACATCATAAGACATCGCAGCCTCAAAGGGTTGGACCCTTCGCCGAACACGATGGTGGGACACATCATAAGACATCGCAGCCTCAAAGGGTCGGACCCTTCGCCGAACACGATGGTGGGACACATCATTTGCATGCAACATGTAAAATACTTTTACCTTTCCTTCCTTTTGTTTTCTCCTGCTTTCTTTGCCTTGCTTTCTTGCTCTATTGCCTTCTTGCTTTTCTTTCTTTTCTTTGCTTTCTTGCTCTTCTTTTTTTTTTTCCCTCTTTTTGTTGGTTTTTTTCTTTTCTTTCTCTTTTTTGCTATGCTGCAAGCATCTTGCTGGGACTGGAATGGCATAATTCTCTTTTTCCTACTTTTCTTGCGGCTATTCTGCTGGGGATATAAGTCTTTTTTTTGGGTTTTGATGGATGGCGATGGCCGTCACTCTTCGTTAACAAAGTTAACTTTGTTAACTTTCCGTTAAGCTTTCAGGGCTTTTTTGCAATTTGGGCAAACTTAGGAGCTTAAATGTTGTACTTTGACTTTGGAGGGGAGGAAAGTGAAACTTTCCAAATTCCTTCTTCATATTACGCAGAGAGTGAGCAGTAGCTCACTTTCACCAATTTCATTTCTCTTTCTTCGGCATTTCTTCCGCCATTGTTGCTGCCGACAAGCTTTCTTGCTCATTTCTCCGTCTTTTCTCGATTTTCTTTCGCCAAATTGATTGTTTTTCTTGATATCTGGCTTCTTCTTCGAGATCTCGGAAGGGAAAGGCACAGATGCATCTAGATTCGGGCGAGGAACGCCGGGAACTTCCTCTTTTAACCCGAAATCATATCAAATATTGGTTTTCAAAGGATGATTGGGGCAACATCCTTCGCGATCAGCACTCCCATGTTTCTAATCTTCAAAATCCCATTGTAAGTTTCTTTTTTCAGAAACCCATTTGGTTGATTTTTCTTCAAATCTCTTGGATTTCTTGTTGTTTTGGGCTTTTTGGAGTATACCTGCTCTTGATTTTGATGCTTATGCATGAAATTTATATACGGAAATGATGAAATTTGGCAATTATACATAGCAAAAACATGCAATTCTTGCTATTTAATTTTGCGATGCATACTTGAGTAATTGGCACTATTTAATTTTGTAATGCATATTTCATGTAATTGATATATTTTGACTTTATGATGCATGCTTGGGCTACAAATGATGCATGTTCATGCAGTATATTACTCAGATACATGGTGTATTTTTTTTTTTCGAATGCATGTGCGTACTGCAAATATATTTTATATGCAAGAATGTAACAGACATGCTTTCTAGGATCTACGCAAAATGCAATATTTTTATGTAACATTTTTTTATGCGATTATATTTTATTTTTTTATTTATGCAAAATGCAACGGAGATGTATTTCTACATGCAATATATGCAAATGCAATTTTTTATTTTATGAATACATGCAAAATGCAACATATATTTTATGCAGAATGCAAAATAATATGTATATTTTGATATGCATAGTAGGAATGACATATTATTATGGTATGCATGGGGGCTTAATGAAAGATAATAATTTTACCTCCCCTTTTGTTCTGATTCTGAGATGATGCTGTTTTTTTTCCAGGCACGTAAGGCTTTGACCAGAGTTCGGGCTAGTTGCGATAAAGTCGCAACCATTTATAACTCGATGCCTTTGCAGGCACAACTTCTAGTAGAGTCTTCTGGCTTCGGTGTTTTTATGCTAGCATTTCGGCCCTTCCGCAGTCATTTGCCAATTTTCGAGGTTCTGTGGGACTACTGGTGGGATACTACCCATACCTTTCATTTTAGTTGAGGCGAAGTGACTCTGACTTTATGTGACTTTATCGCAATTACATGAATCTCTATTGGTATTGGCAGGACTCTGAAGCCGGATTATACCCTCAGACATCGTCATGATATGGTTGAGGATCTTTTGGGCTTTGAGCCAGAGTATAAGGCTTCCAACGAGATTAACATTGGCAGTGTGAAGAGTTGGGTTTTGCAACATGCTGGGCAGGTTGATGAAGATGATAGCGAGGCTGCAACTCGCGTTGCTAGGGAATTCTTATTTTTTCTTTTTGGGGACGTCATTATTCGCCAACTCGCCCGCTACTTTGAGAGTTTCTCTCCTGGGATGTCTTCGGGAGCTAGATCATGTTATTGATTATGACTGGGGGCAGGTAGGCTTGGCTGAGTTGTATGCTTCTATGGATCCGGCCAGCCGCAACGACTCTCCAGTTCTTAATGGTTTTACTCAAGCTTAGGAGGTATCTTTTCTCTTTTTTCTGCTTTTGATTTCCGCCAGCATTTTTTCTTTTTTTTATGCCGACTCTTTCTTCTTCTATTTTTTTTCCTTCGTAGGTCTGGGCCTACTCTGTTTTTCATTTTACTCCAGGCCCTTTGCATAATCGCATTCACGAGCCACCGTTTCTGGTTGAATTTGTGAATGCCAACCGAATAGAGGAGGATCGGGACGGCCGCTATCTGGACGAGATAATGATGCAGGACAGGATAACGAGCTCGAGCTCGGGTATAGTGCACCTTTCTCCTTGGAGGGGTCTGGCTGGGCCTTATCTGATTTCTTTAGAGATTGGCCGCTATCGGATTCTGATGGTGTCAATCATGGTCAACTCTCTGCATATGGGCGAGCGGGTTAATCGTAAGCATTTCTTGTATTCGGTGCCTCCAGTGACACCTCCAACCTGGGTGATTGTCCCAGGTTTTTTTCCTAACAAGTATTAGTACCTATCGAGATTCATCATTCCTCAGGGTGATTATCCCAACATGTCTTATAAGGATTTCTTGAGGATGGTGCTTCATCCGGCTCCTGCAGCTATAAGGCGCGCATCAGATGTTTCTGATAGGTCGAGGCCCTCTCGTTTGACTCCCGATGCAAACTCAGATTTCTTTGTGCCTGCCGAGGATTTCTCCACCTTCCTGTATCGTCGTGATGGAAGACTCGTGGAGGAAGTTTTGCTCGATATCGAGATCCCGGAGCTGTATCAGATTCTTGAGCGGACCCGTACGGTATATTTTTTCTGCCTTTTCATACTTGTATCATCATTTTTCTCGAGGCTGATTGATCGATGTTTTATTTTATCTATTTCCTTGCAAGTGGACAAGACTATTATAGAATAGACTCGGAAGCAAGGGTCGAACCCACAGAGACAAGTGATCACGAACAGTGCGATAATAGATAGCAAATTATTAACCTAAGGGGGGTTTTTCTGTTTAATTCTACTCTAATCTACTAGTTATAGATGTTTAACTAATTAGACAAGAATAATGATATTAAGATCTTATGGTGAGTGGAAATCTAGGATTCCTGGTTTCACTTATATCTCCTTTATGTTCAATTCATAATAATGTCATTCAATGTCTTGGGTTTGCTCACTAAAAATAGATATAGTCTTGAACAATTGGTTCAAATTCCTCCATCCCCGCAAATTCACCCATTCGATATCCTAAGCACGAGAACCTCAATCTAGTCGTCCCCTAGATTTATGATCTATCCGTCACCTAGATTATGTAAGAACACGGGTCCTAACTTATCACTCTCGGCATCGATAGGTCCAATTTATTGTGTTGGTGAGCCATTAATTCGACATATGCACTTGGCCATGCGATTATCCGCACCTCTAAGCCTTTATTATTTGCGATTACATTCATTTGTTCAAAGCAAAATAATATAGGGTTGATAAACAACACAATCAACAAGCATTGAATAGACATATATATATGAATCAAAACATAAATTCGATACAAGTTACCTCCCACCTCCTAGATTATGGATGATTTAGTTCATCATAAACGATGAACAGCCATGAAGATGATGAGAGACATGATTTGATCTTCAATACTTGAAATTACAAAACCTAACTATGTTATACAATCTAAAACTACCTAAAATCTATGTAAAGAGAGCTTCCACCGTCCTCCTCATTTAGGCTCCCACTGACTTCTATATATACTCTGAGTTGTGATTGGATCGAATGACCGTATGAAAATCCGAAAAGGTCGCATTGCCTACCTTCTTGCGGTGCAGGTCTTGATACCCCTAGCATGGTCGAAGTAATGGGTGGCTTTTGATTTCTTTGATTGTCAAGCCGGGACCAGACGCTTACCTTGCGGTCGAGAATTGAAGGCACCTTGCGTGCAAGGGTGTCGATTGTCTTGATTTCTTTCTTTCTTCAATTTTCCTCTTTGCCCTTTCTTGTAATTTGCACTTAAAACCCCGAGGTTCGCGTATTTTCACAATAATCCTGAAACTTACAAAACTCACCGAAAACATATATTAGTACTCAAAAGACTCGTGAAATAGCATAATTTAAGTCATGAAGTATATAAAATCGACGTATAAAATACATCGATCAAATACCCCAAACTTGAACTTTGCTCGTCACGAGTAAACAAATAAACTTATAAATACAAAAGCATATAAATAACAAAATTAAAATCTTTTGTGAGAGTGACACTATTTACACTCCTCATAAACCCACAAACTCAAGGAGACTCTTTCGAGTGACTCGACTATGCAGAATAAATACAAAAACAAATAAATACAAAAGAATAAAATACACATAAAAACATAAAATCTTTTTGGCTTCATCTCAAGTTATAAGTGTATGGCATGCATGTAATCTCGGTTTGGTGCTCACCACATATATGCGAGCTTAGTCATATAAAACCAACTAGTCTTTTCTTATCGCTACTACTTTTAATTTCTCCGTGTGTGTGTGATCACCGGTCTTAAAGAATATCTTAACTAAAAGCGGTTTTATTGAGCTAAACACCACATTCATATGAAAATTACAGTTTAATAGAAAATCATGCATTAAGAAGTATGAGATCTACCATCCAACCAGTCGATTCTGAGGCAGAAAGGTCCCAAGGATTCAAAAGATTATACATCCATCCATGCACTTCTATGTATGTCATACAATGCTCTCTATCCCAATGACTTGTAATAGCTAAGATTATGCTAACAGTGAGCTTTAGGTGAATAATAATGATTATGAAGTGTGTGATCAATTTCATGTTACTCACTTGACAATAAAAACAACATAAGCATTGGCAAGAAGATCATTAGGACTTTATAAGCTTGTAATGTAAGGCCAAGGTGTTGGGGATTTGATGGAAAGGATTGGAATTCAAAGTGAGAGAGTAAGACCTTTTATCCCTCATACTTCCAAGCAAAGGAAGTTTTCCCTATTTAGGCTAGGACACCCAAAGACCACAAGTGGAGGGTGCTTTGTAACTTTTTAAGTTTTCTTTCCCCCCCAAACTTGTTTTGGGCAATATATTCTTCTAAAAATCATCATTCTAATCGGTGAATTTTCTAACATATTTTCTCTTGAAAGCTATGCTTCCATTTGAATCTTTGTTTACACTTCTTCTTTCATTTTTGTCGTTTCATTTTTTTTTTTTTTTTTTTTTTTTTTTCGGCGACGGAAAGAAGAAGCCTTAGAAAAATAGCCTAGCGAAAGAAGTGGTCCTCTAAAATCAATTTCCCACCCATCCTACTCTCTCGAAAGGGTAGGCTAAAGTGTATAGGCTTTTAGGGTTAAGTTAATGTGGGTAAAGCGATGGCGAATGGGGGTTTAAATAGTGTGCTTAGCACACTCCATTCTTTTCATTAGGCTCAAGAGGACACTAGGGATATATTTAGTATAGGTCGGGGAATATTTAGGCCTGATCCAAGATGGCCTAAGTCATTTCTTAATGCCAAATGCTCACATAGTATTTAAAGCAAGTAAGACAACACAAAATATCATATCAACTATGGGAATTGGGGTTGAGTGTTTAGCATCTTTGGTTTTCATAAGCATTAGCTAAGGCAGGATGGTAGGGACAATTGAGACTAACATGCGACACGGTTCGAAAGTGTGCTTGAGATATATAAATGAGAAAAATCCAAGGGATCTAACTAACATGCAATTGACCTAAGTTACAATTTAATGCAACAATCATGTTCGAATGGCTATGCATCATATTCTTGTGCATATCTTGTTGAAGTGAAATAGGTGTTATAAACTTTATAAAACTATTCTAATCAATCCATAGTTATATTTGTGAGTGCATGAAGAATTTGGAGAAAAGTAAAAGTTTCGCAAAATTAAGTAAATTCGAGGGATCTACGGACTAACTATCGATTCATTGCACTAATCTCCTCGTTCGACTAGCATTACCACGCAGTCGCAACTTTGGAACGGTCATAGAATATTTTATAAAGTTTACCATATATATATTCCCTTAAAGAGACTATGCAAAATAAATATGATCGCCATGACTTCGAAAATGTGATGTTG
>CM028377.1:177822020-177884860 GCA_013146195.2 Codonopsis lanceolata
GGCCTAGGTCTTTTCTCTTGCTTTTATACGCCTATTGCTTACTTCTACTTGTCCGGATGTTTGTGGATGATAAGGTGTAGCTAACTTGTGAGTTACACCATGCTTTCTAAGAACATTATTTAACAACTTATTGGTAAAATGAGTTCCACGTCACTTATTATGGCCTTAGGGACTCCATATCTGCAAATAAATCTTCTACAAATTTGACTCTGTTTTCCATCATTAGTCTTGGTTGCTCACTTCTATCCATTTAGAAACATAATCAGCGCTACAAATATACCGCAATTATTGGACAGGGGAAGGGACCCATAAAATCAATACCCCAAACATCAAAATTTCAACTACTAAATTAACATGTAGGGCATCTCGTTTCTCTTTCCTATACCACTGTTCTTTGACATTTGTCATGTTACGTAAACAGTTCACAATCTCTAAAACATTAGGCCATCTGAACTGATTGCAAAATTTTCGGACGGTTTTATTACCACTAAAATGACCACCACAAGAATATCCATGGCAAAATTCCATGATACCTTGTTGGTCTTTTTACGGAATACATCTTCTTATTAAAGAATCAGAACAAATTGTATAAATGAGGAGCTTCCCAAAAATAATTTTAGTTTCCGCCAAAAAACTTCTTCTTTTCGTAATGATCAAAATCGGATTAATGATATCAGACACATAGTAGTTGACAAAATCAGCATACCAAGGGTCAGAATCTTTAATGGCTAGGAGTTGTTCATCAAAATTATGTCATTTATGGGGACAGGATCATCAAGAAATTGACGTTCAAGCAAGGGTGAAAATTCTAACCTAGACAAGTGGTCGGCCACAACATTCTCGGTTCCACTTTTCCTTGATGTTATGTCAAATTCTTGTAACAATAACATCCATCTAATTAATCTTGGTTTAGCATCCTTCTTACTTAAGAGATATTTCAATGCGAGAATGATCGAAAAATTATCACCTTTGATCCTAGCAAATATGATCTAAATTTTTCTAAAGCATATACTACTGCTAAAAATTCCTTTTCAGTAGTGGTATAATTCAATTGAGCATCATTTAGAGTTCGACTAGCATAATGGATCACATGAGGCTTTCTATCTACCCTTTGTCCTAACACGCTCCAATTGCAAAATCGATGCATCACACATGATTTCAAAAGGAAGTGACCAATCGAGGCCGGATAAAATTGGAGGCGATGGTTAACTTTTCTTTTAATAAATTAAAAGCTTCTAAACATTCTTTATCAAAAATAAATTATGTATCTTTTGCTAGCAAATTACATAGAGGTTTAGAGATTTTGGAAAAATCTTTTATAAATCTTCGATAAAAACCAGCATGACCAAGAAAACTTCGAACTCCTTTAACTGAAGTGGGAGGGGGTAGTTGTGAAATAACTTCAATTTTAGCTTTGTCAACTTCAATTCCTTTATTTGAAACAACATGCCCTAAGACAATTCCATGTTTTACCATGAAGTGACTTTTCTCCCAACTTAAAGTTAAATTAGTTTCGCAACATCTTTTTAGGACAGAGGTAAGGTTTTCTAAACAGTGATCAAAAGAATTTCCAGCGAAAAATCGTCCATGAAAACTTCTACGCATCTTTCAACTAAATCGAAAATATAGAAATCATGCATCTTTGAAAAGTAGGCTGTGCATTACACAACCCAAGGCATTCTCCTAAAAGCAAAAGTACCAAAGGGACATGTAAAGGTTGTTTTCTCTTGGTCTTCGGTGCAACAGGGATCCGATTATATCGAGAAAAACCATCAAGAAAACAATAATATTCATGACTGCTAATCTTTCAAGAATTTGGTCAATAAATGGTAAAGGAAAGTGGTCTTTCTAGTTGCCGCATTTAATTTCGCAAATCGATACACATTCTATAACCCGTTATAGTCCTTGTAGGGACTAATTCATCTTTATCATTTTTAACAACAGTAATTCGACTTTTAAGAACTACTTGACGAGGACTAACCCATTTACTATCGATATAGGGTAAATTATACCAATCTAAGAGCTTAAGAACTTCTTTCCTAACGGCTTCTTCCATGTGTGGGTTAAGTCTTCTTTGTCTTTCTCTAGAAGGTTTACTACCTTCTTCTAAATGTATTTTATGCATGCACATAGAGGACTAATTCCTTTTAAGTCGACTAAGGACCATCCTAAAGCTTCTCTATGTGTCCATAAAACTTTTAACAAACTTGCTTCTTGTTTTTACGTTAAATTAAATTTGCTATAATAACGAGGCAAAGTGTTACCTTCCCTAAAATGCATATTTTAAGTGGGATGGTAATGGCTTTAATTCTTCGACTTTGGGAGAATTAATGGAAGGCATAAATTCGAGAATTTTCTGCTTTAATAGTTTCTTTTATTTTAGCCTCATTATTCTCTTCTTGCTTTTCTTCCTTAATATCTTCTATCTCAATATCTTTTATCTCAATTTCTTCAAAGAGATTTGAATCTCTACTTCATCATCTTTGATTTCATAACTTTCTTCTACTACTTTCGACTCATCGGAATTATTTTCGATTCTACTTTTTTCTTTTTTTATCTTTCTTTTACTAGCTTCTAGCTTTTCTTTCTCTAATCTTTCTTCTTTCTTCTATTTCTCTTTCAATTTCCTCAATGTCAATTTTTATGGGAGGGATAGGGCTATCATCATAGACAATAAATCTATCTCTCATAATCTTCCTCTTCTTCAAAAGTTTCGGTTGATAATTTCTCAATCTCATCTATTGAAAAAAGCACTCATGTCACTAGGTCTATTCATAGCATCGAACACGAAATTTCAAGCTGTTTCACCTAGGGCGACATTGTGAGTTTACCATTTTTCACATTAATCATTGTATTGGCGGTTGCCATAAATGGTGCGCTAACAATATTGGGACTTCATTATTAGTGCATATCTTCCTTTCCATCTCTAGAACCACAAAGTCTCTGGGTATGATTAATTTATCAACTTTGAACTAGGATATCTTCCACTATACCCAAGGGATATTTAACTGAGCGATCAACTAATTGTAATTGCATATTAGTGGGTTTTAGCTCTCCTAAACCTAATTGTTTATAGACCGAGAAAGGCATCAAGTTAATACTTGCTCCTAAATCTAGCATTGCTTTCATCTTTTTAGAACTTCCCAAGGAGACTTGGATATTAAAAGCTACTAGGTCTTTCAACTTAGGTGGTAATTCGGGTTGTAAAAGCAGGCGGCGTTTTCGAAACAACAATCTTTTCGTTGTTTTCAAACTTGTGTTTCTTAGAGTGAAGATCTTTGAAAAACTTTGCATAAGTTTGGAATATTTTTAATAACATTAAGCAAAGGTAAATTAACATTTACTTTGGATAACATATTATAAATTTCCGTGAATTGTTTGTCCATTCGGTTTTCATAAGTCTTCTTGGAAGCGGAATTGGAGGAACATATGTGGTGGAGCCACATAAGGTTCCTCTTCTTCTTGATCTTTCTTTCTCAACTTCTTGTATTATTTTATTTTGAATTTCTTTTCTTTTTCTTGTTCCTTATTTGGAACCTCTTCTTGATTACTTAAATCATTAATCACTTTATCACTATCACTATCTTAATTTCTTTTCTCTATTACTTTTGAGAATTTTCTCTTGTAGCATGCATATTGGAAGAAGGATCGGGATCACTTACCTCTTCACCTATCACCTTACCACTTCGCAGGACGGTGATTGACTTAGCTCTCGGTTTGACAGAAACTTCCCTTCTTCTCTTTTATTTGCTTGAGAACTTTCAATATGTTTCTTTCAGATTTTCAATTTCTTCAAGCATGTACTTCATCAAAGCAATTTGCTTGACCTTTACTAGCTACTTCTTGCTTGGGAACTTCTTCAATTCTCAACCGATTTTGATTTGGCAAGCTGTGGAGGTTGTGGTGGTTGAGGTTGGAATTGTTGAGGTTGCAAAGGCTTATTTCCTCCCCAAGAAAAGTTAGGATGATTCCTCCAACCAGATTATATGTATTTGAATAGGATCATTCCTTGGCCTTTGAGGATACATATTCATAGCATTAGCCTGCTCGTAATACATAGCACTTGACGGACAAAAATTAGTAGCATGAGAATATAATCCACATAGAGCACATGCTTCTTGAATTTGCCAATTTTCAAATTGAGCTTGTGTATTTGAATTATCTTGCAATTGATATAGGCTCCTATTTTTACCTCTAGCACTTTTCTCGTTGGGAATTAATACTTAGCATCTCAAATAATTCTTCTAGTGCTTCCGGTGTCATTCTATTAATAGAACCACCATTGCACTATCAACCATAGTTTGTAAACCCGGCGAAAGACCATGATAAAATTGAAGCACTAACACATGTTGAGCCAAATTATGATGAGGACACATAATAAGCGTATTTTTAAATCTATCCCATGACTCATGGAATGTTTCACCGGTTCATTTTGGAATGACATGATTTGTTTTCTATACTCACGTAAGAGATGCATGTTTGTAAAATTTGCTCATAAACAAATCATATAATTGTGCCCAAGTAAAAACACTGTTTGGTGTTAGGTTCATAAACCATCTCTTTGCCAATTCTTTTTAATGCACTTTGGGAAAATATTTCATTTTAATTTGATCTTCATCCAACCCTCCTAAAGGAAAAGTACTCATCATGTATTCATATTCTCTTAAGAAACCGACAGATCTTCATGGGGCATCCCATGAAAAGATGGTATGGCATTAAAATAATGTCCTTTTAGCTCAAAATTCCTAACAAAGATCGGCAAGACTAGACATGATGTCACCAACATTTAATGAAGGTCTACTAAAGTCATTAATAGTTCTTTGATTTACTACTACTTCCATATTTCTTCTTGCGGCTCTTCTTGTCTTTGATTCCTATTGGTCGGGTCAACTAGGTTTTCGTGGATTACGAATATTGTTATTATTCTTCCATTGTAGGATCAACCGAGGATCCTCTCGATTGATTGGTCTTGATTATCGGGCTCGAAGCTAGATTTTCAAAATATTTTTGGTATCTTTTAACAATATTTATTTCTTGATCTAAGTCTACCAATTCAGGATTTAAAGATCTACGACCTTGCATGCAAATAAATTAAAGCAATTTAAAAACAACTAACTATTAAAATAAAATAAAATAAAATAAAATCTTTTGTATTTTTATTTTTTATAAAACAAAAATTAAACTAAAAACTAAATTAAATTAAAAACTACGCTACCTACAAACTAACTACGTGAACTAGCTTGTCCCCGACAACGGCGCCAAAAAACTTGATCGATGTTTTATTTTATCTATTTCCTTGCAAGTGGACAAGACTATTATAGAATAGACTCGGAAGCAAGGGTCGAACCCACAGAGACAAGTGATCACGAACAGTGCGATTATAGATAGCAAATTATTAACCTAAGGGGGGTTTTTATGTTTAATTCTACTCTAATCTACTAGTTATAGATGTTTAACTAATTAGACAGTAATAACAGATATTAAGATCTTATGGTGAGTGGAAAATCTAGGATTCGGGTTTCACTTATATCTCCTTTATGTTCAATTCATAATAATGTCATTCAATGTCTTGGGTTCGTTCACTAAAAATAGATATAGTCGTTGAACAATTGGTTCAACCTCCATCCCATAAAATTCACCCATTCTATATCCTAAGCACAGAACGTCAATCTAGTGTCACCTAGATTTATGATCTATCTGTCACCTAGATCATGTAAGAACCGGTCCTAACTTATCACTCTCGTGCATCGATAGGTCCAATTTATTGTGTTGGTGAGCGTGTGCGACATATGCACTTGGTCATGCGCTTATCCGCACCTCTAAGCCTTTATTATTTGCGATTACATTCATTTGTTCAAAGCAAAATAATATAGGGATTGATAAACAACACAATCAACAAGCATTGAATAGACATATATATATGAATCAAAACATAAATTCGATACAAGTTACCTCCCACCTCCTAGATTAGGGATGATTTAGTTCATCATAGACGATGAACAACACATGAAGATGATGAGAGACATGATTTGATCTTCAATACTTGAAATTACAAAACCTAACTATGTTATACAATCTAAAACTACCTAAAATCTATGTAAAGAGAGCTTCCACCGTCCTCCTCTATTTAGGCTCGGCACCGACTTCTATATATACTCGGGAGTTGTGATTGGATCGAATGACCGTGTGAAAATCCGAAAAGGTGCATTACGCCTACCTTGCGTCGCAGGTCTTGGATACCTTGCGTCATGCAAGGTCTCCATGTGGGTGGCTTTGATTTCTTTGATTGCTTGCCGAGGGACCGATCTTGCCTACCTTGCGGTCGCAAGGTCTGAGGCACCTTGCGTCCGCAAGGTGTCCAGTTTGTGCAGTCTTCTTTCTTTCTTCAATTTTCCTCTTTTGCCCTTTCTTGTAATTTGCACTTAAAACCCTGGAGTTTCGCGTATTTTCACAATAATCCTGAAACTTACAAAACTCACCGAAAACATATATTAGTACTCAAAAGACTCGTGAAATAGCATAATTTAAGTCATAGAAGTATATAAAATCGACGTATAAAATACATCGATCACTGATATATATTTTTTGTTGTTTTACACCTTTTTTCCCAGGTTGATGCTTTTTCGTACAGGAAAGTGGTGAAGGACTTTCTTAACGTCACTAAATTATATCAGCGACTTTTGGATGAGTTCACTTGTCGAAGAAATGATGTTGTCAACCAAGCTAGGCGCTGGGGTGAGGATGATGATGATGTTGCAGGCGGGTCGAGTCGTACCCGAGCGAGAGGACGGGAGTACAGGATTGGTGGGACTGGTCCTCGGGTCATGGGTGGAGACTTAGGAAGGAGCAGACATTTATGTGGCCATTAGCTCTTGTTTTACCTGCACTTTTATTATTTTTGTTGTACTAGATTCTGTATCTATTTCTAAATGCAATGTAGTTTTATTTTTATTCTAATGTGCATGATATAAATATGAAGACTCAATTGTTCTAGGGATAAGAGAAATCTAAATTATTTATCTAAGGTAACGACACACTGCAGTTTAAGGACGAAGGTTTGAAGGGATACACCTCCAGATTTAAAAAAATGGGGATATCCGGCATTCTAAGGGGAAGAAGAGACAGCCGCCTCTTCTTGTGTTTAATCTTTTCTTGTCGGTAGGCGAAGGCTATTGCCTAGCTTTGGTCCTTTCTTGCCTTCCTTATGAACGAACAGGGCCAACAGTGGGGCAACCGAAGTAAAAAACGGGGATACCAGGCAGTTTCAGGAGACATTGGTGGGACCCCTGGGCGCCGTCCATGGAGGATGTGGGCGCGGCTCCTGAGTCGCTATGGTTGGCGCCTATAGTTTCTCTTGTGCATTCCTGTTTCAGCCACTATTCATGTAATGTGCTCAATATTCGGTCGTTTCCTCAATTTTCAGTATAAGAAAGGAGTTAAGGCATCGTTCACTTCACACCATCTTCCTCTCTTTCTTCTCTTTAAGCTGTGAATAATTCTGAGCTCTCTATCTGTTCTACCTTTCTTTTCTTTAGTCAGGTATAGAATTTTTTGTCTTTTTCCAGAAATGGTCGCACCTAGCCATACAGCTTTGGAGATGGAGATATAAGAGAATGCGCTGGACTTCTGGATTCTTTCCTTATGAGAAGAAGAGCGAGAGTGGTTCAAGCATATTTATGGCTATCTATGCCTTTTGTCATGGCAAACCCTGCGGATAAACTGGGGCATGCTAAGGGCAGCGTCCAGATTCTGGTCAGTGCAGAGTCATCTTTTCAATTTCTACCTGAACGAACTGTGTCCTACTTTTGAGGAGTTTTCTGCTATAGTGGGGATGCCGGCCATATGGTTTATTGTCGTGCCCTTTACGCGAAGACGCCCTTTTATTGTGATACGGGAGTTATTTGGCTCGACCCGTGCTGCTACCCCAGGTTTTTATAACGGGTTTAATTTTAATTTGACCATTCTCCCTGCTGCTTATTTTGAATACATGGAAGACCCTGTCTACTTGCAACGTCGACTAGCTGCCCTCTTTCTTTGTGTCATAGGAAGATACCTCCTGGTGGGCCAACCCGGATTCATCGATGTACGAGTTGTCGACCTGGTGCTGCAGGCTCGGGATCGTCGGGTAAATATCATCCCGGTTATTTTGGTCGAGACTTTGTTTAGCCTGGATGTATTCTCGTCTGGCGACGAAGTGTTTCCTTTTGGTAGCCCTCTTTTGATTCATATGTGGTTAGGGGAGCACTTCAATTGGGTGATGACCCCGGAGCTGGCGGGAGGAGTGTATAATCCCGGGAGCTATGGCTCTCGCTGCCATTATCGCCATGATATGCTTACGGAGATTGGATGGATAGAGTACTTTCTTCGTATTGGCTCCATGGAGATCATCTGGGTGGTCAGCCACTGGTGGATCCGCAGCTTTTTCCTGTTTACCGGGGCTTATGCCCAGGTCATCTTGCCTGGTCTTGAGCAGACCACTTTCTATCTGGCGTATCGGGTCTTTCGCCAGTTTGGCAGAGAGCATATTCTTCCAGACGTGAACCGTCCTCTGATTGAAGAGTTGCACATGGAGAGGGAAGTGGGCGAGCTTATTCAGGACATGTGAGAGATCGATTTTCCCCTACGGGCTTCGGCTTATGCCTTTTCTAAACACATGTTCTTGTCACATGAGTATCTGTCATGGGTGCTGGTGGCTGCTGAGGGACACTCCTATGTCATTAGGCATGTGCTGAGGCGGATCCTCTCGAGACGGGTGACTAGTGGCATAGATGCCCGGTTGCTGGAGATTGGCGAGGATCTGGAAAGCTCGGGGTAGGTGGTTCCTCAGGCTTTACATGAAGAATTTTGACGAGTTCATGGCCTTGGCGCCCGGATGACCCATGATCCTAACGAGGCAGGACCCAGTAACGCGCCTCCAAGATTGAGCAATGTGAGTCGGCGGGGCAACCCCTGGTAGGCAGATGAAGCTAACCCAACTCAGGCTGGCAGATGAAGTACTGCTAATAGAGGTGATGGTGCTAGCCTAAGTCATACTATTGTCCAGGACAATGGCGATGCGGATGATGAGGAGGATGACTCCTCTGGAGGTTCTCATGCTAGTGAGACTGGGGCCTCTTCTACACCTCGCAGAAGTATCTGGTCGCGGCTAGGACATCGCATACGATGATAGACCATTTCTGGGTGGAGCTGCGTGAAAAAAGGGATAGTTGGGGGGAATAGGGGATATAGGCAGCATGCATATGTAGGTAACTATATAGGAAATAAATGTTAATCTATATGTCTTAGACACTTATTCCTAAGTTACACCTTTATGGACTTTATTATATTTTTGATGTTTTATTATATGAGCCCTGTCATGGTTTTTCTATTTGGTCAGTCAAGATCATCTTTTCTAAATATGTTGAAGACTTTTGCCTGCTGGAGATCAGATGATGGGGATTGAATGTCGGAGACTGCCTTCCCTATCTCTTTCTCCTGTTTCTTTTTTCTTTTTGCTCTAACTTTTGCCTAGACCGCCCTTTCGGATTTTCAATCTAGCGAGCCCTTATATATATATATATATATATATTTTTTCATGCTCGAACTTTTGCCTAGACCACCCTTTCGGGTTTTAAATCTAGCGAGTTGGAGAGGGATACAATTGCCGGACAATTTCGTTCAGGCATATTACCTCTTGAGTTTGTCGAGGTTGAAGGGCTGAACAAGGTCTTCCCCATCTTGGTTGGTGAGGAGCACCGCATCTCCTGACCAGATCTGTTTGACGATGTATGGTCTCATCCAAGGAGATTTCTATTTTCCCCTAGTGTCGACATAACTAGGGTGTTTCTCGCGAAGTACCAGGTCTCCGATTTGGATATCACGGCATTTGACTTTTTTGTTGAATGCCCGAGCTATTCTTTTTTGATATGCCTGAGTATGTTCTAGGGCTAGCAACCGTCGTTCGTCTAACAGGGCTAATTCTTCGTGGCGCTGTTTGACCCAATCGATCTCAGCTACATCTGATTCCATCATAACTCTTAATGATGAGATTTGTATTTCAATGGGCAACACGACCTCCATGCCATAGGCTAGAGAGTAAGGGGTAGCCCTAGTGGGTGTACGGACTGAAGTACGATAGCCCCAGAAGACTAGTGGCAATTTCTCTGGCCAGTCTCTTCCTGCATCAACCATTTTTCTGATGAATTTTTCTAGTGTTTTATTGGCTGCTTCAACGACACCATTTGCTTGTGGTCGGTATGGGGAAGACTTGTGCCTTTGGATTTTGAATTCATCGAGTAGTTGATTCACTTCCCCTTCAAAGTGTGTTCCGTTGTCGGAAATGATTTCGAAAGGCACCACGTATCTGCATATAATGTTGGTCCTGATGAAATCGGACACCTTTCTGGCATTCAGTATTTTGTAGGAAGAGGCCTCTATCCACTTAGTGAAATAGTCAACAGCTACCAAGACGTATTCGTGGTCGTTGGATCCTTTCGGGTGAATTTGACCTATGACATCAATTCCCCATGTTAAAAAGGGCCAAGGGGATGTGGAGTTGTATAATATATGCGGGGGAACATGTTGTAGATTTGCGAAGCGCTGGCATTTGTCGCAGTGACGCACCCATCGAATATAATTGGTTTCTAGCGTACTCCAATAGTACCCTTGTCAGATGATTTTCATTGACAGCATATACCCGTTCATGTGTGGCCCACAAGTACCACCGTGCAATTGGTCCATGACTTGCTCGGCTTTGGCCTGATCGATGCTTAACAAGTTTAGACCTAGGTAATGCCTTTTGTATAGACTGCCTCCGCTAATCACAAATTGCGATGCCCATCTTCCGTAGGGAGATTTTTCCTTCTTTTTTTTTTTTTTTGTAAAAGTTGGGTGGATAGGCCCCTTTCTGAAGCATATTCATAATGTCTAAGTACCGGGGCTCTTTATCCTTTTCAGGAATGGCATTGATTCTAAAACAATAGGCCGGAGTGGTCCTTTTCCCAACTATAAATGGTTGGACGTTGATTTATGGGGAATTTGGACCAATGAGGCTAGAGTGGCCAAGACATCAGCGAATTGATTTCTATCTCGCGGTAGATAATGGAACGAGATGTTGTCAAATTCGTTTGCTAGGGCTATCAGTCTGGCATGATATAGTTGTAGTCGGGGATCCTGGGTTTTCCATTTCCTTTCGATTTGATTTATGATCAAAGTAGAGTCACCGTAGACCTCCAAATCTTTGGCTCCTTTTCGGAGAGCCTCTTCTAAACCGGCAATACATGCCTCATATTCAGCGGTGTTATTTGAGCATTCGAATTCCAATCTTATGGCCAGTGGAGTATGGGAATCTACTGGGTCGATTAGTAGGATTCCTATGCCGAAACCTCTTTTGTTGGCTGCTCCATCAAAGAACTTTGCCATTTCGTGTCATGATCGACGATTTCTAAAACACCTTCGTCTAGGAAATTGGGCTCAGATGCATCTTCTGCTTCTAGAGGCAGATCATCTAAATGGTCCGCGATCACGCTGCCTTTGATGGATTTGAGCGTGACGTACGTGATGTCATATTCATTGAGCAGAAATGACTATTTGGCTAATCGGCTGGAAAGTGATGGCTTGCCGAAGATGTATTTCGTATGATCCATCCTAGAGATGAGCTTGATGGATCGAGCTTGTGAGTAATTTTGAGGCTTTGTGTTGCCCAGACTAGACCAGTGCAGCTTTTCTCTAAGGCTGAGTTGTTGAGCTCACTTCCTTGTAACTTCCTACTTATGAAGTAGATGGCATTTTCAATGTAGGAGTTTTCTTTTTCTTGAGCAAGCATAGCTCCTACGGATGTGTCTGTGACGGTTAAGTATAGGAGGATAGGTTTATGTGTATAGGGAGGAGCTAGCACAGGTGGGTTGGCAAGATATTTTTTTGACTTTCTCAAAGGCTAGCTGGCATTTTTTGTCCCAGACTCGGTTAGTGTCTTTCTTTAGAAGTTTGAATAAGGGCTCACACATGGAGGTCAGCTGTCTAATGAAACGGCTGATATATTGCAATTGACCCAGGAAGCCCTTGACTTCCGTTGGAGTTTTCAGCTGCGTCATGCTTATAACGGGGGAGAGATGCAATAGGTAGCAGTTATAATGCAACAATTTATAATACATACCAAACCTCCATATCCTAGACATATTTAGTCGGTTATAGCAGGTTATCGTAGTTTTTAAGCAGATATGCAATAAAATGCTCTGATGGTCGGACCTACTAATGTAGGCTGCCTACGTATCCCTTAATAAAAGGAATCATACCAAACGTAGTTCGGCCTCAAACAAATTAGTCAACCAGGGATGGCAGGATGTCATGTTCTTCGGGTCAATACCCGTCCGAGAACGCGACGGAAAAAGATTTTCATTTTTGAAAATCATATTCTCAGGGTCAATACCCATCGTTAAATACGATAAGAAAAGGATTTTCAATTTTTCGAAAATCGTACCCTCAGGGTCAATACCCGTCGTCGAATACGATAGGAAAAAGATTTTCAATTTTGAAAATCGTATCCTCGTGGTCAATACCCGTCGTCGAATACGATAAGAAAGGGATTTTCAATTTTCTGAAAATCGTATCCTCAGGGTCAATACCCGTCGTTGAATACGATAAGAAAAAGATTTTCAATTTTCTGAAAAGAGGTATGATATTACAAGCTAGAGCTTGTAGTATTATTACAAGCTTTAGTGTTAGTACTGTTTGATCAAATCTATTTAGATCTCTACACTGTTAGATCAAAAATACTTTTTTGAAGTAATGACACGGACTTTCCAAATCACCACCAACTTAATCATCTAACGATTCTAATGCTAAAGCTTGTAATAATATTACAAGCCCTAGCTCGTAATATCATTTGCCTTCTGAAAATCGTATCCTCGGGGTCAATACCCGTCGTTGAATACGATAGGAAAAAGATTTTCAATTTTCTGAAAATTGTATCCTCAGGGTCAATACCCGTCGTTGAATACGATAAGAAAAAGATTTTCAATTTTTCGAAAATCGTATCCCCTGGGTCAATACCCGTCGTCGAATACGATAAGAAATGGATTTTCAATTTTCTGAAAATTGTATCCTCGGGGTCAATACCCGTCGTCGAATACGATAAGAAAAAGGTTTTCATTTTTCAAAAATCGTATCCTCGGGGTCAATACCCGTCGTTGAATACGAAAAGAAAAAGATTTTCAATTTTGAAAATCGTATCCTCGGGGTCAATACCCGTCGTTGAATACGATAAGAAAATGATTTTCAATTTTCTTAAAATCGTATGGTAAAATACTTTACCTTCTCTTACCTTTGCCTTGCTTTTGCTGATTCAGCTGATTTTGCTACTTCTACTACATTCAGAGCTTTTGCTGCTTCCGCAGCTCTTGCTTCTTTTTGACTCCTGCTGGGGATTTTTCTTGTTTTTTCAACTTTTGTTATTTTCCCTTTTTTTCTTGCATTTTCTTTTCTTTTAAATGCATTTTCTTTCTTCTCCCCCTTTTTTCTTTTCATTCTTTTTTTGTTCTTTTTGTATATTTTTTCTCCTCTTTTTTTTTTCTTTTCGTATTTTTTTCTTTTGCACTTTCCTTCTTTGTGCAGACTTTTACCTTTACCATTGATGCTTTTCTTGCTTTTCTGACTTTCTTGGCGTTGACTGGCTAGGGATATGAATTTTCTTTTGATTTTTGATGGATGATTGTCAACTTTGGTTAACAAAGCTAACTTTGTTAACTTTCCATTAAGCTTTCGGGGCCATTTTGCAATTTCTGCAAACTAAGGACTTAAGTGCTGAACTTGATTTGCTTGGAGGGGGAAAAGTGAAAATTTCCACTTTTCACTTCATCACTTACGGGAAGAAGGAGCAGAAGGCAGTAGCCTTCACCTATTTCATTTCTCTGCTTCTGCGATTTCTTCCTTCTGCTATTTTCCTCTTTTCATCATTTCTTCTCATTTTCTCAATTTTCTTCCACCAAATTGTTTGTTTTTCCGAATAGATGGCTTCTTCCTCAAGATCTAGGAAAGGAAAGGCACCAATGCACCCAGATTCGGGCGAAGAGAAGAAGGAACTTCCTCCTTTGAACCGGAATCATATCGAAATACTTATATTCAAATGATGACTGGGGCAATCAGGTTCGTGATTGGCATACACACGTGTCGAATCTTCGAAATCCCAATGTAAGTTTTTTTTTCACCAACCCATTTGGTCAATTTCTTTAGATCTGCTTAATTTCTGTGTTGTTTTGGACTTTTGGAGTATATCTATGCTTTCTTATGATACTTATGCATGCAATTTATTGGCTAAAATGATGCAATTTGGCAATTTATTCATAGCAAAAATATGAATTTCATGCTATTTAATTTTGCGATGCATATTTGAATATTTGACACTATTTGACTCTGCGATGCATATTTTCATGCAACTGATATATTTCAACTAGATGGTATATGCTTAGGATGCAAAATATTTTTATTGACACGTGCCTTCACAACAGGATTTTCGGAGTCAAAATACATTTTTTAAAATACATTTTTAGATGCATTTTCGGATACATGCATGATTTTACGAGGACATGTTATATGCAACATGAAGTATTATTATTATTATTTTCTTAGGTGCATATGTACGAAAAATGCAAATGGAAATATTTTAAATGCATGCCAAAATGCAAATGTATGAATGGAAAACCTATATCATTTTTTTTCAGATACAATGATGATTTTTTTTAGTAAAATCTTATTTTTTCTTTTTTTATAGCAATTTTTTTTAAATGCATGCTACAATGCAGATATATGAATAAAAGGCATACATCATCATTTTTTTTTAGATATAATGATATTTTTCTTTTTATGCAAGAATGTAAAATATATATTTTTCCTTTAAAAGTTGCCTAATTTACTGACATGTAAAAAGGTTATGAGAATCTTACCTTCTCTTTTTCTTTTTTCTTTTTCAGGAGCACACGACCTTGACCCGGATTCGGGCGAGCTGTGACAAAGTCTTGGATATTTTTCATCTGATGCCCGAACCGGACCGGGTGTTGGTGGAATCCACAGGCCTTGGAGTATTTATGCGGGCATTCCGTCCCTTCTGCAGCTACTTGGTTATTTTCGATATCTTGGGGACTATTGGTGGGATACTACCCACACCTTTCATTTCGGCTGGGGAGAGGCTACCATGACCCCGTGTGATTTTGCTGCAATCACGGGTATTTATACCAGCATCGACCGGACTTTGGAGCCGGATAATACTCTCCGTCATCATCAAGACGTGGTGGAGGATCTCTTGGGCTTTGTGCCCGAATATAAATCCGCAGATGAGATCATTATTAGCAGTATTAAAAGATGGCTTCTGGAAAATACTGAAACAGTTAATGCCAAGGACAGCATAGCTGTAGCGCGCGTTGCCAGAGCATTCTTATTTTTCTTTTTGGGGATGTCACTCTTTGCCAATTCATCCACTACTTTGAGAGTTTCCCTCCTTGGATGTCTTCAGGAATTGGATCGCGTGGTTGAGTATGACTAGGGGCAGGCGGGCCTGGCTGAGCTTTATATCTCTATAGACAGGGCGAGCCGAAACGATTCACCGACCATGAATGGAATTTGCTCCGGCTTGGGAGGTATATTTCTTTTCCTCCTTCTTTTGATGATTTTTTTTCTGTCAGCATCTTTATTATTATTATTATTATTATTATTATTATTATGATTATTATTATTATTATTATTATGATTATTATGATTATTATTATGATTATTATTATGATTATTATGGTTATTATTATGATTATTATGATTATTATTATTATGATTATTATTATGATTATGATTATTATTATGTTTATTATTATGATTATTATGATGATTATTATTATGATTATTATGATTATTATTATTATTATTATTATTATTATTATTATTATTATTATTATTATTATTTTCTTCTTATTTTTTTTTTTTTATTATTGTGGGCTTATTATTCTTATCATTTTATGATTATTCATTATGATCGCGTTCACGGACCACCTTATTTGGCTGAGTTCGTGAATGAGAACCGAAAGAAGAAAGATAGGGACGGCCGTTTTCTAGAGCGAATCGGGCTGCGGGACAAGATAGCTAGCTCGACCTCGGGCATAGTGCACTCAGTCCCTTGGCAGAATCTGGTAGGGCCATATGAGGTTGCCCTAACATTGAGCCGATGTCGGATACTTATGGTGTCGATTATGAACGACTCATTGTATATGGGCGAGCGGGTTAATCGCCAACATTCTCTGCTTCCGACATTTCCGGTGGCGCCTCCTGCACCTCCCCCTTGGGTGATCGTTCCTGATCTTCTGTCGAACAGGTATCTTTACTTGTCAAAATTTGTCATGCCACCATGTGATTACCCAGTCATACCATATGAGGAGTTTTTGAGGATGATGCTCCATCCTGCCCCTCCTGCCCTTGTGGTAGCCAGACGTGCGTCTGATGCATGCGATAGGCCAGGGTCTTCTCACCCAGCTCCTAAGTCGCAGTCCGAGTTTTCTATGCCTGATGATGCTTTCTCTTCCTTCCGATATCGGCGAGACGGAAGACTTATAGAGGAAGTTTCACCTGACACGGACATCCCTGAGGAGTACCATGTTCCCGAGCATGCTCGCACGGTATATATCATCACTCATTTTTTCTATTCTTTTTTTTTTTAGCATCACTCTTTTTTTTAGACTGATGCTTTTTTTTTGTTTCAACACTCTTTTTTCGAGGTTAAGGTGTCAACATACAAGAGGTTGCTACGAGGCTTCGTTAGCATCAACAAGCTTTATCAGCGGCTTATGGATAATTTCTCCTGCCGGGGAAATGATGTTATATGGCAGACCAGACGCCGTGATGATGATGAAGATGAAGCTGGCAGGTCGGGTCGCGCCCGGGTAAGAGGTCGAGGACACAGGATTGGTGGTGGAACGGGCCCTCAAGTCATGGGAGGCGGTTTTGACAGAGGCTGAGTTTCTTGTGATTATTAGCTCCTTTACCTGCACATATTAGTTTTTTCTCTTTTTTATGTACCAGACTCTGTACGTATTTATAAAGGCAATACAATATTGTTTTATGATGCAATAATTAAATGTAAAGACTCAAAAATCACATGTATAAAAGAAATCTAGACCATTGTCTAGGGGTAATGGCACACTGCAATTTTTGATCGAAGATATAGGGAAGTACCCATTTAGATTTAAAACGGGCTTTTCTGGTGGCTTGCGGGGAGGAAGAGGCAGCCGCTTCTTCCTGTACTTGGTCATATAATTGCTACAAGGCTATCCTTTTATAGCCTCTCGATTTTTCTTCATGATCAGACAAGGGAGACAGTCGACGGTCGGGGAGGAAAACCGGGATGCCAGGCTGTTTTGGAGAGCAGGGGCAACAAAGCTGGCGCCACCCATATATGAAGTGGGCGCCGAGCCTGGTTTGTGTATGGGTGGTGCCCAGTTCCTTTCATGTGCAATCTGCTTCAGCCACTGTTTGCGCACTGTGCGAAGAATTCGCCTATTTCCATCAGCTCCTTTTGCCTTCTCACTTAAGTTTTCAGCTTCTCTTCTGCCCAGCTTTTGCCTTCTTTTATCAGATAAATCTTTGCATTTCTCCCAAAAATGGCTGCACCCGCTCATTCAGCATTGGATATAGAAATTTATGAAAATGCCCTGGATTTCTGGATCCTTTCCCTGTGATCCGATGAACGCGATTGGTTTGAACATATTTATGGGTTCAGGTGCCTGCTATCTTGGAGGAACATTTATATAAACTGGGATATGTTGCGAAGAGCCTCCAGGTTCCGGTCACCTCAAGACCACCTTTTCAATTTTTGTATGAACAAGATGTGCCCCACGTTCAAAAGTTCTGTGCAATGGTGAGGATGGCACCTTCTGGTCTAATTGTCGTGCATTCTCATCAGAGGTGTCCATACATGGCAATCAGGGAGCTCTTCGTCACCACTCGCCGTGCTACTCCAGGCTTCTATAATGGAGTAAATTTTAATTTGACCGTCCTTCCTGGGGCCTTTACAGAGTTCCGGGAGGATGATCATGATTACTTGAGGCGTCGGCTATTAACCCTTTTTCTTTGCCTGGTAAGGAGATACCTGCTGGTTGGTCAGTCCGGATATATCGACGTGCGGGTAGTGGACCTAGCTTTGCAGGCTCGGGATCGCCGGGTAAACATCATCCCGGTGATTTTGGCAGAGACTTTGGCGGGCCTGGATGCTTTTGCAGCGGGCGATGAGCTGTTCCCTTCTGGCAGCCCCATTCTGATCCACATGTGGCTTGAAGAGAATTTCCTCTAGGTGATGGGCCCCGTGCCGCCGGGAGCAAGGTATGATCCAGGGCTCTATGGCTCTCGCGGTAACTATCCTCCGACCAATTTTTCGGAGATTGATTGGGCTGAGAGCTTCTTGCGTAGGGGCTCCATGGATATTATTTGGGTTATCAGCCACTAGCAGATTCGGCACTTTATCTTATATTCCGCAGGATATAACCATGTTGTTTTGCTAGGTCTTGAGCGTACTTCCTTTTATAGGGCAGATAGAATTTTGCGCCAATTTGGCAGGGAACATCTTATTCCTGACACGTCCCGTCCTGTGGCTTTGGAGCTGGATAATAGTAGGGATTTGGGCACCACCATCCAAAATATGTGGCAGGAGGATTTTAATAGGCTGCAGGTGGCCTATCTATTCTCCGATTATATGCTTCTCTCTCATGAGTATCTGTCATGGATCATGGTGGCTGCTGAGGCGCCTTCCCGCATAATCAGGCGTGGATTGAGGCGACTGTTGGGCCGTCACATATCTAGTGGCATAGATGCTCGCCTAATGGAAATAGGCGAGGAAATTGAGAGTTCGGGGCTAGTTTTCCCTCAGGCTCTATAGGAGGAATTTAGGCGGGTGCACAACCTTGGTGCCCAGATGGCTCCTGGTCCAACTGCAGCAGGTCCTAGGAATGCGCCACCTCGGCTGAGCAATGTGAGCAGGTAGCATAATCCTTGGGAGCCGGAAGAGGTTATCCCCCCCCCTCAGACTGGATGGGGCACTGCTCTTAGGAATGATGGCAACGCGCCTCCTAGACTGAGCAATGTGAGCAGACGACATAATCCTTGGGAACCAAAAGAGGTTATCCCTCCCCCTCAGACTGGATGGGGCACTACCCTTAGGAATGATGGTGCTGGTCCGAGTAATGAAGCTGCTCAGGAAAATGGGGATGCTGACGACAAGGAAGAGGACACTTCGGGAGGTTCTCATGCTGATGAGACTGGAGCTTCTTCTGCGATGCCTCGCAGAAGGAGTATATGGTCCCGGCTGGGCGGACGCCGCAGGCATTGATAGACCACTTCAGGGCTAGAGCTGCGAACAAAGGATAGTTGGGGGGAGTAAGGGGGTGGAAGTAGCAAAATAATATGTACATGCAAATAATGCATAATTTAAATATCTTTAACAATTATTCCTAAGTTGCACCTTAGGACCTATAATTATATTTTAGTATTTTAAATGCAAGCTTTTGTCGTGGTTTTTCTCTTTCTTTGTCAGCTGAGACTCTGCAGGCTGAAGACCGGAGGCTAGATTCTGAGATTTCAGAAAGTGCATTCCCTTCCCCTTTTCTCCTGATTTTTTTTTATTTTTTTATGCTCTAACTTTTGCCTAGGCCGCCCTTTCGGGTTTTCAACCTAGCGAGCCCTTATTTCTCCTTCTTTGTTGTTTTTTTATACGCTCTAATTTTTACCTAGCCCGCCCTTTCGGGTTTTCAACCTAGCGAGCTGGAGAGGGAAGCAACTGACAGATGGATTAGCTCAAGCATAATACCTTTTGAGCTTGTCGAGGTTGAAGGGCTGAACAAGGTCTTTTCCTTCTTGGTTCGTGAGGAGGACTACACCTCCTGATCGGATTTCTTTGTCAACATATGGTCCCATCCAAGGGGATTTCCATTTTCCCCTAGTATCCACATAACTAAGGGGTTTTTCTCGAAGTACGAGATCCCCGACTTGGATGTCGTGGCCTTTGAATTTTTTATTGAAGGCTCGGGCTATGCGTCTTTGATATACTCGGGTATGCTTCAGGGCTAGCAGTCGTCGTTCATCAATTAGGGCTAATTCTTCGTATCGCCCTTTGACCAAATCAATTTCTGATATGTCGGATTACATCATCACTCTCAATGATGGAATTTCCACTTCAATAGGCAGCACTGCCTCCATGCCATAGGCTAAAGAGTAAGGAGTAGCCCCAGTGGGTGTGCGAACTGAAGTGCGATAGCCCCAGAGGGTTAATGGTAATTTTTCAGGCCAGTCTCTTTCTGTATCGGTCATTTTTCTGATAATGTTTTCTAGCGTTTTGTTGGCTGCTTCAACGGCACCGTTGGCTTTAAATTCGTCGAGCAGACGATTCACGTCCCCTTTAAAATGTGTGCCGTTGTCGGAGATTATTTCGAAAGGCACTCCGTATCGATATATGATATTGGTCCTGATAAATTCGGACACCTTTCGAGCATTTAGGATTTTATAGGAAGAGGCTTCCACCCACTTCGTGAAGTAGTCAACGGCTACCAGAAGATATTCATGGCCGTTGGATCCCTTCGGGTGAATTTGGCCTATGACGTCAATTCACTAAGTTGAAAGGGGCCAAGGGGCTGTGGAGTTATATAAGATGTGTGGGGGCACGTGCTACAGATTTGCAAAACGTTGACACTTGTCGCAATGACACACCCATCGAATACAGTCGGTTTCAAGCGTACTCCAATAGTACCCCTGCTGGATAACTTTCTTGGATAGCATATGACCATTCATGTGGGGCCCGTAGGTACCACCATGAAGTTGGTCCATGATTTGCTCGGCTTTTGCTTGATCGACGCATAATAAATTAAGGCTTTGATAATGCCTTTTATATAGGCTGCCCCCGCTAAACACAAATTGCAATGCCCATCTCCGCAGGGAGACTTTCCCTCTTTTGTCTAAGCCGGGAGGATATATTCCTTTCTGGAGCAGATTTAAGATATAAGAGTACCAGGGCTCGTGATCTGCTTCAGGGGCTGCATTAATCTTGAAGCAATATGCCGGAGTGACCTTTTTCCCAACTACAAATGGTTGGATTTGGGTTTCCGAGGGAATTTGGACCAATGACGCCAGAGTGGCTAGGGCATCGGCAAATTGATTTCTATCTCGCGACAAATAGTGGAACGAGATAGAATCAAATTCAGTGGCGAGTGCTGTCAGCTTGGCATGATAGAGTTGCAGCCGGGGATCCTGGGTCTTCCATTTTCCTTCGACTTGATTTATGATTAGGGCGGAGTCTCCGTAGACTTCCAAGTATTTGGCTCCTTTCGAGGGCTTCTTCTAAACCAGCAATACATGCCTCGTATTCCGTCGTATTATTCGAGCATTCGAACTCCAATCTTATGGCCAGTGGAGTATGGGAATCTGCTGGGTCGATTAGCAAGATTCCTATGGCAAAGCCTCTTTTATTCGTGGCTCCGTCAAAGAACATTTGCCAGCTGGTGTCATGGTCAGTAATTTCCAGGACACCTTCATCTGGGAAGCTAGGCTCAGTTGCATCTTCTGATTTTAAGGGCAGATCAGCAAAATGGTTTGCGCAATTACGCTGCCTTTGATGGATTTGAGTGTGACATAGGTTATGTCAAACTCGTTAAAAAGGAATGACCACTTAGCCAGTCGGCTGAAAAATGAGGGCTTGCCGAAGATGTACTTTATAGGATCCATCCTGGAGATGAGCTTGATGGATCGTCCTTACAGATAGGTCTTGAGCCTTTGCGTTGCCCAGACTAGGCCGGTGCAGCTTTTCTCCAATGCTGAATAATTTAGCTCGCTTCCTTGCAGCTTCTTACTTATGAAGTATATGGCATTTTCAACGTAGGACTTTTCTTTTTCTTGGGCGAGCATAGCCCCTACTGACGTGTCTGTGACGGTTAAATATAGGAGGATCGGTTTATGTGTATGGGGCGGAGCTAGCACAGGGGGATTAGTAAGGTAGGCTTTTATTTTTTTCGAAGGCTAGCTAGCATTTTTCGTCCCAGACTTGGTCAATATTTTTCTTTAGGAGTTTGAAGAGGGGCTCACATATAGATGCCAGCTGTCTGATGGAACGGCTGATATACTGCAATCGGCCTAGGAAGCCTTTGACTTCGGTTGGAGTTTTTGGCCGCGGCATTTCTATGATGGCTTTAATCTTTGTTGGCTCGATCTCGCTGCCCTGTTCAGTCACCACGAATCCTAGGACCTTGCCTTTGGTAACCCCAAATGTGCATTTGGTGGGGTTAAGCTTCATTTGGTGCTTTCTTAACCTTTCGAAGAATTTTCGAAGGTCTTTGATATAAGCACCGTTGGCGTCGCTGGAGTGCACGATCATGTCATCGACATAGACCTTGATCTCCTTATGGATCATGTCGTGGAAGAGGGTGGTGGCAGCCCTTTGAGATAAGTAGCCCCATCATTTTCAATCCAAATGACATGGCATTGTAGCAATAGGTCCCCCAAGGAGTAGTAAATGAGGTCTTCTCCTGGTCCTCTGCTGCCATTTTGATTTGATTGTAGCCCAGCATGCCGTCGATGAAGGATCTGATTTTATGAGCAGCAACGGCGTCTACCACAATATCGATATTGGGTAGAGGGAAGTCATCTTTGCGCGATGCTTTGTTAAGGTTGCGGAAGTCTACGCAGATTCGGACCTTCCCATTGGGCTTAGGAACGGTCACTATGTTAGACAGTCAGATCGGTATTCTACTACCCTAATGAATTTGACGCGCAGCTGCTTCATGATTTCTTCTTTCACTTGTAGTGACAATTCCGGCTTAATTCGACGGAGCTTCTGCTTAATTGACCGAGCATCCGGATATATGGGAATCCGGTGTTCGACTATGGCTGGGTCTAGCCGGGCATATCTTCATAGGACCATGCGAATATGTCCACGAACTCTTTGAGAAGATCAATGAGTGCTACCCTTTCAGAGCCTTGCAACTAGTTGCCGATTTTGATTTCTTTTATTTCATTGTTCAGCCCCAGATTGATAGTGGATAAGTCTTCACTTGATGCTGATGAATAATGCTTTTCTTAGTGCTCAACTGACTTTACAAGCTCAAGCAAATAATTTTTATCTTTTGGGTCCATTTCATCAAATGACTCATTATCATAATTATTATTTAATGCGTCTTTTAATGTAGGTGCAACTAAGGAATAAGCAAAGACATTCAGATTATCATTAATAGCAAACCGTACATGGTTATTTACATTATTGAGGACCTGGGGTTTGAGATCCTCAACTTTAGGAAGTGAATCGGTAGATGACCAATCCGTAAAGCTAAGGGGAGGAAGGGGAATAGTATATCGGACGCGGTCCACCAGATCTGCAGGAGTCAAGAGCGGGCCGGTCGTAGTATACCAGTTCTGCAGAGGCTTATCGGTAATAGACTCAAACTCAGCAGGAAGACTTTCATGACCAGTGCCTCCATCTATTATACCAAGAAACTGTCTCCCAGACTTTTATTAGAAACTCCTCTTATTGATGAGAATATTTACAACACCTTTTATTTTTGGCTAAATAAGTTCACTCGTTCTTTAGACCTCCTTGGCTTGATTCGTTTCAAAGATTCTTGTACCTGCCACCGAAATTACTTTGTTGTCGATAAGACCTTGAATCACATCTATGAGTGAGTAGCACTTATCGGTAAGGTGACCATTGCAACGGTGGTATTCACAATACTGGGCATGATTCCACGTAATAGGCAATGGATTGGGTGGTTGATAATTAGCAATGGGCTTAAGTATCTCACGGGCCCATAATGTTTGGAATATTTCAGACCTTGGGGCAGGTAACTCATCATAGTGCCTTGGAATTATTTCTTTCCTCCCTCTTGGCATGGGCAGATTACCAGATTGAGGTTTGGTCAAACAACTGGGTGGAGTTTTCTCCCTTGGATAATACTGCACTAGGATTGGGTTGCCCGGACCCTGATTCAAGAGAGGTTCTTTTTCTGGTACACAAATGATTTCTTTTGGAGTTCCTGGGGTCAATTGCTGGGAATAAGTATTTGAGGGGTCGAGAGGAAGATAACTTTTTTGGTTGTAGTAGCAGGCATTTAGGTAAGGGAGATCAAGGTTGATTTATGGAGAATATGGATTAAAATTATGAACATTTGAAATCATATTACTTTGGGCAAGGGGATCATTATTTGGCTGATGGCTCACATTTGGTTGCTTTCCGGAGGCTTGAAAAATGCTATTTTCTGAGGTATCGGGTGGCTCTTTTCAGAAAGGTAAGAAGTATTAGGAACATATTTTGGGATTTTGATCTTTTGGGAAAGGACAACAAGAGTTTCTGAAAAACCTGCTAAAAGATCACTTACTACCTGATTTGTTATCCTTTCGCATGAGCATCCAATTCTTCTTTTAACCAGGTCTCAAACCCAGGAGGAGGTGCGTACTCAGGAGTTTCTTTTTCTGATTCCCAGCCGTTCCAATCATTGCTAGCCCCTGTCATATCTCGTTTATTTTTAGCTGCCATTCTGCTCGGATTTGTACCCTCTGAACTGATTCTGCCCTTTTCTGATCTGTTTCGATACTTTTGATCTGATCTCTGCACTTGTTTCACGTATCAACCGGCCACTACTATCTCTGCCTTTCCAAATTCGGGCCAGATTTCTGAGGAAAATGGGTTTGGAGGTATCAGAAGGGCTAGCTGAAGGCTTTCTGGGCTAGGAGTACATCGTGCCTTTATTAGTATTTTTTACTATTATTTATTCTACAATTGACCGGACAAGCACCGACTTAGTTTTGACAGTCTCAGGACTTTTCCTAGAACAGTGGATTCTTTCTCCAGAGTATAGGACCTTCGTATTTCACATGTCTTTCGACTCCCCAAGATCAGACTGATCCCAGGCGAAGGGCCTATACTCTTTCCGGGATCCACCATTCAAAAATGATCTAGGTCGAGCATTAGAGAATAATTAATCAGCCCATGTGTATATATTTCTTTTTGATTTTTTTTTTCGATTTCTCTTTTTTTTTTGACTTGCGCATTTTTTATTTTATCATTTTTTTCATAATTTTTTTTTACAGGGGCTGAACCCATGATTCAAATATGCAAAAATCGGTCGGTCTATGAAGTGTCCTGAAAATCTACATGCAATCTAACAATGACTTATGCAGGGGGTAGACTGGTCATGGTGTATGGTAGCAATTCGGAATATATTTACATGCGTGCGCATGTGTGTGGTATCTAAAAAGTAATGCAATCTCCTTTTTTCAGATATAGACAGAAAATAAAACAGATATGCCATGTCTTGCTGTTATTTGTGGACTTTCTCGACTTTATTAGTTTGAGCGCAAGCAAGCAGGCAATCATATCAAGAAATAGAAAGAAAAACGGGGAATCTATCTATTCCTATTAATAACAAATTTGTCCTAATCCACAAAATAAAATGGCAGAATGAAATAAAATGTACAAATTTTACGTAATAAAAATAAACAGAACGGAATAAAAATATAGAGCCGAAAATAAGGTAATAATAAAAATAAAGCCCCGGCCCTTTTGTTGTGCAGCCCGGAAATTTATTGCATTTTTTAAATTTCTTTATTTGATTGATTTTTTTTGAAAAACGATATTTTTAAATACATCTGTAACAGTTACTGGAACGAAACTGCTACAAGATGGAGGATCATATCCACAAATATAGACACGGATGTATAGGAACGCAATATTCAAATGCTTAAAAAATATATATAAGCATACTTTAGCCAGAAACAAAGAAAAACAAAAAGTTTTTTTTATGAGTCTAGCCCTCCATTTTTATTTAAAATAAAAACGATCTCCCCAGTAGAGTCGCCACTGTGGGCTTCCCGAGATGCGCCCGCGCGCCGCACGCCCTTGGATAGGGTGTGCGTATGTGCGGAAGCAGGACACCACGCTTTCCATTCCACCCTCCCTCGTTTAGGGGAGGACGAAATTAAAAATGCGGAAAGGGTGCTGTCAAAATAGCGCGTTGAATACGCCTAGGTAACTTCAGTGAATTTTTGGTCCGTTATGGGAGCTATGGGCTTTCTATATCAAGTTATCCTTTTTTAGGGGATACCAGAATATAGGAATATATCACCCTTTCATTCACATCTTCCCTTGTGTAGGGGAAAATGGAAAGTGCAAGAAAAGATGTTGCGGGCCCCACTACAGATTTTATGAAAATTGTCTTATGGCCTATTTCGGATTACGATGAGTGCTTTGGGTTTTCTATATCAAGTTATCCTTTTTTTAGGGGATACCAGGATATAGAAATACATCACCCTTTCATTCTCATTCTCCCTTTTTAGGAGAAAATGGAAAAGTGCAAGAAAGGAATGTTGCGATGCCCCACTGCGATCCAAATTGTTTTGATAGAGTCGTCATCTTTATTTTGAGGAAGAAATAAAGAAAAACCAAAAGTAAAACCAGAGATGGCAAAAACAGATTCGGAGGCTATGTTACGAGTCGGGAAGGTGCTAGGCACCCAACTCGCCCTTTCGGTCTCAAAAACAGTTTTTGGTTAAAGTATGCTTTTTGTTATATTTATCTAGAAAATAAATAAAGCATTAAAAGACAGGAAATAAAAACAAATACATACATGTTTACATTATTTACGGACTTGCAGCCGCCTCTTTACAATAATTACAAATATACTTAAAAATATTTGGTCATAATAATGGCTCTTTTTAGTGCTATTACCTAAATAAATCCGGGCAGCACAACTGCTTATATTTTTACATTGGGCCGGATGGAAAGTTGCACTTTTTACAAATAAAAACTTTAAAGCTTACCTTCTAGCGGGTTAGGGTGTGCTCGCTCTGTCCTTCAGAGAAAGGGAGTCTTTTTTTTTTTTTTGATGAGGTGGTATGGGGATTCGGGCAGAATGATTGCTTCCGAAAGTTGCTTTTGGCCTCGGGACGAGGGTGGAACAACTGATTGAGATTGACTGATTGATTTGATTGAGGGAGGCGGAAATCGGGCAGAGCAACTGTTTGCTTTTGGCGGATTTGGCCTTTTTACTCGGGCAGAGCAACTGCTCTTTCCGAGTTTTTTGGACCGGGGAAATAGGGTGGAAACCTAGCTGGGGGCTAAGGCTCACTTTGACCGGTTGGATTTGAGTTTGGAGGAGATTTGGCAGGGTTTCGAGGTTTATAGGAGAGGGTGCTCACTATCTCTCGATCGCTCACTATTCTCACGGCGTAATAACAACGTAGAGAGTTTGGGCGTATTTTCAGTGTGTTTTCTGTGTGTCTGAGAGTGAACCGCGAAGCCTCTATTTTATAGGCTGAGAAAGGGACACCGAAGGAATTTCTTTTTCTTCTTCGTGCTTCATTTCCTTGTACAGAACGCCGGAGGATTTGCACTTTACGCGAACTGTAGCTATCTTGTAGCAAGTCTGGGATCCCTGTAGCACAAAGCTGGCGCCACCCTAATGTAAACTGGGCACCGAGCCCACTTTGAGTGTGGGGGGCGCCTGGTTTGATTCTTTAGTCTTCATTTGGCGCTTTGGCCCCCTGTATTTCACTGTTTTGCGTATCCTGCTTTGTCTTTTACATCTTTGAACCCTGTAACTTGACATTGGTTAAGTTTTAACAGGTCTTGATATTTCATGTCATGTTACATACCAGGGGTACGAAATTGGGGTGTCTACAGTGAGTTTTGGTTGGAAACGGTGAGTTTCTTGGGTCATGTAGTATCAAAAGATGGAATCTCAGTAGACCCGGTCAAGATAGATGCAGTAGTAAACTAGGAGAGACCGACGACCGCTACGGAAGTTTGAAGTTTCTTGGGGCTAGCAGGATATTATCGTCGTTTTGTAGAAGGGTTTTCTAAAATAGCAGGACCTCTAACCCAGTTGACTCAGAAAAACAAGAAATTTGTTTGGACAGAGGAGTGTGAGGCAAGTTTCGAGGAATTGAAGAAAAGATTGGTGTCAGCTCCAATTCTTGCTTTACCGTCAGGATCAGAGAGGTTTGTGATCTACAGTGATGCTTCGTTGAAAGGTCTGGGGTGTATTGATGCAAGATGGGAAGGTAATTGCCTACGCCTCGAGGCAGTTAAAGAACTTTGAAAAAACTACCCAACACATGACTTGGAGTTAGCCGCGGTAGTGTTTGCTTTAAAGATTTGGAGACATTATTTGTATGGAATGACTTGTGAGATATATACTGACCACAAGAGTCTTAAGTACATTTTCACTCAGAAAGAATTAAATATGAGACAACGGAGATGGTTGAGCTATTGAAGGATTATGACTGCACCATTCTCTACCATCCAGGTAAAGTCAATGTAATGGCTGATGCTTTGAGTCGTAAGAGCAAAAGAACTTTGGCAGTGATGTTAACAAAGGAGAAGAGCATTCTCGAGAATATCGAGAATTTGGGTTTGGAAATTCAGGTAAAGGGATGAAAATGTTATCTGGCACGATTGAGTCTTCAACCGTCCTTGCTAGAGAGGATCAAAACTGCCCAGAAAGTTGACCCGGAGTTAGTAAATGTTTTTGAAGGGGTAGAGATTGGAGCTCAGGATGACTTTCGACTTGGAGGGATGGTATTTTACACTTTGGAAAAAGGGTCTGCATTCCATCGGATCCAGAGATAAAGAGGGAAATGTTAGAAGAAGCTCACAATTCAAGATTTGTGATATATCCTGGGAGCACAAAGATGTATCGGGACATGCGGGACATTTTCTGGTGGAGTAATATGAAGCGAGAAATAGCATAATTTGTGTCCAAATGTCTCGTGTGTCAACAAGTGAAGTGCGAACATCAGACACTGGGAGGATTATTGCAGTCAATGCCCATACCCGAGTGAAAATGAGAACATATAACTATGGACGTTGTGGGGTTGCCGAAAACATTAAAAGGAAAGAACTCCATTTGGGTTATCGTAGATCATTTAACGAAGTTAGCACACTTTTTAGCCTTCAGGATTAATGACCCGTTGGAAAAGTTGGCCAAGATATACGTAGATTAGATTGTCAGGTTACACGGAGTGCCAATCTCGATTATGTCTGACTGTGACACCAGGTTTACCTCAAAGTTTTGGGGTAGTTTGCAGAAGGCCTTGGGCACCACGTTGAGCATGAGTACGGCTTTCCATCCGCAGACAGACGGCCAATTTGAGCGGACCATCCAGACTTTGGAAGATATGTTTCGTTCTTGTGCTTTAGTCTTTCCAGGTAGTTGGGATGATCATTTACCCCTAGTAGAGTTCACCTACAACAATAGTTACCATGCAAGCATTGATATGGCACGGTATCAGGCGTTGTATGGAAGAAGGTGTTGTACGCCTACATGTTGAGATGAAGTAGGAGAACGAAAGTTGTTGGGACTAGAATTGGTACAGATTACCTTGGAGAAAGTACAACATATTAAGAAAAGGATGTTAACGGCTCAGAGTAGACAAAAGTTCTACGCTGATAAACACCAACGTGAACTCGGACTCGAAGTAAGGGATCATATTTTTTCTTAAGGTTTCCCATACGCGTGGAGTTATGAGGTTTGGTATTAAGGGTAAGCTTAGCCCGAGATTTGTGGGACCATTTGAAGTGCTCGAACAAGTCGAGGAAGTTGTATACCGACTAGCTTTACCACCAGTACTTTCAGGAGTGCACAATGTGTTCCATGTTTCAATGTTGAGGAAGTATGTTCCAGATCCGAGCCATGTGATCGAGTATAAATAGCTCCTCTTAAGGGAGGATCTTAGTTGCGCTGAGCGGCCTATTAAAGTTGTAGATCGAAAGGATCAAGTTCTTCGAAAATGAACCATTCCTTATGTCAAGGTTCGATGGAGCAATCACACCGAGAGAGAAGCTACATGGGAACTTGAAGAGGAAATGAGGAAGGCACCCCGAACTCTTCGCTGAACTTGGTACGTAAGTTTAGGGACTAAACTTCTTTTAAGGGGGGTGAGAGTGTAATACCCCGATAATTTGATCAAAATATTAATTTCATATTAATTAATATTACGTTCGTTTACGACCTAATTAGGTAATATTATAATTGGTTGAGTTAATAAAATTTGTGGACCTAAGTAGTAACCAATTTAATTTAATCAGGCTTAGCCCACTTGTGACTCAAGTAAATACAATGCTTTTAGGATTTTTTTTAAACTTCAATTAATTTTTTGTCCAGTCCAGTAGAACTCAAAAATCCCAATTAGGGTTAGAAAACCTAGTAGGGTGTAATATAAATAATTTTTATAAGGTGGAGACCGGAACATTTTAGAAAAGAAAAAGACTCGCAGCAGCAAAGGGAAAGAGTAAAACAATTTGAGAGAGGCAGCATTACAGTCAAAGTAATCAAATCAACCTCCCTCTTGTCACTTTGATTTACCTTGGTAGTACAACATACACAGTTAATTGATCCTGGAAAAAAAGGGTAAGGAAATCATAAATGGGTGATGACTTTCGTTGGATTATAATATATATATATATATATATATATATATATATATATATATATATAAACCATTTGTAAGTTAGTGATCATACTATAGATACATACATATTTATACATACATGTTTATATGATACAGATCAATCCAGTGTATGTGTGTACGTGAAACAATAGGTGTCGTGTATTGCATGTTGTCAAAAAAAAAAATGTAAGAAGCACCAAACAAAACAGGGGCGATGTTGGGAAGAAGATGGAACCAAGGTTGCAAAGTTACCCCCCTGGACTCTAGAACCTTTTGTTATAAGATGTTCTAGTTTAAGAAGAGTACCCCAAGTTCCAGCTTCGCCAAATAGGCCCTTTTTCCAATAGCAGTAACTATGATTGAATTTTTATTTGTTAGTTAAATTTCTAGAAATAAATTTAACTAAGCCAGTGTTATATTTGGGTCCATAGTTATTATGTATATATAAATGTATCTATAAACATAAAATTGGCAACTTTTAAGAAATTAATTATTAGTTGATTTAATTATTTAAGAATTTAGCTGGTAACTTTTGTTTCTTTAAATTTTTAGAACTTGGCAAGCAAGCTTAGGACGATCGTTCGTGTACGAAGTGATTTTTGTCAAACGTATCGAGGTAAGGGATTACATTTCTTTTAGATTCTTTGTAAAAGTATAAAAATACTTTTAATGTTAGGCTTCCGCTGATTCTTGAATTATTCGTTCTTTCATTTTCCATACCCGACCTCGTGTCGGTAGTTGCTTTGACTTTGTCGTTAGCCCTTGTTGAATGTTTTCGTTATCACAATTTTTTGTGATTAAACTTGTCTACATGAAATACTTTTTGCTATCAAAAAAATTTGTTTCGTGTTTGTCAACTTATCGACATACTCCTTCGTATTGAAAATATTTATGTGCAATGCAAACATTGTTTTAATAGTGGTATATTTATAGTACTATCTATGTTTTTTAAAATAATTATGATCACTATGTATGAACAACCCGTCACGATGATTACGTGACAAACAATGAAATAAATTAAATTGCACCACTTGGCTCGTGAGTGCGGTAATCTGGATATACCATAATAATGTACCCTTCGGGGGATGTGCGTACCCTTCGGGGGATTTGTGTATCCTTCGGGGGATTTGATTCTTGGTCAATAGACCCTTACGTGATCTTAATAGATGTATTTAATCTTCGGTCATTACTAGCTGGTATGAGACATTCAGTAACGGCAAACGTATTTGATCTACATTTTGTTTTGTTTGAACTCTCCATTTAAATGAATTTATTTTTTTGTCGTTCAATACCTATCTTTTGATTTTACAAGCTATCAAATATATAAACTCTATTTTACATGCAACACGATTATTCTTTGAGTCATCCCTCCTTAGAAACCGGAGGGACGACATATGATCTTACTGAGCTTTGTTCGCTCACCCTTCATATCACTCTTTTTTCAGGTCGGAATTAAGGACTGAGCTTGAGGTAGAGGATATCAGTGAATGAATCAAGACTTTTAGGGTGTACTTATATGAATTTGGAATTTAATAGAGACGTAGTTAATTTAGTAGACTTTTGTTTCAAAATATATTTTGGATGATTGTATTTAATTTCGAGACTTTTTGTAATTCTAGTTGGGATAACGTTTCAATTTAGTCCTTATTTACGTTTGAATTTCTAGTGGCGTGCCCAGATGTGAGCCCATGTAATGGGACCCAAGTCTGGGGCGTTACAATATGTGTTTGTGTTTTGTTCGTATATACATTATTGACTAGGAAAATTTTGACTTTTTGTTCAATTTCTTATCGATGACTGTGAATTTGAGCTTTTCTTGTTTGTCCCCATCTGAATTTTGTTCAATTTCTTATCTTTTAAACTATTAATGTGAACTTTTTGCTCTCTTTTTTTTAATAGAAATTTGAGTCTTTGTACTTTTTGTTTGTATGTCAGAATGAGGATTAGGGCATAGTTTATGTTTTGTTTATTTTTTATGCATGAGTTTTTGAGTTCATGCTTGACTTTATTGAGTATGATATAATTAATTGATGTGTGTGTAACATAATGGGGACAATGTGTTAATATTCTTAGTAAATGGTTCCCATCTTCCATGTTTGGCATTATAATGGCCCCCATGTCCCATGTGCATTATAATAAATTTGCATGCCTAAGCCTTTTTTAATGTATTATTTTTTCCCCTTGTGTGTTTTTTCCCAGATGCATAGTGGTTTCCTGTTAGGATTCATCATGGTGGTGAGTTTGTTTACCAGCCTAAAACTATGTATTTGGATGGTGAAGTAGAAACAGTAACTGGAATAGATAGGGATAAAGTCTCAATGACGGTGATGAATAATTTTTATAAGGGATTAGGGTATAAAGGCTATGTTAGCTACTATTATCTCTTACCCAATACGCAAATGGATACATGATTGATGCAATATCAACTGATGAGGTTGTTATGCAAATGATCAAAGGTATTGATCCTAAAAATAAGGTAGTTGATATCTTTTGCAAGCATAATGAGGAATATCATGATGTTAGACATGAAATTGAGAGGGTTGATATTTCTAAGAGTGAGAAGGAAGAAGACATAGAGGATGAAGAGTTCAGGTTATAGTGATAGTGCATATGGAGACATTGATGTTGATGTTGATGATAGAGAGATTATACCCGAGGATCAAGTTGAGTCTAGTAGAAATAGAGGAAAAAAAAGGAAAGGCAAAGGATGTGTGTGAGAAGGGTAAGGGAAAAAAGAGGGGTCCGTATAAAAAAAAAGGCAACAGAATTAGGGCTTCATGACTATTTGGATGAGTGTAATGTTGAATCAGACTATGACATGGATAATTCTGATGATTTTGAAAGCCTTGATAGGTCAGACGATTTGGAGGAAGATGACCCTAGGTTGTTGAAAGGGTGGAAAAAGGTCCCTAAGATGAAAAGGTTTAATCCTTTAACAGACATGGAAGAACCAAAGTTTAAGTTAGGAATGGAATTCACAGATAGTTAGGAATTTAGAGCTGATGTGAGGGCTTACTCAGTGAATATTGGGAAGGGAATCAGATTTGACAAAAATGAGAGAAAGAAGGTAACTGCATGGTGTAAAAAGAGTTGCCCATGGTATATTTATGTCTCATAACTTTCAAGTGAGGGCAATGCTTTTAGAATTAGGACACTTGTTGACAACCACAACTACGATAAGGTGATGAGGAGTAAATGTGTAAACTTTACTTGGATTGAGGATAAAAACACTAATAGATATGTACTGAACCCTACCTGGCCATCTGATTCATTCTTCCATACTGTTGGGAAGGAGCTACATATTGAGGTTTTAAGGAGTAGAACTTACAGAGCCATGTAAAGGGCAAAACAGAATGTTATGGTGTTTGTTAAAACAATATAAGGATTGTGACTATAAAGAGGAATTAACTAGATCAAATTCATGTACAACAGCTGAAATAGTTTGTGATTATGATGATAGGAAAAGGTTGTGTTTAAAAGAATGTTTGTTTGTCTTGAGGATTTGAAAAGAGGGGTTTTAGAAGGATGTAGGAAGGTTATTGGGATGGATGACTGCTTTTTGAAGGGACCAGTTAAGGAAATGATTCTTTCAACTGTTGGGGTTTATGCGAACAATGGAAAGTGGCCTTTGGCATATGTAGTAGTTGATAGGGGAAAACATAGACTCTTGGACATGGTTTTTGGAACTTTTGTTGATAGATATAAACTGTGTGAATTCAAGCCATTTTACTTTTATGTATGACAAACAAAAAGGTCTTGTTCCAAACCTTGAAGCCCTTGTCCCTAATCCTGAAATTATGTTTTGTGTTAAACATCTTCATGATAACTTCAAACTGAAATTCAGGGGTCATGCCTAGAGCTGTCAAAATGGGTTGGGTCCGTTGGACTAGCTCACTTTGCCACATAAAATGAGGTGGGTTGGGATGGGAAAATATAAGCTCACTAGGAGGTGGGTCAAACGGGTTGAGCCCACGGTGGGTTGCGAGTTGAGGCGTGGCGGGTTGGTGGTGAGTTGGCCCGCCATTTACCAATTGCAAATAACACAAGTCACAAGTTGGAAACTATGAGTTTAAATCATTTTCACTTAAAATGTGAGATTACTTTTTTATATTTGAAATATTAGTAAATGATTATTAATTCATTACAAAGTGGCACTTACAGCAACAACAAATGCCAAAATAAGATAGATCAACCGCAATATTCACAAAAAAAAAGTGTATAAGAACATACAAAAATAATAATAATAAAATTGTTTTTATTTCTATTTTTTTCTCATTTTATACTATTAATATCTGAGAAATTTGTTTTTTTATAAGTTAATATATGAGAAAGTTGTTAAAAACGATATTTAGAATATAACTATAGAAAATATAAATTTTTAAATGAATTTTGAGATTTTTAGTGTTATATATAATTAGTATTTTTTTGGGATTAATTGAGAGAAAAAGTTGTTGGGCTGACCCACCTAACCCACAACCCACGCTAGGTTGGGTTGGGTTGGCAATTTACAAGCGCCTGCCACATTTTTGGGCGCGCTCACCCCGTCCCGCCAAATGACGGGTTATAGTGGGTTGCGGGTTGGCCCGCCCCGCCAACCCACCTTGACAACTCTAGTCATACCTTTAAAAAATAATTGTATGCATGTGCTAAAGCCTCAACTGCCGAAAAATTCAACCTTGAGATGGAGAAAATGAAGCAAACAAGATGTAAACCCAGTGTTGTGATATGTTACTGAATAACTTCTATGAAACTTTCATTTCATGTATTTTGAAAGCAAGATGTAAACCCATTTTAGAGTTGTTTGAATGGATAAGGATGTACATGATGTCCAGGTTACAGATGTGTAGGGAAAAATGAGGCAATACGAAGGGGCCGTGTGTCCAAGGATAAATGCTAAGTTGGACAAGTATAAAGGAGAATCACATGAGTATATTACAGCTTGGGCTAGGGTTAACAAGTACCAAGTGAAAGGAATGTATGGGGATCAGTTTCATGTGGATTTGAATGATCATGTTTGTTCTTGTAGAAAGTGGCAGTTGTCAGGTATCCCTTGTTCACAAGCCATTTATGTCCTAAATTATAACCAAATTAATCCCGAACAATATGTAGCTGATTGGAACAAGAAAGACACCTACATGAAAGCTTATGAGAATATGGTGTATCCCATGAATGGTAGAGATCTGTGGCCCAAAACCAACTTAGACATGCAACCCCCAATTGATAGAAAGATTCTTGGTAGGCCCAAAAAGAAAAGAATAAGGCAACTGGATGAAAGAAAGAGAACCCCCACAAACTAAGGAAGTTCCAACACACTGTGAAGTGTAGAATTTGTGGTGAAGAGTCTCATAATGCTATGACTTGTCCTAAGAAACCAAAGGCACCAAGGACAGAACCTGAAGAAACAAAGCCTATAATGAGAAGGACATTTGGGACTCCAATTGATGTCTCCCAAGATTCTGCCATGAGAAATATGGTGAATATATATATATATATATATATAGTCAAGATGTAAACTTTAAATGTATTCATTGTTTGTAACTATTCTATATTTTGTATGGTATATGCATAAGTTGGTAATATTGGTGGTGGTGGCCAAAAACATAGTCCAGGGATAACAAAAATGGAAGCAATGACTTTTTGGCAAAAAAAAAAAAATGGGACTCCATTAATTGCTGTCTCCCATGATTCTACACTGAAAAAATATGGTAAATATTCTTTTTTTTTTGTCTAGATGTAAACTTTAAATGTATTCGTTGTTTATAACTATATTGCATATGTGTATGGTATATGTCATAGGTTGGTATATACTAGTGGTGGTGGTCAAAGACATAGGGATAACAAAAAAAAAAGCAATGAGAAGGTCATTTGGTACTCCAATTGCTCTCTTCCAAGACTCTGCACCTACTTCTTTATCTCAAGACTCTGCTCTGCCTATACCTGTAAGAGTTATCAAATGTTTATCCTTACAAATTATTTTGATATCCTTTGATTTAATAATTGTTCTTTCCATATTCAGAGACCAGGCTAGAGGATGACAATTCCTGAGATGCCTTATGTTGTAAGTATTGGTGGTACTTCAATACCTGTTACAAGCTTTACTTGGAGGGGCCAAATATGTGTTACTCTTACAAGCTTGAAAGGTGCAACAAATTTAAAGCTAAAAACAAAGGGTAGTAAGAAGGGTGATATAAAAAAAAGATGGGTTGTAGACAGTGTTGGGTTTATGATAATGGTCTTTTGTAAAGGGCATGCTCTTTTGTTTTTGTGAATTTTAACTGAATATTGGTATAGCTCTTTTGGTCGGTGTTGGGTGATAATAGCCTTTTGCTATAGCTCTTTTGGTTTGATGGCCCTTTTGGTACATCTTTTGCAACTATTGATACTGTGGATATATGATTTCAAATGACGTTTTTTGTGAAGGACCATATATCACATTTAAAAATGGTGAATTTTATGAATGATGAATATGTACATTTCTTTCTGTTAGTCGATGTATGATTGCAAATGACATTTTCAGTAAGTTTGTACATTTATTTCTTTTAGGAGTTCAATATACCAAGTTTGTAGCTTAACAATGGTGGACCAACATTAACTACTACAAATAAAACATAGCAAAACAGAGCACAAATGCACCATTGTCATTTCCATAAACAAAAGGAAACATAACATCATTGCCATTTACAAAAACATGGTACATTGTCATTTACTACATGACCAATACATACATTTACATTGCCAAAGGCCAATTTCTGCAAAATACATTGCCCAATTAATTACTTCAATCCTATTTTACAACCTCTTTCCCCTAATTAACCCATAAACAAAAATAAAGGGTAGCCAAATCCCTTGTTTAGACCACAACAAGTAACAATAAAATAACAAGTAAACACCCAAACACTATAGCAATGAACATTTTCCGCTCTGTATTATGCTTTATTTTCAGCTGGGTAATCTCCTTTTGATGGTGATTCATAGTTTGTGGAAGACCTGGAATGAGGGATCATACCAAAAAAAATAACAACATCCTTTGTCCTATAGATCATGAAAATTAGGAACAAATAGCAAGCACTCTTGAGCATTTACAAAACCATAAAAAAAAAAAAAGAGGGAAACAAAACTTACATAGGCATAATTTGGGCAACCAAAGAACCTTCGCCCAAGATTGGTTCCAGTCCACGCTGTCTTCAACACACAGTTTTGATGTAGGACAAGATTGGATTAGTTTTAATTTTAAGTTTTGAGTATTTTTATTTTATTGTAATTTTCGTATTTAATTTTAATAGGGTAATATTTTTATGTTTAGAAGTAGATTTATGTATATAAGTGATGAATTTAAGTCTTATTAGGTTACTATATATGTTAGGCTACTTTTTAGGAGATTTTAACTTGTTTTCCAAGTATTAGTAGTCCTATAAAAATATGCTTCATTGTAATTCCAAATTTAGTTGATATTTTAATAAAATTAGAGTTTTCTCTTTTATCTGGTGGATTCCAGTTATCTCGTGGTCACGTCTGCCATTGAAGGAAGAAGGATGAAGGAGAAGGCATGAGGAAGAAGGAAGAACGAAGGAGGAAGTGAAAAATAACATTGAAATATCTTTTTCGGTTAATATCTCGATTTCTATCAACGACCAATAGTGGAAATGACAAAAATAACCCGCATGTGTTGGCTCATGTGTCACTTAACGTCTACTCATTAACAACCAGTGACGGGAGGGGGGCATCATGGGACAAATGGTAACATCAGGTACCATATAAGCACATTTCGTAGGTTGGAGAGACTCTGAGATTGGGTTTATACTTTAGGGGGGTTTTCATATATATATTTTGGCTTTTATTTTTGTTTTTTTATGATCTGAAGGCTTTGTTGCATGACACGTTTCTTGAATTATTTCAACAATTTGGTACAAAAATTATACTAAATTTTTAAAATCGTACAATTTCTACATCAAATATATTCCACCATTTCCAACAACCATACTTCAAATTTTAATGTAAAAGAAATATTTCAAGTATATTTTACATAAATAATAAAGTAAAACACTAAACTTGAATTTAAACAAGAGAAAAGAAAAGAAAAGAAAAATAAGGAGATAGTGTGGGGAAGAGAGAGAGCAATGGGTTTGAAGTACGGAGGACTTTGCTTCAAAATGAAGTTGTTGATCAAGCATTCCCTTGGAGCATGATTTTTGCGTATTATAACCATGATTGGATTCTACTTTAATCGATGGTGTCACGTTCACATGGGTATTATTGGAAATAAACACTATCTAATATTTATAATAGTATTAATTATTTTTTCTTAATTTGTATGTCATGTTAAACAAGATAATTTTTTTGAGAATGGAGGGGGTACCTTGGTAGTATAAATCTGTTGGGAACAAAATAACTCAATTACCCTAACGATCTACTTTTTACTTGCATTTATCGTGTTTGAGATTTATATAATGGTTATAAGGGTAATTTGAATTTTTTTTCTTCATAATCAATTTTCATTCAAGTATAGTGAAACATAACTAAACTTGCAAACTAATTATCAAAAAAATTACTCCCTTCGTCCCTTAATAATCGTCCTAGTTTATCCGGTGCACAGTTTAAGAAAAAACAATTGATTTGATTATTTATATTGGTTTAATGTGTAGTTTACGTTAAAGTCCATGTGTGTGTGCCCCATAATTAAAGTAGAGTGAAAAAATAAAGGTAAAGTGGTAAAAGTGATATTATAAAAAGGTAAATTTCAAAGTGGACAATTATTTTAGGACGGATAAAAAAGGAAAAGAGGACGATAATTTAGGGACGGAGGAAGTATTTTTTTGGAAATTCACTTTTGCAGAATTAAAAGTAAAGCCAAACTGGCCCTTTGTAGATGAAATCCTCTTTGAACAACCTCAGTAATGCTCTAGGGGAGTCTAATCTCGTTTATTTTTCAATCTCATAATTGCAATCGATTTAGGAAACTCATCCAGAAAAGGAAAAGAGATGATTATTTTAAGATATGCAACATTGGGGAAGGAATAACTTTTTCGAAACATAAATTATTACTCCCTCGGTTCAACTCAAAGATTCCACGTTTAAAATTTTAAGAATCAATATATTTATATCACATTTGGACGGTAAAATAATATATATATAAGTATAACTTTGAGAGTAGATTCTTTATGTGAACTTCTAAAAATAAGATAGTGAATTTTTTTTCGAAACGAAATAAGTAATACGCTCTTTTCAGTATTATTTTTTTCTCATTTACCACTCTTCTTAGTAGAACTTGGATAAGAAATTCTCTCTTGAATAAATTGTAGGTCGGTCCACTTTACAATATTCTCAACCTCTTTACTCCCCTCTTTTCCTTTGTAATCGATAAAGTCACTTTAATACAATTATTCTGAAATGCTCACCGTCGTCTTTTCTTATGTTTTCTCTATTTCTCGTCTGACCGCTCCCTTTTCCTTTCGCTTTCCCTTTCGGTTTAACTGCTCTCTTCACGCATGTCTGTTTCTAGCTAAAATTCAAGGGAAACTCCTTAACTAATTTAATGCGACATGTGAGTTTCATTAATTGCTTAGTGTTATATTGTTATTTGAATAAACTTAGAAGTAGTTTCGAATTTATCCTATTTCAAATAATCCATACATTTGTCATTTTTATTTTGTCGTACGATTTTGTTTTAGTTAAATATTAGTGATAACTTCGCTAATATTAAGATGTGATTCCTTCATTTAATCGTGTTGTGACTATAGTCATGCGCTACGGTAGATTAAAGAGTAGAATAAAACATGACCATAGTCATGCGCTACAGTAGATTAAAGAGTAGAATAAAATGAAAACAGTTAAGTGAAAACAGATCCACATCAAGGAATTTTGCAGGAGAGAAAGAGAGTGAAGTCAAAGATGAAGTTGAGTAAAGATGGACCCCCTGTAAAAAAATCCAATGCAATTTTTTGGATTTGTAATGCACCAACTGGATCCCATATACAGAAATCTCAATGCACAATTTTGGATTTACGATGCATAATTTGAAATTACAATACAGAAGGAAATTTCGATACAATTTTTTGGATTTGCGATGCACCAACTGGACCCCTATACAAAAATTCTAATGCACAATTTCCATTTGTGATGCAACACGTGCCTGACCAAATTTCAGCTGCACATTTTTTATTTTTCAATTCATAAACTGGATTTCAAATGCAGCCCGCATAATCTGATTTTATTAGGGGTATACTTGCCCTTTTGCCCCCAAAAAATATTGTTTACCTGTTATATAAAAACATTAAAAACTTAAGAAAAATTGCGGGTCAGTCTAATTTTTAAAGTTTTTAATAGTTATAGTACCCTCTTTTTTTCAATCGGAAAAAGTCACTTTTTGTGACAAAATGACTACGATACCCTTAATGAACCGTATACGTGCTACGGAGGTTATTATTTTTGCACTTGGTTACAATTAAACTAGGCAATTAAACTATTGAATCGCGGTACAAAAATTAATGCAATAAAATTTATGAATGACGGTTCAAAAATAGACTAAAAAATTAAACTTTGAACCGCAGTGCAAATATTAATACAATGAAATTTATGAATCGCAGTGCAAAAATAGACTAGGAAATTAAACTTTGAATCGTGATGCAAAATTAATGTAATGAAATTTATGAATTGTGTTGCAAAAATAGACTAAGAAATTAAACTTTGAACTGCGGTGTAAAAATAATGCAATGAAATTTATGAATCGTAGTGCAAAAATAGATTAGAAAATTAAACTTAAAATAATGCAATGAAATTTATGAATCGCGGTGTAAAAATATACTAGGATATTAACCTTCGAACCGCGGTGCACAAATATTATCTAATTTATTTTTCCACCGCGATACAATAGTATAAAAAACCAGTTTACGTCATCTACGTTCTTTTTCAATCTCCTCTATCGTAAGTATTCTTCTTTCTCATCATTCTCATCCTTCGTCCCAATTGAAAAATTTTTCAACCAAACACAGATCCATTATACTTATATATTTTATGAATCAAGAAACTCGTTTACCTTTCGACGAAGAAGCACTGCCCTCGCGACCTGACCGGGGGCAGGTCGATCCCCGCTTCGTTGCGCACAATCATGATTTTCAAATTCAAAGTGTGTTGTCGGAGCTGTTGAAGAAGACGATGACATTTTTGGAACAATATTTCGAAAAGTAATTTTTTGTAGTTGAAAAAAAAACCAATAAACTTTTGAAGTTAAAAATCTAAAAAAAGGAATCGGCCAGAATTTTCCCCAAAAACTTAGCGGTTGAAAATTGTGTAAATAGGATCGGGCGGTTTATCACCCTTGTCTCCTCCTTGTTCTCTGTTGGGTCTTCAACTGAACTAATCAAAGAGAACACGATTAGTGGGTTGATGTATATATGAAATTCTCTCTTGCACGGCTGTTGGGCCAGTACGCATATTGGGCCGAGGACCCTTCTAAATTGGGGGACTATCACATTAGTAGTTTGATTACATTTGATTTGAATTTAGGGTGATAATCGGGTCGGTACCATGTTATGAAATTATAATCGGAAATGTCTCGTATATTTATTTTAAATCGCTAAAGTACACTTTTGTAGGAAAAATAACAAAGATACCCCTAATGAAGAAAGTGTGCGTAGACAAAGCTACTGAATTTGGGCATCACAATTAAAAGTTTAGGCATCGATAATTAAAAATTTGGGTATCAATAATTAATTTTGGGCATCGATATTAAAAATTTAGACATCAATAATTAAAAATTTGGGCATCGATAATTAATTTTAGGATACTAATTCTCAAGCGAAAAACATTCGTCCAAAGTCCACTTCTTGACTGCTCCACCCCCTTCCCCTGTCACGTGTCCCTCCCTCCATTTCTCTCTCTTTTTTTTTTCTTCTTTCTTCTTCACTTTTTCACTTTTTCACTTCTTCATTCATTTTTTTCTTTTTTCTTCACTTCTTAACAATTAACGTCAAATCATTTCTCTCTTTTTTTTTCCTTTTCTTTTTTCTACTTTTGGTGCAGACCAAGCCTTGAACGAATCAATGGCAAAAGAAAACATGTTGGGATTAACAGTGGGCAATGATGGACTGTTGAGGCCCGACTTCTTCTATTTCATGGATTCCTGACCAGGAGACGACCTAAAGAAATGTGTACAGAAAGAGATCGAAGGAAAAGAGGTCTTATTTTAAGTTCTAGACTTTTCCTTTAAGAACCCCCGAAAGTTGGATTTCCGGTGTGCAGCGCAAGTACGAAATATATGCATCGACAAGGTTTTTCACTTCTTTATGTGATGCTCAATTTAGGCGTCGTAAGTTTCAACTCCCGCAATTTAGGTGTCGTAAGTTCTGACCAGAATGTGTGATGTGAGCATTGGAATAGATTGAAATGGAAGGCCTTTGAATCCTTTCCAAGCTTGAATCAACTCTTTTGAAATCATCAATAACCATTTCGATATGTAAGCTGTAAATTCAATCGTACATGTCTTGTATTGATACCTGCATAACTGCATTATATTCCTAAAATAAGAAAAGAAAAGAAAGGAAAGAGATTGGATTGTGGGATTCACACATATTGTTAAAATAAGAATAGAAAGGAAAAAGAAAAAAGAAAGAGAGAATAGAAAGGGAGAGAGAGAGGACAGAAGACGATATTTGGTTCTGTTAGGACATTTTAGGAAAAAATAAAGAAAATAAATTTTTATGGTTTAAAACAAAAGGAAGGTACTTAATACAATTTTAAGAATTTGTACCTACCACAATTATTCCATGAATCAACTAAACGTGCAAACATGTACTACAATGTAGTACAAACACAGAGACAGTCCACATCACAACGACGTCTTACTTTAGAGAAAGGTAGGTCCAATTTGAATCGGAAAACTATTACAAGACGGCAAGCAAAAGATGAAGAAGTATCTTCTCCAATAAAGGGCCAGCACAAAGTCTCTCTCGCCAACCTAAACTGACCAACGACTCCAACAACTCAGTTTCTAAATCTATTCTTACATACAGTTCTCACTATTTATAGTTTTCCAACAATCTATCTTCTCCTTCCTCACTAGGAAATATACAGAAACAGAGAAGAAAGAGAGATGGCCATGTCAATCAGTTGTTGCTGTATTCCCTCTTCACGATCACGGCCTCCTTCTTCTAGCCCACTTTCCAAAAATGCTAACAGAAGTCAACTTGCAAGGTAAACAAATTTTTACATAAACTCATATTATTTTACGCATTTTTATTGCATGAAGGGCTAGGTACCGTATATAATTCATGTATTATGATTTGATTGTGTATTTGGACTAAAACCAACTTCGTTCGTTTCGGGAAAAGAACTCACTAGTTCATTTTTGGATGTTTACTTAAATAGTCCAATTTAAAAAATAAATGTATAAAAATATTATTTTATTACTAATAAACTACTAAAAAGTCAGTTTGGTAAAAAAGTTTGACTTTTAGACGGACTCTTTGCCTGAAACAAAAGAAATACGGAGTATTATTTTATGCATTCAAATTTTAGATATTTTAGACGTGACGTAACGTGTGAATTAAATGAGGCTCTCTTCATTTAGTTCTGTTGTAAAAATGAAGGTATTTATGGATTAAGAATTTTAAGTTTTTATTTTTAATGAAAAGCATATTGGTCGAAAATAATAATATTAAATAAAGTAAAAGTCAAATCCTATATGATCATGAGATTGTATTAATTAATGTATATAAAATTTGGTCAACTCATGATCAAGTTACTGCTCTATTACAAGATCGGCTACAAGCTGTCACGTTCAACCACCTTTCTTCCTTGTCCACATGCAAAATTTTGACTTCATTAAATCACGTAATATTGAACGTAAATCAGAACAAATGAAGAGATTATAAATCCTTTTTTTATGCTAACACTCTCTCGATCTTTTTGCAGACCTACGAGGGAAATTTTATGGAGGAACCAACGTATACTAGGAGGGATAGCATGTGTAATAATGAGTTTACAAACGGGTAATTTGATAGGAAATGAAGAAACCGCCATGGCTGCAGAAAATATGCAATCGATTGCAGCTTCAAAGGAGATGGCGACAAAGAGATGGAGTGATAAACGAAGATGTCCACCATGGCAGTTAAATTCATTAGAAACGATAGTGCCGGAAAACCTTCCAAGACCATCGTTCCACCGTAAATTGGAGACTGCTGGTTTTTCTAAAATCGCTCCGCCGATCAAAGTTACCACTGGAATTAGTAACAATTGTTTCTCTATGTAGATTGTAGGTCTCATTAGTTGTTCATATGATTTTATACGTTGTTAGTTGAATAGTTGGCATTAAGATTACTATGACAATAAGAAATATCTTGTTTGTCTATGAACAAGTTTTCAAATATGTGTTGTACAATTTCAGACCAATACTAATACACAAGCCTTCATGGCGCATACGAATATGTGCAATTGACGTTTGGATTTTTTCAGACCCGTTGTTTGTTAGTGGTTGAATTGTGAGAGAGTGAACTTCGTCTTACGTTTTAAGATCCGTAAGACGGTTTCACCGAAAAATTACTATCATAGATTTTTTCTTTAATTTCCTTGCAACACAATGTGGCAATCCTCGTTGAATAATTTTGAGTACTAACAACATTTGGTACGAATTGCTATTTTCATTTAACTAGTGCCGATGTAACATGCAAATGCTTGTGTATAATTATAACTTTTATTTATTTCATTACTATAATATTATTATTAATTTTTTTTGTTTGTTTTAAATTAATGTTGTAATTTTTTTGTTGTTAATTTTAGAAGAATAGTAGAAGTCGGTTGTAATTTTGTTGGTGGTAACTAATAATTAAAAGGCCAAATTACTTTTTACCCCCTAAAGTTTCCACAAAATCTCAGTTTGCCATCTAAACTAAGGTTTGTCTCATTTTAGCACTCAAGATTGTCATTTGTCCTAGTTTACCCCCTTTCCATGAGGGGTGTTAGAAATGGTAACAGAAAAAGGCATATGCAAGTCACGTGAAAGCTATTTTGGTACTTTCTTCAGATAGGGCTAGTTTAGTACTTTCAATGTTTAGTTTTAATTTTTCTTTAATTCTCTCTCTCGCATTCACATACTCACTCTGTTATCTCTCTCTCTCTCCCATTTGAATCTCACCCAAATACATAATTGATAGATTCCTTCTTCTTTACCACCGGCACACTGCTGCTCCCCTACCACCCCAAAAACTTCATAACCAACTAGCCGCTCATTCGCAGTGAACTCCACCTCCGTCGTCCCCCTTCTGCTTCCATTTTGTTTCACTTTTTTCTCTTTCTACATTCAGATCCATCCTACACAGAGAGAGAGAGAGAGAAAGAGAGAATGAAGCTTAGAGAGAGAAAACAAAAGGTCTTTAATTAATGGCAATGACGGTTTTTGTGGATTCAATGATAGATTTGGGTTGGTTTTGGATAAATCTGGTTCATAGCCATGGAAATGAACTCATCAAAGTTCGTGATTTTTGTGCTTGTGATATGCTAGTTTTGTGGTCCGACAAGATCGTCGGAGTCCACCATTGACCACGGCGAACGTCCCTGAAATTGAACAATCGGAGTTCGTTACCTACTTGCATGGGAAATCTTCAGAGCTGGATTTTGTGGGTGTTGTAATCGGTTTTACCACCTTGGAATCAAATGATTCTTGCCTGATTGCTTGATTTATTTATTTTTTGGCAAGAAGGCTTGATGGGGAATCTGAGTTAGAAAGATGACAAATTGCTTCTTAATCCTCACCATAGTACCTCTTATGTTAGTCGTATCCATCAATCATTTCTTTCTTGGGTTTTCATCAATACCCCGATTTTCTTGTGTTTGGTCGGGGGAATTAGTGTTTGATTTTCTTGAAAAAGTTTGATACTTCTTTTCATTCTCGGTTTTTATACTTTCTATTCAAACAATTTTGTGAAATTGGATTTAGCTGTTGATTTTGTGAAATTGGGTTTAGCCGTTGATTTTGCAAAATTGGGTTTAGCTGTTGACTTTGTGAAATTGTCGTTGCCATTCGTGGGCTTGCGAAATTGCCACTCATAAAATCAACAGAGATTTTCTCAAATGTGCATTGCTATAATGCTATCAAGCCAATTGGAAAAAGACGAAAATAATCTGCACGTGATCTTCCACGTGCGATTTAACGTCTTGATTCAAACGGCAACAGATGAAAGGGGGTTAAATGAGACAAATGACAATTTTGAGTGTTAAAATGGGACAAACATTAGTCTAGGTGATAAATTGAGATTTGGTGAAAACTTTAGGGGATAAAACGTAATTTGACCTAATTAAAATTGTTGATAAATTTGATAATCTTAAATAACGTGACAAAACTTACTCCCTTTTCCCTGTTTAGTACATAAATATATACTTCATATGTTTCTAAAAAAGACTTCATCCTTTTGTTTTAATCGCTCTTAAAAAAATGTCCGACTTTATAATATTTCTATTTTTGAAAATTACTTTTACTATTTGAGTAGGTCTTTTGTAAAACGGTGTTACGGATCTTAATTCGTAAGCTATACATGTTAAATGTGTTAAAAAATTAGAAATTACAGCATCACCCCTCATATTTTATAAACGAAAATCATATCACTTTTTTTGCCTTAAATAATCACTTTTGTCTTTAAATGAGTCACTTTTTATCCCTCAATATGTAAGTGATCATTATTTATAAAAATGTGTCACTTTTTCATTTAAATGTGTCATATGTAGTCCCTCGATGTGTAAGTCGTTATAAAAGTGTGTCATTTTTTGACATTGAATGTGTCACTTTTAGACCCTCAATATGTAAGTCATCCAAGTTCGTCAAATTTTGTTAAGTGTTGCAAAGAAATTTAAGCTAACGGAAATTAACAGAGGCTAACATAGGGACCATATCACAAAGTCTGTGCGTACAAAGACTGCGGCTCACGTTCCTACAAACAATAGGAGCACCACAACAATTAATGAAACTTTCAATTTCATTATTGTGGTGGTACGCTCACATCGTGCCATGTGTCATGCCTTATATGATATTGGTTGAAGGCTTTCTTAAGATTCATTCCAAAGCCTTGAGCTGACCGCAAGATTTTGAAGCGGGTCCGAGTTGGGTTGCCCCACTCACCGCTTCCATCCCCACTTTGCTCTTTGTTTTTGACCCACTTTCTTGATAGGTAACTCGTTGTTTCTGTTAATGGATTGATCATACTCAAATCTAACTCAATACTATTTTCCTTCCTATTTGGGACCCCGTCTTACAAATGACGGTTTTACACAAGTTTTCACCTTACTATTTTACCCTTAATTTGATTTTAACTTTAATTGATGGGTCAACTCTCACATGAGTAAATATTATTTGTGATGAGTCAATTTTTTTTCAAACTATATATTGGGTAAAAATAATAGAGTATGTCTCTTATAACCCCATCTAAAATATCTTATTTTGTAAGACGGAGCTCTACACTCTCATAACTCAGCCTACCAACACAAGTTGGATCGGGTTAACAAGACATCTAGAAAATACATGTGAAACATTATTTCCTAAGTTTTTGCCTTAAAAATATTGTATTTTTTTGGGCAAAATTTGGGCTGGTCCACTTTGATAAGTTTTTCCTACAGTATCCTATGCTTTGTTGACTGAAAAAAAAAATTACTTTTTGTGATGAAAAGACTACGATACACATAATGAACATGAGACGTAAAACGAATCACTAACCGCGTGCATCGCGATGCATAAATTGATGCAGTGTGATACATAAATTGGATTAGGCAATTTAAAATTTTATGCACCGCGATGTATCAATTTATGCACCGCAATGCATCAATTTAAATGACCTAATCCAATTTATGCATCGCACTGCATCAATGTTTAATTACCTAATTCCATTGATGTATTGCACTGCAAATCATTATGAAACCAGACTTTCATCTACATTTTTTACATTACACAACAAACAAATGATTCAAATTTATATGCATCTTTTCTGTATCTCAAATCCAAATCGATGCATCGCAATTCACAAATGAAATGATACATTGTGATCCAAATTGATGCATCCAGATTCAAATAGGTGTCTAACAACAACAAAAAATCCACAACAAAACAAAACCCAAAAGTAAATCTATTTTGAATCACACAAACACAATGATGAAAACAAAGAAGAACAACAATAGCATGAAATTAATAAGTAAAAGAGTGAGAAATGAGGGTGATGAATAAACATTTATGTGCCCTAATGGTAATGATCGATTCTCCGCCTTACGAAACATTTATGTAGTAACCACCATTCTTATTCACCACCCAACTTCCAACTCTCTTTCCTCTTCTTATTTTTTTTACGTTTTCGAATAGACGAATTTAACGACAAGAGAGAAGAAAAATAGAGAAAAAAAATTAAAAAAAATTACAGCGTTCTCTTTTATGTTTTATTGGAATGATTTCCCATAAATTTATGAAAGTAACCATCAATTTTTCCTAATTTTTTTAGGAAAGAATTCCTAGAGTAATATACCAAATGATTTAGAAATTTCTGTACGACATGCAGCACAATTACGATTTATTTTGTTTGGGCTTTGGAGAGGAGGGATTAGAACAAGAAGATGAATTCTAGTTGCATATGGGCCTGCCTTGTTGATGGTTACAATTTGGATCTTTATATCCTGTCTTGTAGGATACGCATTTGTAGGCCAATTCATCCATTTTATTTGGGCAAAATTCGGTCAGGTCCTTTTCAAAAAGTTTTAGTGTAAAATTCGGGCAGGTCCACTTCATAAAGTTTTTAATCATTAAAATACTTTTTTTCTTTTTAAACCGAAAAAGTTACTTTTGAATGTAAAAAAATTGTGATACCCTTAATGAGTAAGAGACGCACTACGACAAGTTTATATATTATGGTGAAAAATTTATAAAATGCAAGTTTATATATCGCGAAACAAAGTTTCTTTCATCAATTAATTATATATATTTTTGCACCGCGATTCAAAATTTTATTTTTAAATATTTTTTACAGCAAGATTATATATCACGGTGCAAAGTTTATAAAGTGCAAATTTATATATCGCGGTGCAAAGTTTACTTCATCAATTAATTTAACATATTTTTGCACCGCGGTTCACAAATATATTCACCGCAATTCAAAGATTTTGAAAAATATACCGCGGTGCACATATGTTGTTAACTAGTGTTCATAGCAATTAACATTTATTAGTTTTTACATTATTTAAATTTTAATAGAAAATTGGAAGTAAATAGATATTTGTATCGCAGTACAAATTTTTATATCACAGCACAAATTAAATTTGAAAATATAGGTTTTACACCGCGATATATAAAAACTATACACCGCGATACAAAAATAGTGATTCGCTCAGTATTTGAATAAAGAAATGTAAGTAAACAAGAATTTATATTACGGTGCAACATTATTATATATAGCGGTACAAATTAAATTTGAAGTATAGGTTTTGCACCACGGTATATATAACTATGAACCACGATTCAGAGGTTAGTCATCCGTTACACGCATCTCGTGCTCATTAAGGGTAACGTAGTCTTTTTCCGTCTAAAAGTGATTTTTTGCGGTTGAAAATAAAAATAGGGTACTTTAGAGAATAAAATTTTGAAAAATGGGATCAACCCGCAATTTTTTTTCAAATTTTAACCGCAAAATTCTACCGTTCTTTTTCAAACGCAACTACTTTTCGAAATATGGTTCTGAAAATGTCATTATCTCATTCAACATCTTCGACAACACACTTTAGATTCGAAAATTACTATTGTAGCGAAACGAAACGGAGATAAATCTGTGTTGGGTTGAATGATTTTTCAGTAGGATGAAGGCGGAGGAGGATGGGGAAGAAGAAGGCTTACAACGGAGGAAATAAAAGAAAGAGGTAGAGGAAATTGTCTGGTTCATTATCATTTTGTGTCGCGATGCAAAAATGAATTAATAATATTTATGTATCGCGGTTCAAAAATTAATTCATTTAAAATTTGATACTGTGGTGCAACTTGAATTAGATTTATGTATCGCGGTTCAAAAATTAATTACTCACGGTAGATAAAAGTTGGTATCGCGGTGCAATCATAATAGACAATTAAACTATTGAACCGCGATGTAAAAATTAATGCAATAAAATTGATGAATCGTTGTGTAATAAGACTATACAATTAAACAATTGAACCGCGGTGCAAAAATTAAAGAAATAAAATCGATGAATCGTTGTTCAATAGTCAATGCATCGCGATTCATTTATGTAGCGTGACTCATGCTCATTAAGGGTATCACTATCTTTTCACATCAAAAAGTGTCTTTTTCCGGTTGAAAAAAAAAACGACACTGGAGCGATTGAAAACTTTGAAAGGTTGACCGACTGCAATTTTTCCATTGTATTTAGGGTGATAACCGCCCGGTACCTTTTTGTGAAATCCATGTTAATGAAAACTTGCGGGCCAGTCCACTTTTCAAAGTTTATAATTGTTACAGTCCCGCATTTTTTTCAAGCCGAAAAAGGACACTTTTGAGGTAAAAAAGATTACGAAGCCCTTAATGAGCATGATGCGCGCTATCGAAATGAATCGCGGTGCATTGACTGTAGAATCACAATTCATCAATTTTATTTCATTAATTTTTGCACCGTAGTTCAATAGTTTATTTTGCCTAGCCCTATAGCATTGCGATTCATCAATTTTATTGTATTAATTTTTGCACCACGTTTCAAAAGTTATTTGGTTAGTCCTATTACACCGCGATTCATCAATTTTATTACATTAATTTTTGCACCGCGGTTCAATAGTTTAATTGTCTAGTCCTATTGTACCGTGATTAATCAATTTTATTGCATTAAATTTTGCACCGCAGTTCAACAATTTAATTGCCTAGTCTAATTGCACAGCGGTACCAACTTTTATGTACTGTGATGAATTAATTTTTGAACCGCAATACATATTGCACCGTGGTATCAACTTTTATGTACCGCAATGAATTAATTTTTAAACCATGATACATAAAATATTATCTTATCCAGGCCAGTTTGCACTACGATACAAAATCATAAAGAACCAGACCACGTCCTCCACCTGCTTCTTCTATCTCCTCCGTCATACGCCTTTTTCTTTCTCCTCCTTCTCTGCCTTCGTCCCAACTGAAAAATCCTTCAACTCAACACAGATCTATTACATTTTTGTATTTCATGAATCAAAAAAACCGTTTTTTTGGGCGTGCCCCACCCCGACTTGGATCCGTCGATCCTCATTTCGTTGGCCAACAATGATAATTTTTTAATTCAAAGTATGTTGCTAGAGCTGTTAAAGGAAATGACGACATTTCGAAAAACGGTCTTTTGTGATTAAAAAAAAAGAACGGCGTACCGGATGGGTTAGAAACTTTAAAAAAAGAGACCGACCAGAATTGTACCCAAATGTTAACCACTCCAGTTCAACATAATATTATTTAAACGGTAAAATATATTTTTGGGGGCAACAATGACGAAGATACCCTTAATGAAGAAAATGCGCGTAGACAAAGCCACTGCCCAAATTTGTGCATCGTTATAAAAAAAATTGGGCATCGCAACACAAAAATCCTCTCCCAAATTTGGGCATCACACTACAAAAACTGGACATCGGTAATTAATCTTGGGCATTGGTAAGTCGACAGCAAAAAACGACAATGTAGATATAGAAGACCAGCCAACGACGCCTTTAGTGCCTCGTATGAGACATGTACATGGAGGATCATCAAAGTTTGATCAAGAGAGAAGAGGCAGCAGGGCATCATTTCGAGATCACCTGCAACAACATATTCGCCATTCAACACCACTACGACCACCCTTACTTAATATTTTGGTCATCAACGCACCCATTCCACCACCAAAGAAAGACAGGAGAAACCGCCATTCAACATGTTACAAATGTATTTGTTTGTCAATTAGCCTCCTCATCATCTTACTCATTATTATGAGAGCAACTATTGGTATTCTTTACCTCGCGTTCAAACCAAAAATCCTACAGTACTCAATCGACAACCTTCGACGCCTACATTGAAACCTTAGATGCCCACATTAAAATCTACGACACCCACATCGAAACCTCCGACGCCCACATCGAAAACAGTAACAGGGCGTCGAAATAAGTGATGTGGGCGTCATGATGTGGGCGTCAGAATGTGTGATGCGAGCATCGATGCAGACACCCCAAATACGTACCCTTAATTTATAATGTCCTGTAAAATATTAACACAAATTAAAAATGGACTAAAAGTTACTTCTAGAACGTTTCAGGGGGGAATTGAAAGATTTTTCAAAGGAAAACAATTCCGGGCGCCGCGCCCAGATATGTATGTGTCGTGCCCAAATGTGTTTGTGCAGCTCCCCTAATTGTTTTACATGCCGCTGCTCATCGTCACTGCTCACATCCTTCGATCACCACTGCTAGGGCTGTCAAATAGGGCAAAAGCCCATGGGCATTCCCGCCCCGCCACCTATTGGGTTGGACTGGTGGATTTGATGATCGTTTGGATGCGGGCTTTTCGAGATTTTCCCGCACGGGCTGCGGTCTTTTGCGGGGCGGCGGACGGGCAACCCGATCTTTATGGACTCTAGGCTTCTGGCTTATAAGTTATAAGTTATAGTAATTCTTAGCATTGCACATTTAAGCAGCCCAACTACCCAAGCCCATTTCCATCTAACTTAGGGTTAAGACTTAGTACTCTCACTCTCAAACTCAGTCTCTCTATCTCATCAAAAAGACAAAAATCAAAATTGAAAATTCTCACTCTCTCAGTCTCTCTCTCACGCACGACGGCTTTCTTCCTCTAGCCGTCCAGCAATTACGCCGACTTTCTCAACAGTCAACTCTCATCTCAGCGATAGTACAGGGAAAAACAATAATGAAATCAAATACAAAATTGAAATAGTTGAAAAGGTTACTGCTTGTATTGTAATACTCCAGGTAGACTTTAAGTCTGCTGGCAGACTTCAAGTCTGCTGGTGAACTTCAATTCTGCAGGTAGACTTTAAGTCTGCTGGTGAAGGTTTGCAGGTAGACTTCAAGTCTACCAGTGGACTTCTACAGGTAGACTTCAGGTGTGCAGGTAGACTTCAGGTGTGCAGGAAGACTTCAAGTGTGCAGGAAGACTTTAGGTGTACAGGAAGACTTCAGGGCTGTAGGAAGACTTCAAATCTGAGGCCTGTGTCACACACAGTTTTCTTAAAACAGATTCATCCCTTCCCGTCTGTGCTTGGAAGCTCTAATGGACGTCTGTCTCCCAGGATACAACGAAGACACCGGAGAAACCTTTAGCACTAAGGATTTCGGCGAATCGAATTTGTGCCTGACTTTATCACCAATAAGAAAACATGAGGCCAAATGAATTCGCTCAACGATATGCAGAATGCAGAGGAGAAATGGAGATTGTTCTTGACTGTGTTCAATCATATTTTTTCGTATGCTCTGTAATTGTAGAAATAAACTCCTTTTATAGGAGTGGACAAGAGACTAATTAAATAACCACATTGATGATGAAATAAATCCATCATTAATAAACGTGGGTTGGTCTGAACAGACAAATTTGGTCCGACATTCGTGTCCGGTGGGGCACGCGCACATAATGCGGTATCGAAGGCTAAAGCTGGACCATGATTTGCACCCCTAGCGTCTTGGCGAGAGAGAGCCTCTATTCTATACAAGCTTGCCCTTATCACATAAGGTACTTGTATATAAACCACTCATGTTTTTGTTAATCTTCCAATGTGCGATAAACTCACTTCCAACAACCATACTTTAATCAATCATAACTTATTCATTCAAACACCAAATTGGACAAATAAATATATGATTTCAATGTTCTCACGGAGTAGAACACGATTCCACAATTACCCTTGTCATTACACAAACGACATGTAAAGAAATCCGTGCCACAAAATTGCACAATTTCATTATTTAAACACAATTTTCCAACACTTTCACCCCCAAAAGTGTCCTTTAGCGGTTAAAAACAAAAATGTCGGACTTTTGCGGTTGAAAACTGTTGGAAAGGGACCGACCCGATTATCACCCTTTATTTAAATCGGAAAAGGATAATTTTGGGATGAAAAAAAATTGTGATACTGTTTATGAACCGAATGCACGCTACAGATCAATATGTGCACTACGATGCATCAATTTAAATTACCTATTGTCATCCTTCACATCATCTGTCTTTTTCTTCATCTTCCTCCGTCGTAAGCCTTCTTCTTTCTCCTCTTCCCCCGCCTTCATCTCTACTGAAAAATCATTCAACTCAGTCCATGTCTATTCACGTATCGTACTTAAGGACTCAGAAAAAATTGTTTACCTTTTAGAGGCGTTGCCCCCTCGGTCCCAGCGACCTGATCGAGCAGATAGATCCCTGTTTCGTTGCCGCAACAAATATTGGCAGAGTTGTGGAATGAGCCGTTTTGGGCATTTTATGAACAAAATTTTGAAAATAGACTTTAGTTGTTGAAAAAAAATAGAGGAGTTGGGCGAATAAATATTTGGGAAAAGGTATCGACCATCAATTTCCCCTTAAATTATTGACCCGATTCAATTGTAATCTACTCTCTCCGTTCTTTGATTCGGTACACCGTTAAAAATAATAATTGAATGTATTATTAATATTTGTGTAGCATAAAGTTTCCTTTAATGGTCTTGTGCATGTAGCCATAATTATTGTATGTTGAAAAAATATGGTAAAGTATATGGTAAAAGTGTTTTTTTTAAAAGAAATATTTGAAAGAGGATAATTTTTTTGAAACAGACAAAAAAGAAAATGAAGACATTAAAAAAACCGGATGGAGTATTACCTTATTAAGTGGGTTTAGTTAGATTATTAAATTAAATAAATTGAATTATAATTCAAAAAATTAGAATAACACTCGTCTTATAAACAATACAAGAAATGCCCCTGTACGATGCACGACTTCAATATTAATCTATATTAATGCAAAAAAATAAATATAGTGACTACAATGTATCAAAATTAAATATATAATTAAAATTTAACGATAAAAAAATTAATTTGATAGGTGAAAATTACTTTAATGAATAGAAAATAGCAAACCCACATGAAAGGAGAAATTGATTTGAAATATAACATGCTTTTGTAAATAACCGTCAACACTGTAATGTTGAAACTCAGTATTTTCTGCAAAATAATGTATATATGATAGTTCAATTAAAAATTTATACACAAAAAAAAAAGAGAGAACACAATCTATATAGGACATGTGAGTAAAATTGATTATCATATATCAACCATTAAAAGATTAAAATCTTATGAGTCAAATATATCCTTTAACTCAATCCATAGTTTTTAGTAGGAGTGGCAAATCGGTCGTGCTGTACCGTTATCGGGTCAACACGATAATAGCACGACAAGATAAGCACGAACACGAATACGATAAGCTTACTGTGTTTAATATTAAAACTCGAATACTACACGATAAAAAAACGAAGAGCACGGTACGACACGATAAGCAAAAAAAACACAATTTATTTAGTCAGGCCCGTTAAGCAATTTAAGTCCAATAAACATAATAAAATATATAATTTTGATTTTTTAATACATATTTTGAAAATTTAAATAGTGAAGTAGTTTAAAAGTCATAAATGTTCAAATGATAAAATTATGAAATAATCATGAAAATAGTTCAAAAGAAGTGAACAATCCCTGGTAAATTTTAAAAATTATATTTTAAAAACATATATATTTTAATTATCGTTTCTTACTGTGCTTATCAAATCAGCCCGATATCAATCCATTTTTTTATTGCGCCTTATCGTGTTGGCTCTATAATGGCCCAAACCCAATAAGATCCAGCTCAAACCCTATAATTTCGTGTCGTGTTCGTGTCTGCCAATCGTGTCGTGCCTCAAATTGCTACCCCTAGTTTTTAGAGGGTTAATTGCATAAAAAACTTAACCTATTTTAGTTTTTTTTTTTTCGTGTTGAACCATGTGTTGTTTTTTTTTTTGCATGTAAAACCTCAACCCAACTTTTTTTTCTAATTAAAACCTTCCGTAAAAAACTGGTTAGTTTTTGTAACGGGAAGGTGACTGGACATCCCAGTGGCATCTTACGTGGACTGGGTGAGAGAGCTCATGTCCATGTCATTCTTCCTGCCAAAAACGATTTTATTATAAGCCTTGTCCTATTTTGAAATTTCAAAAACAACCCAATCTTTGTCCAGATATTTTCACAAATTTGAATTCAATACAAATCACATACAATTTTTAAATTTTCAAAATGAACCCTGACTGTTTTGACCATTTTATCTTTAAATTTTTTTTTTGCTTAATTTAATGATAAAATCACATGCACTTGGTGTGAGGTTCCCGGGGTGCGACCCGCGCCCCGCGCGCCCTTGGATAGGGGTGCGCGTACGTGCGGATGCGGAACACCACTGCTCTCGTTCCACCCTCCCTTGTTTAGGGGAAGACGAAATCCATAGTGCGAGAGGAGTGCTGTCTATGTTAGCAGGTTGGAATGTGCCTCGGTTGCCTTGAGTGGATTTTGTATCCAAAATGGGAACTAAAGGTTTCCTCATGTCAGGTTATCCCTTATTTCGGGGATAACAGGATATGAGAATGCACTACCTTTCCATTCTCATTCTCCCCTTTTATCTTTCAGGGGAAAATAGAGAAGTGCAAGAAAAGATATTGCGGCGTCCCCACTTATGGATTTATTAAAATAGCCTTATGGCCCAATCGATCGCTATGGGAGCTATGGGTTTCCCGCATCAAGTTATCCCTTGTTTAGGGGATACCAGATATGGGAATACATCACCCCTCCATTCCCGTGTATCTCCCTTTTTAGGGAGAACAGAAAGTGCAAAGAGGGAATGTTGCGAGGCCCCACCTGGATCTGAAAGTTTTAGAGTCGCCACCTTTATTTTAAGGCAAAAATAAAGGAAAACCGAAAAGAAAACCGAGATTTTAGAAGCGGGTTCGGAGGCTAAGTTACGAGTTGGGAAGGTGCTAGGCACCCAACTCGCCTTTCGATCTCAAAAGTTTTTGGTCAAGTATGCTCATTGTTATATTTATCTAGCAAATAAATAAGGTCTTATTTTGACAAGGGAAATTTAAACAGATACATTGGTGGCTACATTATTTACTGACTCGCACTGCCTCCTTCCAATAATTACAAACATATTTAAGAATATTTGGCCATTATAACGGCTCTTTTACATAATATTTCCTAATCTAATCCGGCAAAGCACAACGGCTTATATTGGCTACATTACCGGATTTAAATAACAATTTTTGAAAATAAATAAAAGACGTAAAATGTAAATAAAAATAACAACGCTCTTAAAGGTTTTACCTTTAGAGCTGGTGTGCTCGCCTCTGTCCTCCCTGAGAGGGAGTCTTTTGTTGTGTGTGTGTGTGTTGTTGTGTTGTTTTTTGAAGTGTGGGCTTATCAACTCGCAGAGTGACGCTTTATTTGGGTAGGTTTTGGCCTTTTGGTTGAGCGGAACCTAGACTTAATTTATTGATTTTAGCTCGTTACTCCGCAGTAATCGGCTTTTACTTTGGGATTTTTGGACTGGGATTTGAGGTGGATACCTAACAACTAGGCTAGGGATCACTTATAACCTATGGGTTTTGATTTGGCGTAGTTTGGACGGGGTTTGGAGATTATAGGGGCTTCCACTCACCTATCTCGCACCTCTCGCACTAATCAGATCGAAAGGAATCGCAGCAGAGCCGCGATTTTTCTATCGCAGAATGAACAACCGAAATGAGAGGCCGGGGTCTCTATTTATAGTAGAGACCGAGGACACGCGTGTGGAATTTCTTCGATTTGTTCTTTTTTGCATTGGCCGCTTGTACCTTTGCGCTTTCAGACTTGTACTTATTTGATCTGAGAGAGACGCACAGGAAACCCCATGGTGCGGCCAAGGTATACCTTGGTGCGGCACCATGGGTGCTATTGGCGGCACCAAGCTCCTTTTGGAGTTTCAAAATTTGTCACTTTCCCCTCAGCTTCACTGCTTCACAAGATCCTCGCTTCCTTTCGCATTTTTGACTCCTCGCAACTTGACATTCGTTAAGTTTTAACAGCTTCTTGATATTTTATGTCACCACATACCAGGGGTACGAAATTGGGTGTCTACAGAGCCCCTCAACGATGGAGTCTACTGCAACCTTAAGGCTTACCGAGTAGACTAACATCGTTGATAAACAAGAGACTCTCCAATTTCGTTCAATTAAGAACGGAGAATGCAATTGGTAGCAAGTATAATGCACAGGAACATGCTATCCAAACTCTATAACCTAGACATTTTTAGTCGGTTATAAAAAGTTATCGCAGGTTTTAAGCAGATGTGAATTTAATGTGCTCGATGGTCTGACCTACTAATGTAGGTCGCCTACGTATTCCCTATTAAAGGAAATCGACCAAGCGTAGTTCAAAGCCAAAACCCTAAACTACAACTAAAGTGAGGATGTCATGTTCTTCTGCCAAACCCGATTTTTGTGTTTTCAAAAGCAAGATTCTTCCTGGTCCGAAACCGTTGTCAAATACTGGTATGAAGATTTGAATGTTTTTCTTTCTTACCACCTTTCAACCGGTCAATACCTTGTAGTTGAAACGTGTTAAGAAGAATTTTCTAATTATGTCCGGCCTTGATCGCCGCCTTGTTTCCGACATTAACCCGAAAACTTTCAAATATCCGTAAAATTGTGCTTGACTAAAGATCCATCGCCGAGCACCGCGAATTGTTGTTACCACAATTTCAACCTGGCCAATACCTTGTAGTTGAAATGTGTTAAGAAGAATTTTCTAAGTATGTCTGGCCTTGATCGCCGTCTTGTTTCCGACATATCCCTAAAATTTTCGATATCCGTAAAATTGTGCTTGACTAAAGATCTATCGCCGAGCACGGCGAATTGATCATTCTTCAAGTATTTTCGAAAATTGTGAAGTGGAAAATATTCTTTTTCCTTCCTCTTCTTCTTCTTCTCCCTCGTTTTTTTGTTTTTTTTAAATATTCCTCTTTTTTTTTGTTTTTGAAATATTCCTCTTTTTTGTGTTTTTGAAATATTCCTCTTTTTTTTTGTGTTTTTGAAATATTCCTCTTTTTTTTTTTTTTTTTGAAATCAAAACTCAATTTAAAGAAGAGTTTTTTTTATTTGAAAATAAAAACAAATTTTCAAATTTTTTTTTCTAAAAGGAAATTATTCTAAAGTCGTAGGAATATCAGACTGACTTACCTTTTTGCACCCGGTGGTCGCCGCGCAGGTTCGGCCGATTCTCATTTGCCACTCTTGCTAGGAATTTATTCTCTTTTTTTTTCGATTGTGATGGTCGACCCACCGATGTAGGCGCCTCGCCTACGTATCCTTTTTCATGAATCCGACCAAACGTAGTTCTACCGATGTCGAATTTTTCTTGCTCATTTTTTTTTCTTTTTCTTTTCTTTTGATTTTTCTTTCTTTCTTTTCTTTTCTTTCTTTTTCTTTTTTTCTTTTTTTTTTCTTTTTTTTTTTTTTTCTTTTTTTTTTTTCTTTGGATGTTTTTTTTTGATCTGGGAAGTCATTTCCTTTTTGTCCCTTGGTGAATGGTCGCAAATTTTGGTTAACAAGACTAACTTTGTTAACTTTCTCATAGGCTCTGTGGACCATTTTGAAACTTTGAAACTCGAGGACTTGAGTGCAAGAATCGCAGTTTAAACTTTGAGGGGAAAAGGAAACTTCCCCTTTTTCCTCCCTAATATGATGACGAGAGTTGAGAAAGGAGCCATCGCCTCTTTCCTTTCTTTCATTTCTTTTCCCTCGCTTCATCGCTTGTTATCGCCCCGCTTTTCTCTCTTTTTTTTTTATTTTCTTCATTTTTGCTCCTTTCTCGATTTTCTTCCGCCAATTTCAAAGTTGTTTTACTTAGCAGATGGCTTCTTCTTCACGATCCAGAAGGGAAAAGCACCGATGCGCCTGTAATCTGGTGGTAGGAGAGGGAACCTCCTAGCTTGGTTCGAACCGCCAATTATACGTATTCCAAGGATGATTGGGGCAACCTTTCAACGAGATCGGACACCCACGTGTCCAATCTTCCCTTAACCACCAGAAGATTTCTTCTTTCTAGCAATTTTCCTGGCTATTTTTAGATCCGCTAAATTCCTCGTGACTGCTTGGGACTTTGGAGCACTTTTGACTTTGTTAGTGATGCATATGCATGTCCTATTTATGCCTAAATGATGTAATTGAGTGATAATGTATGTAATTTTATGATTTATTTTTGCGATGCATGATTTGAAATAGTGGTCACTATTTGACCCTACTATGCATGATTTATGTTCTAAATGCAAATGAGGCTATATGATGCATGTTTTATATTAAATCACATTTTTGCATGCAATAGAATTGCGAAACGGAATATTCGAGTATAAATTTAATTTTTCCGAGAACACTTTTGGGCATATTTTCGGATAAAAATGGGACAAAACATATATTTTTCATGCCCTTAGATTTATTTTCCTAAGCATGCAAATGCCGCAGGGTATAGTAAATACCACAAAGATATTTATTTTGATGATTGGTGATACTTTACCTTCTTTGTCGTACCTCTATGGCGCCTTATTGGACAAATGAAATGCACAATATGAATGCATGAATTATTTTATTTGATACGATGCAATGTAGAATAAGTATGAGATGATGCATGAATTTTTCACATTTTATTATGCACATGACAAATGCAGGTTATAATATGTACGTTAAGATGCAAAATTAATTATATATATGAATTGTTTGTTTTTTTTTTTTTTATGAATGGAATTTTGAAAGAAGAATGATTTTTATGTACATGTAAATTTATGCACATGTATGAAAATAGTATGTGACAATTTAAAGAATTATTTTTTTTTTTTTTTATGAACAAGATTTTTTTTTATTATTATTTTTTTTTTTAAAAAAAATTATTGTAAAAATCATGAAGTATAAGACATGCGATATGTTCATTATTTATTTTAAGAACTGTATAGAAAAGGAGATAAGGGTAGGAAACTTACCTTTTTTTTTTTCTTTCAGTTCGCAGAAGTTTGATAGGTTCGGCATATCATATGGTGATGTAGATGACATTTTTAACATGTTACCCAAAGCCGCACAATTGCCGGTAGGGGCTCCTGGCTTCAAAGACCTTCTTGCACTCCTTACTCATTTTACCAGCCTTCCTCCCTATCTTCGACGTAGCTCGATCTCTCGTGGGACACCACCCACACTTTTCATTTCACTGGGAGGCAACCATGACCCCTTGTGATTTCGCTGCTATTACAGAATCCCTACCAAAGATGGGGAGACCTTGGCTCGATTTTACTCTCCGACATCGCAGGAGGAGATCGTGACCTCCTCGGGCTTCGAGCCTCGCTCAAATCGCTTCGATGAGATTTATATTAGCTGCTCGACATCTGGCTTTAATAATGCCAGTACCACCGATGATGAGGCCGCTATTACCGAAAGTAGCCCGAGCTTTTTTTTTTTCTTCCTTGGCTCATCACTTTTGCTAATTCTTCTGCCACCCCGAGGGCCTCCGTCTTGGCTTGCCTTACTGACTTTGATCGGATCCCCGCTATGATTGGGGACAGCCGGTTTGGTCGAGTTATATGCTTCCATGGACGTAGCCAGCCGAATGATTCATCGACCCCGAATGGGTTTGCCCCTGGGCTGGGAGGTACATGCCTTTTCCCCGCTTTTTTCATTCATTTTTTTTTCATCATTTTTTATCTTTTTTTTTGACAACATATTTATTTATTTTTTTTTTCTTTTTTTTTTTATTTATTTTTTTTTTTTTTGTGCGTGTCCGGGCTTTTTTCATTCTCGATACGGGCGCCTCATCCAATTGTCTACTAGCCTCCGATGTGTCCAAGTATGTTGACAAGAACAGGTCGATTTGAGCAACGACGGTGGTTGCAAAACCGTGGAAGAGTGCCGAGCGAATTGTTGGCTCCGCCCCGGCTCGCATTTTCTTCCTCGGAAGGCCTCGAGGGACATTATCATACTACTCGACGTGCTCACCGCCGGCCGGATATTGATGGTTTCCATCATGGTGGACTCTTTTCATGGGCGAAGGTGAATCGCCACACTCAATATTTTCTAATGGCTCCAGTGGTGCCTCCTCTCCTCGCTGGGTGATAGAGCCCGAGCGAGCCTCGACGGGTTCAATGCTGAGGAAATACCTGCCTCGCGATGATTATCCTGATGTCATACGAGGATTTCGAGATTGAGCCGCATCCCTCCTCCTCGCTCCCTGCAGCCCAGCGGCATTCTCGATGCTACCGTGCCCGGTCATCCATTACACGCCGCCTCGACGAACCCGATGTTCACAGTGAGCCCGATGATATTTCCTCTACTTTTCAAGACGACAAGGGCGTGGATTAGTAGAGCGTGTTCTTCCGCATGTCGAGATCCCTGAGGAGCG
>CM028377.1:177884960-177910887 GCA_013146195.2 Codonopsis lanceolata
ACCCGGTTTTGTCATCTCTATCTTCTTAAAAAGTAAAGTTGAAGCCTTCAAGCTTTTAAACTTTACAAAACGGTCGAGAATCAACTTTCAAAGAAGATAAAAATTCTAAGTCTCGATCGAGGAAGCGAATATGTTTTTCCTTCAAAGACTTCAGGCCGACTCACGGGATTATTCACAAAGTTACACCCCCATATAGCCCACAATCCAATGGGATTGCCGAAAGAAAAATCGAACCTTAAAGGAAATGATGAATGCATTATTGCTTCAATCCGGCTACCCGACGAAATGGGGGAGGAAGCTCACCGCCAATTACTTGTTAAACAAGCTTCCCACAAGAAATTGGACAAACGCCCTATGAATTATGGCATGGTCGAAACCATCCTACAAATACCAAAGTGTGGGGGTGCTAGCTAAAGTAGCTGTCCCACCACCTAAAAAGGTTAAAATCGGTTCCAAAACCGTGGATTGTACTTTTATTGGTTATGCAACCCATAGCCGCTATTGGTTTTAGTCCATAAATCTGATAATCCGAAATCGAGGTGAATACCGTTATGGAATCAAGAAATGCCACGTTTTTTGAAGCTATCTTTCCTCTAAAAGATGATACTTCAAGAAAACGCCATTTCCTGGTCAATTGACGAACAAGATAACACCTCGCCAAGCAATAGTCCCTATGGCTATTGATCAAGGTATTCATCAAGATGAAGACATTGATGAACCTCGTCGGCAAGCGAGCTTCGCACGAGTAAGACCTTTGGACCAGACTTTGTGACCACGCTTCTCGTGGATAATGAACCACGCACGCTCAAGGAAGCAATGTCTACTCCCGAGGCTCCACAATGGAAGGAAGCCGCCAACGGCGAAATATCTTCCATTATGCAAACCACACCTGGGAGCTCGCCGACCTTCCCAAAGGTTGCAAACCCCTAGGGTGTAAATGGGTCTTCAAACAAAATTGAAAATTGAAACCCGATGGGTCCATTGATAACAACAAGGCCTGGCTGCGCCAATTAGTCGGTTTTAATCAAAAGAAGGTGTTGATTATTTTGACACCTATGCTCCAAGCATTTCGAATTACTTCAATTCCGCCTTACTACCGATTGCTTTTCGCACTACACGGTCTCGAGATACATCAAATGGATGTCAAGACCGCTTCTCAACGGTGAACTTGAAGAAGAAATTTATATGAAACACCGCCTGTAAGGCTTTATTGCTCCGCAATGAAACTAAGGTCTGCCGACGACCGTCAAGTCTTTATACGGTCTAAAGCAAGCACCAAACAATGGCATAAACGCTTTTGATGACGTTATACTTGCTAATGGCTTCAAGACTAATGAATGTGACAAGTGTGTATACGCTTAAGAATACACAACAAGGTTACATCATTATCTGTCTTTACGTTGATGACATGTTAATTATTGGTAGCAATAATAACATGATCAAAGACACCAAAAAGATGTTGGCCGCGATTCGACATGAAAGATTTAGGGTTAGGCGATGTCATCCTAGGTATTAAAATATCTAGAACATCCGAGGAGATAGTTTTATCACAATCTCATTATATTGAGAAACTGCTAGAGAAATTTAGCAACGGTGATACAAGCATTGCTAAGACTCCAATCGACTCTAACTTTCATCTCAAAAGAACCTACACGAGGCGTATCTCAAATTGAATACTCTCGAATCATTGGAAGTCTTATGTATCTTACTTAACCGCACGCGCCACGACCTCGCGCAAGTTAACCGATTGAGTCGGTTTACAAGGTAATCCGGCCCCGATCAATGGAAAGCCATTGTAAGGACTCTTAGATATCTTCGATACACTAAGGACTACGGGTTGCATTACTCCAAGTATCCGGCAGTTATTGAAGGATACAGTGATGCTAATTGGATTTCTGATACTAACGACTCCAAGTCAACAAATGGATTGTATTCACTTGGTGGCGGTGCCATTGCATGGAAATCTTCCAAAGCAGACTTGCATTGCAAGGTCTACTATGGAATCGAAATTTATCGCCTTAGATAAAGCATTTGAAGAAGCCGAATGGTTACGTAACTTCCTTGAAAATATTCCAAAGATGGCCACAACCATTTGCATCCATTGCGACGATCAAGCCGCAATTGGAAGGGCACAAAATAACATGTATAATGGTAAGTCCCGCCATATAAGGCGGCGACACAATACCATTAGGCAACTACTCTCCAATGGCGTGATCACCATCGATTATATTCGATCTAAGGACAACTTAGCGGATCCATTAACTAAAGGATTGTCGGAGAGTTAGTATGCAGCTTCATCGAAGGGAATGAGTCTCAAGCCTATGAAATAAAGAGAACCTTTAGCGGAAAACCCCACCTAGTTGATTGGCAACCCCATGGTCAGGTTCAAAGGACAACCAAACTAATTGATCTCACCGTTAACACTAATGGACTCACACTCCTACTCATTCCTATGGTGAAAACACTAGTGTTACCCGTCACGGTTTAGGATAAGCAACTGCTTTTAATGATTCTTGTGACTTGATTTGATCAAGCGGAGTGCGACAGATACACCCTTATAAGAAATCACCTATGTGAATGTAAGATCGGCCGATCTTATGGAAATTTCGAGGCAAAATTTTCTAACAACATTCACGGAACCGAAGCGTTCGGGGCAAAATGAACACAACGTAGAATCAAACGTTGTTTGAGGGCGCTATGTGAATACTATTGTCTTGGTTGACATCAAACACCGGTCGGTTCAAGACACACCGCCACTGATTAGTAAGTCTTCCGATAGTAACTCATAAGGAAAGGTTCAAAGCCAAAAGCCACCTCTTCCACTCTAGCTACTCTCGGTTGTATCTCTGTAAATATCAATATGTCATCAACTTACATGATATGTTATTCAATGTGGGGGATTGTTGGAAACTTGGTTTCCAATAGCTTGAATAAACTAAGTTATGTAAGTGTAAAATGTGGGAATCCCACATTGGGAACAAATGAAACAAGCTCTACCTTATAAGGTAGAGCTTTGAGCTTTACTTTCGGGCCCTTGGGCCACTACACTTTGTGTAGGGAGGAAGACCTACCTAGGTGTAGGTCCAAAACACAGTTTGGTTGGTTGGTTGGTCGGTTCGGACAAGCAATCAAGCTTGAAACACATATTTTTTGCCATTGAAAAATTCCCTTCTGCCCTACAGAGATTACAGCAACGGTTGCATTCGTTGGTGATTGAAGCATTGAAGATCTGCCATCATTCAATCACGGTAAGATCAATATCCTGGGAGGCTTCACTAGAATCACGCCGCATCAGAACAGCGCTTCAGTTTTTGTCTTAAGGACAGAGATATAATCTCGTTGATCTTAATACAAAAACCTACACTGCATTGCCAGACTAATATAACAATGTCTTGTATTGATACCTGCATAACTGCATTATATTCCTAAAATAAGAAAAGAAAAGAAAGGAAAGAGATTGGATTGTGGGATTCACACATATTGTTAAAATAAGAATAGAAAGGAAAAAGAAAAAAGAAAGAGAGAATAGAAAGGGAGAGAGAGAGGACAGAAGACGATATTTGATTCTGTTAGGACATTTTAGGAAAAAATAAAGAAAATAAATTTTTATGGTTTAAAACAAAAGGAAGGTACTTAATACAATTTTAAGAATTTGTACCTACCACAATTATTCCATGAATCAACTAAACGTGCAAACATGTACTACAATGTAGTACAAACACAGAGACAGTCCACATCACAACGACGTCTTACTTTAGAGAAAGGTAGGTCCAATTTGAATCGGAAAACTATTACAAGACGGCAAGCAAAAGATGAAGAAGTATCTTCTTCAATAAAGGGCCAGCACAAACTCTCTCTCGCCAACCTAAACTGACCAACGACTCCAACAACTCAGTTTCTAAATCTATTATTACATACACTTCTCACTATTTATAGTTTTCCAACAATCTATCTTCTCCTTCCTCACAAGGAAATATACAGAAACAGAGAGATGGCCATGTCAATCAGTTGTTGCTCTATTCCCTCCTCACGATCACGGCCTCCTTCTTCTAGCCCACTTTCCAAAAATGCTAACAGAAGTCAGCTTGCAAGGTAAACAATTTTTTACATAAACCCATATTATTTCACGCATTTTTATTGCATGAAGGGCTAGGTACCGTATATAATTCACGTATTATGATTTGATTGTGTATTTGGACTAAAACCTAACTCTGTTCATTCTGTATAAAGAGTTCACTATTTTATTTTTGGATGTTTTATTTAAATAGTCCAGTTTTAAAAATGAAGTTATAAAAATATCATTTTATTACTAATAAGTTACTAAAAAGTCAATTTGTTAAAAACGTTTAACTTTTAAACGGTGACTCTTTACCGAAAGGAATATTATTTTATGCATACATATTTTTGATAGTTTAGACGTGACGTAACGTGTGAATCAAATGAGGCTCTCTTCATTTAGTTCTGATATAAAAATGAAGGTATTTATGGGTTAAGAATTCTAAGTTTTTACTTTTAATGCAAAAGCATATCGGTCGAAAATAATAATATTAAATAAAGTGAAAGTCAAATCCGATGATCATGAGATTGTATTAATTAATGTATATAAAATTTGGTCAACTCATGATCAAGTTACTGCCCTATTACAAGATCGGCTACAAGCTGTCACGTTCAACCACCTTTCTTCCTTGTCCACATGCAAAATTTTGACTTCATTAAATCACGTAATATTGAACGTAAATCAGAACAAATGAAGAGATTATAAATCCTTTTTTTATGCTAACACTCTCTCGATCTTTTTGCAGACCTACGAGGGAAATTTTATGGAGGAACCAACGTATACTAGGAGGGATAGCATGTGTAATAATGAGTTTACAAACGGGTAATTTGATAGGAAATGAAGAAACCGCCATGGCTGCAGAAAATATGCAATCGATTGCAGCTTCAAAGGAGATGGCGACAAAGAGATGGAGTGATAAACGAAGATGTCCACCATGGCAGTTAAATTCATTAGAAACGATAGTGCCAGAAAATCTTCCAAGACCATCGTTCCACCGTAAATTGGAGACTGCTGGTTTTTCTAAAATCGCTCCGCCGATCAAAGTTACCACTGGAATTAGTAACAATTGTTTCTCTATGTAGATTGTAGGTCTCATATAGTTGTTCATATGATTTTATACGTTGTTAGTTGAATAGTTGGCATTAAGATTACTATGACAATAAGAAATATCTTGTTTGTCTATGAACAAGTTATCAAATACGTGTTGTACAATTTCAGACTAATAATACACAAGCCTTCATGGCGCATACGATTATGTGCAATTGACGTTTGTATTTTTTCAGACCCGCTATTTGTTAGTGGTTGAATTGTGAAAGAGTAAACTTTGTTTTACGTTTTAAGATCCGTAAGACGATTTCACCGAAAAATTACTATCATAGATTTTTTCTTTAATTTCCTTGCAACACAATGTGGCAATCCTCGTTGAATAATTTTGAGTACTAACAACATTTGGTACGAATTGCTATTTTCATTTAACTAGTGCCGATGTAACATGCAAATGCTTGTGTATAATTATAACTTTGATTTATTTCATTACTATAATATTATTATTAATTTTTTTTGGTTTGTTTTAAATTAATGTTATAATTATTTTTTTGTTAATTTTAGAAGAATAGTAGAAGTTGGTTGTAATTTTGTTGGTGCCTTGGTGGTAACTAATAATTAAAAGGCCAAATTGCTTTCTAGCCCCCAAAATTTTCACCAAATCCCAGTTTGCCACATAAACTAAGGTTTGTCCTATTTTAGCACTCAAGATTGTCATTTGTCTCAGTTTCCCCCTTTCCATGAGGGGCGTTAGAAATGGTAACAGAAAAAGGCATGTGCATGTCACGTGAAAGCTATTTTGGTACTTTCAATATTTAGTTTTAATTTTTTCTTTAATTCTCTCTTTCACATTCACGTTCTCACTCTATGTTATATATATATATATATATATATATATATATATATATATATATATATATATCTCGTTTGAATCTCACCCAAATACATAATTGATAGATTCCTTCTTTTCCACCATCGACACACTGTCGCTCCCCTACCACCCCAAAAACTTCATAACCTGCTTGCTCATTTGCAGTGAACTCCACCTCCGTCGTCCCCCTTCTGCTTCCATTTTTGATGACTCCAATTTTGCTTCCTGGTCAGGATCATATCATATTCCTCCTCTTGAAAAGGATTTGCCCTCAAATCCACTCTTGGTCGGTCATTAAAGTGTCATTTGATTCGAACTTGAGACTCATACCGTGGTCCATTATTCCAACCCTTTTTCCCTGAATCAAACACCTCATTGTCCTGAACACTTAACAAAACTTTCTTACCCTTACTCCTAACTAGCATCCTCCTTTGGTCTTCATGCACTTGGATTGGCGTTAGAGGGTACGAGTGTGATTGGCTTCTGATTAAACATGAAGGAATATTTGTAGGTGAATCCATCATGCTTCACTTGACGATCATATTCCCATGACCTTCCAAGTAATAAATGGCTTCATTCATAGGAACCACATCACATAAGACTTCGTCCTCGTAGACTCCTATACGAAATGTCACAAGCACTTGTTTCTCCACATTCACTTCTCCACGATCATTCAACCATTGAAGTTTGTAAGGTTGGGGATGCCTTGATGTTGACAAACCCAACTTTTCCACCATGAGAGTGCTAGCGACGTTAGTACAACTACCTTCATCAATAATCACACTACAAACCTTGTCTTTGATGCGACACCGTGTGTGAAAGAGGTTATCACGCTGATCATATTCTTCCTCCTTAGCTTGCATATTCAACACGCGACAAGAAACCAAAGCCTTTAGATTTATAAAGCCCCCCCCCCCCCCGACTTCAATGCCTTCATGTTCATAATCTTCTTCTTCTACCACCTCATTGCCACGTAGCACCATAACCCGTTGATTGGCACACTTCGGACTTGAAACATTGAAACATTGCTTATCTTAGACTTGTTGCAACCAGGATTTTCGGCTTTCCCTTGGGACTCTTGCAAATCGTAGCCACTTTTGCCGGACTCAGCCGTTTTATGATCTTATCTTGTTGTTGCAGGAGTTGAACTACTTGGACGAGTGGTACTCCTCCTCCTTTGTTGTTGCTTTATCTTGACTGCCATGTGCACCATTTCACCCAAATCCTCATATTAGTGTAAATCAACAATATCTGCAATAGTATGATTCAAACTTGCCAGAAATCTTGTCATTGTTACTTTGACATCTTCACCCAAATTGGCCCTAGCAGTCAACATCTCCATCTCCTTGTGATAGTCTTCAACACTTTTTGAACCCTGTGTCAACTTCTGCAATTTATGTAGAACGCCCCGATAATAGTGGTTAGGAACAAACCGATGACGCACAAGACACTTCATTTCTTCCAATGTAGTAACCGCATGCATCCCAATTCTTCTCCTATCAGCTATCATTTGATCCCACCAGATACTAGCATAGTCCACGAACTTGGCAACAGCTAATTTGACTTTTCGCAATTCAGTGTAGGTATAACAATCAAATACTTTCTCGATTTTTCTTTCCCAATCAAAATACTCATCTGGATCACTTGACCCCTTAAAAACAGAAATCTTTAACTTAATTGTTCCCCAATTATTTTCCTCTCTCCTTGGAATCTCTCGCCTTCCTCTACCATGATTTTCTCCTAAACCAAGCTTATTAAATTCTTCATCTAATTGGTTACCTCTTTGAGCTCTACGTTCCGTAGGTTCCTCCCTTCGCCTATCCTCTTTAAGTCTATCAAATCTCTCATCTATTTGAGCAAACTCAACCTTAACATCTTCTACGTGAGCGAGCATCGCCTCCATAAATTGTGTCGGATTAACAGAAGGGACCCCTTTAGCTGGAGTTTCGTCGGTCATGGTGATTGTTGGTGATTCACTCCCTTGCGTATATATATGCACTCAAAGTCACGAATTTTTTTTTTTATAAATAACAAATCCTAGAACAATTAGGATTTCAAAAATTGAAAAACAACACGATTAAACAAGGATTGATGATCCAAGTTAACGACAACTAAAAGGAATAATAAAATCACAATAACAATTTTTTTAAGGCGTGAACAGTACCCCTGTGAACAGTACTAGTGACCGTGAACAGTAACAGTTTTTTTTTTTAATAGAAAACCCTAGCGGAAATTAGGGTTTAACAACTAGAAAGATAATACACAAAATTTAAGATAGAATGGAATTACCGTAACTAGGATTGCTCTGATACAAAATGATGAAAATACCCAAGATCTCCTAGAATGGTTTTAGGATGAATGACTCCGCGACCCAACGCCTTCGACATGATCGACGCGAACCTTGGAATTGTGAATGACGCGACAATTGGGATGATTCTCCAACTGATAAGTTGAATTCAATTATAAACAACAAATCCACGATGTTTATAATCCGAGCTTCCAATCTAGGACACTCAAATAAGAACACAATTTTCTAACCAGAAAATCAATTCAATTTTATTAATCAAAATTCCACCCCAAACAATGTTTAATAATGCCTTTATATAGGCTTACAAATAAATCCTAATTCTTGTAGGAAAAGAAAACTAAATAAAAGGAAACTCTTAAAACTTAAACTTTAGGAACAAGAAACCTAAATAAAAAGGAAACTAAAACCCTAAAAATACCCCAAGAAAAGCAAGTAAAAAGAAACCAAAAAAACGGCGACTTTTCGGACACCTTGCGGTCATGGCCTATAGCCCCTTGCGGCCGCAATCTCCACAGCGTCTCCAATTTTGCTTCAATTCCTGGTCAGGATCATATCAATTTTGTTTCAATTTTTTCTCTCTCTACATTCAAATCCATCCTACAGAGAGAAAGAAAGAGAGAATGAAGCTTAGAGAGAGAAAACAAGAGGTCTTTAATGGCAATGACGGTTTTTGTGGATTCAATGATAGATCTGGGTTGGTTTTGGATAAATCTGGTTCATAGCCATGGAAATGAACTCATCAAAGTTCGCGATTTTTGTGCTTGTGATATGCTAGTTTTGTGGTCCGACAAGCTCGTCGGAGTCCGCCATTGACCACGACGAACATCCCTGAAATTGAACCATCGGAGTTCGTTACCTACTTGCATGGGAAATCTTCAGAGCTGGATTTTGTGGGTGTTGTAATTGGTTTTACCACCTTGGAATCAAATGATTCTTGCCTGATTGCTTGAATTTTTTTTTTTTTTTTTTGGGAAGAAGGCTTGATGGGGAATCTGAGTTGGAAGATGACAAATTACTTCTTAATACTCACCACATTACCCCTCATGTTAGTCGTATCCATCAATCATTTCTTTCTTGGGTTTTCATCAATACCCTGATCGTAATTTTGTGTATTACAATGTATTTTTTGAGTTTGGTCGGGGGAATTAGTGTTTGATTTTCTTGAAAAAGTTTGATACTTCTTTCCATTCTCGGTTTTTATACTTTCTATTCAAACAATTTTGTGAAATTGGATTTAGCTGTTGATTTTGTGAAATTGGGTTTAGCTGTTGATTTTGCAAAATTGGGTTTAGCTGTTGACTTTGTGAAATTGTCGCAGCCATTCGTGGGCTTGTAAAATTGCCGCTCATAAAATCAACAGAGATTTTCCCAAATGTGCATTGCTATCAAGCCAATTGGAAAAAGACGAAAATAACCTGCACGTGGTCTTCCACGTGCGATTTAACGTCTTGATTCAAATGACAACAAACGGAAGGGGGTTAAATAAGACAAATGGCAATTTTGAGTGTTAAAATGGAACAAACATTAGTTTAGGTGACAAACTGAGATTTGGTAGAAACTTTGGGGGGTAAAAAATAATTTGACCTAATTAAAATTGTTGATAATTTTGATAATCTTAAATAACGTGACAAAACTTACTCCCTTTTTCCTGTTTAGTACATAAATATATACTTCATATGTTTCTAAAAAAGACTTCATCCTTTTGTTTTAATCGCTCTTAAAAAAATGTCCAACTTTATAATATTTCTATTTTTGAAAATTACTTTTACTATTTGAGTAGGTCCCTTGTAAGACAGTGTTACGGATCTTAATCCGTAAGCTATCCATGTTAAATGTGTTAAAAAATCAGAAACTACAGCGTCACCCCTCATATTTTATAAACGAAAATCATATCACTTTTTTTTTGCCTTAAATGATCACTTTTGTCTTTAAATGTGTCAATTTTAATCCCACAATGTGTAAGTGATCATTATTTATAAAAAATGTGTCATATGTAGTCCCTCAATGTGTAAGTCGTTATAAAATTGTGTCATTTTTTGACCTTAAATGTGTCACTTTTAGACCCTCAATATGTAAGTTATCCAAATTCGTCAAATTTTGTTAAGTGTTGCAAAGAAATTTAAGCTAACGGAGATTAACAGAGACTAACATAGGGACCATATCACAAATTCTGTGCGTACAGAGATTGTGACTCACGTTCGTACAAACAATAAGAGCACCACAACAATTAATGAAACTTTCAATTTCATTATTGTGGTGGTACGCTCACGGCGTGCCACGTGTCCTGCGTTAGATGATATTGGTTGAAGGCTTTCGTAAGATTCATTCCAAAGCCTTGAGCTGACCGCAAGATTTTGAAGCGGGTCTGAGTTGGGTTGCTCCACTCACCGCTTCCAACCCACTTTGCTTTTTCTTTTTGACCCGCTTTCTTGATGGATAACTCATTGTTTCTGTTAATGGGTTGCTCATACTCAAACCTAACTCAACACTATTTTCCTTCCTATTTGGGGCCCCGTCTTACAAATGACGATTTGACACAAATTTTCACCTTATTATTTTACCCTTAATTTGATTTTAACTTTAATTGATAGGTCAACTTTCACATGAGTAAATATTATTTGTGATGAGTCAATTTTTTTTCAAACTATATGTTGGGTAAAAATAGAGTACGTCTCTTATAACCCCATCTAATATATCTTATTTTGTAAGACGGAGCTCTACACTCTTATAGCTCAGCCTACCAACACAAGTTGGATCGGGTTAACGAGACATACAGAAAATACATGTGAAACATTATTTCCTAAGTTTTTGCCTTAAAACTATTGTATTTTTTTGGGCAAAATTTGAGCTGGTCCACTTTGATAAGTTTTTCAACCGCTACAGTATCCTATGCTTTTTTGACTGAATTTTTTTTTTTACTTTTTTGTGGTGAAAAAACTACGATACACATAATGAACATAAGACGTAAAACGAATCACTAACTGCGTGCATCGCGATGCATAAATTGATGCAGTGTGATACATAAATTAGATTAGGCAATTTAAAATTTTTTACAACGCGATGTATCAATTTATGCACCGCAATGCATCAATTTAAATGACCTAATCAAATTTATGCATCGCACTGCATCAATGTTTAATTACCTAATTCCATTGATGCATTGCGCTGCAAATCATTATGAAACCATACTTTCATCTACATTTTTTACATTACACAACAAACAAATTATTCAAATTTATATGCATCTTTCCTGTATCTCAAATCCAAATCGATGCATCACAATTCACAAATGAAATGATACATTGTGATTCAAATTGATACATCCAGATTCAAATAGGTGTCTAACATCGAAAAAAAATCCACAACAAACAAAACCCAAAAGTAAATCTATTTTGATTCACATAAACATAATGATGAAAACAAAGAAGAAGAACAACAACATGAAATTAATAAGTAAAAGAATGAGAAATGAGGGTGATGAAGAAACATCTATGTAGTGACTACCATTTTTATTCACCACCCAACTCCCAACTCTCTTTCCTCTTCTTATTTTTTTTTACGTTTTCGAACAGACGAATTTAACGACAAGAGAAAAGGAAAAGAGGAAAAAATTAAAAAAAAATTACAGCGTTCTCTTTTATGTTTTATCGGAATGATTTCCCATAAATTTATGAAAGTAACCATCAATTTTTCCTAATTTTTTTAGGAAAGAATTCCTAAAGTAATATACCAAATGATTTAGAAATTTCTGTACGACATGCACTACAATTACGATTTATTTAGTTTGGGCTTTGGAGAGGAGGGATTAGAACTAGAAGATGAATTGTAGTTGGATATGGGCCTGCCTTGTTGATGGTTACAATTTGGATCTTTATATCCTGTCTTGTAGGATACGCATTTGTAGGCCAATTCATCCATTTTATTTGGGCAAAATTCGGTCAGCTCCTTTTTCCATTCGGGCAGGTCCACTTTATAAAAATTTTAAGGCAAAACACACCTTTTGGCCGCTGTACATTTCAAAAAATTGCAATTAGGCCACTGAGACGTCAAAACTTTCGGGATGACCATTGTACCAGATCTAAAAATCAAATCGAAATCCATATCTAAACTTAGATCAAGTAAAGAAGGAAAACCAAAACATACTTACCCATCTAGTTGAATTGCCATAGGCAGGAGAGGCGTTAGGATGCATTACAAAATTGTTGACAGGATAACCAAAAGGGCCAGCTTGAGGGAGCAGGAGCCAGGGAGTTACGAGCGACGGCGGCACAAATTTTTCAGCCATAGGATTCAATTTCGACAGCATTTTCTCCAAATCCCTCATCTCTCGCTTAAACCCCTCGCCTCCGTCATCACCATGATGTCCAGTCATCATATGTTGTTGTTGATGCTGAAGAAGAAGACCCATCGGTACAACCTTATTCTGGTGGTGGTGGTGGTGGTCGTTCATTTGCGGCGGCGGCATAGTAGGCCGGAGTTCTATTCAGCGACTGCTTCAGGTCAAAAGACTGATTATTTGACCGAGGATTAATTGGGTTAGCCGCAGCACCGTTGGTCAAATGTGTGTACGATTTTGACTGATCGATTCCGTTTCGGGGGGAAATCAAATAGAAACCCTCTTCTGCCATTTTTTTGGCCACTGCTTCGTCTTCTGCCATGGCTACCCTCCCTCTGAGTCTGTATAAGCAACGGTGATGAAATCGAGATTCACATAGGTGAAATTTAGATATGGGTTTTTATTCTATTTTAGATCTCGGTTTCAATTTGATTTTAGGCGAAACCCAGATCTCTGTTTCAATTTGACTTGTCTTTTAATTTCATATCTGGACCAATTCCTCCGGCTTTTGGTTCTCTTTCTAGTCTCCTGCTCTTGAATTTATCCAACAATAGTCTCACTGCTTCTGTTCCTGCCCAGCTTGGTAACGTGTCCTAATTGGTTGAGCTCAATCTTGCCTTCAATTCTTTGTCGTGGTTGTTGCCAGATGAATTAGGAGGTGATGTGGCAAAATCCTCAGCTTGGGCCGTCTGTTCTGTGGGTAGGATATCTGGGCTTGAATCTGCTTCCTTGAACCTGGCTGAGAGCACAGAAAACCTGAGTGGAAGTGCAAGGCAGGGCCTCGCGAAACCCCTCCGGCGTGAGAGTAAGTATCGTGTATGAGAACAGAATACCAGAACTCAAGGAAGAAGCAGAGTGTATGAGAGCATGTACATTTGCGGTGTATGGCGGAGGAGTATTTATTGGCCCTTGTGTGGTTGAATCCGGGTAGGATTTGGTTTCTTTAGTCATCTTGTTCCATAAGGAGTGAAACTCTAGATTTCCTGGTGATATATGGCTGACCGCGTGATATCAGGAATAGATAAGACAAGTGTCCTGCCTACATATGGTAACCTCTGGCCGTGTCTTGGCGGGCAAGCCACTTGGTGTCTTCTGCTCGATAAGGACTGAGTGGGCAAGGCCCTACTCGCCTGCATGATAGATGATGTATCTGAGTTGATTATATTTCGAGGAGCCCACGATCGACACAGCGGGGCTGTGTCCCCAGTGGGTCGAGGAATGTCATATTTGCCGTTAGGTCGTTCCTCTTATGCTCGCTGGCTTGGGCCCTTGAGGCCCATGCTCGTGATCGGCACGTGATGGTGGCTCGTGCTCGCTCGTGACGATTTGGGCTAGCATATCGGTGGCCCCTAGCCGTGCTGGCGGTATTCATGCTCGGGCGGGAGGCGTCTTGAATGTTATGAGGTTGTTCGTAACCCGGGCTAGGACACTTATGAATTTTGGTGATGTCAATGATCGGGCTGAACTTCGTTGTGGAAGATTCTAGAACTCTGTGTAATTGCTAGACGAGGCGTATCAAGGAAGCCTCATCGCTGAGTGGTACTGTCGAGCGTGACGGGGCACGCGTGAACTCGCCGAGAAGAGACCGAGAAAACGGAGCGCGTTTCTCGAGCGGCGCATTAAATGCGCGTGTGTGGGCTATTGGCAACGCATTAGCCCTTTCATCTTCCGGCGCGGTCTCCCAGGTTCCCTCGCCTATTTAATCCGGCTGCTTCTTCCATTTGACTCTTTACGTTCCTTGGAGATTTCTTAGAGAGAGAAAAGAGAGTAGAGAGAGAAGCTCTGCTTTTTCTTGGCCGTTCCCCCGAGATTGCTTCAAGTCACCGGTGGTGTTGCCGTTTGAACATCGATTTCACGGCATATTCCCTTCAAGAAATTAACAAGAAGTCTCATGATCTCGGTTTACGCTTTCGTGTGCTTGCTCTTATGATATTCACATTTCTGGGCACGATTTTCCTTTATTTTTCTGCCTTCTACATTTTCTGGGTTGCCTTGAATAGATTAGGATAGTCCCTAGGCTGAGATCGAGGAGAGTCCCAATTGTGTCTTGTCTGCTAGGCGGGCAAGGCCCCTTGGATTTACCTAGACTTAGGGTTTTTCCTCTTTCTTAGTGATTGCTTCTTTCTATGAGTAGGATCTGACCATGCTTTTCCTCGATCTCTGTAGATGTCTGACGGAGATTTTTCTGAAAATGACCGAGAAAGAGTTCGGCTACGGTGGGCGAGACGATCCATCGAGCGCTGAGAGATCCCCGATCCATCGATGTAGTGTTGAGGGGTGATGAGTCCGGTGGTGAGGTTGTAGGCGGCCGACTGTATCAGTCAGTGGGACCCAGAGGCCCATGTGCCCGTGATTACTCTATCCGCTTCCAGCTTGTCCGAGGGGGAAGTGGAACAAGGTCGCTTGGCTTCCGGCGGGCAGGGCCACGCTCAGTTGGCCGAACAAGAAGGACTCTTACCCGAAACGAGGGTTGATGTTGTATTGCCCAGGGCACGGGAACGTTTAGCGGCCAACGAGGCCTGTCCCTCAGCTGAGGAGGATTCGGATAATATTCCTATCGTGAGGCGGCGACGGCAACCGCAGCAAGCAGAGGCATGGCTCTGAAGTTCTCCCTAGGCATCGATGCCGAGACGCCAGTATGCGGCTCATTGGGCTTCGCTGGATACCCCAGCCAAACTAACCGCCTGGTTTACTTCGATGGGCATAGAACCTGAGGACTATCGAGTAGAGAAGGCTGTGCTGGTAGATGGTGAGTATCCCCGCGAACAGAATGGAAAGCTGTTGTTCTTTGCGGACTTCTTCCGTGTGGGGCTACGCCTACCCTTAGATCCTTTCATCCTTCTATTCCTTCAAGAATTCTGCCCGATGCCCGGTGACCTTATGTTGAACACGGTGAGGGCCTTGATGGCTTATATTGTGGCGTGTCGTCTGCTGCGTATAGAGCCGACGAGCAAGATTTTCAGGCGTCTCTTTATTCTGAGCGTTGATGTTTATGGTCGGGTAAATGCTCGTTCAAACTCTAGCTTTCTTAGGATCTTGTCTGATGTGCCGGGGAAGGTTGATGCTTGGGATAGAAGAGCTGTCTTGGTCGAATCTCGAACCGGTTGGCCGATAATGCCTATGAGTCAGGATTTGATAAACGTTCCCAAACTTCCTCGTGGCGGCTTCACTCACCGGTGACACTGCAATAAGCCTTACGATTATCCGGGATGCACCGGGCGCCGGATGGAAGGGGAGAAGAGAGTAGCCGAGGCGCTGTTAGATTGGAAGGAACTAGTGTGCAATCCTCGGAACCTTCGTCTGGCCAGGGTGCTCCGGGCTATCGTCCACGGGGTGGAGCCATTGTGCTCCTTCGACGCTGAAGAGGCCCATGAATACTGGGGTGATTATCATGAGCGCACTTTCCGCGAAGATTGCCAAGTGTGTCGTAGGCTCTGCACGGCCGCCGCCTACCTTGATGCTCCCGGTTGGTTTGGGTTTACTTTTCCCTTTAATTGTTTCAGCTTTGTTATTTCCATTCTAGTCGTGATACTTGAGTTGTCTTTCTTATTGCAGCTATGTTGAGTCCGAGACAAATTCAGAGGCTCAAGGCCAAGAGAGCCTGGGAGGTGGCCGCCTCGCAAGCCAACCCCATGACAAACTATCCCCACAGTCCCCTTTGCTCCGGCGGGTAAGAAGGCCCCCGCCGACGAAAAACAATTAAAGTGCCACCTCTTCCCTTCCTCAGGCGTGTTTGCTAATGCTCCCGAGGTAGCCACTACCGAGGCCGCAGAAATTTGCTTCTAGAGGCCGAGGCGGGCGGGAAAAGGAGAAGACATCCTTCCTCCAACCGATCGCTCCTCCCGCCATGACGTACTATAGGATCCGAGCAAGCCGCCGTGACTCCTCCAAGCCTTGGCCGCTTAGGCTTCGAGATGCCAACAACCGGTCCCTGCTTTGCCTGGGGCAATCGTGGCGTGTAATGCCCGAGGGCCCTAACATCGGGCATATTGATTTGTGCACTGGGCGGTAGCCGGGTTAGTGGGGAAAGGAATAGTGAAGCGGGCCTTGAGGCGTTACCAACGACCGGGAGAGAGCAATTGACATGTTACCCCGCTCGGACATATCGGGCTTAATTTGAGCGAGGTATGCCCATACTCCTTTGAATTTGATAATTTCTGCTGGATTTTGATAATTTCTGTTGGATTGTTCTGACCTTGCTCGTGCTTGTTGTTGTAGATCGCCTCCTCCTGTACCAACATCTATAATCGATATACAGAGGAGATCGATACCCGCAAGAAGATCGAGTCCGAGAGATGAAATTTGCCGTCAAGGGCTAAGCGAAGAACAAGAACGACTAGATGGCCGCTTGACCAGTCATCGAAAGAGAGCGTTGCCGCGGGCAAGAGGCCAGTAGAGGCCGAGAATAAAGCTTTGGCCGAGGAGAAGACGCCCTGTGGCCCAGCCAGAAGAGATCCCAAAGCCGCCAAGTAGCCTGATCGAAAGCAGAGGATCAGCCGCAGTCGAGATGAAGGCGTAAAGGAGCAGACGGCCGAGATGCGGCGACCATAGAGTCTATTCCCCGTCGGTAGCGGCGCAATGCCCAACTCGCAGTGAAGGACTTCTCGAGGCTTCCCACATCTTTACGCTTGCAAGTGCGCCGGCTATATTGCCTTTACTTTTATGCCGCTGGTACCAACCATATCTCTGCGAATGCTCGCGGAGAGCACGGGCGTGGATATGGGCACGATGGCCGATTGCCGCCGATTTCAGCATTGCTCGGAAGCCCGAAGGTTACACCATCTGGTGCCTTATACTCAAGACGAGTTGGATGCCCTGGCCCGTGATGATGCCGATGATGGCTTGGCGCCCTGGGATCCCCCCGCCCCTCTGGCGGTTAACGTTTGCAGCCTGATCAATGCTCGGAGGGCGGAGAGAGAAGGGCGACTCGTGGAGACGGCAGCTCAGCTTCAGGTGGAGTTACAGGCCCCTGTTATTGAGGAAGCAGCTGCTGCAACTCAAACAATCCCCGATGTAATTTAGAAACTCGATAATTTGTTTTGGCCGATGGGGTATTTGTAACAAACTTCGTGATCCTTTTGGAAATACTTGGCCTCTGTGAACAATTTCCCTGCTATTAACTTCTTATTTATCGTCATTTTGCTCAAGTATATGCACGTGTTTTTGTTTTTACTTTCGCCCGATAATATTTACTTGTGATTTTCCTGCATTTGATTAGTACCGACACAATTGTATGCGGGGTAGTCCCCCAGAAATATATCGGGCAAACAGTAATCGTGCAAAGAACATTAACCCAGAAACCATAAAGTAAATAGTTAGTTTGGCCTCATTCCTGGTGTCATGGTCCGCCGGCTTTTTTTCCTGCATACTTGTTTAGTATTGTTTGAGTGCTTGGCCTCGGCCAAGGCTTTTAAGTGGGCAAGGCCCTTATCGCCGGGGGCGAGCTTCAGATGATTACCTAGCGGGCATGGCCCAGCTCTGCGACTAACAACCGGGCATGGCCATTGTTCGGTGTGGGTTACCCGAATCGGTTGAAGTATATCACCTAGGTGTGAGGATATACAACTAAGCAGTGTTGCTCGGTCACTAGAGGAACCCGAGGTAGCTTAGCCGCTATCCGATGGGCAAGGCCCCTACCGCGTGGCGGGCATCCTAAGTATGCGTGAACCGGGCAGGCCACATCTCACCCACTCGAGAAATTAAGTTCACTAGTACTGGGTATTCGAATGTTGGTGGGCTTGGCCCCGTCGGCTTATAGATAGTAGATGCCAATAAAATCGAGTAAAACATTATAGAGAAACTTGCCTCTATTGAATAAAATTTGTGACCTCAACAGTAATGGGGTGGGTCTTGCGCCTATGTAAGGAAGATCGACTCTACGGATAGTATTTTTTCTAGGATGATTAACATGCCATGGGTGCTTTAGTTCTTTTCCTTCCCGAGTCCGAGGAGTGTGTAGGTGCCTTCTCCGATAATACCAAATGACTGAAAGGTCCTTCCCGCTTGGGCGATAGCTTTTCCCCATTACGCTTTCATTGCTCGCCGTCCGTCACCTCAATCTTTCGAGCACCCGCCCCGACCATGAAGGCTCGCCCTCGACCTTTTGTCATGATGGGCTTTTGCCCGCTGTTTGTAGTTGACCATTCTCCGAGTCGAGCATCCAGGTCTTCTCTCTCTAGGAGGTCCGTGTCTATTGCTGCGGCGGTTTGATTGTTTTGCTCGCTGTAATGAGAGACCCGATAACTAGGTAGAGCCATTTCAACTGGAATCATTGCCTCTGATCCGTAAGTGAGAGCGAATGGGGTTTCCCCTGTTGGACCGCTGCATGCAGTTTTGACGCCCATAAAGCCGATGGCGCCTCGGCCCATTTCCCCTCGCCGCCCTTCCAAATTTCTCTTGAGCGTGCAGAGCATTGTTTCCGCCTCCGCCGCTTGCTGTTCCTCGAGGATAGGCTACGAAGATTGCCAATGCTTGACGCCTAGCGAGCACACTTTCTGTGTAAACTTGTCTGTGTCAGAACCGTGTGCCATGGTCGGATACATTGCCCGCGAAGGCCAAACCTACACCACACTTGATCGTGGACGAACTTGATGACATTTGCTTCTGTGATCTTGGCCAGAGGCTTTGCTTCTATCCATTTTGTAAAGTAGTCAATAGTGACTACTGCATATTTGTATTTGCCTTGTGCGAGTGGAAACGGTCCGATCAGGTCGATCCCCCACATGTCGAAGGGCCATGCCGCAACGACCGGGTTTGCATGGTGGAGGAAGTCTCGGGTATGTCGCGCATCTTTGGCACTTGTCACATTCACGAACATATTTCTCTCGCATCCCTTCCGAGGGTTATCCAAGAGTATCCCGTGCGCAATACTTCTACGCTAGAGCGTGGCACGGGATGGCCGTGCCGCATTCCCCTCATGTACTTCATACAGGACACCTTCAGTTAATTCTGGGGGCACGCAACGGAGCATTGGTCTGACCTTAGATCGCTTGTATAGAATCCCCCCTACTACCGAGTACCGACAGGCCTGGCTTCTGACTGTGGTGGCCTTGACCTTGTCTGCGGGTAGGATCCCTTGCTCGATGTAGTCTTTGTAATCGTCAATCCAACTCCTGGCCGCTGGTTCAATATCCATTACCACTGGTCTATCGATAGCCGGAGTATCTAGGTGCTCGACCATTACTGAAGGATTCAATAGTGATAAGTTTTCTTCAGCTATCTTAGATAGATAGTCCGTCGCATGTTGTCTACTCGCTCAATTCCTCGATTATTTCCCAAAACTTGAAATTTTTCAAAATTCCTTTGACAAGCTCGCAGTATTTAACTAGTGAGGGATGATACACCATGTATTCCCCCCGGACTTGGTTTACAACTAGTTGTGAATCCGAGTACACTGTGATTGTATCAATTCCCATGTCCGCTGCTAGTTCGAGACCGGGCGACATCGCTCTCGCACTCGGCCACATTGTTAGAGGCGGGGAACTTGAATCGTAATGCTAGCTCGACTCGTGACACTGGTCGGGAGCTATGAGAAGGATGCCGGCCGCTCCCAACCTTGCTCGCCGCTCCATCAACATATAAATCCCAACGCAAGCGTGTCGGGTTGTGGTAGTGCTCTTGCTCGGGCTCGTTTGTCCGCCGATTCTCAGCTCTTCTTGTCTTTGGGTGAAGCTTGTTTCGACCAAAATCGCCTAATGCCCGGCCTTGATTGCTCGCCTAGGGCAGTAGTCGATGTGGAATTCGGTGAGCTCTATCGCCAGCTTGAGTAATGCATCCGATGAGTCGCTTATGAAGGATCTGCGCAGTGGTGCATCTCAGTATACTATGATTACATGTGCGAAAAATAAGCCCTTAATTTCCTGCGCCTATGACAAGCGAGTAAGCTAATTTTTCTGCATTAAAATAACGACCCTCAACAGACCGAGGGCTTTGGATACATAGTACAATGTGTTTTGAATGTCTAATTCTTCCTAACCAAACAAAAGCGCCACGGGTCTGCGGGCCGCTAGGTATACATACAAATGGCGGTTCTCCTGGCAGGAGCACGTGACCGGCTGAGGAGGGGTGGTTTGCCCAAGATTCCACTGAGCCGCTCGAGGGCTCAGCGCAAAGTGTGATCGACATCCACTCGAATCCCTTGTTGCAGCAAGCAAGATTTTGAAGAACGGGAGGCATTCGCCGACCGAGATGAAGCGCCAAGGGCAATTATTCTTCCGCTCACTGATCGTTGTATGTGCTTAATGCGCAGTAAAATTGCTCCATGTCGAAAGGTGGCCTCGGATCTTCTCTCGGTTTGCTTCTATACCGTATTTGGCTGACCATAAACCCGGGAATTTTCCCTCGCCGAACCCCGAAAAGCGCATTTGCCGGATTAAGCTTCATGTTATAAGTTTTCCAGATTGGCAAATGTTTCGCTAAGTCCGAAGTGTGGTCGCGGCCTTTTTGTTTTGATGACCATGTCATCAATGTACGCTTCCATGTTTCTTCCGAGCCATGAGCCGAAGACTTTGTTGACCATACCGATAGGTTGCCCTCGCATTCTTCACCGAATTAATGACATCATTTTAGCAAAGTATAGGCCCCCGCCCTAAGGCCGTTTTAGCTTTGTCTTGCGCGTATTCATCCCGACTCGGTGATACCCCGAGTATGCATCCAGAAGCCGAGCATCTCGAAACCGCAATGGAGTCCACGAGCATGTCTATTCGAGGCAGCGAGGTAAATGCTTCGGTGAGGCTTTATTGAGGTTTGTGAAATCAACACACATCCGCCATTTGTCGCTTGCTTTCCGACCATTACCACATTTGCTAGCTGTGTCGGATCAGTGCTTGTATTTCTTCGATGATGCCCTCCGTGTTGATTCCTATGATTAGATTTGGTTGAGTCATCTTCTGATTCTATTGACAAGAGGCTAAAAGGTCTGCATCGATTAGTGTGGCAACTGCCTTAGAATCACTTTGTTTAGAATAGTTTCTAAGTGTTAGTTCTAGGCGCTAACCGCAAGCTTCTCTGACAGAGTTCTTGAAGGAACAAAGAGACTTTGAAGTCTCGCTTCAAATAGCGGAAAATCAAAATTGGCCAAAATCAAGGAACAATGACACGTGTACACCTATTTAGATATTTTCGAAAATATCTAGTCATTATGTCTTCACCGGATTATTTTTTCAAGAAGTCAACTCGCATGATGACAACTAGCCGTATCAGATCCCGAAATCAAGACCGAAGACATTACCCGCTTTTGGCTAAGAAGACTTTCCAAGCCGCAAGCTCAGCGATTCTCAAACATTACTGCTTAGTAATGTCTTCTCTCGCACACCGCATCTCCGATGACTGGTTCAAGTTTCTTCCCAAAGCGCCGAATTGCATTTAATGCAAAGGAACGTTGGACTCAATTATCTCTCGATTTTAAACCAACGGTCAAAAGGTCTCTTCTGGTATATATTCAAGTTTGAAGATCTCAAGAAACAACTCTTGCTTTAGCATTAACTCTCAAGCTTCATCTTCATCACTCAAGCATTCAAGAGATCAAAGGACAAGGGCTAACACTTCACCAAACTTTCTCAAGCCGCAGTCCGCCATCTTAATTTCTTTCTCAGAAGCTTCATTCCGTTTGTCTTTAAACCGCATTCTTAAATTCTCGCACGTGTGGAGAACAATTATTCATTGATTGTCTCTCTCACCTTTATACACTTGGTTAAAAACTCATTTTGTACACGATCCATTAGAGATCTAAATCATAAACCTAGTGGATAAACAAGTGCACTTTTAAAATCCAAAGCTAACCACTTTGGTAGTGGATGTAGTACTATTCACAGCATTTAACCACTTCAAATTCCCGTGTGCAGGCTTCAAACTCTTCTTATCTTTCACTTTAACTGCTTTATGTTTAACTATTCCGCATTCAGTACGCCTTAACAGCACCCTTGATAATCTCTAGACCGATTTGTTCGCCGCCTAAGCACTTCTATTCAAACCTTTATAAATCTTTAAGAAGTGCTCTTAAAAGAAAAGTTTTATAAAAACATAACTAGGCTATTCAACCCCCCCTTCTAGCCTAGATTGAGCCTATTTTGGGACCAACAATTGGTATCGAGCCTAATTCTTTGAAAAATCATTTTTCCAAGATTAACCTCGAGAATAGATCCTATGGCTCACTATATGCCGCCTACTTCAAATACCACCACGCCCCAATATTGGACGAAGGCCATTTCAAGTATGGAAAGATAAGGTTATGAGATATATGAATTCTATTGACAATCGGTTGTGGCAATGTGTTCGACAGTCCATATATCCAATGAAGCCCAACCTACTTGTCAAGTAGTAGCTGGTCCTCCCGAGATACCTAAATCTATGAACGAATGGACGACGAAGAAAGGAGGCTGTTGAACTCGACAAGAAGGCTATTCACATTATATCCAGCTCTGACACAAGCACATACCAACAAATCATCGATGCAAACCGCCAAGGAATGTGGAAGCCTGGTGGAATATCTTGAAGGAGATCTACCCACAAGGGACAACAGAAAATACAACTATATTCAACAGCCGACTCATTCGAAAAAGATCCTATGAGACTCTACTGCAAGCCTACTATGCATTTGTGAGGTAGTAAATAGTTGTTACTTTAGAAAAGAATATAGTGTTAAAGAAGTAAATATGAGATTTTTAGCTTCTTTAGGAAGTTTGTGGCATGTAAAACCATCGCAATAAAAGAGTCCAAAGACTTGAACTCCATCTCGAAGCTTGTATGCGAAGTTTAATAGCCTATGAGCAAGAATTACTTCAAGCTCAAGAACAGACAAACATTTTAAACTTCCTTCCTTTTCTCGCTATCTCCCAGAAATTCCTGCTCAAGAAAGTAAACCATCTACTTCTTCTTCAAATGAGAATGAAATTCTTCTCTCGACGAGCAATTTGCTATGTTCGTTAAGAAGTTTCAAAAGTTCTCAAAATTTAACAAAAGAAAGAAGCAAACCGCCAGACTTTCGTAAAGACTGCGAAAACTCACACAATAATGAGTTAGTTTGCTACAATTGCAGGAAACCTGGTCACTTTGCTTCTAAATGTCCTAAGCCTAAATATGAAGCCTATAAAAGGAGACCTTCTAAATCATTTTCTAAACATAGAGGTCTCCTGGCTGAGGACTTAGAAGAAAACCATGTAGCCACTTGGTTTGAAACCCGACCGACGAGGATGATAGTGATGACTCACCCGAGCAAGCACACATTTGTCTTGTTGCTCTAGAGTCACCTCCCACCTATGACTCGCATGTGAAGTTAAGTACTCTCCCTTTCAAGCTAACATAGAACAATCTTCTGAAGAGCCTTCAAAAGAAGAAATCCTCAAGGATGCTCAAGATATGCTAGAGGAATTCAATGAATTTAGGAAGGCCTATGTTAAGTTAGCTAAAAGTCATGAGAAGTCGAAATGAGAAATCCATGCCGAAACCGAGTTAAAAACTCTCCATGGAATCCAGCAGGAAAGTATCAAGTTAAAAGAAGAGAACAAGTTTCTCAATGAAAAGGTTGCTTGTCTTATTGATCATGCCAAAGAGTTATCTCGAGAAAGAAGAGTTGCAAAAACCATTAACTCATGGAATAACTCAACGGCAGCTTTGATCAAATTCTTGGAGATCAAAGCCCTCAATGTGATAAATCTGGCTAGGATTCTCTAATGAAATTCTCTAGCGCAACCTCCGAACAAGAAAATGAACATTTTACGCTGAATAGTAATATTCCCGCACAATATCGTAAACCTAACAAGGGTAAAGAAGGAATTGGTTATACCGCTACTCCTTATAAATACCCTAAGGTTCAAATTAACAAAACAAGGAAGCCAGCAAAGCAATCATCCGCTGGAGATAAATCGTTAAAGGAGGTGCAGACTTACAATGCCCTCTACCAAAGACTTGTGAAAGCAAAGGCGTTGCTTTCGTGGCCTATGAAAAGTCCGCTCAAACCTATCGATTCATCAACAGATCACGTATGGTGCCATTGCTACGCAGAATGTTGACACCAAGCTTAAAGGAAAAATGCATGAGGCATCAAAGTCTACTACCAAAGAAACATTCTTTTTAAAGCAAAGACTGGCTGTATACAGACTTAAGAAGCCTCATACAGAAACCTCTAAGCCTGCTGTTAACAAGACTACTAACTCAAAAGCCGTTGTTAAGAAAAATGTTCAAAACCTTCAAACACCCAAAGATAATCATGTAGATTTCTGTAATTTTCATCACTGCACATTTTGTAAGTGTTTTGGCCACTTGGTCCATGAATGTCTGGCTGAATCCATCATGAAGCCTCGCTGATCCCCTATTCCAAAAATCAGCAAGTATGGGTTCCAAAATACGCTAACCATTTGGACCCATAAAGGAAAAAATAAAAGGGGACCATGATTCTCTTACCTCTACATCTCAGGTGTGCTTCATGGCTATCTCAAATTTAGAAAAGAAAGATGTATGGTATCTAGATAGCGGCTGCTCAAGACACATGACGAGAATCCCGCCTTCTCTCTAATATTTCAAGCGTAAGGCCCTCCAGCCATCTTCGGAGACAATGCTAAAGGAAGAACAATTACTATGGATCCATCATTCGAGGAAATCTCTCCATTGAAAAAAAGTCTTCAGAAGGCTTGAAACATAATCTCCCGAGTATTTCTCACTTCGTGACAAAGGGCTTATATGTCAATTCTCCTCAAACAGATGTGATATCAAGGATCCAGCCTCTTGCTCAACCGTGTTATCGGTCATAGACAAGGAATGTCTATGTAATAGATTTGAATGCCTACGGCATACTAATCTATGTCTCGTAGCAAACTCGCTCAAGACAAAAAGTCGGCCGTGCATAAAAGACTACTATTTGAACTTCAAATATCTAGCCAAGCTATCCAAAGAAGGTCTAGTCAAAGATTGCCAAAGGTCTCGCCGAACATGATCGCTCGTGCAAAGCATGCCACTAGTGGAAAGCTCAAAAACGCTATTCAAAAGCAAACCAGACTCTCAACTCACAAGACCCTACAACCGCCGCACATGGTCTACTATTAGTTATGGTGGTTTCGATATACTCTAGTAGTAAGGATGATTATACAAGATACACTTGATACAGATGATGTCTTCTAAAGATCACACATACGATCTTCACACTATCTCGTAAGATTGCAAACGCAAAACTCATGAAATCGCTGACGCTCGACGTACAATGGCACCGAAGTTCACCAACAATGGAATAGCAAAGTACCTATGATCACGGTATCAAAAACAACTTCTCTTCGAAGAACAACACCTCAAAGAAAATGCCAAAGGAAGAATGAACACTTA
>CM028377.1:177910987-177982325 GCA_013146195.2 Codonopsis lanceolata
CCTCATGATTCAGTCCCACCTATGACTCAAAATGAAGCTCGAAATCTCACCTAGTCCCTTGGATAAAAGTGAGATCAACAATGAGATTTTCAATAAGGAAGAACTTCTCAAGGATAATCAAGATATGCTTCAAGAATTCAATTCCTTTAGAGTAGCCTATGTAAAACTTAAGCCAAGAACTGCGGAGAAACTTATCGGCTGAGAAATTCCCGATGGCAACAGATTCAAACTCTCAATAGCCGCCAACAAGAAAGTATCAAGCTCCAAAGGAGAAAACAAATTCTTTTGACAAAATTGAATGTCTAACTCGAGCTCATCAAAGGACTTAATCTAGAGAAAATTGCCTTGCAAAAGACAATTGACTCCCTCGAATGCCCAAGGATGCTCTTCAAGAAATCCTTTCAAGCCAAAAATCTAGTATAAAATAATCGATAAATCTGGCATAGGATATTCAGATGAGCCCAGTATGACATTCCCATCACTCACAGAGAAAGGTGAATCCTCCGAGACTGCTAATGATATCTCTTTCTCTAAACAGACGTTCGGAAACAAAGGGAAACAAGGCCTTGGTTATTCAAATGTTCCTTATGTTTACCCCAAAGCTCATAAAGGAAAGCCAAGATGATCGATTCAAATGAGAAACTGAGTAACGGTAGAGAAACTAAAGTCTCCGCCGCAACAACTTCGCTAAGGCAAAGACTGCCGGGCGGTAGACCTACCAAATCTCTACCGTGACTATCAAGTTTGTCTATGAAATGCAGGCTCCTCGACACTGCATTCTGAAAGTAAACTTAAAGGTATTCTACCAAATCCTCCTAAAAGGTAATCAACAGACAAGCCAAAGCTAAGTCTGGTGGTAACCTACCTAGGAAGATTCAAAAGAAACCAATTAAGTCTACCGTCAACAAGCAAACCGAACCAAGAATGGATGTTAAGAAAAGGATATTCATAATCATCCTCGCCAGTGAAAACACCGACGCTCTCTATGGAAGTTTCATTTATGTCATTCTTGCAATTGCCTAGGCCATCCGGCCCTGCATGCCCGCTAAGGTTCACTCCAAAATCTGAGAGACCTAGTTCTCTCAAGGTTAGCGTACGGGTTCCAAAAGGTTGCTAATCCTTAGGACCCAAAAGAAAATAAAGGGGACCTTGTTTCTTTAAATCTTTTTCGTGAATGCTTCATGGCTATAGATTCAAAACAAAGACATCCGGTACTGGACAATGGTCGCCAAGACACATGACAGAAATGTAAGTCTACTTACGATATAGTCGAAGCCAAAGGACCCACTGTTATTTTCGGAGACAATGCAAGAGGAAAAACAATTGGATATGGCTCAATCACTAGAGGAAGTCTCTCCATCAACAAAGTTTCTCTAGTGAGCGGCTTAAAGCACAATCTTCTGAGCATATCCCAATTCTGCGACAAAGGATTACTATGCCAATTCAACTCCAACCAGTGCCTCATCAAAGATCGTGAATCCTGCTCTACAATACTGACCGGCAATAGACAAGGAAACGTCTATGTCGTGGACTTAAATCTTCTAGGGAGATTCTCAAGCCTTTGCCTAGTAGCTAACAACGCTCGTGACAACAGCTTGGCTATGGCACAAGCCGCCTCTCACCTCAACTTCAAGCACCTCTCCAAGCTCTCCAAAGATGGGCTTGTCAAAGGTCTACCTACGGTGTCACCGACCATGACGGTTGTAAAGCTTGCCAACTAGGAAAACTTTCCAAGTCTTCCTTCAAAAGAAAGTCTGTCTTGTCAACAAACAGACCTCTTCAACTTCTGCATATGGATCTCTTTGGACCAATCACAACAGTCAGTATTTCTGGAGACAAGTATACACTTGTAGTAGTTGACGACTACTCTAGGTTCACCTGGATTGAAACAATGACTTCAAAAGATGAGACATATGATCTAGTCACCGTACTTTTCTGAAGACTTCAAACTCAAAAGCTTGAAGACATTAGTGACATAAGATCAGACAATGGCACCGAATTCAAGAACAACGGTGTATAAAGATACCGTGATGACCACGGATCGCCACAACTTCTCTGCCGAACTCCTCAACAAAATGGTGTAGCCGAACGAAGAACGTAACACCGATTGAAGCAAAGAAGAACAATGGCGTAGCAAAACTTCCAAAGTATCGTAAGTCCAACTCGCATGTTTTACCCAAAACAGATCCCTGGTAAACAAGTTTCATAACAAAACTCCATATGAAATATGGAGAGGAAGAGCCCCAAACATAGGATTTCTTAAAATCTTCGGCTGTAAATGTTTTATTCTTCATAATGGAAAAGAATATAGAGGAAAATTTGATGCAAAATCAGACGAAGGAATTTTTCTGGGGTATTCCAAACATTCAAAAGCATTTCGCATTTTCAGTAAAACTCATTTAAAAATTTTAGAATCTGTGCATGTTTCTTTTGATGAATATGACTTGTTAGAGCCTAGAAAGGCTCCGAATGTTGCTAATGATTCTGATAATGATGAGACAGGTACAAATACAACATCTACTTCCACTCCTCTTCAGAATCCTGCAACTGCAGACCCTTCCTGTACCGCTAACCCGTCACCGGCAGACTTCAACTCTGCCGATGCCAATTCCAACTCTTCTGTTGACCCAGAACCCATCTCTTCTGTCTTACCCCAAACACCTTTGCAGATCACTCATCCTTCTTGTTCACCAGAAAATGAAAGTTTCAAGAGCCTATCTCTTCTGAACCAGATTTTGGTGAATCTCCTCAACCTACTCCAGAATTCTTAAGGGAAGAACCCACCAGAAGTGATCTTCCTCCAACCATTATTGAAACAAGAGATCATCCTATTTCTCAAGTCATCGGAGATCTCAACACAGGAGTTCGTACAAGGAATAGAGTTCGAGAAGAGACTATGTTTGCATATGCATTCGTATCTGAACTCGAGCCAAAGAAGATTGATGAAGCTATTAGAGATCATAACTGGATTGAAGCTATGCAAGAAGAGCTGAACCAGTTTGAAAGATGCAAGGTGTGGAGCTTAGTTCAAAGGCCGACTGATCATCTAGTTATCGGCACCAAATGGGTTTTCAGAAACAAAAGAGATGAAGATGGAAATGTCACCAGAAACAAAGCTAGACTGGTTGCTCAAGGCTACCGACAGGAAGAAGGGATTGACTTCGATGAAACATTTGCTCATGTTGCTAGATTAGAGGCAATCAGACTCTTTCTAGCCTATGCGTCATTCATGGACTTCAAAGTGTATCAGATGGATGTGAAGAGTGCCTTTCTGAATGGTGATCTTCAAGAAACGGTATACGTTGAACAACCTCCAGGATTTGTCATTCAAGACAAACTGGATCATGTCTACCGACTCAAGAAAGCTCTCTATGGCCTAAAGCAAGCTCCCAGAGCTTGGTATGAAACTCTATCCAAGTTCTTAATAGAACAAGGATTCATGAGAGGAAGGATAGACACTACTCTGTTCATCCTCAAGCACAAAGGTCATACTCTTCTGGTACAAATTTATGTGGATGACATCATCTTTGGATCAACTAACCAAAGCCTGTGCAAGAGATTCGAGAAGCTGATGCAAAGCAAGTTCGAGATGAGTATGATGGGTGAACTTACCTACTTTCTAGGACTGCAGATTCAACAGACTTCCGACGAAATCTTCATCAGCCAAACCAAATATGCAAAGGATCTAATCAAGAAATTTGGTCTTGATTCATCTAAAGGATTTGAGACTCCAATGTCTACCGACTGCCATCTTGATAAAGATGAAAAGGGAAAGCAAGAGAACATGACCAAGTACCGAGGAATCATAGGTTCACTTCTTTACCTTACTGCCAGTAGACCTGACATTATGTTTGTTGTTTGTGTTTGTGCAAAATTTCAGGCAGATCCAAAGGAATCACATTTGCTTGCTGCCAAACGTATCATCAGATATGTTTCAACAACAACAAATCTAGGCATCTGATATTCCAAACGCAACAACTTCGATCTAGTTGGATACTCAGATGCAGATTATGCAGCTTGCAAAGTGAGTAGAAGAAGCACCAGTGGGACTTGTCAATTCCTTGGAAATGGACTTGTCTCTTGGTCTTGCAAGAAACAAGGATCGGTTGCAAACTCAACCACAGAGGCAGAATACATTGTTGCCAGCAGCTGTTGCTCTCAACTTCTATGGATCAAGCAACAACTAGTGGACTACAACATCAAGACTGCAAATTGTCCAATTATGTGTGACAACACATCAACGATTTCAGTCTCCAAAAATCCAGTGATGCACTCGAAGACAAAGCACATTGATATCCGTTATCACTTCCTCAAAGATCATGTGGAGAAAGGTAACATCAGTCTGGAATATGTTCCAACTGAGCATCAATTGGCTGACATTCTCACAAAGCCACTGGATGCCATCAGGTTTGCTTATTTAAGGAGAAATCTTGGTATGATTGATCCTATTGCTTAATTTCAAAGTTTTAATATTTTTCTTTCATACCGGTAGACTTAGTTTTAGACTGACCGGAAGACGTAATTTTCCCTTTAGCGGAAGACTTAAGGTTAGTATCTTTACTTAGTCTATTTTAATTAAAGAGGTTTCTAAAGCAATAAAGGGGGTCAAGGATAAAAATTGGTACTTAGAAAATATCTTAAGTTCCCGCTTTTGCGCTAAAATTTTTTCTCTTTAAATAGACCTTGAACCGCCCTTTCCAAAACTTTACGAAACCCCTTTGTCTAAAATATTTCTCTCTCTATTCAAACTCTCTCTATCTGTGCAACTGCTCTCTTCGTTCCCAAAATCTTCTCGTTTCTTCTTCTCATCAACATCAATGGTATGTTCTTCTCTACTCTACTACTTGAAATTTATCGTTTATTGTTTCGCATTTCATTTCATAACCTAAATTGTTTTGGAATACAAACGGTCACTTTCGAGTTTCTAACAGTATTCGCCATTGTTGTTCTTCAAAACCTAAAAACTAACAGTCGTTTATATGCTTTGAAATGCTTACTCTCTTGAAAAACTTCTGTTAAATGTTTCTCTGGTTTGCTTACTCTAAACATTCTAGGGTTTCAAGTCTTCTTTTCAATATTTTCAATAATCTCAGAAAAACTTGAAATCTCTGCTTGTTTAGCTCTTGAGGTAAAAAGCCATAATTTTTTATTGCATTTCTTTCACGGCAAAATCATCTAAATCCAAGCATGACAGCAGAAAGGTGCTAGACCCAGAAACTGACATTCCTCCAAGTTTGATGTCAACCTTCCGGGATATCCTACTTTTCTCGTTGCTCATGACGTCATCGTAGCCCTGGACCCGAAACTCTATATATCCGGGATGTGCATTGACCTCCAATCAGTCTGCATTATAGCCGCCGGAGTCAAGGCATGCGACGACATGAATGCCTCTGGAATTCTTCCACTCTTCTGCCTCAACGACAAAGACTACAACATTTTCCTGGCTGAAGAGTTCTACCAAAGGATGGAGCTCAAAAACAAAAACGCTCTGCGTGGATGGATTAGAGGCCGTCCTATTTCCATCACCGCTAAGACCATCTCCACCATTATTGGTGTGCATTTCGGTGGTGCACTTGAATCAACCATTAGTGAGGCTGATCATGCCTGGGAAGCAATGAGGGGAGTTAATACTCCAAGAGAACCACAAGGGAAGATGCTGAGGAATCTCTTCCCGTTGGACGTTTACTGCACAAGCCACCTTATTGACAAGGGGCTTCTGTTCAAAAGTGGTGCACATGATATGTTCACGGCACAGCAACTTAACCTTACAAGTGCCGTCTACCTTCAAACCCGTCTCAATTACGGCGCCATCATTTTCAACGAATTGACACAGTGGGCGGCCAGAGTCAAGAACAACCCCACCTGCAAACGCCCATTCGTCAGATTGATCAACGCTCTCCTATGAGACACTGAGGAAGTCAACTCTTCCTTAAAGGAAGATGAGCTTATATTGGTGTCCAAGGACAAACAGATGACAGCTTCATTCTTCAACAAATATACTGAGTACGAAAACAAGTGAAGGCTGCAGAAAGGTCTTCCGCCCGTCTCTATCAACAAGGTTGCTAAGCCACTACCGATCATAGTGACTCGCTTCAACATGGAAGCATATGACGCGGCCAGCCAGACCTTCAAGAAGGCTTCTGCAAAATTTGATGAACAAGTTGCGAAGTCCCTCCATCAACAAGCCAAAGATATGGCTGATAAGGCAGAGCAACTCTTACGAGCCAAGCAGAAAGCCAAGGGCAAAAAGGCCAGGCCGGAAGAAGAGGTAGCTACTGAGGAGCAACAGGCGAAATGGATTAGAAAGGAGATGAAGGAAGGCGAAAAGGACAAGACTCCAGCCCAACCAACTCCATCACCTTTACCAGCCCAACCTTCACCAGACCAACCATCCTCTCAAGCTCAACCAACCTCATCTTCCCAGCCTTCTTCTAAAACCAAACGACCACCCTCACCCTCACCTGCACCCACTCCTAAACCAAAACGTAGAAGACTTCGTAAAACCTTTGCAGACCAGCCACCAGCAGACATTCCCGCCTCTACCGATGAAGCAGCTGAGTCCCCCATTCAGCTGCTAAGGAAGAAAAAGAGGTCTGCCGGTACCGAGCCTTCTACCGCCAGCCAACCATCTACCGTTAACCAACCATCTACCGACACACAACCCTCTACCGGCACCCAACCATCTACCGCCACATCAAGCCAACCTATTCCTCCTGAGTCATCTACTGAGAGGAACTCACCCCCTCCGGAGGAGTCTATCCTTCAGGAGGAGCCTCACAAACAGGAGGAGCCTACCCAGACCCCAACACCTCCTCCTTCACCATTTAACTACTCTCCAAACCCATCTACTCCCATCTCACCTCCTCCTACTCAAACTACATCATCCACACCATCACAAACAACCCAAATCCCTCCTACTAAGCCAATAGACTCTGCCGCTGCCAAATTTCTCTTTGAGCTTTCCTCAGTGGCAGATCTATTCTCTTCTGATCAACCACAACCTCCACCTCTCCTTCGTAACCCAAATCCCTCTTCTATCCTGCCCCTCTTTCTGGTTCTCCACTGAACCTTTACTCGAATCCTCAATTGTCAGTGAAAATTCTGACACTGACATTGAGCTAGATTCCCCTCCAACCCCTCCTCCTCCTCCCCCTCCACCTCAAACCATCTCCTCCTCTACCAACACCATACCAACCCAGGACTCAACCTCTTCCGACTCCATCACTCCACCTCTCCAACAGCCCTTTCGACCCTCGTCTCCTGGAGCTACCTCCTCTGCCGCTCATGTTCACATTGGCCAGGAACCATCTTCCTCTCTGCCGGCCAATGCTGAAATTCTGTCAAGGCTGGACGCCATCTATGAACGGCTAGGCGCACTCATTAGCATATCTACCGCTGAAATCGCCACTGCCGCGTCCAAAGCCAATGACCGCACTACTGCTCTTCTCCGGCAATTCCAAGATGATGTATGGACGCGTTTTGGACAGATGAGACACGAGTTCACGGACGTCAAGATCAACGTCGAAGCACAACGCGACGAATGCGTCCGGCTCTGCTCGTCCCTCTTCTACGAGCTGTTCCATGCCATCACACTGCATATCGGCAACAACCGCCCTCCTGTCCTCGAGCTCAACAATATAGCTTGCGACTCTGCTCATAACGTCATAAATGCTCATCGTGATCGTGATCTGGCCATCACGGAGGAGAAACAAATGATATCTATCAACCGAATACTGATGGAAGAGAACAGGCGTCTTCATGAAGAACTCGACTACCGCTCTCGTTCCACCAGACCTCCCACAGATGCCAATGACGAGTACGTATGAAGAATGGAAGAGCTAGAGAGACAGCGTAAGGAGAAGGAAGCAGCAGACAAAGGAAAAGGGAAACGACCTTGGTAAATTATGTATCTGTTTTTCCCTTAACCTTTGTACTTATCCTATCTTTTGAAAACTCTGTAAACATTAAACATCTTGTTTATAATACAGAAGGTTATATGCTTTTCAAAATTTACTTTTGTTTAAATTCTTGTTATTTCATTTTCTATATCTGCTTAGAATTTAAACACTCAGTTTAAATTTATTTGAACTGTTTTGCTACTAATATGTGTGCTGTTCTATGATTTCCTTATCTTTTTAAGCTCTTAGATTAGTCTTTACACTTGAGGTGCTCTACTGTTTGATAAAGGCATGTCTTCCGTTATTAAATGAATAAAACTCTTAGTCATGCTATTATCTATCACATAGTCGGTTATAGGCCTCATTTGTAGTAATGATGACCAGATATAAATAGGAGGAGATTGTTGATTCTTATTGTATTAGATTTATATCTGCTCATACATTACACTAGTTTTATACTTCAGTGGCTAATCGGGCTGCGTATCGATTAACGAGTTTGGGATTCTACCGCTCTTTTGTCTACATGACAAAGACTACAACATCCTCCTCGCTGAAGAATTCTACCAGCGAATGGTTATCAACCCCAAGACTCCGTCTGTAATGCGTGGATAGATTCGAGGACGACCCATCTCCCTCTCTGCCAAAGTGATATCCAGAATCATTGGGGTTCACTACGGCGGAAATACTGAGCTATCCATTGTTGAGGCTGACAGAGCCTGGGAAGTAATGAGGGGACCAAACACTCCAAGGGAACCTCAAGGAAAAATGTTGAGGAACATGTTTCCCTGGGATGTCTACTGTTCTAGTCATCTGCTGGACAAATCTTTGTTGTTCAAGAACGAAGCTCACGACAACTTCACGACTCAACAACTCAATCTTACAAGCGCCGTCTACTTAAAGATTCACCTCAACTACAACACAATCATCTTCAACGAGCTTCGCAACTACGTTGAAAATGGGAAGGAGAGCCCCAACCTTAAAAGGCCCTTTGTCCGGCTCATCAACACCCTGCTAAGGAATACGTCTGAGGTCAACTCTATCGTTAAAGAGAATGAGCTCATCACAGTGGCCAAAGATAAGCAGATGACGGCTACCTTTTTCAAAAAATACATGGACTATGAAAACAAGAGAAGGCAGCAACGAGGGCTACCACATATCTCTATTGAAAAAGTGGCCAAACCCTCGCCAATGGTTGTTACACGTTTCAACATGGACGCGTATGATGCTGCTAGCAAAGGCTTTCGTTCTGTAGCGACAAAATGGGGAAAAGGAGACCCTACCATTGCTCATGACATTCTACGAGAAGCCAAAGATCTGGCTGCTGAGTCTGAGCGTCTGTTGAGACAGAAGGACGAGGCTCAAGCAAAAAAGGCAAGGCAGGAAGAAGATGCTGAAAAACTTCAGGCCAAATGGATTCGGCAGGAACTGAAGGTCGGTAGACGTGACAAGTCTACTGGCAGCTCCTCTGCCGCTGCTGGTCAATCATCCACTCCCCAGCCATCTAACCCTGAACCAACAACCTCCACTCCCTAGCCATCTAACCCTGAACCAACAACCTCTACTCCCCAGCCATCCCAAACCCCCAAACAAAAACCTTCATTTGACCAACCCTCATCTTCACCCAAGCCTAAATGCAGGCGATTGCGTAAAGGTCTTCCAACCAAGCCACCAGCAGACCCTTCAACCTCTGCCGATGAAGCAGTTGAACCCCCTATTTAGCTGCTAAGGCAGAAAAGGAAGTCTGCTAGCACCAAACCACCTACCTCTTCTCAACCCAATCCTATTGAGTCATCTACTCAGGTGGATTCAACCTCTCCGGAGGAGCCTATCCCTCAGGAGGAGCCAATAGCGTTTGAGGAGTCAATTCCTCAGGAGGAGCCTACCAGATCCCCCTCTCCAGCCCCTCCTTCACCCTTCAACTACTCTCCAAACCCTTCTACCCCATCTTCACCCCCTCGTACACCAACCAACGCAACTACACCATCCGAACGAAACCAGACCACTCCCTCAGAACCAAGCCAACCTATTCCCCTGATCCTAACCCCCTGGTTTCCACCCATCCTATCCTCTGCTGCCACGAAGTTCATCTTTGAACTTTCGTCGATAACAGAACTTTTTCCCAAAACTGCTACCCCTCCACCTCAACCTAAACCAAACCCTTTGAGACCAGAAGACATTTCCTATCCTCCCCCTTCCTTCTGGTTCTCAACTGAACCCCTACCAACCTCTCCAGATATCTGTGATCATTCAGACACAGATATTGAAATCCCCCAACCCCTCCTTCATCACATCCTCACTCTAATTCCTCTTCTACCCATACCTTTCCCACACCCGACTCTTCTTCCTCCAACTCAGCCACTCCACCTCTCTAACAGCCATTCCGCCTTGTCACTTCTGCCGACGCCACCTCGTCTGCTGACATTGAGCAAATTCACATCGGTCTCGACGCTTCTCCCTCCCAACCAGCAAACTCGGAAATCCTAAGCCACCTGGATGCTATTTACAATAGACTGGGAGAACTTACCAGTATCTCCACAGTTGCTGCTGAACTTGTAACGACTACATCCAAGGCTGCCGATAGGAATGCCGCCATCCTCCGCCAATTTCAAGAGGATGTGTGGACCAAATTTGGAGAAATGCGGCACGAGTCTACTGACCTCAAAGTCAACATGAAAGCTCAACGCAACGAGTGCATCAGACTCTACTCAACTCTCTTTTGGCAACTCGTCCACAGCATACTTCTTCATCTGGGTCACGGACGCCCTCCTGTTCTGGAACTCAACGATCTCGCTCTCAATGCTTCTTATGATCGTATCAATGCTGAGCATGAACATGATCTGGCCATCACGGAGGAGAGATAATTAAGGTCAATGAATCGAACTCTAATGTAGGAGAGCAACAGACTACATGAAGAACTCGACTACCGTTCTTGCTCCACTAGACAACCAACCTCTGCCGATGATGAATACACCAGAAGAGTTGAAGAACTCGAATGCCTACGCAGAGAAAGAGAAACAGCTGACAGAGCAAACAAAGGAAAAGGGAAAAGGCCGTGGTAGGTCTTATATTTTTCTATCCTTAATCCTTTGTACCTATCTAGTTTTTGAAAACTCTGTACAATTAAACTTCTCGTTTGAAATACAGAAGCTTATGCTTTTCAAAAATGTCTACTGTTTAAATTCCTGCTACTTTAATTCATTTATCTGCTTAGAATTTAAACATACAGTTTAAATCTATTTTGAACTATTTATTGCAAATCTTTGTGCCTGTTCTTAACATCTCTTCTATTTGTTTGCACTTAGATTAGTTGTTACACTTGAGGTGTTTTCTTTTGATAGAGGCATGTCTGCAGTTATAAAACTAAACCCTTTTCTAACACGCTATTATCTATATTCAAGAGTTCATAGCCCTCACTTGTAAGTAATGATAACCAGATGCAAATAGGAGGAGATTGTTGTTTCTCATTGTATCTTGATTTGCATTTGTTCATACATTACATTAGGTTCTAAGCTTAGTGGCTAATTGGGCTGCATACCAGTTAGCGTGAAAACTGTGTATAGAACTTTGCCTTAGAATAGTTTTTTTAGACTTCACAGGTTTAGCGGAAGACTTCATCTGAAGGCTTCACCAGAAGACTTCAAGTAGCCTTTAGCGGCAGACCTTGTCTGCACAAGGAAAAGCATGATGTGTCCAGCTCTTAATTAATCAAACTTTGGTGGATTAATTAATTCAGCTCATATAAAGTTTGAATTTGAATTGAATACATCATCAATCAATGCCTGACATCTCAGACACGTCCCTCCAGCTTTTTCGAAAAAGCATGAAGATTTTCTCCTCCTGAAAAGTGATAGAGCAGGTGAACAGACTGACACATGCAGACTGTACCAACTATTGCAGGTCTGCAACTCTGATTGCTCACCTGCTAGTTGCTGCAACAACTCTTCACCATTCCCTGCTCAGTATCAGTTGAAGAAGAAGTCCACAGACAGCTCCAGGCATTTAATGCATTCAACCTAATAGAGCTGTTACTCATTTTGCCTTCTCTAACGATCTCAAGAATGCCCAAGCTATAAATACTGCCATTAAAGACTGAAGAAACAATGCTCTGAATCTCTCCAACAACATCAAGTCTTATACATTCAGTGCATTCAAAGAGATCATTAACTAATCAAATAAGTCCTCAACAACAACAAGAAGATCTGCATCAACTGTTAATCATTTGCTTCTTATTATTGTGACCCTTTACTATTCTTCTGCACATTTGAATATTCTGTTTTCCCAAATATTCAAATTCCCCAAACCCAAACACAAGTTGAATATTTTGTACACGATCCATTGGACATTTCTATAATAGAACTGGTGGAATAAATAGTGCACATTTAATGGTCAATAATAATCCATTATACCCTTTCAGCATTAGACGTAACATATTTTGATGTTTTAATAGTCCATAGTAGTCCATTATACCATTTCGGCATTAGATGTAACATATTTTCATGTTATAATGATCCATAGTAGTCCATTATACCATTTCAGCATTAGACATCACGTATTTTCATGTTATAATGGTCCATAGTAGTCCATTATACTATTTTGGCATTAGGCGTAACGAATTTTCATGCTATAATGGTCGACAGTAGTCCATTATACCATTTTGGCATTAGGCATAACATGTTTTGATGTTATAATGGTCAATAGTAGTCCATTATACCATTTTGGCATTAGGCGTAACGTATTTTAATGTTATAATGGTCCATAGTAGTCCATTATACCATTTCGGTATTAAACGTAACGTATTTTGTTGTTAAAATGGTCAATAGTAGTCTATTATACCATTTTGGCAGTAACGTATTTTGATGTTTTAATAGTCAATAGTAGTCCATTATACCGTTTCCGTGTTAGGCGTAACGTATTTTGATGTTATAATGGTCAATAGTAGTTCATTATAACATTTCGGCATTAGACGTGACATATTTTTATGTTATAATGGTCCATAGTAGTCAATTATACCATTTTGGCATTAGACGTAACATATTAATCAAATACAACAATTATCTTATGTAAATATTACATATAATGTAACCATTATTAATCAAATACGCTAAAATGTTATTTTAATCAAATACAATAAGACATTATCTTATGAATTCTAATTATTACATATAGTACCTTCCTATATTAATCAAATACACTAAGACATTAATAATAATGAATTAAGGTTTTGAAACTCCAATGGGAATTACTCCAAATTTGTTCAGACTTTAAATTTTCTCTCAATTTTTTAGGTCAAATTTGAATGCCATATAAAACCCTGGATTATATATTCTCTCTCATTCAGTTCCTCGTCATTCTCTCTCCACTTCCAACTTCCATCTCCACCCTGCGCTCTCTCTCTATCGATTGATATTCCTCCCGACGAACCACTCCAATGGATAAAGGATCGGTCGAAGATAGTCTCAACGGATCTATCGATCTCCGTCTATAAAAGAAGCATCTTCATCCTTCTTCAACTAGAGAGCGAGAGAAAAAGAGATAGCGCGAGAACAAGAAATTTAAATTTCTTCAATCAAGCTATCTCAAAGATCACTGTGGAAAACTCAGACCTTTGCAAAACACTTTCTATGGATTACAAGGAAGAAAAGTAAGAAGCAGGGAAGAGTGACCTGCAAAAGCTACAAGGATAGAGATTAGTGTCTTGATCAAGAAACCCTTTTTTTTTATTTGAGCTCTTTGATTCCCTTCAAAGAACTCAGTCTCTACAGCTCTTCAGAAATCCAATCCTTTGGTAGAGATCAAGCAGTTTAGATTCCGTTGAAGACAAATGTCCAAAGATGTCCAAGGAAGAGGAAGAACTGTCTGTCTGCATTGCATTCATATCATCAGACTTGTATTCCATTTCAAGGGTTTTTGGTTGTGCAATTATAGACCATCATAAACAGTCGAGTGCTCAGCACTCAGTTGCTCAAATATTGATTATTTGAGAAACCCATAAAATTGTCTTCTCATGTCTAATCTACTTGACTCCACCTATCCCTGACTTGCTCTAGAATCTCTGAAAGATGAGTTCTGGAGAAGGAATCCAGGGGAAATAAGTAGATTACTAGGTTAGAGAGTCTTAGTTGATGTAATAAACATGTTTGCCTTTGAGTAAACCTCTGTTGTATTTGCAATTATTACATATTCTTCAAACTCAACTCTAATCTTTCTTTCCTGTTCTTAAAAGCTTTTGATTTTCCAAAAGTATCTATTGTATAACCCATTTATTATGCATCTGAAGAAAAGTTAAGTATGTTGTTGTTCTGAACATATATTCGTGTACATCTGCTTAAATCTTCTAAAGATATATCAACATTGCCTGAACCTTTCCGCTGCCAAAACTCTTTTTAGAAATCAGTTTATCCACAATTTGCCAACAAAGTGTATTACTCAGCTTTGAGCATGTCTGCTGATTAGTACTACCAGTCGACATGTCTCTCCTTCATATTGTCTTATCACTAAAAGGCATTTCACCCATATTCTTGAATGAATGGTGAGATAAATTTTAAAGTGGTAACATATGCTTTTCACCCTCCTTTAGCCTATTTGAGCATATCCATGGGACCAACAATTGGTATCAAAGTTTGACTCTATGAGCTTCTTACCAGGTTTAACAGAAGAGATGTTTTCAAAACATGTTCAAAAATTGAAAATACTTTTTGTTTTCAAAACTGGTTTTAAAAATTGAAAATACAATTTTGTTTTCAAAACATGTTCAAAAATTGAAAATACATTTTTGTTTTCAAAACATGTTCAAAAAATTGAAAATACATTTTTGTTTTCAAAACATGTTCAAAAAATTGAAAATACATTTTTGTTTTCAAAACATGTTCAAAGATTGAAAATACGTTTTTGGCTTTCACAACATGTTTTAAAATAAAAATTTAAAAAACCCTTTTTGTTTTCAAAACCCATGAGTTAGTCATACCTCTATGATGACTTTTTCTTGACTATGAGAAATTACTTCATCTGATAGAAGTTAATTCTTCAATTGACACTATGAAGTGAATATCTCAGCTGCACATAACTACAATGGATGCTTCACTACAAATGTTTTCCAAATTCTTTATCTTTTGACAAAAGGCTCAAGATTGTTATCAATCCAACACCTTCTCTAGAGAAATTGCATATAGATGAACAATATAAAAAGTTGTTGCAAATGATATCTATCTTTAGAACACATCTATCAAGCATACATACTGTTAAGCTCAGATTCCAAGGACATTTTTCGCAGAACATTGAATTCTTCTTCAACTATGAATCCTCCGTCGTTTAGGATACACCCAAGAATTCTAAGCTCATCTTCCTTCTTATTCTCTTCGAGCAAATGAGATCAAGGGAAGATAACAATGATAGTCTTTGTTTCGTATGGTTTATTTCTTTGAGATTTATCTAGAATTCTTACTATGTATATATGCTTTTATGTTAAGCTCATAAGAGTTGCTAATGATTTGTTGAAAGTTCTCTAGGCAAGAACATAGAGGCATATAGATTGCAAAATAACTCTTATCACTCTATGCAAGTAGATTCTATGAATCCACTCGCTCGTAAAGAGTGTTGCTTGGATCTTTGACTAATCCCTTCAAGTCTTCACTTGTTTCTTCTTCTACCAGCGGTTTACCGAATCTTCTGTTTTCAGTTGTTCTAACTAAACAAGATTGTAAGTATATATACACTGCGATTAGCATACACTCTAAGGTTGATAGCCTTTTTGATATGCTTGCATTTATATATGTTGTGTCTTCTTTTGACAAATCCTTTACAGATAAAATGCTTAAGTAATGTTTTATCATACTATGTGCTTCATACTCAATCGTTCTATTAGTATGATACACTTTACTTATTAGTTTTGATACAGTAAGAGTAAAATAGGCATGGCCTATTTTGGTTTTGTTTCTCCTTTCTTGGTCATTAAGTTTAGGCATTTTTGGTAACAAAATATTCCTAAGATTTTTGGTTTCTTGGTCCTAAAGTTTAGGTGCAATTTTTGGAAACAAAATATTCATTATATTTTAGGTTTCTTGGTCCTAAAACTTAGGAGTAATTTTTGGAAACAAAATCTTTGCAAAAATCCTTCGTCCTTGTCAATATGGTAAGAGAATATAGTAAATAAGGAAGTTGATTTGATTTCTAATTCTAATCCTTTTCCATATTGGAGTTTGTTTCCTTCTTTATGTGTAGGTCTCCTTGACAATATAAATAGAGGGCTTGGGCAGCGGCTGGATAGACGAACAGAGAGAGAACAGAAAATTCAGATCATATTAAGAGAGTTTCAGAATTCCAGAATTGTGCAGAATTTGAATGTAGCTTCCAATGCAGCAGAAGCTACATTGAAAACTGCTGGAACTGTTTGTCTTCCTAGCTGTTCTAGGAAGCTTATTTTTTCTTCCCACGTTTTTTATACCTGTTTTTCTGTCGGTTTTCTCTCTCAAAGACTTGTTGTCTTGTGAGAGTATTTGTTTGGTGATTTCACATTATTTTTGTAAAACAATTCATCTTTTTAAGTGAAATCTTTTTGGCCATGAGGCTAGATCTACAAGCATAGGCTTGTAGATTATTTGATAATCGTTTGTGCTTATTTCGTGCTTTAGTTTTTAAGTCTTCCGTTGTTTTAATTTTTCTGACCAATGTATCTTCCATTGTAGCTACAGTAACGAGCTACATTGGAAACTGCATTGGTAGTTTTTTGTGAATCCTAGCTACTATTGTTTCTAACCATTGGTATCAGAGCCTCCTCTTGACGTCACTAAGAGAAGATTCTGGTTGTAGCCGTGATGGATTCTCAATATGAGAATGTTGTTCTTCCTCCAACTTTGGCTAATGCAAATTATTCTATTTGGAAAGTAAAGATGCGTATCTTCATCAAATCAATTGATGAAAGAGCGTGGCTTGCCGTTCTAAATGGTTGGACTCCTCCCAAAACCACTGATAATGATGGTGATGTTAAAATCACCAGTCAGGCAAATTGGACCACTCAAGATAGAACCACTGCTTCGTTTAATTCTAAGGCTCTTTCAGCCATAAACAAGGCCTTAGATGCCAACACCTTCAGAGTTATTACAAATTATGACTCTTCCAAGGATGTTTGGGATTCCCTTCAAACCTTATGTGAAGGTCCTACTAGTGTTCGTGCTTCAAAACTTAGAATGCTTACTACTCAATTTGAGAACACTAGAATGAATGAAGATGAAGATATTATGTCTTACTATGCTAGATTACTTGATATATCTGATACTGCTCTTGCTTTGGGTGATCCTATCACCAATGATCGTCTTGTTAGCAAGATGATGTGCACTTTGCTTGAAAGATTTAATGCCAAAATTTGAGCTATTAAGGAAGCTCATGACATTGGCAAAATTGGTTTTGAAAGACTAGCTGGCATTCTACAAAATTTTGAGTTAAACCTCAATGAGGAAATTAAGAACAAAGGCAAAGGTGCATTATCTTCTACTCCTTCTGTGGAAAGTATTGCTTTTCCTCCTGTTGTTGATATCTCTTCTGAATTGCTTGAATTACATAAGGAGATTGAGGAATCTGATTTTGGTGAAGAGTCACTGCATTTTTTAACAACAAAGTTTAAAAATATTTTGAAAGCAAAGGGACAAAACAGATCTCCATCTTCTATCACCAAAACTGTTTTCAAAACTGAGCCGAGCAAGTTTGCTCCTAAAGAAAGTTCTTTTCAAACCCCTAAAAAATCTTTTACCAATCCTTTTGCTAAACAACCTACATCTAGAAGTAAAAATATTGATTCTATTCAATGTAGGGCTTGTCAAGGGTTTGGGCATTATGCTAATCAATGTGCTAATACTTTGAGAAAGAAGGGTTTGAATTTTTCTGCTACTTTGAGTGATAGTGATGATGAAGATCCATGTGATCTCATCACTCTCACTGCTGTACATAACTCTCCATCTAATTTTGCAGGATTTTCAGCCAATGTACCTCCGAATGTAGCTTCCTCACAAACTACATCGGAAGCTACATTGGACAGAAGTTGGGATGACTTTTACTGCTTTAATTCTTCTGTTACTGAAGATGATGAAGAACCTGAATCAAAACTGCTGGAAGCCTATAAAGAGTTGTATAAGGATTGGGAAAAGAGGGCTCTTCAAGTTACATTGCTTGGAAAGACAAATGATTTGCTAAAGAAGATAAATGAAGATCAGAAGGAGTGTATCACAAGGCTGGAATGTTTGCTGAGTAAGAAAGATGTGGAGCTTGAAGAACTGAAAAAAGAACTGCTCAAAGCCAATGAAACCATGGCAAAATGGAACTCAAGCCAACACAAAATAGATGATAGGTTGAATTATGGGAATTTTGGTAAGTCTGGGATTGGTTTCAGGCCAAAGACGTTTGTTAAAGAAGGTGAAGATACGTTTACTGAACCAAAACAGCACACACAAAATTTTCACAATCCAAACTTCTTTGAAAAAGCAAAAATTAGAAAGAGAAATTTTATGTGCCACTATTGTCACAAGCCTGGACATATTCAACCCTTTTGCTTCCTTAAAAAGGTTGTCTATAAGGAAGAGGTTAGGCAAGCTTACATAGTTTGTAACCTAGTGCAACATCAGAAGCAACATCAGCCAAAAACCTTTAAAAAAATGTGGGTTCCCAAAGGTAGTTACAGGAATACAAGATCTAAGTACTGTGAGCCCTTTGATATATGTCCTGGTGCTAAGTGGTCCGATGATGAATCAGCTCCCATTATAACTGATCTTGGCCACAAAACAGTTGAGGATGATATTCCAGGTTTACTAGATTTTGGAAATCATGAGCCAATTACACAAACTTCAGAACCTGCAACTACAAACAGTGAACTTGCCCCAGAAGATACAAAATCTACAAGTACTGGAAATTCAGTGGATGAGTCTCAGAATGTAGTTCAGGATGTAGCTGCAATAGAAGCTACATCGGAAGCTACATTGGTCAGAAACCATCCAGATGCTTAAACTGAACCTGAACAGATTGAAACTGAATCAAGCCTAACTGATCGAAGTCATGATATTCCTAGTCGTATACAGAAAGACCATCCAATCTCTCAAGTGATAAGTAATATTCATGATGGCATATACACAAGGAGAAGAGGTAAGGTTGATTCTCACAAATTAGCATGCTTATCAAAATATTTTTGAGAGAAGCCATGAGAGTCCATTTTTTTTTCTTTTATTGCTTGCTTTTTAGATATGACTCTACAACTTTTATGGATGCACCAAATGATCAAAGATTATGGGCTACACATTGATTTGTTAACCATGTATTTTGATAACACTAATGCAATTTGTATAGCACAAAAATTCAGTTCAACATTCTCGAACAAAACACATTGATATAAACACCACTTTATTATAGACTTGGTTGAACAAGGAATTGTTTGTATTGAACATGTTGGGACTGAAAAATCAACTTGCTGATATATTTGCCAAGAGTCTTGATTTTGAAGAGATTTTCCAATCTAAGGAAATCTCTTGTTTTGTGTGCCATATGATTTTACACTTAGTTAATTATAAGAAAATAAAAAAAAATAGGCATGATTGCATTTTGTTTTTAGAGGGCACTCTAGATCATTGCTCACATGTTTGTACCTTTTGTTGTTGCTTGGGAATTGCATTCAAAATCAATTGTAATTTTTGTGTTATGATTCTCACTCTTTCTCTCAGTTCTTGAGCATGTTTGAAATCCACAAAGGAAAGAGCTACCTTTAAAAATCAGGTTGTAGCACTTTATCTTGGTACTATGGAACTTAGGTTCTCATAGGTTGATCTTGAGAAAATTGAATACCCTTGGAAGAAAAAGTGTGAAAGCTACCTAATGGAAAAGAGCTACCTATGAACAAGGTTTGTGGCAACTTTCTTTTGGGACTATAGATCCTTGGATTTCATGGGTTTATCAAAAGCAAAGTGGCTTCCCTTGGTAAATAGTGTGAAAGGTTCCAAGTGGCATGTTTTTATAGCTTGAAATAAAGTAGAGCTATATTCCTAGGGAAATAAAGTACCTATGGATTTTTGTTATGAAAAATTTATGATCTTAGGAGAGAAATCTGGTTGAGAAAAGAAAAGATGCAAAAAGTGCACAAATTTTTTTATTGATGAATGCTCCTCCCAATGCAACTGCATAAGGAACTACATCACTTTGATATGTTCTTTAACACTTGTGTGTGATTGCATTATTCTTTTGCCTAGCTTTTAGTTATCATATTTTTAGGCATAAAATTTTAGGACATGCATTGTTGGTAAAGATATCAGCTTGGTAAGATTTTGTCCTAAAATAAACTGTGCAAATCAATTTCCAAAAAAATTTCCATGTTGAAAAATATTTAGTGGATGTCTAATTTTTGAGTGGAACTAAGAGGTATTGAATCTGGATATGAGGTGCTCAGTTTTTGCTAGGGGTGTGATCAAGGCATAATGAACACTTAATTGTGTTTTTCAAAATCTTGGATTTTTGAGAATTCCTAAAAGATTGTTTATCCCTCTTCCTTTTCCGGTCAAATAGGGGGGGGGGGAGATCAAGTGTTTCTGGTGATGATGATGAATCTGATTCCTTGTAGATTCATCATGTTTGTTTTGTATGCATGTGATTGCATCATTGGTATATTCTGATTTGTGCTTAGTGAATGATTTCTGATTTTATACCTTGCACAAATTCAGGGGGAGATGAGATTTTCTAACCAATGCAGGTTAGATGGGTTGATTGGTGTTGAATAAACACTAGTCATTTGATTTGACCAGAAAGGTTCAACAAAGGGGGAGATTGTAAGGGTAAAATAGACATGGCCTATTTTGGTTTTGTTTCTCCCTTCTTGGTCATTAAGTTTAGGCATTTTTGGTAACAAAATATTCCTAAGATTTTTGGTTTCTTGGTCCTAAAGTTTAGGTGCAATTTTTGGAAACAAAATATTCATTATATTTTGGGTTTCTTGGTCCTAAAACTTAGGTGTAATTTTTGGAAACAAAATCTTTGCAAAAATCCTTCCTAATGTTGTGCCTTAAAGTCCTTGTCAATATGGTAAGAGAATCTAGTAAATAAGGAAGTTGATTTGATTTCTAATTCTAATCTTTTTCCATATTGGAGTTTGTTTCCTTCTTTATGTGTAGGTCTCCTTGACAATATAAATAGAGGGCTTGGGCAGCGGCTGGACAGACGAACAGAGAGAGAACAGAAAATTCAGATCATATTCAGAGAGTTTCAGAATTTCAGAATTGTGCAGAATTTGAATTTAGCTTCCAATGCAGCAGAAGCTACATTGAAAACTGCTGGAAATGTTTGTCTTCCTAGCTGTTCTATGAAGCTTATTTTTTCTTCCCACGTTTTATGTACCTGTTTTTCTGTGGGTTTTTGCTCTCCAAGACTTGTTGTCTTGTGAGAGTATTTGTTTGATGATTTCACATTATTTTTGTAAAACAATTAATCTTTTTAAGTGAAATCTTTTTGGCCATGAGATTAGATCTACAAGCATAGGCTTGTAGATTGTTTGGTAATCGTTTGTGCTTATTTCATGCTTTAGGTTTTAAGTCTTCCGCTGTTTTAATTTTTTTGACCAATGTATCTTCCATTGTAGCTACAGTAACAAGCTACATTGGCAGTTTTTGTGAATCCTAGCTACTATTGTTTCTAACAGATACTTAAGCGCCAGATTAGTAGTCTGTTTTTCTAACCCGTGCTTATCCCTCTCCATATCAAAACTATGCCTTCAGAGTCTCTCTCTCTCTCCCTCTGATTGGTAGCACTTCATAAGCTCAGTTATCTGTGCTGACTTATAGGAGTTTTTACCCTTGTAGACAAATAGCCAATACTTTGGGTATCTTTATGATATTTCTACAAAGGTTGAGGTTCAACTTATCGAAACCGACTTGTTTCAAAAAAGTTCAAAACTATTCCCCAGATTCTCGGTAAGGTCCAAATCTTCTGAAAAAACTGTATTGTCAAATCAAAAACCTTTTGTCTTTTCAAAATAGTAAATCTCGAGGAATAAACCTACTCCCAAGTCACCTTGATTGACTTTATTAGAGCGGTTGAAAAGACGTTCCTATTAATTGATTTATTCAATGAACTGTCCTTTCGTCTTGCCTCAATGAGTATAAATAGAGACCTTCATTCTTCGTCTCCATCACACTCACATACTACTTCGAAACACTATGATAAACCTTGATACAATCATTTTCTCAAAAATGTTACTTAACACAAATCCTAGATTCCGATTAAGTTTTTCTTTCAACAACTTGGTACAATTCTCTCTACCTTTCGAAAGTTGTTTGGTCAGTTTTGAGAAATCCTCCAGCTAGAAGATTTTCCTCAACAACCTTTTAGCATACCCCTCCCAGATATGTTTGACCATACTCACGTTTGGCTGTCCCTTCTTAGCATTGCAGACTTTCTGCTTACTATTATCCAAACGTGTTTCTCCTTGTTAAGTTGTCCTTCCAACTTCCTTGGAGAAGTGCTATCACAGCAGCCAACACTCTAAAAGTAGAAGCTGCTTGTGAAGGTCACCTAGGCTGGAGGACTTGTGTAATACCCCGATAATTTTAATTAAAAATATTAATTCATGTTAATTAAAATTATAATCTTTTGGATCTATTTAATTAATACTATATTTATTTTGGGTTAATCTGATTGTTTTGGACCTATTTAGTAATTAATTGAATTGGGTCGGGCTAGACCCACTTTTGACTATGACTTTAATACTAGTTTCCAATTAATATTACATAATTAATTTCGGTTCAGTTAATTTTAGGATTTCAGTTTATGGTTAGAAAACCTAGTAGGGTTTAATATAAATAGATTTGAGAACGGGAGAAAGAAAGAGAGGTCGCAGAACAGCCGAGAGAGAGAGGGACGACGGCGGAATATGGCTACCGACTTATGGAGTGAAGGTGTCAACAGGGAAGGATTTTGATTGTAGCTTGAGGTGAGTTGTGCATCTTCTCTTCTTTTGTCAATCTTGGATTTTTGGAGTACTACGGAATATAGCATGTTTAGTTTTTTGGAGACAAATATAATAAAATTGAAGGATATATCTATACATATATTACACAAGTTTGTTAACAAAAAAAGGTAATCATGAGTTACCTCGTGCGAACTTGAACTTTGAGCGAAGCGGAAGACTTTCTGCTTGAGCTACGATCTTCGTATGTCACGATCAAGAATCCTGCAAGTCTCTCTCGTCGAATTGATATTACGTAGCACGAATATCAATACTAGTTCACACCGCAAATCCAAGCCTCTTGATGGTTAGGCTAGAGGGAGTATTTGGTGAGATAGAATTTAGGAGAGAGAGGGGGCAGCCACTTTGCTAGAAGACGTGTTCTTCTGATTTTTGTGTTAGGGTTTTACTCTTTAGTTGCCCTATTTATATTATTACCAAAAAACCCTATTTCTTGTAGGTTAAGTTAGGTCAATCCCAAGCCCCTTCGAATTAGGAAACTAATTAACCAATAATAATATAAATATATTCCATGTGGGCGGAAGTAATTAATCGGGCCACAAGCCCAATTACTAACATCTCCCACTCGCACACATGGACTCACCTCTCTAACCACATCGTATCATCGAAACCCGTTAAACACTGCCTCTTCATACTGGAAGTGAAGCGTGCGACATGACGAGAAAGATAAAGGGTGGAGCGCTATACCAAATCACCATCTGACCAGCATAGAACGTCCTCGTTAGAGAACAAAACTCGTCTATACCCCATACTGTATATATGCATCAATTTACGCATCCTCAATCCCTCAAGAGCGGTGCTTAAACCTCAACATGTTTGTGTATCAAGATCAATCTCTTGAACCGTATGTTCAATATGATCGCCATGGCATTGAAACACAAAAATAGAGATGCATATCATACTATCTTCATTAGACACTCATATCAATCACTCTTGATTAACTGCTTTCCCAGCAATGCTCCATAGGGATGTATGTGCATAGCCCGTTGGTCGGCATGCCAAAGTAGCATCATCAACGTCCAAGTTCATGATATAGTTCTAAGTCACATAGGGCATAATTGTGACCTGGATTTGATCACTAGAACTCACACAGTGATGAAGCAGGGATCATTCAATCACTTTCTTAAGTCACATTATAGTCACATACAGTATGAAGTGTATGCTATGACGGAACTCCCACACAAAGTAGGCATGTCATGCTCAAATGTCATACGAACCTTATTCTAGCCTCCCTTCTGGCGTTTAACCTGAGTACTTAAAAGTAGTCACTCTTCTAGTGTTCCTTTTAAGATCTCACATTCGTACTTTTCCTTGGGATATAAAGTCGACCTTTATAAAAGGTCTCATCTTGGCCGCATGCCAAAGCGATAAACGTAATGTCATTTGCGCACCCCCCCTCCCCTTCGTAGGTGCCAAAGACTTTTACTATCTCAACTTGCTCGCCAACCTAGCGACAAGGTGAATTACCCGTGTGAGAGGGCCAATTCAATATCCACGACATCTTTTTAATCAAAATATATATGCTACGCAATTTCATATTAAAACATCCAATTAACATATAAAAGGAATAAAATGAAACTGCAATTTATTCAAACGATAATGAAAAATAATAATCAAATGTCAACAAAAGTGTTCTCAGAATAAATGTCAAATCCTACGAAGCCCTAGACCCAACATATGATCCTGAAAGATCTCTCTAGCTAGAGGCTTACTCATAGGGTCAACCAACATGCTTCTAGTAGGAATATATTCTAGAACAACTTTCTTTTCTGCAACCATGTCTCTAGTGAAATGATACTTGATGTTAATGTGTTTCGTCTTCCCATGATACTTGGGATCTTTAGTGTAACCTAAAGCAGCCATGCTATCACAAGCAATGACTACAGGATGATCCACATGCGTCGTAATATCAAGATGTTGAAGAAAACTCCTCAACCACACAGCTTCTTGAACTGTAGCTGAGCAAGCCATGTACTCTGACTCCATCGTAGATAAGGTGGTGCTAGTCTGTCGCTTGCTACTCCAAGAGATTTCTCCACCACTAAGGAGGAAAGCGTAGCCCGAAGTAGATTTATAACGATCTATATCTCCAGCCCAATCCGCGTCAGTGAAACCTTTCAAGCTCAAATCCCCACCTTGGTAACATAGGGTTAAATTTATGGTTCCCACCAAGTAACGCAAAACCCTCTTCACTGCCATCCAATGTTGAGGTCCAGGATTACTTTGGAATCGACTCAACATCCCAACTGGAAAGCATAGGTCAGGCCGAGTACACACCATAGCATACATGAGGCTTCCTACCACATTCGCATATGGAGTCGTAGACATTCTCTTCTTCTCTTCTTCATTCTTAGGGCATTGGTTTTTACTAAGGACACATCCTTTTTTCCATTGGAGTGACAACGGGTTTTGAGTTAGTCATGCCAAATCATTCGATAACTTTCTTAATGTAAGTCTCTTGAGACAAACCGAGAAATCTTTTTGAACGATCCCTAATAACTTTTACTCCAAGCACATAGCTTGCTTCACCCAAGTTTGTCATATCGAAAAGTGCAGACAACCACTCTTTAGTGACATTTATCATCTCCATATCATTTCCAGCTAGTATGATGTCATCAACATATAATGACAGAATCAAGATCTTTTTCTTGGATCGTTTAACATACACACAGTGGTCTTCCTTAATCATCACAAAGCCAATTGAGGTTATCGCTTGATGAAAACGAATGTACCACTGTCTAGATGATTGTTTGAGACCATAGATGGAACATTTGAGTCGGCACACTTTGCACTCTTGTCCCTTGACTTCAAAACCCTCTGGTTGAGTCATATAGATCTCTTCATCTAGTTCTCCATTGAGAAAAGCAGTTTTAACATCCATCTGAGAAAGTTCTAGATCCATTTCATCCATTCATTATTTGTAGGTAAAGAAAGAGCTTCTTTGAACGATCTAGGCTCACTAGAATTGTAAGAAGTAATTAGGAAAGATTCCTCTTCGATCGCGAATCGACGATGAGGTATATTTCCATGCTTACTTCTTCGTTCTAGTATCGGACTCCCACTAGAATCTGTACTCCCACTCGGATGAAGATCACCTTGACTCTCATTGGCGACTTCCATAGGCTCAACCTCATGTTGTACCGTAGGATTAGGTTGAGGCAATTCCCCACCTTCGCCAAAAGATGCCATATGTTCTTCTTCCATCTCAAAAAGTTCAAAGTATTTCATAACTTCACCTATCTGTGGGAAATCATTCTCAATGAAATCAACATTGCGCGACTCTGTTTCAGTCATTCCTACATCAGGTTTTCCACCGTACATAACATAACCCTTTGAGGTATCTGAATACCTTATGAAAACACACTTGTTTCCTCTAGGGCCTAGTTTTCCAAACTTATTGGAGGTACTATGGACATAACCTGCACAACCCCAAGGATGAAGATGCCCCAATTTAGGCTTCTCACCTTTCCAAAGTTCATAAGGGGTTGTGGGAACTGACTTAGAAGACACTCGGTTAAGTACGTAGGCGGTAGTCATTAGCGTATCCCCCTAAAACGAAATTGGGAGGTTGGCTTGTGCCATCATCGAACTAACCATTTCCAACAATGTTCGATTCCTTCGTTCTGCAACACCATTTTGTTACGGAGTTCTAGGAATTGTCAACTGTCGGCGTATTCCCTTTTTCTCACACAACTCTTTAAATTGATCAGATAAATATTCACGGCCCCGGTCAGTTCTAAATGTTTTTAAGCTTTTATCCTTTTGACTCTCAACCTCTGCGAGAAAGCGCTCAAAACACTTGAGAGCTTCATCGCGATAAGAAATAAGGTAAACATAACCATAGCGTATGTAGTCATCGATAAAAGTGAGAAAATAGGAAGCTCCATGACGCGCCTTAACATTCATTGGTCCGCAAATGTCTGAATGGACAAACTCTAATGGATGTGTGGCTCTTTTTGCTTTACCAAAAGGCTTTCGGCAGGCTTTTCCTGCCAAACAAGATTCACACAAGGGTAGGTTGACTTTGGTGAGAGACCCAAATAGGCCTTTTCTAGCCAATCTAGTCATCCTATCTTTTCCTATATGTCCAAGTCTAGCATGCCTTAACTCAGAATTAGAATCATCATAAACCATACAAGAAGAAGAATTAACATAAGAATTATGGGAATCCAACAAATCTAATTTAAAGAAATTATCTAACAAAAAACCATGTCCCAAAATCTCATCACCAAAACAAATATCCAAGTGATCATTACTAAAATTAAAAGAATATCCATGTCCTAGCAATTGTACTACTGATAATAGATTATGTCGAATTCCAGGTGCATACAGAACTTCATGAAGAGTCAATATGCGTCCACTTCACAATTGAAGTTGGTATGAGCCAACTCCTTTGACTTCAATAGACGAACTGTTTCCCATGAAAATTCTTCTTGTACCCGCATGAACTTTTTGATAATCTACAAATCCTTCTCGATCCCTTGTCACATGTTTAGTTGAGCCTGAGTCTACAATCCACACAGGGAGAGAGTCAGCTAATAAAACATGAGAGCAAACATAACTTTGCATGGGGATAGGATTAAGGGATACCTTCTTGGGCTCAGGATAAGTCCGAGCAAAATGACCCAAGGCACCACAGTTGTAGCACTTCTGCTTAGCAATATTCTTTTTGCCTCTACGGCGTTTAGCAATCTTGTCACTTTTGGGGCCCAAATTCTGAGTCTTCTTGCCTTTTGTTTATTTCTTGCGTTGCCCATATAGCTTGCGTGGACCCTCAAGGGAAACAAGAGCAAGATCACTAGTTGCAACACTTATCGCGCGATTCGCTTCATGACACTCAGCCTCAAGCTCAACATGGCAAGATACATCTACAAAAGTATGAATGGAGTCTGTATGAGTTAAGATACGCCTCAAACTACTCCAAGAGTCACGCAGTGAACAAATCACCACTTGAACTTGCTGTTCATCAGATAAGATAGAACCAGTAGCCTTAAGATCACGAATCATTCTGGACATCTCGCGTAGTTGTTCAAGAATGTTACGTTTCTGATCAATCTTATAGCTTTCAAACTTGTAAGTTAAAGTCCTCAACTTTGTAGCAGAAGTATTCCCATAAATGTGCTTAATGTCGTCCCACATTTGTTTTGCAGTCAGACAATCCTCAAACTCGCCAATCAGATCATTATGCGTGCTACTCAGCATAGTAAAGCGTGCACATCGATCTTTCTTTTTCCATTTAAGGAATTCCTGCATTTTCTGGTGATGTTGGGTGATGGTCAAATTACCCATCTCTGGTTCTACCATCACAGTATCTAGGTTGTCCAGAACCTCTTGCTCGTTTAGCAAATACGTGATTTTCCTTTGCCAAACACTACAGTTTGTGCCATCCAATTTCTCACCCTTGTTAAGGTCAACGATTACATTCTTAGAAGTCATTTCACTATAATTTATTGCAAAAAATAAGACATAAGCATATATATTTTGATTTTGATTCACTTTTGTTCCAAAAAATCAATTACTGAACATAATTACATCATACACGTAAGGAGGGAAAATCTGCGAGGCTCATATTCACAACCAAAGTATGCACAACGTAAAAATATTCATAAATTGATAATTTAAACAGAAGAAATAAGATAGAACAAATCCATCAAGCACATATAATGTACATAATTATTTTCACTACTGAAAATAAAATTATTGGGTCTCGTATAGTCCAAATCGCAATTTTAGAGCCCAAAACGACAATTAATTATGCTAAAAATGACTTAAAAATAGTTTAAAATTCACAAAGAGTTTTAAAAAATTTCAGAACAGTCCCAAATAACCTTAAACAATCATAGAATGACAAAACAGCCCCTGGAAATTATTTTTGAATTTTTTAAAAAATAAAAAAACATGTTTTTATACACTGAAAAAACAAAAACAAATATATCCAGGCTGAATTGATCAAAACAGAGGCCACCATTGGACTCAGAAGGCCAAAACAAGTTTAGACACGCTGACCGTTTCCAACACGGAGCTTTGGAGACGCCGCATGCGCCCTCACGTGCCACTTGCGCGTGTGGGCTTCCTGGAGAAGCTGACTGGACGCTGACTGTACGCTAGGGCTGACGTGGCAACTGATGTGGCAGGGTTGACGTCATGATGACGTAACTGATGATGTCATCAAAACCGAGCCACTGGAGTGGGTCCCACCTGCTGACGTGGCGAACACGTCATTAGTTAATTGTTTGACCGTTGACCAGTCAACCAACGGTTGACTAGTCAACGGTTGACTGGTCTTCTACGCTGCCTTCCCACGCGCCCAGTCGGAGAATGGGCTCCACGCGCCGCCTTTCGTTGCTCCGATGAGGTCGCGGACGGTGGCGTTGGATTCGTCTCGTCGAGTACTTTTCAGTCATGTACTTTTTACATCGAAAGGAGTGCCACAAAAGGCACGTACATCGAGGCCGAGAGTGGGGTTTGTAGGACGTCAATTTTTTAAACCCTAAAAATCGATTCGCGAACATGATCCGCGAGCCAACTTCGCGAGGCCGTAAAATGTTCATTTTAAGTCCAAATTAAGCATATAATATGTCGTTGGAAAGCCCTCGCGGAGTATTACAAGTACAGTCCATAAAACCACGGTTTAACAGAATATAAACAGGTCATAACAGCATGCAAAGTTTCGGGAAAAATAATTTTCAACAAAACTTGGGTTTGCGATATTTTGAAAAATACCCAACGGATTTCAACGAGATTTTAGTATGTTGTTCGCCTCGTCATAGGGAACTTATACATATAAATTTTTCTCAAAAATAAAAACGTGTTACACATAAAATAATGAAACCCATTTGGTTCGTTTTTTTTTTTTTTTTGGAGGAAGCAGGGGCGGCACCCTGCGAGATTTTATTGATTAAAAGAAATAAATACAAGCTTGAGGGGGACAATCAGCCTGGCCCTTATAAATGGGAGGACAAAGGAGCCTTACCTCGGAAAGGAGATAAGCTAGACTAAAAACACAGAAGGCAAAATAAAAGAGCATAGCCTAAAGAGAAAGATCAAGAATTAAGTGGTACGGATCCTAGCCAAGCCCTGAGCATCCAAAAGAATATTGCTTTTGATGAGTCTGGGAAGAACATTAAAAGACTCAAAAGTGACGTCTCTGCCAGAATCCACTGCTAGATTAGCCAAGCCATCTGCCACGAAATTAGCCTCTCTATATATATGACAAATAGAGAAATTGATTTTCCTCTGCAAGGAGCCAATATCTCGAACAAGATAAGCCAAAGCCCAAGAATGCTTATGACGACCAGTTAGCAAATCACATATAACCTTTGAGTCAATCTCAACAAGAGCATTATGATGTCCCGAATTTTGAAGCCAGCATAGACCTTGATAAAGAGCTCGAATTTCAGCCATGTTGTTGGTGGACTCACCATAGAAAGAGGAGTAAGCAAAAATAACCGATCCAGTAGAATCTCGAACAACTCCTCCCCCACCACTACGACCTGGATTACCCCGACAGGCCCCGTCAGAGTTAAGCTTAAGAATACCCAGGGGAGGCTTATCCCACGTAACAGCGCGAATAGTAACTTGCTTCCGAGAGGCAAAAGAAATGGCAAGACCATTGCTTCGACGAAGAACAAAAAAGTTGGAAGCACAAAGGATAGCATGAAGATCATTCTCAACAGATTTGATAATTGGGATTGAGGATCTGGACTTACCATCAAATATGACACCATTTCGGAATTTCCAAATGTTCCAAAGAATAATGGATGGAAGAAGAAGGGGAACCACTCCTTTGCAACTGCACCAAGTAGGCATGTATCGATTTTTTATTGTTGCTCCTTGAAGAGACATGCCATAAGAAGCAAAATGCTGCCAAGAGATTTTTAGCAACATCACCATCACGAAAGAGGTGATTGCAAGTCTCAGACTGAGAGTTGTCACAACAAATACATTTAGAAGCCAAGAGAACACCTTTTTTGCATAAACCCTCGTCAATTGGAACCCGCCCCATAAACAGCCGCCATAAAAATATACTGATGTGTTTAGGGAGATACTTATGCCACATGAATTTTGATGAGAGATTAAACACAACAGATGGGGCAACCAAATCCAAGGCTGAACTGAGAGTAAAGCCACCAGAAGAAGTACACATCCAGTAGGGGGAATCCGGAGAAGCAGAAATGGAAATACTGTGATTTGAGATAGCCTGTAAAGCCGAAGCAGGAAGTATAGATCGGGCTATAGGGAGCAAGTTCCCGTTCAAATCAAATAAATCCTTGACTGATTCAAGGGAGAAATCGGGAGGACGGGTGAGGTGTTGCCCAGGGATCCAGTTATCTAGCCAAATAGAGATAGAGCCCGTCCCGATTGTCCAGCCAATACAAGGCTCAGCTATAGCCTTTATGCGCTGGAGCCGCTGCCAGATGTGAGAACCACGACTTGAAGAGATAAAATCATGGGATGAATTACCATAACGAGCTCGAAGAAAATCTGTCCACAAATTATTTTGAGATCGAAAATGCCACCAAAGCTTAACAGAATGGGCTTTGACAAGAGAAAAAAGAGAAGTAAACCCAATTCCTCTGAATGCGTAGGATGACAACAAGAAGCCCAAGAAACCCAATGAGATTTTGATCGGCCATCAATACTGCCCCAGAAAAAGTTGGCAAAAAATCTTTCAAGCAGCCGAATAACTGCCACTGGAGGCTCGAGCGAGGCAAAAAGATAGGCTGTCATAGAGTGAAGAACGTGATTAATAAGGGTAACACGACCAGCCTGATTAAGGAACGAACCAGTCCAAGAGTCCACCCGCAGTTGAAGCTTAAGGGCAAGAGAATCAAAAAGCCGTTTACTTTTCCGACCCACATATATTGGACATCCCAAATAGGTAATTGGGAAGGAGCCAAGACTGAAACCAGAATTAGAGGCAATAGACTCGGCACGGATTGGAGAAAGCGCGGGATCAACAAAAACTTGACTTTTGGCCGAATTAATAAGCTGTCCAGAAATAGCAGCATAATGAGCAAGAAGATCAGCATGCTTTTGGAGAGACCGACGGCTACCATTGCAAAAGATGATAATATCGTCCGCAAATGATAAATGAGAAATAATGGGGCATCCACTCGAAGAGGAATAACACACACTGTTATTATCCTGATGTAAACTGTTAAGACCACGGCTGAGAGCTTCCGCTGCAATAATGAAAAGACTGGGGGAGAGCGGGTCTCCTTGTCTAAGCCCACAAGAAGACTGAAAAAACCCAGCAGCCTCACCATTAACTAGGACAGAGAACCAGTTATTTGCAATCAACCTCCATATCATGTCAATGAAAACCTCATGAAAACCGAACTTGCGGAGAACCTGAATTAGGAAAACCCATGAAACTCTATCAAAAGCCTTGGCCATGTCTAACTTGATAATTATATTTGAGCCAGTCACTTTTTTCCTCAAGAAGGAAACCATTTCCTGAGCAAGGAGCACGTTATCTTGAATTATTCGACCTTTGGTAAACGCGCTCTGATTTGGGGAAATGATATGAGGGAGAATCGAAGCAAGCCGGGAGGCCAACAATTTGGATATGATCTTGTTGCAGAAGTTACATAGACTGATTGGCCGGAGATCTTTAACTGACTGAGGAGGATCAATCTTAGGGATGGTGGCAATAAGAGTACTAGTCCATGCCCTTGGCAAAGTGAATCCAGCAAAAAATTCCTGAATAGCCTCAAAAAGATCGATCTTAATAATATCCCAACAAGCTGTAAAAAAATGTCTGGAGAAACCATCCGGGCCAGCAGCGCTGTCCCCACTTAGACTACGAATAGAAGTCCAGATCTCGTCTGACGATGGAGGAGAAATGAGAGCTGAGTTCCAATCTTCTGTAATAAGTAAAGGAATCATATCCAAATCCCGAGGCATGGGAGGAGAAGATGACTGAAGCAACGTACAAAAATAATCAACAATCCCAGATTTTATTTCTTCATTACTATCGAGAAGAGAGCCAGAAGCATTACAAATCGAGTGAATATGAAGCCGACGCTGAGCTTGACGAACGGAAGCATGAAAAAGTTTTGAATTTCCGTCGCCATCCTTGAACCATTTTATTTTAGACTTTTGGTGCCAAAAAGCCTCCTCACGGGAAAGAGCCAATCGAAGCTTGGCTTGGGCATTCATGAGGGCAGATCGGTTTTCATCTGAGCTGTTTAGCTCATAATATAATTCATGTTCAGTAAAAATATCCTCAGCCTCTTTAACTTCAGAAAAAATGTTCCCGAAAACTTCCTTGTTCCATTGACGAAGAGAGTTCTTAACGGCTTTCAACTTGAGAGAGAATTTTATCATAGGGCGGGTTCGTTATCGGGTAAAACTTTTAAACAAACCCAAAATCAAAAGCATGCAATTCATGGCATAACGATACGAGCAATCAATCATATAGGCTATGATACCAATGAAGGATATATCTATACATATATTACACAAGTTCGTTAACAAAAAAAGGTAATCATGAGTTACCTCGTGCGAACTTGAACTTTGAGCGAAGCGGAAGACTTTCTGCTTGAGCTACGATCTTCATATGTCACAGTCAAGAATCCTGCAAGTCTCTCTCATCGGATTGATATTACGTAGCACGAATATCAATACTAGTTCACACCGCAAATCCAAGCCTCTTGATGGTTAGGCTAGAGGGAGTATTTGGTAAGATATAATTTAGGAGAGAGAGGGGGCGGTCACTTTGCTAGAAGACGTGTTCTTCTGATTTTTGTGTTAGGGATTTACCCTTTAGTTGCCCTATTTATATTATTACCAAGAAACCCTATTTCTTGTAGGTTAAGTTAGGTCAATCCCAAACCCCATCGGATTAGGAAACTAATTAACCAATAATAATATAAATATATTTCATGTGGGCGGAAGTAATTAATCGGGCCACAAGCCCAATTACTAACAAAAATATATTTGTGAGAAAGGGGAGGAGACAACAAAAGATGAATTATGGAAAGAGAGTATTAGGTTGGCTGTTTCCAGTGTGTATTGCGTGTGTGTGTTGTTTGTGAGTGGTGAACAATGCTTGAAGTGGAGAAAGAGGTTGATGTGTGTGTGCATGGTGGGTGAATTGGTGAGTGTGAATTAGTTTGAAGTTTTGATGTGTTGCATATTCTGATTGGATATTAATAATTTAAAAATGAGATTTTTATTGTACCTAAACTAGTTGGCATTCTATAAAGAAAATGGGTAACCGATTAATGTTATTTTGGAATGTACTTAATTAAGACTTTATACTTAACACCAAGTACACGTTTAGTACATATTTAATTAGTTGATGGTAGTGGTATATTAATTATATCTATGTTAGGGGTGATTATTAGAATAACATTTGTTAGTAATTTTTATTATATTGAAATGTTAGGTTTGAGTAAGAGGAATTATATGCTCGCGATTCGGTGAATTGTTTTTTTAGTTGTGCGATGCTAGTCAGGTAAGGGATTATACCTCATTTAGGTCTTTTGAATTCTTCGTTCCATACTGTTAGGCTTCCGCTATTTGTTTGATAAATGCTTTTCCTTTGAAACGTGTGCTGATTTTGTATTGATAATTGATTTTGAACTCCGTCGAATTTCGTTCATTCTTACTCATGATTATGCTTCTTCGTTAAATCTCACATACTTGTTAAAGTCTCGCGTGAGATACCATTTGTTTGATACATGAATTGATTATTGATTATGTTTGGGTTTGAGAAAATTATTTATTTTCTTTAAAAGTTCCTACCTTGATCACTAAGTCAAACAATTAACGTAGTCAAGGGTTAGTGTGATCGTTCGATAATTTACCTAGTCACGAGTTAATGTGACCTTTAGATTTACCTAGTCACGGGTTAATGTGACATTTCGAAACCCTTAACCACTAGACATATGGTTAGTTATCCAGATATACCTTTTAGAAACCTTTACCCTTACGGGTCTTTAGAATCTTTCGAACATTGTTCAAACATGTCTTTGACCGCTTATGTGATCTTGGCATCTGTGAGTCGTCCGTTGCTTCCAGCTAGTATGGGACGGTTGGTGACAATTGGATTACTTAAGTCGTCTTTTGCTTTATTATCTTTCATTTGGAATCCTAAATATTTATCTGTGAGTAGTTCGTGGTCGCCAACTGGTATGGGACGGTTGGTGACAATTAGATTACTCGAGTTGTTCATTGTATCTTTATCCTTCACTTGGAATCCTGAAAATATATTTCAATTTGAATATTGAACTTTGACTATTTGACTTTCACATTATGGATATTTGAACTTTCGATTTTGATTCTTTGATTTATTTCGGTCAACTCCTCCTTAGTAACCGGAGGGGTTGTATTTGAACTTGCTGAACATTGTTCGCTCACCCTTTTTTATTCTTTCTCTTCCAGGTGACATTTAGCTTGGCTAGATGAATTGTTTTGAGTAGATGAATGAAGATGACCAAAGAAGTTTTAGACATTTATAATTTATTCGTACTTTGAAAGTTTTGTTAATTTTAATTAGCTTTATATTGGATTTCGTTTTAGACATTTGGTGGTTGTATTTTAGCCACGGTTGGAGATATTATTATTTATAAATTATGAGTTATGAGAGTTATTATGATATTTAAGCATTGATTGTTGGTGACATGGCCAAACTATGGGACCATGATGTTGGTATCGAGTGTGGGGCGTTACAACTTGTTAATGAGAAGAAGAAGAAGAGCCCAGCTATTTTCTATGGCTTAAGTCCATGAGGAGTTTAGATGATTTTCTAAAGTTGAGTTCTCTTTCATCCCGGAAAAGTCTCAACGATCAGAGAACATCGACCATCTTGATCCAGTCCAGATTGTATAGCTGTCATTCTTGTCAGTGGTGCTCTCTAGACTACGCTCTTCATAGATAAAAGCTTTGTAACAATTTTCTTTCAATTTAAAAAAGAAGTTTCCGCAGTAGCTAAGTCATTGGAAGTTGTTTTTGTTCTTGTAAACAGTAGATCTCTGTTGTATTCTTTCCTATCCTTTTGGATCTACCTGAATACTAGTTCAATCAACTTACTTCATGTCTATCTGCTTTTGATATATTCCTTGATAGCTTGAACTTCTATGTTGTAATTATGGATTTTATACATGTGCTTTAAATCACAATCAATTTGTTCTAAATCCATCGTTTCAACATAACTCTCCTGATAACCCATCAGCAAAACAAATCCTTAAAAGGTGAAGTACTACTTTTTGATAAATATAGTATTCCTAAAATTTGATACCGACATCCCCACATAAGATAATAGACTTGATGAATTTGACCTACTCTCGTTGGTTAAAGATCATCAACAACATAACTAAGCTTAAGAAAGATGACCTTTCATGTCAACATCTTTACTAATATGCTGAAGACTAAGTTGATTTGTATCATAATGATAGTTCATATCAAATATCTACTTTTAGTGATATTGAGAATGAATTAACAACTGGTATACACTCTGTTGTTTAACAATTGATATCTCTATCAATTAAGATAACAATTAGTATATATTAGTTAATATCTATATGACTAAATCAATTGGAATCAAGACTGAATTCAACTAAGTTTGATAAACCTTATCCAACAGATCTAACAAAGAGCTCTGGTAAAATCTTATCGGAAGAAAACTTAAAATCATGTTAAGAAGTACTGATATTCTTTTTGGATTTCTTAAAGAAAGGTTGATGCTCTCAACGCAACTCTTTTCTCAAGACTGTAAGAAAGCTTTAACCCCTCCTGTTTTAGTCATTCTTCATTCTCTCCAAGATCTACCAAAGACCAGGTCTCGTCACAGATTGTTATATCAACAAACTTCAAACCCTGTTGGTGATATATTGACCTGATGAAGACAAAAAGTGCCTTCACCTCAATTCCAGGTTAATACCTCATTATGTCTGCTTCTCTTTTCATCAAGACAATGCTGATCTAAAACTCTTCATTCATATCTTGTCTTGATAGATTACTATCATTCCCTGACATTAAGTTATCACTCTAATTGTTGACTAGAAGAAAATTATGTTCTTTATTCGTTTTCGAAAAACTTGTTTAAAAATGAGCAACACATCTCTTTTTGATACTTAAAGCTCTGACTAAATAGGTATTTGACCCTAGAAACTACTTCTATTGCTTTCCTATACTAATCAGGATTCTTTTGAGGATGAGCATTATCATCAGTTAATCATTGCCAATGAAGCTACTGGATCTTCTGTCCAGCCGCCAAGGCACGAAAAGAAAATCTGTTGTCATTCCTTCATCCCATCAGCAGATTTCCATAAATCTACTGCCCCCTTTCCCAATTGGTATAATCATATCTTCAATCCCGAGATCTTCATATTGGTATTAACAATCGACCACATTTGCTATTTCCTCATTCCTCTTATCAACTTCAACTTGTTTTTATAATAATTGGTATATACAGCAAGTGGTCTCACCAGCAGATGACTTTTCACCTAGATCAACAAACTTTCACATCTGCTGATTTTTCCTTCTTGATCACCCCCTCTCCTTTTCGTATTCACCCATTTTTCATCTTCACAGTATCAACATATTTTCACCTCTGCTGATCAACATATCTCAATCATATGATCATCCATGCTGACCCATTCTCACCCTTATCTTACCCTAAGGATAACCTGTGAATTAAGGAAATCTTGCACCTAAAGTTCAACTATTGCTTTTGGGATACATGGTAGCGCTAAGATCCTAAAAATTCTGATTCTGAAAATCCTAAAGATCCAAGAGATTGATGAGAATTGTGTAGATGATTCAGAAAGCACCATCAAATGTCTTTTGGGATAATTGGAATCCTGATCACTACCTTATTCCCTACCATTCTGTGCAAAATTCCTTAATATGTTTCATTAATTCTTTCATATGTCAGTAGAACATTTTCTCTCTAATACCAAAATTTTCTCAAAATCAATGCCTAAAATGTTTAATTGGTTTAGAAACCCAAAATTAAGTCAGAAATAATTTTAATTTAAAATTAATATTTAAATTCAGACTTAAAATCAAAATCATGAATCACTGCTCTTTCAAAAAGCAAACATCCTTTCAAATTCAATGTCATGACAGACATCAATCTAATTGACGCTTCAAATCTTTGTAATAACTTTCTTGGAACGGATACCAAAACATCGATTCATGAAATACTTTATATCTGCCATAAAATACCAAAAATTTAATACTTCCTAACTTCATCTTCAATTGAGCCAAATTCTTTCAAGACTATTGTAGACACCCCGATTTCGTACCCATGTTGATAACATCCTATAAAATATCAAGACCTTGTAAAAAGGACTAATGGATGTCAAGTTATAGGGATAAAAGTGCAAAAGAACGGAAGAATTAACAAAATGATTAATAGTAGGGGGTTAAAGTGCAAAAGACGAAGAAAGAACACAAAATGGGAGCAGCCCCATGCATATTTGGGTGCTCTGCCCATATATGTATGTGGGTGCATCCCACTTTGTTTATATTACTGGTGCAGTTAGCCTTTAGTGCAAGCTTTTCAGTGCAAGGTACAACACATTAAAGCACAGAGATAAATATCTGATATGTTCCTTCGCTGTTAAGGATCCTCACTCTCAGCCTATAAATACGAGGCTTCGGCCAGTGCTCCAACACACAATTTTACGAAGGAAGTTTCACGAGAGCAGTTACACTGTGAATTTCCATATCAATCCTAAAGCTCCGTTAGGCTGCCGAAACCTCCCCTAAACACATAAACTCTCCGGCCAAAGTGAACCTTAGTTACCCGACTAGGTTTTTGCCCTATTTCACTGGTTCCAAAATCCCAAAACAAATAGTTGCTCTGCCCGATTCCAGACGATAAATCAAGCAAAAGCAAGCAGTTGATCTGCCCAATTCCAGACTCGATAATAACAAAAAACAAGCAATAGCAAGTAGTTGTGCCGCCCGGATCCTGAGACGAAAAGTAACTAAAAGGAGCAGTCACGCTGCCCGAATTACAACAACAACAATAACAACAAAGAAAAAAAATTTCCTTTCTCGGAAGGACAGAGGAAGCACATGTAGACCGCCTAGTGGGCTTAAGCCTAGTCATACGGGGTTCAGACATGCATGTTCTGAGAGGTAAGTTCTGTCCCCGTAGTTATTTATTATAATCTATAACTTAAATATAAATATCTAAGTTTCATTTCGGTTTATACTTTAATATAATAATAGTTATAATTTCTTTTCATTTAATTAGTTTCTTTTCTTGTTTTTACTTTAATATAATAATAGTTACATTTTATTCCTGTTTAATTAGTTTCCTTTCCGTTCATACTTTAATATAATAATAGTTACATTTTCTTCCTGTTTAAATTAATTTCCTTTCCGTTCTTACTTTGTTGTAATAATATTTACATTTTCTTTCTGTTTAAATTAGTTTCTTTTTCGTTCTTACTTTAAATGTCATAATAGATATATTTTTCTTCTATTTTAATTAATTTCTTTTCTGTCTTTACTTTAATGTAAAATAGTTATAATTTCTGGCAGTTTAATTAGTTTCTTTTCTGCACATTCTTTAAATATATAAATAATTGTATTTCTTATTATTTAATAAGTTTCTTTTTCTTGCTTATACGTGTGAAAATAAATAAAGTTTGTACTAGTGATCACGCAATTTTCGTGGTGACCTTGTCATGTTGTCCACGTAGGTAGCAAAGGTGGTTCGGTCTTTGTTCGCTCATCCTTGTCTAGTTTCCTGCACAAGACAAATAAGAAAACGCCGTTAAGGAGTCGGGGTAGCCCGACTAGAACCCTCCGGCGTGAGAGTAAGGTTTCCGGTGGAATGGGTAATAAATGGGCTGTAATAATAGTTGGTCCGATAAGAGGGTTTGGATATCTAAAAAATGACTTGTCATTGAAGAATGAGGAATCTCCCTAGCTTATTTATACCTGATTTGCTTGATGAGGTGGCTGCTGCTCATAGGGGAACAGGTTGCGGCGGGCATTAAATGTGTTATAGACTTTATCAGGAATGAGTGGGCTGGACGCTGCCAGAGAGTTGGTGATTGCATGTGGCGGTTTCAGCGGGCCTCGGGAAGCTTCTTGTCAGGCCTGGTGATCATTGGCGGTTTACCGAGGCCGAGAGGCCTGAGTGCTGTGGATCTCTGTGTTTGAGGCCGAGGGGGTTTAGGACCACATATCTCATTTTCCCTTTATCTCTACTCAATTGTTTCTACGGTGTTTTGCCCGGCGAGCTCGCATTGGCTCGGCTACCTTGTCGAACCAGTTTTAACAGTTTTTTATCTCACACGAGTTGCGTAACTATGCCGAGGTTGGTTTCCAAGGTTTCATCCTTTCAGCGGTCCCCTACTTTTTGGCCGTGTCTTATTTACATAAGGCCGAGAAGTAACTTCCAAGGTTTCATCCATTCAGTTACCATGTCGAGGCTGATTTCGAGGGTTAGGTCGACGACAGCGGAAGGCAATAGGACGTTTTGCGGTAACCGTCCCATCATGGTGTCTTTTTGGTGCCTGACGCGACATTAAGTGTGGGTTTTTGGCGGCTTTTTGAATTTTTTTTGGGCGGCTTTTCGAATTTCAAAACAGCTTTATTGCCGCTGTAAGATCCCGATTCCCGGTTAACTTGAATTGCGTGCAATGCTCGCATTTCTTCTTTGGTTGATTGCTCGTTTGGTTTGTGAGAGAGTCTAGATGTGTATGAGAGACTACATTAAGACTAAAACACTTCTAAGAGATGTCATATAGTGGTTGACTGGTTAAAGTCAAAGTCGTAACCCGACGGTAGTCGAAATGCGACGCGATTGAGAGTTTATTCGGGTTTTGTGTTCTGGACCTCGATTTGGTCCCAGATCTTTACATGATGATTAAATAACATGTTTAGATGTGTTAGACTTCTAATTGAATGCATTCCATAAGTCTCGTGAAGTTTCGACGCCTTGAGAATAGCAATTCTCCTTATCGCGTAGTTTGAGATTGAGCCGGGCGAACGTCTCGTCTTTCGGGAGCTTATTTCTCCTATATGTTGTTTATCATTTGAGAGGCACTCAGGCCTATTTTGTAGCCCTTATAGGTGCTTATAATCATGGGTTATTACCCGTCGGTTTGCGGTCTCATTCGACGTTTAGATAGCAAGTTGTTACGTCTTGCGCCGGTTTTGCCCCGGGTTGTTTCGGGTGTTGTTTTTGGGAGTCTAGACCTACTTTAAAATTGGTTTGAGACTTGGATGGTTTAGTTTAATGTTTGAGGACTTTAAGGGTTCAATTGTGAGCCATTTCGAAGCTTTAAGGCTCGAGGATGCATGCGGGAGAGTCCGGGACCGAGCAAGGAGCAAGAAAATGGAAGAAGGCTGATTTATGGAGGAAGCGCTCGCATGGTCTCATAACCATGCGACCGCATTGGGCCCTTGAATCCTGGTTACGGATTTTTGCAATTTTCCCACGCAATGTCCGACTTGTACCCTCTTAAACCCAATCTAAACCCAACTTAAACCCACCTACTTAGCCTAATACATGTCCTAAACATTATTAGTGAGATTAGAGGTTGATTAGTGGGTGATTAAGGGGAATTAATCCCCCATATAAAAGAGAAATCTGCCGCACACTTCATTTGTTCGGCAAAAGCAGCGACTTCTTCTGCGTCTTCGCGAAGCAGACCAAGGGCGTGAGAGAGCTGAGAAAGGGGCGACTTCTAGGGCTTGAAGGGTGCGATCTTGGAGGCCAAGCTAGGGTTCTTCTTCCCCCTTTCAGTCCGTGGGTTGAAGAGGAGAGTTGAAGAGAGCAACCTCACCTCTTGGATTCGGGTATGGCAGCTTGATTAGGGGCCGAGCAAGGTAAGTTTCTACCTTGATTCTCTTGCTTTTGGGCTCCATTGACCCTAGGGAAACAATCATTTGTGCTATTTGAGGTCAATGGAAGCCATTGTTAGGGTTTGTAGAGAAGCATGAACCCTAGGTTTTCAAATTGATGTTAGAATGGGATTGACCTATGTGAGACCATGATATATGTGAAATTCATGTTCTAACTAGTCTATTGAACTCGATTACGTTGATTATCCATGAGTTTTGATGTTGGTTTGGTTGAGATACTTGGAGGGTGTTTTGCCCAAATTTGGTTTAGCTTGCAAAATTATTAATGTGAGCTTGATTATTATGTTTTATATGCTTAATAGAGTATATTAAACTAGGTAGTATGATTTAATCATGAATTGGGAATTATGAATGGTAAGATGAGCTAAATGAAATTGTGCTCAAAATGATGAATTTATTCTATGTTATGTTAGTGAAGGTTTTGTCGGGTTTAGGAGAGTTAAACGAACCCATGATGATAGTTATTGTAGATAGTTATGAATATAGGGAGAATTGAGAACCATAGCTTCTTTGCCCTAAAATTTTAGAAAGGGTAGATTAGACTCAACGGAGTCATTATAGGCTTGATAATATGTTAAGCAAACTTGGGTTGAAATCCCACGATGATTGGATTTCGTTTGGTTAATGGAGGGAAGAACATAACTTCCAAACTTGAAATGGTTGGTGATTGAGATGTGTTTTGTGGATTTTTAGTCTTGGGAATTAGGCCCGAATGACTATTGAGATTTGGTTATAAACTTTAAGAAATTATTACGGTGTGAATTTATAGAACACATAAAGAATGAAATGTGTTAGTAAGACTCAACGGAGTCGTAATAAGGCCAATAAAATGATAAAGAGCCTTGGGTTGAAACCCTACAATGTTTGGGTTTGCTTGGGTTGTGTTTGTGCACACCGGGTTTTTGGTTGTGTCCTATGGCGACACTTATGTTTTGGAGACTGACTAGAATACATTTTAAGCATGCTTGTTAGAGCATGGGACAATAGAGACCCACATAAGGTCATGCGATTATTTAAGAGAAGATTAAGAGAGAATCCTCTTCTCAAGGATTTTTGTTGCGTGTATATGAAAACAATTGGGAGAAGTGACTACGGAGTAGTCATGATGTTTTAAGTATGGTGTTGGTGTTATCGATCGTGTATGACGATTAGGACTAAGATTGAGTCCGGTGTACTTAAAATAAAAGACTAAATAATAAGTCTTGGATTGTGGATATCTTGAGACTAGCGTAGTAGTCTTGGTTTGGTTTGAGTTGAGGATTATGGAAGTCTTCACATTATATTTTGTTAAGCTTGTAGGTTATACTTGTCTTGGTTGATGACTTGAGGAATAATGAATACCTCAATATGTTGTTTTTAAACTAAACTTGTAAGTTAGTTGAACACAATGGTTATATGCAAATATATGCATTGTTCATGATGTTTGGTAGAGCATTATGTCCTACTTGATTTTATGCAATTATGTGCATGGTTATGAGTTGTTGTAGAGCATTATGTCCTACATGATTTAATGAGCCCGATAATAATGAATTTGGTCTCATTAGTTTAGACAAGTAAATATCTACTTGAATGTTTGGTTAAAGTCCAGCTGGCGAGTTTTGGTTGTTGTGTCGGCAATGGAACGATTCATAGTCTTTGGGAACAATCGCTATGAATCGTTGCATTGGGTCCTTTTCTCCTCACTATTTGGCCAATAGTGGGATGTGATCTCGAGTTATGCCATCTAGCTAGACATCGAGCTCTCATTTCTCATCCTAGGTTGGAGGAATGTAACGAGTACTCATTAAAGAAAACTGATGAGTTGAGATTACTTGGGGAGGAAACCCCAGGGTATGATTGATTGGGAATTGAGCCCGAATCATGATTTGAGATTTGATATCATGGTAAGTTGGTTGGGTTTTGAACCCGGATTTGATTGTAACGGTTCGATTATGTTTACTGTTACGCATGATTATTTATGAGCATTTATATGAAAAATAAGATGCTACTTGATTTATGTGAGTTTATGTGTTTTAAAAAGTAAGTACATGTTTCATGATGGTATACTAGCATGATACCATGATTTTATATGATTGTGCATTTATGCCATGCCATGTCATAATATGCCACATGTTGCATTTAGAAACTTACTGGGTCATTATGACTCACTCGTGTGATTGTTTTCCTAGTGTGTGCGGTGATCCGTTAATGCCGGATAACGACTTTTAGCAGGTGGTCTTCCAAGTCAAAAGCTTGGAGTATTTATTATTATGTTGTATTTTTTTTTGTGAGGCTCGAATGTAAAGTTATGTAGACTTTACTTGGGTAGATTGTAGTGTTATATTATGGTTGTGTATTTGGGAGCCGGTTGTATTGCCGAGCATTTGTACCCTTAGTATTTATTTCCTTTGTCGTTTCGAGCATGTGTGGCTCGTTTATTCTAGTTGTGGTATATTGTTGTTCCTTCCTCCGATAGTTTTAGTCGTGAGGTTTGGTTGGTGGTTTAGAATTGATTATATTGCTTTAGTTGAATTGTTCCTCCGGCGAGTTATAGCCGTTGAGTGTTGTATATCAGGTTGGATTTTTGGTAGTTGCCGGCCTTGGTTGCCGATGGTTTGTTGTGCGTGTCTAATGTTGCGTCACGCGCGTCGAATTTTTGGGCCGAGAGATTTACTATCTCTTTGGTTGTTTTTATTTAAGAGCTTGATAGCTCGGGTTTCATTATGGTTTTTTGCTTCCGCAGGTTTTAGTTTTTATTATTCTGTATCGCCATTATGGCTTTACCTTCCTGTCTTGAGCTTGTTAGCTCATCTTTGACTCGCACCATTACTTAGCAGGTGCTTGTCTGTCTCTTAGTTGTTCTGATGGCACGACCTTTGGGATCTCGTATTGAGATCCGGGTCGGGTCGTCACAGCCGCTCTTTTTCCCAGATTCAGAAAATATATAGGGAGAACGATGTCGTTTCAGGGGGGATATAAGACCTTTTCCAACTTTTCACTTTTTACTTTTCACTTTCTCATTATCCATCCGGCTTTTCCCTTGTTTCTTCGGCAACATTTCCGACCATCCTTACCGTGACCCCTGTTGTCTGCATCGTTAGGTTTGTTATTCTCCTTTGTTTTCTCGTAATTTTCTGGTGGCTTTCTTTATCACCCATTTCTTTTCTTTTTGGCACTTGTCTTCTTTGTCCGGGGGGTTTTTCTCCTCTTTGTTAATTTTTCGGCATCTTTCTGGTTTTTCAGGCGTATCACCGTTTTTGTTGGTTTTTCTGGCGTCCTTTCAGGCTTCATTCGTTGGTACGGTATTTCTTCCTTTCTTTTTGGAGTATGTCTCGTAGATTTCCTTTTCCTATTTTTTCGTCTTCCTCTTCCAGTAGTTCCTCCATAGAGTTGATAGACTACTGGAATAGGGTAATTCGTATACCCCTATCGGTTAGGAGTCTTCTTCTTCCCCTCCCTAGTAACGTAGTTGGGGCTTTCCCCTTGGCCGAGGATCTTTCTCGTGCCGAGGTCTCGCCTCGTAGTGTGAATAGCCCTTGTGCCGAGGTTCCTCCTCAGGTCGAGTTTAGGGAGAATCAATAGTGTGATGACGAGGCCGAGTCTATTCTTCGTGGCCAAGCCTGGAGAGGTGTTGAAGTGAGTGTGTGTTTAGCCGAGGAGAGAGTGGTAGATAACACTGTTCATGTGGAAAAGACCGTGGGCCCTCTGAGCTCGAGTACTTCCTCTTCGTGCTCGATCTCCTCCGTGGATTCTGATGACGAGGGCCCGTTTCTAGAGTCAATTTTTGGCAAATCTCTTTGTGGGGGCCCTATGTATAGGCAGTGCCAGGGTAGGTGGGTATCGGTCACTCCTAGGCAAGCGAGGTTCCTCCTCGCGAGCTATGGAGTAAAGGTTAGCGTTCATTGGAAGTTTGGCGATGAAGTTTTCTCTGCTCCGAATTATCCTCCTAGTACCCCTATGAGGGTGTTCGAGAGCAGAGATCGTATCGCGTTAAGTCTGATCACTCACTTTTTCACCAAGGAGAGAGTTCTGCATTTTCGTCAAATTGAGAGGACTCTGCATCATCGATAGTTTGGAAGAATGGTGAGCGAGCTTGAGGCTTCTGTATCCGGGCGAGCTGGTCACGATGGCGAGAGGGCTCCTCGTATCTTGAAGCCTTTCGTGAACAGGATAAATTCTTATGACGTTGGGGAATGGTCTCGTGTCTACGGCTCTGATTACTTCTGGGGCTCGGTCCCCGATTCTGGCTTAGGTCTTCCCGAGCTGTGCGGTCTTCGCAGCCATGTGGGCTTTTATTCGAGCCTTTTCGAGTCTTCGGGGCTACGTCTATCCCTCGACCCCTTTATCTGCGAGTTTCTGACCCAGACGAGCTCCGTCCCCTTGGATCTGACTCCCAATCTAACCCAAGCGCTGGTCAGCTTTATAATCTGTACCCAATCGAAGGGGTTCGAGCCCACCCTCTCACTCTTTTGCTATTATTACAAGGTCAGTATCTCGATGAATCGGCTGACCGTTTTGAGGCACGCACAAGGGTTTCCCTTGCTGGCTAGTTTTGGCAATAAGGATCATCAGTGGTTGGAGAAGGTCCTTCTGGTGGAGTCAAGCCGGGGGTGGAATTTTGAGGCTCCCGCGGGCAAACCCCATGGCCCCTTGAAGACTAAGATCCTAAGTGCTGCCGATGAGGCTACGAAAAGGAGCTATTGAGGCCCCATTTGTTCAATCTTTGAGGGGCGAGGTTCGCTCCTATAACTGGAAGGCCATAGTTGGGGACGAGGGCCTGTTGTCCAAATTCAGGGTCTCTGATGCCAGCGTGAGGGGGTCGAGAGGGCTTACTCGGATCTTGAATATGTGAGCCGAGATGGCTGGGCCCTGCATCGAGGATGGGTGTTCGGCTCAGAATGTCCAGAGTGTAGGGTTATAGACGGGTCTGGGTGCTCGACGCCAGGTTAATGCTATGTTGTTTCTGTCTTGTTTATTATCTTTTAGTTATCTTGGTGTGTTTGTCTTTTGGTTTCTAATGTGAGCCTTTTGATTTGCAGATATGGGTTTGACTCGTGATGCTATTATGGCCCGGAAGAAGGCCGAGGCGGACTGGAGGGAGGCCGAGATGAAGGATTCTCATGAACGAGATATGGCTCGTGAAAACCCTGAATCCTTGCCCTTGGTGGGCGTATTGGAGGATCCCTCCAAGTTCACATCTGCTCCAACTCCTTCGGCCCCCAAGGCGAAGGGCAAACAGCCCACTTCTGAAGCCCCAAAGCCCAAGAGACAGAGGTTGAGCTCGTCTCATGGTCAGCCCATTCCGGCCTCGATTTCTACCGAGCTTCTACTGGCCTCGTCCCCCGACCCTATTCCGGCTGCCGAGGATGCGAATGACAATGACTACATTCTTGGTCATCTTTGCAAGTCGGTCAATTCCTTCCTTCCCTCTTTTGCCAGCTATGGGCGAAGATTGATGGCCCAGTGTTCCTGCCGAGTCAGTGGAGACGCTCGTCCCCATCAAGGAGTTCCAACTGAACGATCTCAGTGCCTTGGCCATTAGCGAGGTAGGTGGATTTGTTTGTTGCTTTGCCCTTTTGATTTGGTTTATTTTGCTTATTGCCTGTCTTTTGTTCTTATAGCTCAGCATTTGTCTCGCAACGTATAATGCCAAGTTGGGCCAGGCTGCCGAGTCCGTGTCGGGCCTAGAGCGGGCGTTAGGGAGCGCGAAGGGGGAGATTTCGTCTTCGACCGAGAAGATAGCTTCCCTGGAAGGCGAACTGTCGCTCAAGAAGGACGAGCTCTCCAAACTAGGCACTGAGAAGACGGCCTGGTTGGCGAGGGAGAAGGTGCTGAAGGGTAGAGCCGATGAGAGGGATCGTTTGAAGGGGATAGTGGTTGACCTTGAGGCCAAGTTAGAGGGCCTTGCTAGTGATAACGACTGTTTGCGAGCTGAACTGGCCGCGAAGCCTGACAGTGACGAGGTTTTGGAAAGGCACTGGGGCTCGCAGGCATATGAGGAGGAGGCTCTCAATTATATGGAGACAAGCCGGATCCAGACTTTTCGGGCGGCAGCTGCAATTGGTGTGCCTCTGCCGGAGGTGGTGAAGATGGCTGGTCTTGCCTCTTATGGTCCGGAATGCCAAGGGGTCTCCTCCCTGGTTCCCTTTGATGATATCAAGCTCTGCGAGATCAAGGCCGTGGATGTTTCAGCCCAGGCTTCTGAATGGCTGCCCGCCCCTGCCAAGGTGGGGAATCTGTTTGCCCTGATGGATCATGAGCGAGTTTGGTTCAAGGAAAGTTATCGCCCATACGTGGCGCCAAGGGTTGTTCCTCCTCCTCAGGCCGAGTATGTCGGGGATCGGCTTATGGTGGAGCTTGAAGGCCAGAAGACCAGAAGACCAGCCGAGATGAGCTATCCAAGCGGTAGTGGGAATCCGAGCAGGTGGTAGCTCGTGAAGAGGAAGAGCGGGAGGTAGAATAGGTTTGGAAGAAGATACAATGTTTGTTTTATGTAACTGATTTTATGTGATGTGGTTTTAATGTTGCTTTCCTTCGTGCTTTTTGCTTTTGTTGTATTACTTGGTAGTTCCTTTTTATGCATTTAGAGCCTGGCCTCTCCTCGGCTAGGCGAGGAGGTGTTGAAGGCATTAGAACCTGGCCTCTCCCCGGCTAGGCGAGGAGGTGTTGAAGGCTAATAGAACCTGGCCTCTCCCCGGCTAGGCGAAGAGGTTTTGAAGGCATTAGAGCCTAGCCTCTCCTCGGCTAGGCGAGGAGGATTTGAAGGCATTAGAGCCTGGCCTCTCCCCGGCTAGGCGAGGAGGTGTTGAAGGCTAATAGAACCTGGCCTTTCCCCAGCTAGGCGAGGAGGTTTTGAAGGCATTAGAGCCTGGCCTCTCCTCGGCTAGGCGAGGAGGTTTTGAAGGCATTAGATCCTGGCCTCTCCTCGGCTAGGCGAGGAGGATTTGAAGGCATTAGAGCCTGGCCTCTCCTCAGCTAGGCGAGGAGGATTTGAAGCATTGAGTGTTTTTAGGTGTAGAGTGAAGAAGACAATATTTTTATCAAGATTTTTTCTTTAGAACAAAACTAAGCAAATTTACTGGTAGTAAATTTTCAAGTGGTCTGAATGCCAGGGGTTTTTTAGTGGGGCTCCGTCAGGTTTTGCGAGCCTGTAGGTTCCAGCCCGGATGATGTCTGTGACCTGGAATGGTCCTTCCTAGTTGGGAGAGAGCTTGTTTCTTCCTGGCCTGTTTTCAGTGACCTCGATTTTCCTTAATACTAGGTCGCCGACTGAAAATGTGCGGGGATTCATTAGTTTGTCGTGATGAACCTTGGCGAGCTTTTTGTAGTTGATGGCTTTTAGCCTGGCTTCCAGCCTTCTTTCTTCAAGGTAGTCAAGGTCTAGCATCCTTGACTCAGTGTTTGCTTCCTCATTGAAATGGATGACTCTTGCCGTGGGTAGGGCCATTTCTACTGGGGCCATGGCCTCGGTCCCAAAGGTCAGGGAAAAAGGTGTTTCTTCTGTTGATCCTCGGCGGGATGTTCTGATAGCCCATAAAATGGCGGGAAGCTCCTCGAGCCTAGCGTCTTTCTTCTTGTCTAGCCTTCGTTTTAGGGCATAAAGAATTTGCTTGTTCCCTGCCTCTGCTTGGCCGTTTCCTTGAGGGTGTACTATTGAGGATTTCCAATGGCGGACCCCTCTTTCCTTGCAACTTGTCATGAATCTGTTGGAAAATTATGTGCCATGGTCCGACACGATTGCCCTTGGTATTCCATATATGCACCAGATGTTGTCTCGAACAAAGTCGACGGCCCTTTGTTCGGTGATGCTCGCCAGGGGCCTTGCCTCGATCCATTTTGTAAAGTAGTCCACTGCAACTATTACAAATTTGTTCTTGCCTTTGGCTAGAGGGAATGGCCCAATCAGATCGAGTCCCCACATGTCGAATGGCCACGCTGCTATTACAGGGGTTTGAGGTGCCGAAGGCAATCTTGGGATGTTTGCGAATTTTTGACATTTGTCGCATTTTCGGGCATATACCTCGGCATCTTTCCTCAATGTGGGCCAGTAGTATCCGTGAAAAATGATCCTATCGGCCAACGTTCGAGCTCCCGGGTGGCTTCCACATACCCCCCCCCCGTGTACCTCGACCAGCAGTCCTTGTGTGAATTCCGGGCGAACACACCTCAGGAGAGGCTTTGTGAAGGATCGTCTGTACAACACATCCCCAATTACGGTGTATCTAGCTGATCTTCTCGCCATGGCCTATCCTTGCTCTTTGTCGCTGGGTAAGGCTCCTTGGTCGATGTATTTCTTGATGTCGTCGATTTAACATTCCGTGGCCTGTTCTAGCACCATCATTTTTTCTTTATCAATGGCCGGTGTATTGAGGATCTCGATCCATGTTTCTGGAGGGAGCTCGCCAAGCTCGCTAGTGGCCATGTTGGAGAGGTGATCAGCCTTTATGTTCTCGGCCCTTCCAATTTGCTCTAGTTCCTAGTATTCGAATCGGGTGAGGATGATCAGGGCGAGTTCTTTGTATTTGTCCAGTGTTGGGTGGTTGACCCCATATTCCCCTGAAATCTGCTTCATGGCGAGTTGGGAGTCGCTGAAGATTAAGATTTGGGCTGCTCCCATTTCAATAGCCAGTTCGGCCCCTGCTATTAGTGCTTCGTACTCGGCAACGTTATTCGACGTTGGGAAGTTCAGTTTGAGGGCTTTGCTAATCTCCGTTCCCTATGGTGTCACGAGTAGGATGCCTGCTCCGTTCCCATTTTTGCTGGACGACCCATCTACGAACAATGGCTAGGGCTGAGCTGATCATTTTTTACGAGACAACTTTTGCATGGGCACTTGCTCGCTTGTGGAGGGCTCCAGGTTTGGTGTGGTGCTTTTTTCCTCTACCGAGTTGAAGGAGGTTTTGGCAATGAAGTCCGCCATGACTTGAGCTCTAATTGATTTTCTCGGAAGGTAGACGATTGCATATTTTGTTAATTTGACGGCCCATCTCATCATCCTTCCAGCGACGTCAGGTCTATGTAGGATCCTTCGCAAGGGTAAGTCGGTGTACACTCCGATCTCGTGTGCTTTGAAGTATGGCTTTAGCTTTCTCGTCGTTATCATTAAGGCGAGTATCACTTTTTCTATCTGCATATAACTCGTCTCGACCCCGGTGAGTGCATGAGACACGTAGTAGATGGGTCTCTGGTATCCCCCTTCTTCTCGCAGTAGGACCGATGTTATGGCTGTATCCGTAGCCAAGAGATAGATGTAGAGTATTTCTCCTGGTACGGGGCAGCTGAGCAAGGGTAGACTGCCGAGGTACTTTTTGAGTTCGGCGAATGCGAGGTCGCATTCTTTGTCCCACGTGAATTTCTTCGCCCCTCTTAAGATTTTGAAGAAGGGGAGGCTTTTTTCTGCTGATCTCGAGATGAATCTTCCCAGGGCCACAATTCTCTCGCTTAACTGTTGTACTTGCTTGATGCATTTTGGGACTTTCATTTCAGCTAAGGCTTTAATGTTTTCGGGGTTTGCCTCTATTCCGCGCTCGTTCACCATATACCCCAGAAATTTTCCCACTTTTACGCCGAAGGCACATTTGGTGGGATTGAGCTTTATTCTGTTTTTTCTGAGGTTTGCAAATGTTTCTCTGAGGTCGTCGATGTGGCTAGCTTCCCTGGTTTTGATCACCATGTCATCTATGTATGCCTCGACGTTTCTCCCCAACTGGTCCCCGAAAACCCTGTTCACCATTCGCTGATAGGTGGCGCATGCATTCTTTAGGCCGAACGACATCATGTTGTAACAATAAAGAGCACCTGCGGCTCAAAAGGCCGTGTTCCGTTGATCCTCCTTCCACATTCTAATCTGGTGGTACCCTGAATAGGCGTCCACGAAGCTCAAGATTTTGTAGCCCGAGATAGAATCGACCAGTTGATCTATCCTCGGTAGTGGGTACCAATCTTTTGGGCATGCCTCGTTTAGATTGATAAAATCGACACACATTCTCAACTTTCCGTTGTTCTTCTTTACCATCACCACATTTGCGATCCACGTGGGGTAGTGGATTTCTTTTATGATTTCAGCCCACAGTAGTTTGGCTATCTCCTCTTTGATTGCCTCTTACTTTTCGGGGGAAAAATACCTCGACTTTTGCTGGATGGGTGAAAATGTCGGGTCGATGCTTAGTCGGTGGACCGCTACTTCTTCGGCTATGCCTTCCATGTCCTCAACTTTCCACGCGAAGTCGTCTGTGTTGCTTCTTAAGACTCAATGATTGCTCTCCCTTCCTCACCCTCTATTTCCATACCCACTTTGATTTTTTGGTCGGGGTAGTTGAAGTTGATGATGACCTCTTCGACGTCCTCCATGGTCTGTAATATTGGATGGTCCCGTATATCGAGGCTGTCAATCTCAGTCTTTTCAGCCTTGTCCGTCGAAGTCCCCTTTTCCTGAGCCGAACTAGTTTCCCCGGCCCGCCTTGATTGCTATGGGGCGGAGCTTTCCCCGTCGAGCCCTCGAGCTCGCTTGACCACATGCTCTTCTTCCCTTTCCCCGGCTTCCTCTGGCCTTTTCATTCTTCTTTCCGCCTCTCTCCTCTCGTTTATGAGGTATTCCAGGGTAGTTCGAGCGTCATTTTTGAGGACTCCTACCCTACTTGAGGTCATGTACTTGACCCTCTGGTGTGCCATTGAGGCGACCTTTGGGAATTTCGCTTGGGACGGTGCGCCAAGGATGACATTATATGGTGATGGGAGGTCGAGGACTAGGAAGGTGACCTCTTCGCTTCTGGCAGTATCTCCCTCCCCTAGGTCGACTTTGAGGGCTACGGTGCCTTTTGCCGACACTTTACGGCCCATGAATCCTTCCAACTGGACTCGGCTTGGTGTGAGGTGAGAGTCGCCGAGCCCTAATGCTAGAAAGCATTTGTAGTACATCACGTCCCTTCCCACACCTGTATCTATTAGCACTCTTTTGACGAGGCTGTTGTGGATCACGATTTGCAAAGTCAAAGGATTTTGCCGAGCGGATGTGTTAATGGCTAGCTCGGTATCTCTGAACACCATTTCATGCTCAACTACCCCTCCATCATACTGTCGACCGAATGGTTCAGGTTGTTGATCGCATTCTTTAGTTGTACGATACTCTGAGCCTCTTCTCGGATGGTATTGACCACTGGTCTATCATTTGGTTGTCTATTATCGCCCCCCGGAGCCCTTGGTCTGGGGGCGCGATGGTTTGAATCTCCGATCCCCCTCGTTTATGACCTGCTGTATAGCTCTTTTGAGCTGTATGCATTCTTCTGTTATGTGGCCGATCTCGTTGTGGAAGGCATATCTTTTTCTCGGATTTCGGGTTTCAAGGGGTGACTTCATTAGGAAGGGTGGTCGTATCTTGTTTTCTGTGAGGAGGACGTCCATGATGTGTTCCCTTGATGCATTGAGAGGGGTGAAGTCCTCTAACTCGTTGTCTCGCCTCGGGCCCCTGATCTCGCCGGTGAACTTCGCACCTCGTTCTTCCTCCCTCTTTCTTGCGGGGTGAATCTCGGCCTGTCGAGTCCTACTCTGGTCTTTTCCTTTGTGACCCTTGCCTGCGTTGAGTGGCTACTCGGTGACGTTAGTTACACCTGAGGAGGACGTGACTGGTCGCGAGTTTGTGATGGCGGCAGGCTATTCACCATCTAGTAGAGCCACTCTCTGTGCTGCTAGGAACATCTCGCCAATTGTGTCCCGAGGTCTCATGAGGAGCTCGGTCCGGCAATTTCCTCGCTGTAGGCCAGCTCCGAAGCACATTCGTACCGAGGTATCAGGGATGTCAGGGATCTGATCCAGGACTTCCTTAAAACTGGACATGTACGAGAGCACCGTTTCTCCAATCTCTTGCTTCACGCTGCACATGTCCGTCTCGCTTTTGGGGAGGGCTCCTGCCAAGGCAAACTTTTTCAGGAAGGCCCCCTTGAAGTCATCCCAACAGGTGATAAAGTCGTGGGGTAACCCATTGTACCATTGTTGGGCCTGCTTCTTCAGGGTTCCTGCGAACACTAGACACCATATATCATCAAGCCTGGTTGCGATGATCATTTTCAGCTCGAAACCTGATACGTGATCCAGGGCAGTCGTGGTACCATTGTAATATTCAAAGTATGAAATTTTTACTTTTGAGGGCACGGCTACCTCCCTGATTTGTTTTACGAAAGGGCCTGCTATCTTTTTGATGCCTGCGTTCGTCCCAGTGCTCTGTCGAGCTTCCAGTTTTTCCATCCATGCCCTTATCTCGGCATCCGTCATGGGTTTCTCGCCTTGTGTCGAGCCTACCGCTGGCGTAGGTATCCCGTTGGCCCCCCTGTCTACCTGAGGTTCCTCGATTTCCTCTTCGACAGTGTTTCTTACTGGTGATCCCAGGCGAGGCTCCCTTGCGAGCTGACGGGAGGGATGTGCTGATTTGGAGGCACCTTTGTTTGTTGAGGCATGAGCCCAAGGTTAGGACTCTCCTTCTTCGTTGTGCGCCGGGCAGTTTTCTGTTTCGGGGGGGAACCTTAGGCAAGAATGGATGATAATCCTCGACCCCTCGGCGTCCACTCTTTTGCCGAGCCTTGATTTGACGTTAGTGGTGAATCTTATCCTCTTGGGTTTTGTTGTTCCCACCCTTTTCTAGATCAAGTTGGAGCGAGCTGGTGTATTATGCACGTTGATCACGGGCTCTGGATCTGAGACTCGGGCCACTTGTCGTAATTCGTGCATCCTGGCCTCAGCCTCATGTATCTTGGTGTAGAGAGTTCGCTGGTGCTCCGAATATGCATATTCTCGGTCGATTTGATTCTGGGTAGTAGGGTTCTTTGTTTTTGCAGGGGGTTGCTCCTCCTCCCCATGGACTCTTGAAGACTCGATGTCCGTGAAGCGACCGTCCCTGAGGTTGGCCTCCGGCTCCTTGTTCTTGTCGCCGGAGATTCGCTTTACCATTGCGAGCCTCCTCTGAGCCCTTGCTGACACTTCGGGTACCGAGGGGTCAGAGTCTTGCCTCGTTGAGAGAGCGTGACCTTTCGCGCCTCTTCCCTCGTTGTGTTCTGCGGGCTCCTTTTACGGGTGGTTAGATGCGGCGGGGGTGACGTTCTTGGAGGCTTGTTTTTTGGATTTCACCATCTCTGCTCGTTTGTGGACACGGTGTGACTGAGAAACTAGTCGTTTCCCGGCAACGGAACCAAACTGATCACACAATTTTCGTGGTGACCTTGTCGTGTTGTCCACGTAGGTAGCAAAGGTGGTTCGGCCTTTGTTCGCTCGTCCTTGTCTAGTTTCCTGCACAAGACAAATAAGAAAACGCCGTTAAGGAGTCGGGGTAGCTCGACTAGAACCCTCCGGCGTGAGAGTAAGGTTTCTGGTGGAATGGGTAATAAATGAGCCGTAATAATAGTTTGTCCGATAAGAGGATTTGGATATCTGAAAAATGACTTGTCCTTGAAGAATGAGGAATCTCCCTTAGTTATACCTGATTTACTTGATGAGGTGGCGGCTGCTCATATGGGAACAGGTTGTGGCGGGCATTAAATGTGTTACAGACTTTATCAAGAATGAGTGGGCTGGACGCTGTCAGAGAGTTGGTGATTGTGTGTGGCGGTTTCAGCGGGCCTCAGGAAGCTTCTTGTCAGGACTAGTGATCATTAGCGGTTTGCCGAGGCCCAGAGGCCTGAGTGCTGTAGATCTCTGTGTCCGAGGCCGAGGGGGTTTAGGACCACGGATCTCGTTTGCCCCTTATCATTGGCTCGGTTGCCTTGCCGAACCAGTTTTAACATTTTTTATCTCACACGAGTTGTGTAACTATGCCGAGGTTGGTTTCTAAGGTTTCATCCTTTCAACTAGCATAACTATTTTATTCTTAAAATAGCTTATAAAAATGTTGTAATTATTCTCTAAATTATATTATTTAAGTTGTAATTTTGTTTTCTTTTCTTTAATGAATGCAAAGTTATTTTTCTTTATTTCTTTCTGCCGTATATAAATGTATTATTCTGAGTCAAAGTGTATAAAATAAAACAAGCATATTGATAAACCCATTGTGAGAACGAAAGGGCGAGTTGGGTGCCTAATCTCTTCCTAACTCGTAACTTAGCCCCTGAACCCATATAATCTGGTATGTTTGGTTTTTTTTTTTGACCATAAAATAGAGGTGGCGACTTTGTAACACATTTTTCGAGTCCACAATTGAGGCCGAGCGCATTCCACGTGCTTCGAAGTTTCGAAACTACCCCACCCTTTTAGTGGCGCGGAACCGGTGCGAAACGGGGCACTCACTACTATAGATTTTTATTCTTCCTTCATAAATTCTTCCATGGCTTCTTCATCTAGCAGCAACACTGGAAACCCAGTACCAGTCAATCCACATGTAGTTGACAATTTCGTAACTAGAATAGGACCCAACTCCTATGTTCTAGGCCAAATGATACAGGCAGAACAATTCCTATGAGGAAAGATTTTTGACCTCCTTCATAGTTCTGGACTCATCTCTATTCTCACCATTCGAGAATAATTCTACAGCCTCCAATTGGTTGACGAATTCTATTCTAGGATGACATTGGCGAGAAATGGTAATAGTTTCTTCGGTCACATTAGAGACACAGATATAGTGCTTAATGTTGAAAGCATGTCAAGAGTGTTTCAACTTCCTTGATCAGTTGGCCTCTCTTCTCTTGATGAATTAACTGTCAACGAGTCATGGCTTCGAAGAATTGGCAAAAACTCTCAAGATGATTACCATACAATGGACATTGATGAATATCATTTAGATTTGTACTGCGTAAATGAAATTCTGAAGCAATGCCTACTGTTTTATGGGCATGGGTCTAGAATTCTCACGAGAAGACTTCAAAACCTCACCATTGCGGTTCTCGAAACTGAAGACCTGAATTGGTCTGAAGTCGGCTTCTTACTCATCAGCTAAGTACGCTAGGATTATAAGCCGCTTTCTCTGCTCCTTCCATTCGATTCTTCAAACCATCCAAGATGAAGAACGCCTTCCTATCACAAGCGACTTGCTAATAACTCGAGAGTTATTCGGCAATAGAAGCCTTTCAGATAATGAAGATGATTATAATTTAGACTCTAGTACATGACGTTTTGGAGATTCAAATTAGGTTGTACTTATTTTTTAACTAGTGGTATTTAAATCTACTTTAAAATAGGAATCTTTTAAAAACATAATTATTAATATCTATCTTATTTCCCAAATACTCTTTCCTAAACCCTCTAAAACTTTGATGTCTGTTCAAAACTTTATCCATGCTCTAAAACATAACTTGCTCGCATTATGTATGAGACTAACAATTTGTATCAGAGCAATTGGTTCCAACAATTGGGACCAATGCTCAAAATGGTATTTATACAGATCAATAACTTCAATAACTGATATCAGTACTCTAAAGGACTTAATCAAATCTCGACAACTGATATCAACAATTGGTATCCATATGAATAATTTTCTAAGGAGGAGAAATGTATTGACATATACATTAAGGAAGCAATTAAATTAAAACATTTGAGGAGAAAACCTTAATCCATAACTCTTTAACAACATACATTAAAGTTATAGATCTAAATTAACTTTTAAGGAAGAGAATTTACATAGAAGATAAGATAACCAAAAAAAGAGAAATTAACCTAAAAACAAAATTGAAGACAATATAATGATCTTTACTTAAGTAGGAGAAATTCCTTTTAAAAGAGAACATTATATAGGTGAAAAACTTTACCCTTTTAAGATGAATCCAAGTGTTTCATTTGTGGCACACTTGTTGAACAATGTCATCTTTAAAAACAACCTTGCCGACCTTCTCATTAGCATAGTTCTTTCCTCGTCAACAAAGTAAAACATCTTTGCCTTTGTGATAAACTTATTGAAGGATGCTACCTTGAAAAATAACCTTGATGATATTCTCATTAGCAATGTTATCTCATCCACAATAAGAAAATCTATAGAACAACACTCTTGAAACGATCTATCAAAACATACTCTTTAAAAACAAGTGGCTGTTCAAACATCTTCAAAAAATGTGATACTAGTACTTTTATATCAAAAATCTTCCATTTCTTCTAAAGTCTTTCAAAAACTGGCATCACAACAATCCTTAAAATGAAATGCTTTAAAAACCTATTCTTTACTTTAAGGATTTGTCATATTCTTTCAAAATATATTTACAATATAAAATAAAATTGGTATCACATCTATCCTTAAAATGAAATGCTTTAAAAACCTATTCTTTAGTTTAAGGATTAGCTATATATTTTCAAAAATATATTTACAAAAACTGTTATAATCCTTAAAAAGAAATGCTTAAATCTTATTCTTTACTTTAAGGATTCACTATTCTTTCTTGTGAAAATATGCTTTCATATATAAAAAACTTTTATGCAAGAAAGGAACCAAAAACATTTTAGATTTTGAGCATATAGATCATTTATATCTCATAAATAATCTAAAAATATTTTCCTACTATTGCTTTACTCTTGTACTTTGATTTATTGAGTCTGTAAATAGCGATAGGTCACTATACATAAGCCATCGCTTGTAAAGTGCAGCATAGGACATGCATTGAGATAAAAAGATCATTCATTGTAGGCATGTTATCACTATGATTTGAAATATTACTTCAGTGCTTTATGTATATGTCAATTGAGTAATGGTTCCAAGCAAATAGGAGGAGATTGTTGGAATATGTCTGCTGAAACAATTCTTATTCATTTGCATGTTCCGTAACACCTTGATTTGCTTGTTCCCATTACTTCTTATTCTAACAAGTGACTAAAAGGGCTGATGTAGACACCTCAATTTCATACCCCTGGTATGTGACATGACATAAAATATCAAGACCTGTTAAAACATTAACAAATGTCAAGTTACATGATCGAAAATGCAAAAGGACAAAGCAAGATGCGCAAAAGAGTGAAATGCAGGGTTCAAAGCGTCAAAAATCAAATTGGTGAATAGTGCATTAAAAATGGGAGTGGCGCCCAGTTTGTTGATAAAACACTGTTCCATCGCCGTAAAATGCAATTTCCTCAGCGGCCGATACAATCGATTGATACGTAAAGAAGAAAATTTAATTCCTTCGATGTCCTTTCTCCAGCCTATAAATAGAGGCTTCAGGTTCGCCTTCAGACACAACAATTCATCCGCAAAACTCTCCGCGTACTCGTTACGCTGAAGAAATAGAGAGCGAAATGAGATAGTGAGCGATCTCCTCAAAGCCTCGAAACCCTGCCAAACCTCCTCCAAACACAAAACCAACCGGTAGAAGTGAGCCTTAGCCCCCCAGCTAGGTATCCACCCTATTTCCCTGGTCCAAAAATCGTGGAAAAAGCAGTTGCTCTGCCCGATTTAAAAGGCCAAATCAATCAGAAATAAGCCCTTATTCTGCCCGATTTCCGCCTGCCTCAAGCCAACAAACAATCAAACACAAACAGTTACTCTGCCAAAATCCCAAGGCCAAAAGTAACTTTCGGAAGCAGTCACTCTGCCTGAATCTTCACAACACACACTGCAACAAAAAGACTCCCTCTCCCTGAAGGACAGAGCGAGCACACCCTAGGCCATCAGTAGGTAAGTTTTAAATTTTTATTTGTAAAAGTGTTATTTCCAATCCGGCCCGATGTAGATATATAAGCAGTTGTGCTGCCCGGATTTAGTTAGGAAATAGCACTAAAAAGAGCCGTTATTATGGCCAAATATTTTCAAGTATATTTGTAATTATTTGTAAAGGGACAGTTGCAAATCTGTAAATAATGTAGACAATGGATGTATTTGTAGGCAGTTAATGTTTTATTTATCTATTAAATAAATATAACAAAAAGTATATTTTAGCCAAAAACTGTTTTGAGACCGAAAGGGCGAGTTGGGTGCGGCACCTTCCCAACTCGTAACTTAGCCTCCGGACCCGTTTTTACAATCTTTGGTTTTCTTTTTGGTTTTGCTTTATTTCTTCCTTAAAATAAAGATGGCGACTCTAAAACATTTTGGATCTAGTGGGGCCTCGCAACATCTTTCTTTGCACTTTTCCGTTTTCCCCTAAAAAAGGGAGAATGAGAATGGAAAGGTGATGCATTCATATATCCTGGTATCCCCTAAACAATGGATAACTTGATGTAGAAAACCCAAAGCACCCATAGTGATCCGAAATAGGTCATAAGGCTATTTTCATAAAATCCATAGTGGGGGCGTCGCAACATCATTTTTTGCACTTTCTGTTTTCCCCTAAAAAAGGGAAAATGAGAATGAAAGGGTGATGCATTCTCATATCCTGGTATCTCCTAAACAAGGGATAACTTGATGCGGGAAACTCAAGGTTCCCATATTGGATCAAAACTCCAGTAAAGGCAACCGAGGCGCATTCAAACGCGCTACTCATACAGCACTCCTCTCGCACTTTTGATTTCGTCTTCCCCTAAGCAAGGGAGGGTGGAACGAGAGCAGTGGATGTTCCGCATCCGCACGTACGCGCACCCCTATCCAAGGGCGCACAGGGCGCGGGCGCAATTTCCCGAGAACCCACAGTGGCGATTCTGCTGGGGAGATCGTTTTTATTTTAAATAAAAATGGAGGGTTAGACTCAGTAACCAAAACTTTTTTTTCTTTTGTTTCTGGCTAAAGTATGCTTGTTATATTAATTTAAACACTTGAATATTGCATTCCTTTAACATATGTGTCTATATTTGTGGATATGATCCTCCATCTTGCAGCAGTTTCATTCCAATCACTGTTACGGATATACTTGAAAATATTCGTATTTTTCAAAATAAAAATTACAATATATATATATATATATATATATATATATATATATATATGTGTGTGTGTGTGTGTGTGTGTGTGTGTGTGTGTGTAATATTTTATGTGCAATAATTTCCTGGCAGCACAACAAAAGGGCCGGGGCTTTATTTTAATATTGCTTCACTTTCCGGCTCTATATTATTATTTTATTCTGCTTTATTTCTTTATTTTCATTCTGCAAAATAAATAAATAAATAATTATATATATATATATATATATATATATATATATATATATATATATATATATATATATATATATATGCATTCATTCTGTCATTTTATTTTGGGGATATAGGACACATTTGTAATTAATAGGGATAGATAGATTCCCCGCTTTTCTTTCTATTTCTTGATGGTATGCTTGCTTGCTCGCACTCAAGCTAAAAAAGCCGAGAAAATCCATAAATAACAGCAAGACAAGACATATCTGTTTTATTTTCTATTTCTATATCTGAAAAAAAAACTTTTTTTTGCTTTTTAGATACCACACACACGCGCACATGCATATAAATATATTCCGAATTGCTACCCTACACCATGGCCAGCCTACCCCCTGCATAAACCGACGTTAGACTATATATAGATTCTCAGGACACTTCAAAGACCGATCGGCTTTTGCATTTTAAATCATGGGTCAGCCCCAGTCAAAAAAAAAATGTGTGCGCAAGTCAAAAAAATAAATAAAAAAAATACACTGGGGCTGATTTATTATTTTCTAAATGCTCGACTTAGACCATTTCAAATGGTGGATCCCGAAAGAGTATAGGCCCTTCGCTGGGATCGATCCGATCTCGGAGTCGAAGGCGGTGGAAACGTTGGTCCTATACTCTGGAGAAAGAATCCACTGTTCCAGGAAAAGTCATGAGACTGTCAAAATTAAGCAGGTGCTTATCCGGTCAATTTGTAGGGAAAATAATAAATAATAAAATGTACTAATAAAGGCACGCTGTACTCCAAGCCCAGAAAGCCTTCAGCCAGCCTTCTGATACATCCAAACCCATTTTCCTCAGAAACCTGGCCCGAATTTGGAAAGGCAGAGATAGTACTGGCCGGTTGGTACGGGAAACAAGTGCGAATCGAGAGAGGGTATCGAAGCGATAAGCGGCAGTTCGAAGGTATAGATCTAGCGGTATGGCGGCGAGAAAGTGGCGATCCGCTATGGGTACAGATACATGGGCTCCAGGGTACGCTCCGACTCCGGCAATGCAGCAGTGGCTAGACCAAAATTTGGGTGCAACGGCTGATCGTATAATGAGCCAAATGGCTAATCTATTGCAAAGCTTGAAATCTAGTAGTGAGGTAATCTCTTCCCCTGCAGTCCCACAAGAGGCATCAACATCTCATGTTACTCCAAACCCAAACCCTCAGCCAAACACTAACCCATCAAACACTGCCATCACTCCAAATCCTAACCCTCCACCAATTCCCTACTACCCAAATATCAACCCTTACCCATCCTATCCCCCATATCCTTTCCCAAACACCAATATTCCCCAGAGCCCAAATGACTTCCCTTTTCCCATAATCAATCCACTCCAGAACAGCCCACATATGGACCCACAAAGCTATAACTCGTCAGACCAAGTTACTACCTATTTACCTTTTAATAACCCTGGATGCCAAACCGAAACCGCCAATAACCCACCAACCCAAAATCCATATCCTGCAAATAACCCACTAGCCCAAAATCCATATCCTGCCAATAATCCACCAACCCAAAATCCATACCCAGCCCAGAATCCACCAGCTTATACTGCCCAGAATCCACCAGCTTATATTGCCCACAACCCACCAACTTATGCTGCCCAGAATCCATGTCCAATCCAGAATCCACCAACTTATGCTTCCCAGAACCCATATCCAGCTCAAAACCCATACCCAGCTCAAAATCCTTACCCAGCTCAAAATCCATACCCAGCTCAAAACCCATATCCAACTCAAAATCCTTACCCAGCTCAAAATCCATACCCGACCCAAAATCCTTACCAAGCACCACAACCAGAAATTAACCCAGCCTTCCCTAATCCTGTCAGCATATACCTAAAACCAACTCCCCCAGCCACCAAAATGGAAGCCGACATGGAAAACATGAAAACCATGATGCTCAAACTTCTCAACAAAGGGGAATTTTCTACGCGGGCACTAGCATTACAACCTTCAGCAATACTGCCTTCAAAATTCAAAATGCCCAACATAGAAAAGTTTGATGGGACTGGATGCCCTATATCTCATTTAAAATCTTATTCTACTGGTATGCAGTCAAGGGGAGTTAGCTTTGAAGCTATGACTTCCAACTTTCACCTCACCCTCGTAGGGGCTGCCAAGCAATGGCTGATGTTGTCAGACAGTAGCACCATGAATACCTGGGACCGGATAGCCGAAGAATTCCTTGAAAGGTATAAAGACAACACTAGCCCAGAAAATAAAAGAGACCTCGAGTCATGCACCCAAAGGGAAAAAGAAACATGTGCTGAGTTTGCAGTCAGGTGGAAAAGAAAGTTGGCCCAGACTTTTGACAGACCTGATCCGGCTGAGTCATGCAAAATGTTCATCAAAAACCTCCAGCTCATATATCTGGAACACATGCGATACCTCCCCTATACCAATTTCAAAGAAGTGGTGAAGATAGGGGTTCGTATTGATGAAGATATACGGACCGGCCAATTAAAGGTCAATACACCCTCCAGCTCTTTCCGATACTCTAAAGGAAAGACAGCCGGACCAGCACCAGCCGTCAATATGGTAGGAGATGCATCAGCCACTTTTCCTACCCAAAGTTATACCATTACTCCATGGTCCTATGGACCAGACAGGTCTGTCAACTCAGTCGGAGGGAATAATGGCCCAAACAGGAATTTCAGGGGCCAGAACAGGGTCAATCGATACTATGATAAATTGCAAGCTCCTCAGTCTGTAATATTACAGGGGCTAATGGCTCAGGGAGTGTTGAAGCCTTTGGAAAACTATAGACCATCGAACCTCTGCCTGACAATTGGAACCATGCTCAGTATTGTGAATACCATCGTTACAGTAGTCACCTCACCGACAGATGCTACACGCTCAAAAATGCTATCCAGGATTTGATAGATGATAAGGTGATTGAAAAAACCTCCTCCCGGACCAAATACAGTCAATAACCCTCTACCTCAAATCAACATGATTGGGGTTGATGAAAAAATCAGTGTGCCCAAGTTCGAAAAAATTAGCCACCCATTACCATATATCCTCATTCCCTTCTCTCCATCTCCATCCATAAAAGAGCCTAGCTGCAATATGCACTCTTGGGACACTATCCTGGGTAGCCAAAATACCTGCAACATCAGAAAAGCCACTTGGGTCGGTGGGGATGTCAGCCACCTTACCAGATCTGGCCGAGCTTACCAACCAAACCTGGAAAAGGGTGACCACTCAGGCAAAGACCGAGAGACAGATACCGGGGCTAAAGAGGTGGAAGATACTCTTTTAGCTCAAATAAAGAAAACTCAGGCCAACATTTCCATATGGGGCTTACTTTGTGCTTCGAAAACCCACCGTGACACGCTGGCTAAGTCTTTAAGTCAGGCAGTCATTCCTATTGAAACCTCCCCGAATGAGCTTACTCAGATGATCGGAAACATTTATTTTGGAAATGTCATAATGTTTACTGATCTAAATCTGCCCAAGGAACGAGCCAGCCATATTGATGCTCTCCATATCACTGTGGGAATAATGGAGAAACGGGTTCCCCGAGTTCTGATAGATAATGGGTCCTCTCTGAATGTATGTCCCGCCAGCACTTTAGCCAAATTGAGAACAAATATATCAGAACTCACCCCTTCCTCACAGACAGTAAAGGCATATGACAACACCAGTCGATGTGTCTTAGGGGTGGTCACTCTGTTGCTGACTATTGGGCTACTAACCATGTCGGTCGAATTCCAAGTTTTAGACATACCAGCCACTTTTAGCCTGTTATTGGGACGCCCTTGGATCCATGGGGGTAAAAGGGGTAGCCTCTTCATTGCACCAACGTGTCAAATTCATCCACGAGTACCACATAGTAATTATTCTAGCTGACAAGATCGTGGAAAACAAGGAAAGTGAGGATATCCCGATCCTCGAGATAGAGCATGAAGACACGGGTATCTTCCTTAGTGGTTTTGAGGTTATCCCCCAAGCTGTGGTCAACGCCCTTGAATATGGTCGAGAAATTGATATCACTGGAAAGAAAACCACATCCCTAGGAAACATGGTCCCTTTAAACATGTTTCGGAAAATGAATTATATGCCTGGCATGGGTCTTGGCAGAAACCAGCAAGGACTTGTCAATTTAGTCCAGGATGAACATAAGGAATGCATCCCTCCCTTTGGTCTAGGATACACGCCTACTCCAGCTGAGGTAGCAGCAGTCATGAAGTAAAAACGTGAGAAAAGAAAGGCAGAAAAGGAAAAGCGTCCTTACAAACATCCCCCTCTCCAACCATACAGAAAAACCTTAAATGGTTACTTCATAAGGAAAGGGGAAACAGAAGCCTATCTCATGTTTCCTGAGCCTTGGATAGACCAAAATGGGAAAAGATGCACTAGTTGGGAAATCATTGAAGATGTCAGTCTTCTCACAGACGGAATGGAACAAGTCACCCTGGAGCCCCGTAGCACTGCATATAAAACTACCACCTTTGAAAACACTTGGTCTATAGACCAGGATGACTATGCCCTGGTCCTATTTGATGATGATGGCCTGGGAGACAGCTTTTTGGGTATGATAGACTGAGGCACTGATTATGGAAAGCTCCCTGCTGAGTTCGAGCTTCTTGCTGCTAAGCCTCTGCAGAATTGGTATACTACGACCGGCCCGCTTTTGACTCCCGCAGACCTGGTGGACCGCTTCGGATATACCATCCCCCTTCCTTCCCCTAGCTTTACGGATTGGTCATCTACCGATCCACTCCCTAAGAATGAGGATCTCAAACCCCAGGTCCTCAATAATGTAATAAACCCCGTGCAGTTTGCTATTAATAATAATATGAATGTCTTTGCTTATTCCTTAGTTGCACCTACATTAAAAGACACATTAAATAATCATAATAATGAGTCATTTAATGAAATGGACCCAAAAGATAAAAAATATTTGCTTGAGCTTGTAAAGTCAGTTGAGCAACAGGAATAACATCACTCATCAGCAGCAGCTGAAGACTTGTCCATCATCAATCTGGGGCTGAACAACCAAGTCAAGGAAATCAAAATCGACAACTACCTGCAAGGCTCTGAAAGGGTAGCGCTCATTGACCTCCTCAAAGAGTTTGTAGATATCTTCGCCTGGTCCTATGAAGATATGCCGGGGCTAGATCCAGCCATAGTCGAACACCGGATCCCCATATATCCGGATGCTCGGCCAATTAAGCAGAAGCTCCGCCGAATCAAACCAGAATGGTCACTGCAAGTCAAAGAAGAAATTATGAAGCAGCTCCATGTCAACTTCATTCGGGTAGTTGAATACCCATCTGGTATCCAACATAGTATTGTTCCCAAGCCCAGCGGGAAGGTCGGATCTGCGTAGACTTTCGCGACCTCAACAAAGCGTCGCCAAAGATGACTTCCGCTACCCTAATATTGATATTGTGGTAAGCGTCATTCTTGCTCACAAAATCGAGATCCTTAAATCGGCGGCATCTTTGGGCTACAATCAAATTAAAATGGCAGCAGAGGACCAAGAAAAGACTTCATTCACCACTCCTTTGGGAACCTACTGCTACAATGTCATGCCATTTGGACTCAAAAATACCGGGGCTACTTATCAAAGGGCTGCCACCACCCTCTTCCACGACATGATCCATAAGGAGATTGAGGTCTACGTCGACGACATGATCGTGCATTCCAGCGACGCCCCCGGTGCCCACATCAAAGTCCTTCGAAAATTCTTCGAAAGGTTAAGAAAGCACCAGATGAAACTTAACCCCACCAAATGCACATTTGGGGTCACCAAAGGCAAGGTCCTGGGATTCTTAGTGACCGAGCAAGGCATCGAGATCGAGCCAGCGAAAATCAAAGCCATTATAGAGATGTGCTGACCAAAAACTCCGACGAAGTCAAAGGCTTCCTAGGCAGCACTTATATCGGCCGCTTCATCGGCGGCTAACAACCACATGTGGGCCCCTCTTCAAACTCCTAAAGAAAAATCTTGACCAAGTGCGGGACGAGAAATGCCATTAGCCTTGAAAAAATAAAAGCCTACCTTACCAATCCCCCTGTGCTAGCTCCACCCCATACACATAAACCTCTCCTCATATACCTAACAGTCACAGACACGTCAGTAGGGGCCATGCTCGCCCAAGAAAAGAAAGATTCCTACATCGAAAATGCCATATACTTCATAAGTAGGAAGCTGCAAGGAAGCGAGCTGAATTATTCAGCATTGGAGAAAAGCTGCGCTGGCCTAGTCTGGGCAACTCAAAGGCTCAAAACTTATCTGCAAGGACGATCCATCAAGCTTATCTCCAGAATGGATCCTATAAAGTACATCTTCGGCAAGCCATCACTTTCCAGCCGACTGGCTAAGTGGTCCTTTCTTCTCAACGAGTTTGACATAACTTATGTCACACTCAAATCTATCAAAGACAGCGTAATTGCAGACCACTTAGCCGATCTACCTCTAAAAACCGAAGATGCAACTGAGCCCAGCTTCCCAGACGAAGGTGTCCTAGAAATCACTGCATTGGCCATAAGATTGGAGTTTGAGTGCTCAAACAAGACAGCTGAGTACGAAGCCTGTATTGCCGTCCTAGAAGAGGCTCTCCGAAGGAAAGCCAAGAATCTCGAAGTCTATGGAGACTTTGCTTTGATCATAAACCAAGTTGGAGGAAAATGGAAGACCTAAGATCCTCGGTTGCAGCTCTATCATGCCAAATTAACAGCACTTGCTGCTCGGTTTGATTCTATCTCATTCCACTACTTGCCGCGGGATAGAAATCAATTTGCAGATGCACTGGCCACTCTAGCATCATTAGTCCAAATTCCCGTAGAAACCCAAGTCCAACCCTTTGTGGTCGGGAAGAAGGTCACGTCGGCATATTGCTTCAAAATTAATGCAGCCCCTGAAGTAGATCACGAGCCCTGGTATGCTGATATCCTAAATTTGCTTCAGGAAGGTATCTATCCTCCCATCCTAGATAAAAGAGGAAGAGTCTCCCTGCGAAGGTGGGCATCGCAGTTTGTATTCAATGGTGGCAGCCTATATGACAGGCACTATCAAGGCCTCAATCTTTTATGCGTCGATCAGGCCAAAGCGGCACAAATCATGGACCAACTCCACGATGGTACCTGCGGACCCCACATGAACGGCCATATGCTATCCAAGAAAGTTATCCGGCAAGGGTACTATTGGAGCACTCTTGAAACCGATTGCATTCGGTGGGTGCGACATTGTGACAAATGCCAACGTTTTGCAAATCTGCAGCACATGCCCCCGCACATCCTATACAACTTCACAGCCCCCTGGCCCTTCTCAACGTGGGGAATCGACGTTATAGGCCAAATTCACCCGAAGGGATCCAATGGCCACGAATACGTCCTAGTAGCTGTCGACTACTTTACAAAGTGGGTGGAAGCCTCTTCCTACAAAATCCTGAATGCTCGCAAGGTGTCCGAATTTATCCGGACCAACATCATATATCACTACGAAGTGCCTTTTGAGATAATCTCCGACAACGGCACGCATTTCGAAGGGGAGGTGAATCGTCTACTCGACGAGTTCAAAATCCAAAGACATAAATCCTCCCCCTATCGGCCGTAAGCCAACGGTGCCATTGAAGCAGCTAACAAGACACTGGAAAACATTATCAGGAAAATGGCTGACACAGGAAGAGACTGGCCAGAAAAATTGCCGCTAGCCCTCTGGGGCTATCGCACTTCAGTCCGCACACCCATTGGGGCTATCCCCTATTCTCAAGCATATGGCATGGAGGCAGTGCTGCCTATTGAGGTTGAAATTCCATCATTAAGAGTGATGATGAAATCCGGCATAGCAGAAGTTGATTGAGTCCAAGGGCGATTTGAAGAATTAGCCCTAATCGACGAACGACGCTTGCTAGCCCTAGAGCATACCCGAGCCTATCAAAGGCGGATAGCCCGAGCCTTCAACAAAAAAGTCAAAGGACGCGACATCCAGGTCGGAGATCTCGTACTTCGAGAAAAACCCCCTAGTTATGTTGATACTCTGGGAAAATGGAAATCTCCGTGGATGGGACCGTATATTGTCAAAGAGATCCGGTCAGGAGGTGCAGTACTCCTCACGAACCAAGAAGGAGAGGACCTTGTTCAGCCCTTCAATCTTGACAAGCTCAAAAGGTACTATGCTTGAGCCAATCCATCCGGCAAGTGCTTCCCTCTCCAGCTCGCTAGGTTGAAAACCCGAAAGGGCGGCCTAGGCAAAAGTTAGAGCGAAATAATTTTAAAAAAAAGTAATATGAAAAACAAAAAAAACAATAAAAGGAGAAATAAGGGCTCGCTAGGTTGAAAACCCGAAAGGGCAGCCTAGGCAAAAGTTAGAGCATAAAAAAAATCAGGAGAAAAAGGGGAGGGAAGGCACTCTTTGAATCCTCGGCATCCTATCTCCAGACTTCAGCATGCAAAAGGGCTCGACTGACAAAAGAACATAAAAACCACGACAAAAGCTCACATGAAAACATTAAAACATAATATTACATGTCCTAAGGTGCAACTTAGGAATTTTCATTAAAGACATTTACATTATACATTATGCCTGCACATATCTACTTTTGCCTCTACCCCCACTTGTTCCCCCCAATATTCCTTCATTTTGCAGCTCAGCCCCGAAGTGGTCTATCAGTGCCTGCGGCATCCGCCCAGTCGGGCCCATATTCCCATTCTCTGAGGCGCAGAGAAACCTCTGTTCTCATCAGCATGAGAGCCGCCGAAAGTATCTCCTTCCTCGTCGTCAGCATCCCCATTTTCCTGGACAGCTGTGTTACTTGGACCGGTCCCATCATCTCTAAAGCCGGTACCCCATCCAGTTTGAGGGGGAGGGACAGCCTCTTCTGGCTCCCAGGGATTATGTTACCGACTCGCATTGTTAAGCCGAGGCATCTCATAATCATCATGCCTAAGACGGTGCCCAGTCGGTTGAGGGAGGGGCGGCCTCATCGGCTCCCTGGATTATGTTGCCGACTCGCATTGCTAAGCCAAGGAACCTCATGATCATCACGTCTAAAGGCAGTGCCCCATCTAGTCTGAGGAGGAGGAGCAGCCACTTCTGGCTCCTAAGGGTTATACCCCCCACCTGCGTCACTTAGCCGAGGAGCCGCATTGCTGGGACCTGCTGCGTTTGGTCCAGGAGTCGTCCAGGGCACCAAGATTATGCACCCGTCTGAAATCCTCCTGCAAAGCCTGAGGGATGACCAGCCCCGAGCTGTCAATATCTTCGCCTATTTCGATCAGGCGAGCATCTATACCATTGGCGACATGACGGCCGAACAAATCCCTCAGTCCACGCCTAATTTCACGAGAGGACCCCTCTGCAGCCACCATTATCCACGCCAAATACTCGGTGGAAAGAAGCATATAGTCAGAAAATAAATAGGCCACTTGAACCCTATCAAAGTCCAGCTGTCACATCCTCTAGAAATCAAAGTCTAGAGTTCTGTTATTCTTCATCTCCAAAAATACAAGACGAGTCTTGTCCGGGATAACCTGTTCCCTCCCAAATTGGCGCAATATTCTGTCCGTCCTATAAAAAGAAGTCCTTCTAATGCCCAACATGACAACCTGAGCATATTCAGCAGAATGCAAAAGGAACCGTCGAATCTGCCAGTGATGAATAACCCAGACTATATCCATAGAGCCCCTCCAAAAGAAGCTCTCAGCCCAATCATAGTCTGAGTAATTGGTTTGGGGGAAGCGGCCGCGAAAGCCATAGAGCGACGGGTCATACATTGCTCCATGAGGTACAGGAGCCATTACCCATAGAAAATGTTCCTCCAGCCACATATGGATTAAAATGGGACTGCCGGTAGGAAGTAATTCAGTACCACGGGCAAAAGCATCCAGACCAGCCAACGTCTCTGCCAGAATCACTGGGACAATGTTCAATCGACGGTCCCGTGCCTGCAAAGCGAGGTAAACTACCCGCACGTTGATAAATCCTGGATGACCTACTAGCAAGTATCTCCCCACCAAGCACAAGAAGAGAGCTGTTAGCCGACGCCTCAAATAGTCTACATCATCCTCCCTGAACTCCGTAAAAGCTCTGGGAAGAACAGTCAAGTCAAAGTTCACTCCGTTATAAAAACCCGGAGTGGCAGCGCGAGTAGTACGGAACAACTCCCTAATTGCCATATAAGGACGCCTCCAAGGCGAAGGCACGAAAATGAGACGAGTGGGCGCTACCCCCAGCATCGCACAAAATTCCTCAAAAGCAGGACACATCTTATTCATTCCAAAGTTGAAGAGGTGGTCTTGAGGAGACCAGAACCTGGATGCCCCTCTCAACATGTCCCATGATAACAATATTTCTCCAGATAAAAGACACTGGCTAAAAATATGGTCAAACCACTCATGTTCGTCCGATCGAAGGGAAAGAATCCAGAGATCAAGAGTAGTTTCATAAATCTCTATCTCCAACGGCGTGTGAGATAATGCAGCCATATGAGCAAGATAAAAGATTTATTTGACAAAGAAAGGAGTAACTGGGCAAGAAAGAAAACTCAAGGAAGCAAATATAGAGAGAAAAGTAATTGGTGTGAAAATTTACGTTGCCCGGTGTCCCTTTTATACGCAAAAATCAAAGAAATCGACAAAACAATTGCAAGCAGTAATGAATAATGGCAGAAGACTTGT
>CM028377.1:177982425-178055918 GCA_013146195.2 Codonopsis lanceolata
GAGAACATAAGAATCATTTAAGAGAGGTTCTTTCTATCTTGCGGGAAGAAGCAACTTTATCACCGAAATTTAGTAAATTATGCTTTTGGCTAGAGCAAGTTTCTTTTCTAGGGCACGTGGTGTCTAGTGATGGTATTCGGTGGATCCATCCAAGGTTGAGCGTTACTAAGTGGAAGGCGCCTAAATACGATGTAGAATTAGTAGTTTTTGGCTTGGTGTGCAATGAGTTTTATTGAGGGTTTTTGAAAATCGCTACTCAGGTAATAATTTGACTCGGAGAGAAGTCTTCTTTTTTATGGAGTGATAGGGTGTGAGGCTAGTTTCAAGAGTTGAAAAAGAGGTTGACTCGGCTCTATCTTAGCATTGCCTAGTGGTTCGGAGAACTTTGTGATTTATAAGCGATGCCTCGTTAGAAGGCTTGGGTTGCGTGCTTATGCGAGGAATGGAGAGTTATTGCCTATGCTTCTCGGAAGTTATCACCTTATGAGCATAATTATCCGACACATGACCTTGAGTTGGCACTATTATTTTTTAGCGCTTCACAGTGGAAGCATTATCTTTCTGAGGGCTAAGTTTGAAATATTCACCGATCATAAGAGTTTGAAGTATCTCTTTTCGCAAAAAAGAGTTGAATATGCGACGAGACAATGGATGGAGAAACTTAAGGATCATGGCCCTATTTTATACCATCGGGAAAAGCTAATGTTGTTGCGGATGCCTTGAGTAGGAAAGCTTTTATGTCTTGCTTGATGATGAGGGAATGGAAGATGCTTGGGCGTCAGGGCGTCGTGAGTGGAGTCCGGTTGAGTGGGCATAGGGTTATCTTTGCTAGGTGTGCGTGCTACGCACTGCATTGTTCGAGTTGATTAAGAAGGCTCAAGCTTCGATTGAGTTGAGGAAGGTGATTGATGGATTGGGTGATGGTAAGACACTTAGGAGTTCTTGATGCTGATGGTGGTATTTAACTTTTCGAGGTAGAGTTTGTGTTCCTTCTGCCAGATGGAGTTAGCGTTTGGTTCTTGATGAGGCTCACAAGGCCAAGTATACTATACATCGAGGGAGTACCAAAATGTATAGGGACTTGAAGAGACAGCGATTTTGGTGGAATGGGATGAAGAGAGAATAGCAGAGTATGTATCTAGATGTTTGACATGTCGTACGAGTTAAAATTGAACACGAGACTGCCAGGTTTACTTGACCACTTGAGATACGGAGTGGAAATGGGAGCATATCACCATGGATTTTGTGACAGGATTGCCACGTACTCGCCGAGAGTTTTGATGCGATTTGGGTTGTTGTGGATAGGTTGACAAAATCTTCACATTTTATTCCTATTGCGATGACTTATAGTTTGAGTCGGTTAGCGGCGTTGTATATTCGGATATCGTGAGGTTGCATGGTATTCCGATTAGCATTGTTTGATAGAGACCCAGGTTCACTTCTAGATTTTGGAATTCCTTGCAGGAAGCTTTGGGTTGAATTTTAGTACGACTTTTCACCAGCGATCGATGGTCGATCGGAGATTGATTCGGTATTGGAGGATTTATTGCGTGCTTGTGCCATGGATTTCAAGGCTTGGTTGATTCTCATTTGCCATTAGCGAGAATTTGCTTATAATAACAGTTACAGTCTAGTATTGAGATGGCGCCATATGAGGCTTTATATGGGCGTAAGTGTCGTTCACCGATTTCCTTGGGATGAAGTTGGTGAAGCTAAGCTTTGGGGTTCGGAGATGGTACAACGGTCGGTGAGAGTGTAAAGCTTATTAGAGATAGATTGCTTACATTTCGAGAGAGAAAAGCTCACGCGACAACCGGAGGCGTGATTTAGAGTTTCGGGTTAGGTGATCTTGTATTCTTGAAAGTATCGCCCGAGCGGTACTAAGCGATTTGGGAAGAAAGGTAAGCTTTCGCCTAGATTTATTGGACCATTCGAGATCCTAGAGAGGATTGGAGCTTTGGCGTATCGGTTGGCATTGCCACCTTCTATATCGGATGTTCATGATGTCTTTCATGTCTCGATGCTACGCAAGTACTTGAAGGATGAGTCTCATGTCCTTACTTATGAGGAGATTTCCATTGAACCTGACCTTTCTTATGATGAGAAGCCGGTGAGGATTCTTGATACGAAGGAACAAGTCTTGAGGACAAAGAGGATTCCGCTAGTGAAGGTCTTGTGGAAGAATCATGACATTGAGGAAGCCACGTGGGAGACCGAGCTTGATATGAGAGAGAGATACCCTTTCCTATTCGATGAACTTGGTAAGAATTTAGGGACTAAATTCCTAAAGGAGGGGAGAATGTAACACCCCGGATTCTTGCATGTGTATTTTGTGCTTGTCTTCATGTTTTCTTGTTGATTGTGAGCATGTTTACTTAGTCTATATATATGATTTAGAAACATCCTTAAATCATTCATGAAGCTCTTAACATGTTTAGAATCATAGTAAGCTTGATTGGAAGTTTATAAACCTTCTTGCTTTGTTTCGCCTTAGCGATTTCCTCGTTGCCGTATTGCTTGTATTTCGGCGTGCGAAATGTTCGTTGAGTTCTTGGACTTGTATTCAAGTCATAACCATGTTTAAACAATCCTTTTCCATGCCCAAGTTATCCTAGTTTGATTGGTGGTTGATTGGCGTTTGATTCGTTAACCATTCATCTCTTGATTCGAGCCTTGTTTTACCTTGTCTCGGGTGTTGTTCGGGTGTGTTTCCGACTTGTTTTGAGTTGGGTTAGACCTTAGAATGGTTGCCCATGAGTTTGGGATCATTTAGAGCATGTTTAGATCAAGTTCAAGTGGGCTCGTGAGCGCCGCATCGAAAATTGTGCACCAGCCCGCCTCAACTTCTGGGAGCAATTCAAATTCAGCTCCAGACTCTGCATCCCAGGCGCCCGCCTGGCTAGTAGTGAGGCGCCCGCCTCAACTATTGGGAGCTTCCTACGGGATTTTCCCCTGTTCTGCTGTGTACGAACTTTGGCACTTAAACACCATTCCAAACCTCTTCTAAAACCTTCCTAACACCCCTTGCTTATGTCCTAACATTAGTTAACATGTTTTAAGAGTGGATTAACCAACCATTAGTGATCTTTAAGCAAACCAAATCAGATATTTATGTACCACATTAGAGTGACACTTGTCCCACTCAGATTTTCAGCAAATATAAGCCACAATCTGACTTGTTGACCTTCATTCTTCACCTTCACTCTTCAAGAACGAAAATTCTTCTTCTCCCAAGTTCTCCCATGGCTCCTTGAAGGTTTTCTCTTGGTCCTCCATCATGCTCTCATCCTTTGCTCAAGCCTCCTTCTTCAAAAGTGTAGAGCTTGAAGAGTTGATCATTCTCAACCAATTGGTTTGTGCTATTCCCATCTTCTTCCTTGGTGAAAGGTAAGCTATTGATTCCCCTTAGGATGTATGTTAGACTTGCCATGTCCCCCTCTTCTCATGACTCCCATGCTCCTACCATGTCCATGCCATGCTTGATGATGAGTTGAGTTTGTAAGGTTTTGAATGACATGTTCATCTTGTTGTTTTGGTCCTATGCCTAGAATTAAATATGTTCTATGCCTCCTTAGGAACAACTATTGTTCTTGGACTAATGATTTTTGATAACTCTTGGAGATGATGATTTCTAGGGTTTCACATGCTATGAATTGTTCATCCTATTGAATGGGTCCTATGCTTAGAATCAAATGTGTTCTATGTCTTCCTATGAGTAACTAATGTTCTTGGACCATTGGCTTTTGATAACTTTTGGAAATAATGCTTCTAAAGTTCCCATGAAATATTGTATTAATGATAATACTTGACTATGGTTGTTAAGTGGATTAATGGTCTAGTCTACTCGATACGAGAACTTAGAAAAGGGTTTTGGATGCATTTAGCATTTTAACTCTATTGGATGAATTGTTAGAGACGACTCAACGGAGTCAAGTTAAGTGAGCCATTGAACAATACCGGCTCAATAATCAATCCCTACGACGTTCTAAACGTGTTTCTCTATGAATGATAATTCTAGACTCTTGAATTTGGATTGATTACCTTGCTTGATTCTTGATGTCATTTAATAGAATGCCTATTTGACATGTTGAGTTCGCTCTTGTCGAACTCAATCCTGCCTGATTATTGATGAGAATATTTACTTGTCTTGAACGAGATCGCTCTTGTCGACCTCGTTCCCTACCTGAGAATTTGTTAAGTAGACACTACTTGACATTTGCATGAGTCCAGCTGGCATCCTGTCCTTGATTCACACACGCCTCCACTGTGGCCACAGTGGGGAAGTAGCTCCCTTGCTGTAATCAAAACGAACATCATTGGTGTCTATCCCGGGCATCTCCTCGGAAGGTCGATTGTACTTACACACATACGACACCATCACATTCCAGATAACGCTTGTATGCAGGAACTACGAAGCGGCCCGGCTCTCCATATATCCTTATCCTATGTGATTTAATTACAAGCACCTATGTGAAACAATGTGCATCTTGGATATATGATCTCTATGCTTATGTGACTATATCTTGCCTTGGATGTTGCATATTGCCATGACATGCATGATTGATAGCTTACAAGTCTTTATGACTTACCCATTCCCCTTTACTGCTTTAGATCCTAGCAAGACAGGTCCTTCCCGTTGAGGCTTGCGGTGTCCGTGCCTTGTTCCCTTTGTTGCGCTTGAAGAGGTGGTTTAGAGGTCCTCTTCCTTTCTTTTGTTATTTTGCAAGGACGATGGGTTAAAGCAAGTCAATTAGACTATGCTTGGGAATTTGTATAGAACTTGATCTTGTTACTTCTTTTAGCTACTTGTAGTTTAACTCTTGTAGTACTTGTAATCCCTTTATGTCGTCATTGTGTAAGCCGAGTTTTAGTTATCATGTATAATAGTTCACTACGTATAAGTCTTCCGCTGAGCATCCTATTAGCTCTTATTTAATTCTTGTCCATAAAATGTTAGCTTGGGTTTCGGCATGTAGTGTCGCCGATGACTTGGTTTAATTGCTTAACTGTTTTATCAGGTTTGAAAGGTTTTAAAAATACCGGCCCTTGTAGGCCGAGGCGTGTTACGTCTCTAATGTTGCGTCACGTCGTTTTATTAAAATGAGTCCTTGCATGTTTATTGTCCACTTGTTTCTTCCCTATTTGGGCGGTCCGACCCTCGGTTCCACCTCGGGCCCGGGTCGGGTCGCGACAAATCAAGTGAAGCAAGAAACACTCAAAATTTGAGATGTAAAAAAATCATTGACAAATTCAAAGTAGTATGAAATAAAAATCACCAGAAAAAATCATCTTTTGAGAATACTAAATGATTGAACCAATTCGGAGATTTATCTAAAAGTAAATAACAAAAATCAATGTATAAAAAATATTATCAAATTCACAGTAGATCTGAGTGTCAAAAACATTTTTTTATACGAAATAGCTAAACAAAATATTTTTATGTGATTTCATCAGATCCGAATGAAAAATCACCGAAAAAATATAATCAATATTTTTCCTTCATAATAAAGTTGAATGTTAAAGAAAGAGAGATGGATCGAGCGAGATATGGAACGAGAGAAAGAGAGCGTAATGTGGTGTGGACGGTGACTATAAGAGAGATCGTCAATGAGAATAAGGGATATTTCCTGAGATGGATAGAGAATAATGGAGATTGCAAGTTGATGCTTCCTATTTTCCTCTCCTTTCTTCCTCTCTATTTGTTTAGTAAACGAGGGATTATTGAAATACCACGATAACGTTTAGATTTTTTCATAATGTTATCATTTTTCGATGCAATTCTTTATAATTAGTTTCTCTTCTTTTGTAGTATATTCTTTTAATTGTTTTTTACTTTTCATATAATGCAATTACTATATGACCATATATTCACCATATTTTAATTTATAACAATGTTAGGTTTAGAACTATTTCTAAAATTATTGCTACAATTAAGATTTAGTGAAGGACAAAGTTGTCTTTATTTTCTAAAAAATTTGACTTTATTTTCTCAGATCTTAAATATACAAGTCTCTAATTTTTAAATCAAAACAAAACTTTTTTTTTATATCGAAAGTAGTTGCCTCCAACATTTTTTTTAAAAAAAAATTTTAATTTTTTTCTTCTTCTTTGTTTCGCTTGAGTATAAATTAATTGAAAAAATTATATAGCCGTGCGTTTAACGCACGGGTGTAAAACTAGTTTCACTTAAAGAGTTCACTTTCAAATTTTAAGACATAAAAGTGTCATTTTATTATTAATGGGCTAACAAAATGCTATCTCTGGGTGACTTTGCTTGGAAGGAAGGAGTATAAACAAAAAGTTGTCTTTAGTTTCTAAAAAAATTGACTTTATTTTTGCAGATCTTAAATATACAAGTTGCTAATTCTTAAATCAAAACAAAACTTTTTTTTATATCGAAAGTAGTTGCCTCCAACATTTTTTTTAATTTTTTTTTCTTCTTCTTTGTTCCGCTTTGAGTATAAATTAATTGAAAAAATTATATGTCCGTACGTTTAACGGGTGTAAAACTAATTTCACTTAAAAAGTTCACTTTCAAATTTTAAGACATAGTGTCATTTTATTATTAATGAGCTAACAAAATACTATCTATGGGTGACTTACTGACTTTGCCTGGAAAGAGGGGTATAAACAAGATATATGGAGTGGGTGACTTACTGACTTTATAAGAACAAAACGCCATCCGTGGGACTCGAACCCACGACCACGTGGTTAAAAGCCACGCGCTCTACCAACTGAGCTAGAACGGCTTATACTCTCATTTATAGTAATTAATAATAATATTCAATTTCAAATGAGGACGATTTTGTCATTTTAACGATTCTGTTTCGCTCTCAAATTAAAATGACAAATATACATTATTACTATAAATCATCATCGTTGAGAATGTAAGCCGTTCTAGCTCAGTTGGTAGAGCGCGTGGCTTTTAACCACGTGGTCGTGGGTTCGAGTCCCACGGATGGCGAATTTGCAAATATACCAAATCATTTTTTTCGCACAATTAGCATGATTTATTTTTTTCTTTATTTTTTCAGATTTTAGTTTACTCACGGTGAATGCAAATTTAATTCTTTCTTTTACAGGTAAGCTATTGTTATAAAAAAATTAACTCAATTTGATACATAAATGATGTCTGAGATTAATTAACCTTAAATAAATTTTGTTTTGTTGGAAAATATTGTGTCCTATCATAAATTATTTTGGTTCTTCACTCAATAATGTGTTGTTAAAGATAAACGATAAAGTACAAAGAAAGCACAAGATATACTAGAAAGAAAGATTGTTTTTACTCATCGTTCGTTCATTCTCTAGTTTACAATTTAATCATTCAGAGTAACGGAGAGACAAGGATAATGTTTACGATCTCTCTTTGGATGTCAACTAAAAGTGTTTTAGAAGTAAATTAAACTTGCTTTCCTGAAACAGCTACAATGGATTTTTGTTTGAATTTTGACATTTATAACAAACAGAAATATACAAACAATGGGAGGAGTCTTGATGATACAGTCAAGTGCCAATCACTGTAATTTTATGGCTTCACTAAAATGAAAATCCCACTTTTATTGCTTACTACAAGACTACATTATCAATTAAGGCATGAATAGGCCAATGCTTTCTCCTCAATTAGCTCTTTTGCTGAGGCATCCATCTTTCCCCTTGAAAACTCATCAATCTTGAGCCCTGCAACAATTCCAAAAACCAACTCTCATTCCTATCTATACTCAAACTATCTCTAAAAAAATAACAATTTCACCACGCTAATTTTGACACTCACCCGGAACTATCAACCATTCGCCCTTCTCACAAGTAACGGGGAAAGAGTAGATGAGCCCCGGAGGGATACCATAAGATCCATCAGAAAACACTCCCATTGACACCCATGTACCCTATATCAGAAATGAACAAAGGAGATTAGAATTTAGACATAATTGCAAGCAAAAAAACGTTAAATGTTGAAGAAGAAACTCAACCTTGGGAGTGCCAAGAACCCAATCATGAACATGATCACAAGCTGAGCTTGCAGCAGATAATGCACTCGATAACTTTCGAGATTTAATGATGGCCGCACCCCTCTGCTGCACAGTAGTGATGAATTCTGTACGCAACCTAACACATTTAAGATGGTGTAAAATTAGTGAGAAATTTCAAAGAATTAAAAGTTGATATATGCAAAGAAAAATTATTGAAGATGCTTAGATGCCTAGAGTTGGTATACTGAATACGATAAATGAAGCAAATGAAGGAACAAGATAATTAAGGGTTTACCAATGATCATCAGCAACAAGTTCTCTGACAGATTTCTCTTCGCTGCTGATGGCTACTGATGCATGATTGACATCTGGATATTGAGTCGAAGAGTGGTTTCCCCAAATGATTATGTTCTTCACATCGCTCACATGAACGTCTAGCCTCTCTGAGATCTGGCCTAGAGCTCTGTTGTGATCGAGTCTCGTGAGGCAGGTGATATTTTCTTCTGGGATTGAAGGAGCGAATTCTTTCAAGATGAGTGCATTTGTGTTGGCTGGATTAGCAACCACAAGCACCTTGCAATTGGAAGCAGCATGCAGCTCTAAAGCTGAGGCTTGAGCCTTGTAAATAGATACATTTTTCGACATGACGTCTTTCCTTTCCATTCCTTCCTTTCGAGGAAATCCTCCAACCATGATTGCTATATCAACGCCTTTACAAGCTTCAACAACATCTGTTGTGGCAACAACTCCTGTAAAACATATAAATTCATGAAGAAGAAGGCGGTAAAAACTCAAACAGCAAGTAATTTGAGCTGATAATGATCGTTTCTAACTGAAAAGGTGAATTAACCTTGGAGAAGAGGAAATGCTGCATCAATCAGTTCCATTTTCACCCCTTTCAAGGCCTCAGCGGCAGGTTCAATATCGAGCATATGCAAAATGACCGGCTGATCAGGTCCTAACATTGCCCCTCTCGCAATCATTGGAACTAGAGCATAGCCTATTTGACCTGCAGAACATATTGAATTTTTCAACAAAAGTGAGGCCGATCATCATATAACGTATAAACTGCAATGAATCGTTTTTCTTAAAAAACCTAATTGACCTCACTCTATATGCAAGTACAGCATAAAAACGCTAAACATAGTCATCTGCGGAACCAAAAGTCATGTTGTCTATCCCAGATGAACTCGAATTTTAAATAAATCATGTCAAGTTGAAAATTGTGTTTAAGTTTGCCACTAATATAGGCCATCCACTAGCATTAGAAATCGAATTCAGGATCAAGAATTTTTTTTAATGCACAACTATATATTTTTTTCAAAAAGAAAAATTTATGAACTGTAGCCAAAATAAAGGAAGGGAGAATCAAACATGCCTGCAGCACCAGTAACAAGAACAATAAGAGGTTCCTTTTCAACATCCAAGAAGCTCCATACATATCTAATGATCTTCCATGACAAATAAAGGCAACCAAAAAGAACAACACTCTTCTCAATCAACTCCAAGTCCTCCATTTTTTGATCAAACAAACCAGCAGAACCCAATATGTTACTCCAAGAAACCATCATCTTTTTTTTTATATATAAGAAATATTGATCAAGAAAACCCAATAGAACAATTTTACCAAACACCTTGACAACAAGCCAAAGAATACCATTACAAAACCTATAAGCAATAGTAAGTTGTACTTAATATCTCTTCGTTCCAAAGAAAAGAACTACATATACATCTTTTTAACATAATGGAAACGCCACCACAACAGTATCACATTGGACCAAAACCAGAATAAGTGCCAGCTCACCATCGACAACGAACAATATGTACAAGTATATTGAAGAAAAAGAATATGAATATATGTGGTTGGAGGGTAACAAATTTACCAGCTGCACCCGTGACAAGAACACTGATGGGGGTTTTCTCCATAATTGCTCAACTGTGTGTTTTTGTGTGTGTGTATATGTGTGTATATATAGAGAGGGGGGGGGCGGGAAGGTGCAAATATCGAGGTGTCACAATTAACGAGGGGATGGATGGGATGATATACAGGGGATAAGAGTGATGTGGGGGGTGTGAAGCTGGTGAAGGGATTGGGTGATCTCACGGGGATTATGGAGTGTGGCGGGTTTTGTTCAATGATTCCATGAAAGTTGGTTTCTTTTTCATGTGAAGTCCATGCCTTTTTCATTCAAGGAGGCTTGTTTGAGAGAGCGTTTTAATTAAAATATTGGCAAAAAAAGGTAATGTTTTTTTTTAATATTTAAATACAGCATTTTAAAAATGTGTAGTATTTTAAAACGCTCTAATTTAGAATGTTTTAAAATAGCAGCATTTACAACTACTTTGTTAATGGAAAATAGAGTGTTGAAACAGTTTTTCAAACTTGTTTACAAAAATAAAACTGTATTTTGAAAATGATGCATTTTAGAAACGATACGTTTTGAAAAAATTACGTTTACAAAACGTTGCACATAACGAGGCCTAACTCGTGTGGAAATATTGGAAAATTGTTGATAACATCTCCGGATTTTTAAGCTTGAGTAAATCTCCTGTAGGCCCATCCAACGGATGTTAATTCGTAAAACGAAGTCTCACTCTCTCACAAGTTACAACTCAACTCATCAACACATGATGGATCGAGTAAAAAAAATCCGTCTTACAAAAAATACACGTATGATTGTTTTATCTAAATTTTTACCTTTAAACTTTTGCTTGAAGAGTCCCCTTGACTTTTTTCGAACTCTCAATTATGTCCCTTCTATGGTTCTATTGTTCAAAAACTTTGAAAATGATTTGTGGTATGACTATAAAAAAAGATTATGGTGTGCGGACCGAAAAAATTCTACAGCTAACTCAGTTTTCATGCACAAACATTTTTGTAATCATAATTAATTTTAATAATATTTTTAAATTGTTTTATTATTACATTTTTTTTAAATGTGGACTCATTGTGAGAAATGGAGATGGAATAATCTACTCTTCATCACTCTCCCCCACTTTCAAACCTACAAAAATCAAAGCAAACCACCGCCGCCGCCACCAAATTCATGGCATTTGCTAAAATTCACCATCCCTATTATCCTTAAGATCTCGTCATCCACTTAAAATAGAACATATTACTCCCTATACCTAAAAGAATCCACCTTTCCTTTTTTTAGGTTGGTCTGAAAAGTATCAACTTTCCACCCTTTCTTCTTTTTTATTGTCAGTAATATGATGAACCCCGCTCACATAGATATCCTCAAAAAGAACATTCTTTTAAGAATGTAGGGAGAAGCAATTAATGTTGTTTGGTAAACAACCTGTTTCCTGTACAAAATATGAAAATATAGGATTTTCTAGACCAAAGAAGGAAAAGTCAACCACTGTCCAATTATGATCAAAGGATGAATCATCCAACTCACATGCCAAGATAACAAGCTTTGAACATGTAACTTCCTTATATGCTTAGATAAACTACAGTTCATGGGGTTTGAAACCAAGCCATTGTGCTAACAAAATACAACTGACAAGCAGCAGCAGCAACAATGGTGATACTGTTACATGGTTAGTTTTACAGTTTTGGCAGTTTTGATAAGAGCAAATGAAAAAAATAACAAAAAAATAATCAAAATGCTGAGATGGAGCAGCTAAGAGGCGGACAAACTACAATACCGCTAGCACTTCGAGGGGAGGCAGGAAATTAGTTCACAGTAAACAAGGCAGTGCAGTGATCCAATGAATCCATGGAGCATTACTTCCAGAGCTTGACAATTTTGTCATGGCTGGCAGAAGCAACCAAACCAGTGACCGTCGACACGGCCAAGCCAGCAATCAGTCCTTCATGTGCTGGAAGAGTCATTGTTTTGTTCTCGGCCATGTTCCAAAGCTCCAGAGACTGAAACAGATGCAACAAGAAATCAGAAAATTGAAAAGACGTCTTTTATGTGTTTTCCATATAAAAGAGACTTGCCTGGTAGCAGCCAATGACGAGTAACGATGAATATGTAGGATGGAAAACACAGGAGTGGAACTTATTTCCATTACAGCTAAGCTCATGAACACACTCCCCCTCGCTCCCTGATCCAAGTGTCCATACTCTAACAGAATCCTCGCTCACAGATGCCAAAAGCTCACCAGACGGATCCCAACAAACTGAGTGAATCGGCTTTGTATGCCCCTACAATTAATTACAGATCACCATTAAAGGAGTTAGTGGCATAATATCAAGGGAGAAAACAAAAAGACTAGAAAGAATATTGCCAACAAAATACTAGAATATATAATTATCCATAAAAATAAGAGAACAAAAAGAATACTCCCTACTTTCCACACACAAAAATAATAATAATAAATATCCCAAGAAAACAATTTTCTAAATTTAAGATACAAATTTTCATTGTTTTCCCCAAAAATTTCTTAAGTTTTCAAAAAACACATCTGTTTGTTTTATGTGCCCCTACAAAAAAAAATCAAGTTGGGGCCAACGCAATGAATATAGATATAGAGAGAAAATCACAATAACAAAAATTGCCAACGCAACGAATAATTTTCTAAATTTAAGGTATAAATTTTCATTGCTTTGCTCAAAAAAAACTTTTGGTTAAAAACATATCAGTGTTTTTGAGCCATCCAGAAAAAAAGTCAAGTTGGGGCAAATAATAATTATATGAAAGCCATCATGCAAAATTTAAAAAGTTAAAAACTTTCGAAGTAGGAATTCTTTTTTCTTTTTCTTATTTTGGGGGAGGGGGACACAGGTGATATCTGACTCTTACAATTAATATAGAGAAAGAATATCACAAAAAAAAAGCCAATGGAAGGGGGTGATTTAGTAGGCAACCGGTAACGAGTGTCGGCAGGCTTGTGTCTCCACATCCAATATAGATACAACATTCTCTGCAGCTGCGGCAAGATACCTTCCATGACGGGGTTGAAATCTCATCTGAGCCGTCCCACCCTATTAAAACATAATAACATGAGACCAAACTGAAACCACAACCCCCACCACCCACACAAACAACCAACGAAAATCAAACAGAAGATTAAGTGAACACAAATGAGAAAATAAGTCATGTGATCACATTCATACCTTAAATACACGTGAACAGCTGCCATTATTTATGCTCCAGTACCTAATCTCACCATCTCCGTCACAGGAGCAGATGAGGTCATCTTTATTAGGGTGGAAATCTAGTGACATAACAGACGCAGAATGTCCTGTAAAGGTACGGAGTGAATAGCCAGGCTGCAGTGCAATCAAGATTCGAGTCAACAGGAAATCCAGAGACAATCGGGTAAAACACAATAAAAGAAAGAACAAATAAAACTAGAAATAAACCTATATCAGTTAAGACATCCCATGCTTAAACGATGTCTCCAAAGAAACATATTAATAATAGTGAAGTTAAAATTGGATGCTAAAACCAAACCAGCTTTGGTATTTCTATAATAACAGAACTTTAGGGGTAGTATTTTCTTTAATCTATGGAACAAGAACACACTTGCATTTAGAAAAACTGCAGCAACTCCTACCTACAAGTCTACAACTCCTATACAAAGCTGCCCCTCAAGTATACCACAGTTTAGATGGTAGCTTCCTAAGTTCCCATACCTGTTGCTTTAGATGGTACCTTCTCAAGTTCCCATACCTGTTCTATGAATCAAAAAAATCCATGATCTAGGTAATGTCACTCTGAACCTTCCCTGCCTCGAGGGGCGTCATTCTCCTATCTCTCTCACTTTTCAAGAGAGATATGGAGCTGTAGAGGGGGAGGGAGAGAGAGAGAGAGAGAGGAGCAGGGTCTACGTCACATTGTTTTCTAGAATCAAAGAAACATTTTATACTGAAAATCCAAACATATGGAAATCACAGTAAGATATTGAATGAGGGCAAATGCCAACTAACATTGTCTGCATCCCACACCCGAACAGTTTTATCAAAAGAAGATGTTGCAAGACGTGGCATGCTTGGACTGAAGCGCACATCCGTGATCAATGACGAATGTTCCTCGAGGGTTGTTTTTGGTTTTAAAGAATCAGTATACCATAATACAGCCTGCACAAGAAAATCATCACCAGCAAGGACAGATTATTCTTCCACAATCATGCAGGTACATTTGTTCCTATTCAATATTATATATATATATATTGTGTGCAAGCATTCACCTTTTTATCATGACCACCACTGGCAAGCAGTTTACCATCTGACGAGAAGTGGCAACAAACAACCTTGCTTGCACTCGCTCTAACAGAATTGACTTCGGTAAATGTAAAACCTAACATAAAGAAAGAAGCAGTACCATAAATAGAAGATAATTGTTTGTTTCCAATCTCATTTTCTGCTGGTTGATGCATTAATAAGGTGAAATAGAAAGTGGACATCTAAAAGATAATAACCCAATAAAGAGATGCAGGTAATGCTTCATGACTAAAAATAAAGCTAAAACATGAAGATAACACAATTGTAAAAGAGAGGCATACATCACCCTCAAACAGGGAGCAATTTTGAGCTCTTATCATAATTAATCTTAAAAAAGTGGAACACTGGAAGAGAATAAGAAAAGGTTTCATTGAAAAATAAGCTTGAAATCAGAAACCTTGTAAAAACTATTGAATGTGCACTTCTATTATTCCCAAAACTACTCAAAATAATTGTCATATACAGCTGGGCAATTGGAAGCGTCAAACAAAGTCATCACTTAACACATTTAGAAGTTGCATATTTTCCGCTCATAACATTCTAGAGACTAAAATACACTATTTTATTACTGCACTGTGCTTTTGGACACTCATTAGGTATCAAAAGATACTAAAAATAAATAAATAAATTATCATCCGATATAGTAAAATATAGGTGGGGCAGGGAGAAAAAGATAGAAAAGTAGCCATAATGCTAGAGTTTCCCCAAGTTTTTTTTCCCAAATAAAGAGGTGGGGGTTTGTGTGATATGTTGGCCTATGGTTCAGACAAGAAGTTGTTGGATCATTCAGGATTACCTCTCAGAAAGTCTTTTTATAACATTAGTATATCCCTAATCATAGTACTTTGCAACTTACCATATCAGATGCAGCAAAGAGCCAAAGAGCCAAAGAGAATATTATTTACGGCAAGAAATCCAATTCATCTCCTATAGATTGAGAATCACACGATTGGACCTTGACCCGAGTCAACAATAAAATACAATGACTTACCTTTGCTTACATCCATACAACGGCCAACTGCACCCCTGGGATCTGTATCGTCAGGTGATAAAAAAGAGTCAACGTTATCATCAAGAGATCCATCCTCCACGAAACGATCCATGTCAGCCTGTGCAATGTCTTTATCATCCCACTGCAAAAGTCAAATGCCAATAAGAGCTGAAGCATGCAAATAATATCTCCTTGTTACCAATCCAACAAGGAAATACTTACCAAATGATTTGAAGGAGAGGTGAGCGTTCCGGCACCATCATTAAACATCATCAAAGGCTTTGAAGAACTACCATTGTGTGGCAAAGTAGGCATTGATATCACATCTCCAGGAGTATGAGTTGATGGTGTAGAGGGTGCCGAGCTTGGTGAAGGTCCCGCAGTATTTGCAGTTCCAGAGCTATTGGCTGGTCCTGAGTTTGAGACCTGCTTTCTCTTTCTTCCTGTCTGATTTTTTGAAGCCTTACATGCATTAGAAACCATATTAGGAACCTACTAAACTACGCTATAGGCCAAATGTAAATCTTAAAACTCAATCCCGTTAGGAACCTAATGAATGCACTCTATTTTTTAATAGGGACAGACAAGGAATAAGCCAAGGAATAAGCCTTTTTTTTAATAAGGGCAGACAAGGAATAAGCCACAATGCTAAATAGAAATATATCCTATAGTTAGCCAGAGCAAACAGACCTGATCATTTCCTCGAAAGGAATTCGACATACTCCCATCTCCATTTACACTGCTGGTGCCCACAATCTTATCTTGCTGAAGATTATGATTTGAATTCTGAGGCTGCTGACCAGAAAGGGAATGCTGCTGAAGCTGCTGTTGCTGTTGCTGGTTATTGTTCTGTTGTTGCTGCTGCTGCTGCAACTGCTGTGCCATTTTTAACTACACAGACAAACAAATTGCAGTTACTGAAAAGGCCTCCAATTCGTGAACAAGCGATGATCATGAGCTCAGGAAGGCTGACAATTCAGGACAAGAGAGAGCTATAGCAAACCAACGAGCTTCTCACTTACCTTACCCTCATTACAACAGAAAGATATCCATTGTTATAAATAATAAGTAAGCTACATAGAACGAATGCCTAGGATTTAGGAAGCACTAGTAAACAATGCCAAGAAATACCTAAAAACTCGGGCCCTACTTGGATCGCAATTCTATTCTCATCTCATGGACCACAGTGTCTTTGATGGTTGTTTTCAGGAAGTAGTTACAAAAACATCCACTCGTAAGAATGGCCACAGAATAGTACACGTAAAGTGCCACATACTTCAATCAAAAATTTAAGCCTATTCCATATTACTTTTTTGGGGGGTAAGTATCCTATTCCAAGGTTTAATTCTGGAATATCTAAACCAGCATATATCCCCTTTTTTTGGAAAAATTTAAAAGGAAGGGGGGGGGGGGGAAATGCTACAACAAACATATGCAATTGGGAAGGGAAAGCACCTTCAGTAACATATCTGGATCTCCACGAGGTAAAACAGCACAACCTGCTTGCAAAGGTGACCCAACATTTGGAACCACATCACCAACTGAATTGGAAAGGCCATCCTTTCCCAGACTCATACCGCGGTTATTAAGCAGCATTCTCAACCTTCTGCTTTCTACGTCATTGGCAGATGCCGGCATATTCTGTTGTGCTAGCAAAAGCTGCTGCTGATGCTGTGGCGTAATCATCTGAAGCTGATGATAAGTCTGGGACCCCTGCATAAATTTATTTTGCTGCTGAAGAAGCCCAGAGCGAAGCTGATCTAAACCCTACCAAGTGACCATGGGATACAACAGTAAGAAAATAAGATTTATGCTAAGTTAATATAAAATAAAGTGCAAAACATCAACTGCAAGAGGGAAAAAGCATGATCCACATGCAAAAAATGACTCGATATGTATCACCTCACAAAGCTTATCAAAAAAAATGTATCATCTCACAAAGACAAAACAATAATATCAAAGTTCAGGTGCAAAATGATTTTAGGCATTATAACAGTAGACCTAAAAGCAAAATAAAATTGCCGAAGAAGGCTTTGCCAAACCAGTCATTTACTAGGTAAGGCCGCGGATTAATTGATACTGAAGTTGGCCAAGGGATTCGAATAACCATATAACTTGAGAACAAGTGAGATGCCTGTAATCAGTAAAGAAAGCCCCCACCACTTTATGTCTGGATATTGATTAGAGCAAAGATTATACCGTAAGGGACGTTGACTTCCATATTTTCCGCTAAGGTATTTAGGAAGTTGACTGAGACCGATGGTAGCGGCACAAGCACAGACTTCGAAAAGAGCAAATCTCCCACTCAGAGAACAGAGAAGAAAATGAAAGAAAAAGATTGGAATCCCTTTGGTTTTGTCATCAAAGGGCAGATTGCAGTACATCAAAACCCAGCTAGTTTTCTTATTTAAATGACTTGAACTGTTGAACATATTCATTAACCAATCAGGAACTGAGGCTGAAAAACATATGTTAATTCTTAGCAATTTCATTTCAGACTAATAAACAAGAAACCATTTTTATTTTTGCAAGTCAAGAAACTTAATTGCTGTTGTGGCTATAAAGAGTACTGAACCTGCAACTGAATATATTACACCTATATACAGCTCTTTTGCCTGGCCATTAAATTAAATTCTAAAGAAAGCAAACCCAATACTGCTTGAATTATAAAGAAAGCAAGCCCAATACTGCTTGAATTATAAAGAAAGCAAGCCCAATACTGCTTTCACTTTCAGCAAAAACCTCATTACTACCCGACTGTTTATTGTACACATGGGTGAACCTAAATAGTGGCTAGCAGTGGTCAGGGCCCCCAAGGTATCAGGACATGCATAAGAGCCCATGTGATTAAAACAGATACTACTTGGCCCCTCCAAGAATCTAAAAATATTCAACACTGACTAACTTTCAAATTTGTTATTGTCATATTGTGATCCATTTTCATAGATTTTAAGTGAGGAATCTTTGTTTGAGATGGAGTCTGATAAAAAAAACCATCTCTGGAAGAGATTACCACATCAAACAACCTCACAATCAGCATCATTTTAATTCTCTGGAGGAATATGGGAAGTTTGCATTCCTTAAGACTTTACATGCTAGGGATAAGCACTAGCAAGGATAACACAAGAAAGGATCAAAATGAGGTTAATTTTTTTTTCTTTGATAGGTAAGTATGGCCCCTTGATATGGCAAAATGAAGTTAAATTAGAAAGGATAACACTAAAAGTAAACTTACTGTGAGAGGCCATCCTTTCAATGTTAGATTGTTACCACCTTGATTTGAACCTACCAAAAAAAAAGAACACAAACCTTGTAAGTTACACGCATCTATAAAATGGAACTCGCCCAGACTGATTGATTCCGGTGAATTAAAATCAACAACATCATTCTTGATAGGGAAGGATCAAGCCAAATTACCAGGAATTCCAATCAATGATCCTTCCGGGCCCCCAGCTCTGGGATTCAGTATTGGATTCATCTCGGTTTTGATTTCCTATTTCCAACAAACATGTTAAGCAAAAGGATATACAAATAAGATTTAGACTAGAACTTTGAACAGTACCCCCCCCCAAAACACACATGCGCGTGAAAGGTGTAAAAGAAAGAACGGAATACTAACTGCTGTAGAGCCTGGAAGCTGCTGGTTCCGGGCTTGAACTTGCGGAGAGATGCCACCGGCTGATCCATGCAGCACTTGCCTGAAACTAACATTTTCTCAATAATCATAATGCACCCTATATCTTCAAAAAAATAACATAATGTGCACAAGGAAGGTCATTTTTTATTTCAGCCGCATAGGATAAAATCTTGACTAGAGTGAATTGCAGAAGTTTCGGTAGTCATGATAACATGCAGCTGATGGAATTGTTAAATGTTCAATTAAGTAACATTCTATGCAAATGGAAATCATATTCCGTTTCAGAAGCACCAAGAGGCATGGAATTCCAGACCAAAATAATTGTAAAAAAGAGGGAGTACCCATTGCCAAAAGCTCCCACAATGTGCGTTCTCAAGAAGGGATAATCTAAGCCACCTTACCCTTGTTGCAAGGAGATGGATTCGAACTCAGGACCTCAAGGCCACATGGGAGAGACTCCACCAAAATAATTGTACAAAAAGATTAAAAATGGAAATTGTTCGGCATAACACACAAATGTTCGCTCTTTCCTTTTGAAGACCAACACAATATATAATATATATATATATATATATATATATATATATAAACCTCCTGAGTTGCAAGGGATCAACAGTACTGATAATCCTGGTCAAAGGTCTGAACTCAAATGTTGTTGTTTAAACTTTGGACAGGGATAGGCAAATTTTAAACTCTATGCGAGCCAGAATAAGAATCTTTTATAATGCCTTGTGCAATGTTTCTTATGTCCAATCATGTAAGTTTATGAAGCTCCATAAGTGAAGCAATTGAAATCTCAAGCCACATACATAATTAACCTGTTGTCTATTCTTTTCAAGCTAAAAAGTATAGATGCAAAATTACCCTGAAGGCTGGCCAGCTGCAGCAGCCGATTTCAATATTGAGGCGTGATTTGGATCCAAGAGTTGGCCCACATTTTCACCGAATCTTTGCTGTAAGAATATGCCAAATAGTTATAAAAATGAATTGACATCTTTTTTGCTGCCTAAAACTCCACGAGACAGGTACCTTCATAGCTGCATCATCCAAAGAATCCCTTGGAAGTGGCAATTTTAATCCTTCCTCGTAAATTTTTGTAGCCATGCTAGCCGCTCCAGGATTCTGTCTCATAAGAGGGTCATTACCAACAAGCCCATTAGCTGTACCATTTAGGAGGTGGGCCCCATCTCTCCTTTGTTGTTGTTGTTGCTGCTGCTGCTGCTGGGCTTGTTGCTGCTGCTGGGCTTGTTGCTGTTGCTGTTGCTGTTGCTGTTGCTGCTGCTGTTGCTGTGCTTGCTGAGTCTGCTGAGCATGCCGCTGCAGTATCAGCTGCTGCATCTGCATCTGCTGCTGTTGCTGCTGCTGCTGCTGCTGTTGCTGCGGATGCGGTGGTTGTTGGGGTTGTTGCTGTTGCTGCTGCTCCCGCGCTTTAATTAACTGAGTCTGGCATTTCAGAACTTATTACTACAGGGTATGTGAAAAATCACAAAATTAAGACCAGTAAATGCATTGGATATGGACCTTATAAGGATGATTAATTCTAAATCTCATGCGGAGAGATTTTTTGATAAATACTAAATATATACTCAAAGTGTCAAAACAGGTGACGCGTCTTGTACTCTTGAGTACACTAGGAGTATACAACCAAAAGAATCTAGAGTATAGAGAAAGAGAGATTTAAATCCATAAAGTTAAGACCAATGGAACAGACGGATGAAAACCTGTACTAATATACTCATCCAGTGATCTGACCAAATGAGCAAAATAACTTAATAAAGCTAAAGGAACAACGTATTACTTTGAGATCAATATATTGTAACCACTTGGCTAATTATGGATCCAACTATCCAACAAATTGAGGGAAAATTAACTGAATAAAACTTAGGAGATGAAAAACGTATCATTATCCAAGCTTTGAAATTAGTACTACTACAGAACAACCAAGCTATCCACAATTATAAAAGTAGTAGGTCCTCCCAACAAAAAAGGTTAGGGAGGGGGTGGGGCAGGGAATAATATGAGAGAGAAGAAACTTGAAGGGAGGATGACTCCGTATTTACAACTTCACAAGTTTGCTGATATTTCAATCCAACTGATATGTTCTCATATTTCAATCCAACTGAATATAGCCTAGACTAATTCTCATAATTTTGCTGTCAAAAAAAGAGGAGGAAATAAAAAACATTAAGTATAGAAACTGACCTCAATATAAGAAGCTGCAACGTCTGAATGTTTCTCATTAGTCCTTGCTATAAATATGTCCCAAAACACTGACCACCACTCAAAGAGGAAACCACCAGGAGCATCGATGGCTGGAATTATTATAAAGTAATTAATTAATATACCTAAAAAGTAAAGAACGAAACTCAAAACTAAATAAAGTCCTTTTCGACTTTTTCAACCTCATGTGCAGAAGAGAACCTTACCAACAGGATCAGTCGATACTTTTCCTTCGGCTTGAAAAGCCTGAGCAGAAGCTTTTAAATCCCTCTTAACTAAATAGTCATGGATGTAAACATCCAACCTGTTAACCAAAACATAAAACAAACACATTACACCCATATTAGGTTACAATTTCAAAAGTTCACACATAAACTCGGTTGCTCAGTCTCAGCAAAGTAACAGGAACCCCAACTAAGAAAATCCTCCAAGAAAGAAAGAAATAGGAACCCTACCCCCTCCCCTTGAACCCAATGAACAACCGTGGCACTGAACCCCATAATTCATTCCCCAACTCCAGCTATCCCAGCAAGCAAAGATTATTTAACAAAATACCAGACCTAATACAAACAAACAAATACACATACATAGGCAATACTAAAACCATTAGAAAAATCCAAACCCCAGCCCCGGTCCCCTTTCTCGAAATAACTGATTTTGACCAATATAACTTGGAAAACAGCTCGAAAGCACAAACCCTAGAACCAACAAACTGAAAACAACAACAATAGTTACGATAGGGCTGGAAAAGATTAAAACTTTGTTCGAAATTGAGATACCCACAACCCAAATCTAAGTAGAAATCAACAAGAAAACACCATTAATTGGCAATTGAGTAAAAACCCGCAAAGGAAAAGCATCAAAACTTAACATAAATATAATTCTTACATTTTATCGGCTTCCCAGTTGGTTTGTGACATGTTTACTCAATTCGCGAAGACAGAACAATAATGTCAGATCCCCAAACCTTCCGAATTCATGGCCACCCACAAAAGGAAAATATCACAAGTTTACTTGAAGATCCCCCAATACAACCTCATACACACCCTGAAGAGGAAAAAGGTCACTTATAATATACTTATATGTGTGTGTTTGTGCGTGTGTGGATTTTCTTGAACAAGAAAACGAAGGGAAGATGGATAGAGATAGATACAGACCCAAAAGCAAAAAATAGAAAAAAAATACCCTTGTGCTGGTAAGCTTTATATTGCTTCTTTCTCAGTGAATTTGTTTAATGTGGAAAACCTTTTTCTGTGATTTTCATGGGACTCGGAAATTTTCTTTCTTTCTTGGAACTCCTTTTTGGGTTTGGGTTTGGGTTTGGGTTTGTGGGTTTGTGGTTTGGGGTTTGCTGTTTGCATATATAAATTATGGCAATTCTTTGGAAATTGTTTTACCGAGGAAGCCCTTCTTTTTTGTCAAATTTCCAAACTAAGGACCTATAGAACCAGACGGACAGAGTACCAACTTCTTTTATTGACCAAAGTACCCTTAGATAGGTCAACATTTACACCAAGTTTCAGTTTAACAACTATGTACTTTCTTATTTTTTCTGTGGGGCGAATTGTCATGGTACTTTCTGGTTTGCTTCTTTTGAGGTTAATTGCAAAATATCTTTTCCACTTTTGCCCCATCTACTTTAGCTTAATTGTAAATTAACCCAGTTGTTGAAATTTATTAATCTGCTTTTTAGAGTTTGGACTAATGACTAATCCTTTTCAAGAAAGGCTTTACCAGTTTGGTAGGTAGCCGATTATGTTAAAATGACCATTCTAGGCTTGCATGTCAAAAGAGTCAGAATAGTGATCTTCAATATAATTTCAATTTTTACTTGGAGGTCATTTGACTTTGTGATTGACTTTGTGATTAAATGGTTTAGTTTTGGAGTTTTCAGATTTTCGAAAATAGAAAAAAAGTTAAGAAGACCGACAGAGAAATTCAAAACCCTAACCAAGTCATTAAATCACGAAAAATAATGTCAAGCGTGAACTAATTTCTCAAATTCAACAAGAACAATAAATGAACAAAGAAAAATAAGAAAAAACAAGTGAAATTAAAGAGAGAAAGTCAAAAACCACAAATTAAATTAGACATACATAACACTTTATAGACCCTTAATAACTGAGCCCACTCTTTTGAGTCACCTTGACTATAATAAAGATACATTCGCAAAGAAATAACAAGAATCAAGTTGATTACTTATTGCTAATACTCTATATAGTCACTCAAAGATATGAATATATGTCTAACCCAAAAATTGTGTCGTCTTATAATGTACGCCGGCCAAAGTGACGCCTAAGATATATTCCAAGCCTAGTTTAGCCTGGAGTTTACGAGCTTCATGGCTTTCGATGACATACTACTCTCTCGATTCCACTCCCTGGTAGTTATAATGCTCTCGGAAAAGAAAATGAAAGTTGGAGTCTCATCCATTGATTTTCTTGAAATGAAAATACCTAACGACAAATACCAGCCCCAGCCCCACATCACTCAAGAGTTACACAGGTTTCCAGATATTCTATCTTCACCAAAAAACATCCAACAGTTTCTTGGATTAGTCAACTATATGACAGATTTCTTAATCAAGTTATCAATTTATACAATTTGGTTGTTACCCATGCTAAAACAGAATCATCCCCCTTGGACTACAAGACAAACCGAAGCTATTAAAGCAATCAAGTAGCTAGTAAGCACTATGCCCCCATTAAAGATTCCTACTTCGTCAGAAAAAAAATCAAACGGACGCAAGTCATGATGAATACTGGGCAGCGGTCCTTTTTGTCCAAAGTGAAGATAATCAAAGAATTATATGTGGATACAAGAGTGAAACATTTAAGCCATCAGAACAGTGATGTGCGCAAAACACAACTCCGACTAGAATACCCGGTTGTATCAAGTAATAAAGTGTACATAAGTACGAGTTATCGATCCCACAGAGAATATACGTAATTCTCACTCCAACTAAGTACCAAAATTAGGCTAACAAAATAACAAATTATATTTTAGTGAAAAGAAAATGAATTAAAAACTAAAAATATAAACAACCTAAGAAAACAATTAAATCTAATCCACTGCGGAGGTGGTTTGACAACAACAAATCAAGATAAAAAGATAGGAGTGCAATATATCTAGTTTAGATGGTGACTAAATTAATCCTCTTTTTACTTTTCTTTAACTCAAGTCTTGGTAGTCGGGCGCACTATTTTATTCACTACGGGCTCTCGCATCTTATAACGTAGGAGAAAATAGTTGCATATCAAAGCAAGCACACAATGACTATATACGCACGATCTCCTCTCGGTCTCATGTAACGCAAATAATTTTGTGATTTTCGGAATTAATAGGATGGACTCTCACATCTTATCCTATAATTCTAGTGATCATCTAATGGTTCGCTACGCCATCAAAAGCATGAAGAACACACCATAATAACCAAGCACGTGGGTAATACTTCGCAAAGAGAAATTCTTTAATTTTTTCTACAAATCATGTTGGTAGCAGAGAACAAACAAAATTAGTTAACTACGGGCTCTCGCATCTTATAGTCAACTCTAACCTCCCCGACCTCGCGAATGGCTAAGGTGGTTTGATCGCGTGTCGAAACAAGTCTCACAATAGCTATTGGTGTGTGTCACAAAACACCGACTATTAAATTGATTTATCTAAAATTCAAAAGTAACTCTCGTGGATCATAAGTATTTATAAAATCATTTAATTATTGGTCAAATTATTAAAAGCATTAAACCCACAAAATAATAACCAAACATAAATTTATACTAAATAAAGAGAGCGATTAAATTAAATCATTACATTGGACGTAGAAAAATAATTGCATTCCATAAATAATTTAAACACAAACCAATTCCACATTTACAAAATTAATCAACCCAAGAAAATACAATAAATATCTTCAATTAGAGATAGGAAAAATTAAACCGAATTGTGCCCAAAGCCTGGGTTGAAATCTCTTGCAAATGCTTCTTTGGCTCTTAAAATGATGCTTCAAACCTTTAAAGGTGATCAAACTATGGAGGCATGGAGGAAAATGAGGAACAATGGTGGTTGTTGCCCCATTTAGGGCTAACAACCCATAAATGGGGACTTAGGAAAAAAAAGAAGGTTGTTGAAAGGTTATAATCAGAAGGCAATTGAGTGCGCATCAAGCTGAGGGGCAATATAGGTAGAATATAAAAGTTTTGAGGGCTAAAAAGGAAGAAAAGATGGATGGGGCACGGCATGGGGCAGGGCAACCCAGGTGGAGAAACAAGTGGGGCATCCATGGGTTAAATGGGTGAGAGTGAGTGATGAAATGGGTGAAAAGGGGGGCAAGTGGGTTGGATCCAAGAAGGAGACCGCGAGTTGCTGCTTGGAGGCTGGGAGTGACGCGTAACTTCAAGAGCTAGGCGACAACGCACAAAGGAGATGTATCATGATTAGCGTCGGCCTCTCCTTTATGTTAGAATAGTGCACCGGTGCCCCTGGACTTCCTGGAATTGTTGGCGAAGGTCCTTCCCCCTCTAGACTTCTCAATGCAGTCCTCAGTTAGCAGTGTTAGCCTCCGTTAAGCCTCTATTGCCTTGGAACACTTGACGAACTTAAAGGATTTTGACCGACTAACTTGCAATTCAATTTTGCAGCCCGGAATTGCCTCAAACTTCATGTTAAACACCATATAAATGCTCGATTTTGCATGGAAACCTACATTAAGCACAAATACACAAATTATAATATTTCCAAGGCATATTTAACTCAAAATAACACAAAATAAAAGGAAATTCGAGGGAAAATTTGTGGAAATCTTGGGCTCATCAAACAACACTACTATTCCACATTCAAAGAAATCATTGCAGTCAAAAGAGAAATAGTAAAGTTCTAGTTTCATCTAATTGGACACGATTTTCAAGTTGAGTTGGACATGTCCTCTTTCCCCCGCATGCTTCAATTCAAGCGAAAGATGCTTCCTCGAGCACAACTTTTACGCTGGTCAAATTGGTTATCCCAATGGAAATTCACTGTCAAACATATCAAAGGCACATCAAATGTTCTTGCAAACTTTCTCTTGAGGCCAAAAGACTATAAAACTGTATGTAGAATTTCCAAAGACATCGACAATATCTTCAAACACACAGTCAATATCCTCCCAATGGTGTTCCCTATCAGTGAGGTTTCTTCCTCGTCTTTTAACCATGGATCACCAATTTCTTCTCTCTCTGAGTCGTTCCATGTCCTTTCTCTCCCTAACGAAATAGCAAAAGCTATTGCAGACATAACACTCAAACAAAGGGTCATTCTAAACTACCAAAACTTCCTTACCATCCTTATTCACCATCATGATCTCTTTATGAAAGGACTCATGTTCCATCCAGATTTTCCCTTTCTCAGCATCTTCCATATCCATGACCTATTCTGATTTCCTGAAGAAGCACTTTGTTTCTCTTGATATTTATTTGAAACATCTACTATAAGAATCTCGTTTAACTCTATTAAGCTCCTCTCATACATCCTCCAATGTCAGCTTGACAGTGCCCCACCCCAGTCTCACAACCTGTTCAAATTACTCCAGTGGTTCTTCCCAGCTCACCAATGGACATAACAGCTTTCTCTGTGCTGTCAACCTTATGTGACCATAATGTTCTAAAGGCCATGCTCATACCTTCCTCCTCTAACAATCAGAAATCAAGGGCAATCATTTGTATACCATGCTCACATGACATTCATCTATGATTGGTCTGATATTAATCTAGCATAGGTCACTTGCGCGATGCACAATTTTGAGCTTTACATAAACACAAATAATGCTCTCGCTAGAGCCAACATGATCAATCCTCAAACCATCCCCTCTCAATGCAAGTCTGGTCAGATGACCACCCGGTTTCATCCAAGTGGATAGACACTCTTGATCAATGGCAGTTTTCTCACATCATCCTAATTTTGATACATCTAAATCAATGGATGAAGGTTTAATATTTGATAATGACAATGATGGGTCTTACCCTAACCCATATGAAGATGGCCCATCTCATCCGGACTCCCGTTGGTAACGTCATGGCTCTCGTTATATGTTTAATTATTAGTCTCTACCGGCATGGCTTGCACCATATGTATAATTATTGGTCTCTACCGTCATGGCTTACGTCATAGGTTTAATTATTAGTTGTTTTTCCTTGTATTCCTGTTGGCCCCAAAATTCTATATATATGGCATGTGGTCTTCATTTGTAAGCAGGGGAAGAAAAGAAAGGAATATAGTATATCCAAGGTTTTAATCTTCAATCATTCTTTTTAGTTGTTTTGTAGGTCTTGTATAGATCTACCTTAACACCCCCCCCAATATTGTTTTAATCTCAATCATTCTTCTTAGTTGTTTTACAAGTCTTGTATATATATGTCTTAATCCCCCCAAATATTAACTTGGATCTTGAGACGAATTTCGCCTGTCATGTTTTCAAGTGACTTAACTCTCGAGGAGAGATTGTCATGGGTCTGTGCAAACATATTTTGCTGAGAAATGAGCTGTTTAAGCGTCTTGTTCTGGGCAATAACATTTTCACTTTGCCAATTAAGGGTGGCTTCTACAGTACTGACAGGGCCAAGTGTTTTTATGGTGAGTCCCATTCCCCACATCCTGCTAGTACAAAAAAGCCAACCCACCCCTTGGCCAAAATCCATCTTCTCACCTCCATATATACTAAGCTAATCCAGATAATCGCCTTCTTTGATACAGGATCCTTTGTATCAATTCTAGATCCAAAAATACTCCCTGCCACTTTTTGGAGACCACATCATTAATACTTCCTTACTGCTAATGGTGAGAGTTTCATCATTGACAAGATTAATATTCCAGTATACATTAGACTGTTCCCCAAATGTGTCATTAAGCACAAACTGTTAGGATTAAGCTCACACGAAAAAGATCTCCTTATTGGGTTCGACATCCTTCATAAGTTACCTAATTTAACATGGATGTAAGATGGTCTCTGCTACAAAGCTTCTTCAACCCATGGAGCTCAATCTCGCGACTTTACATGGAATTTGCTTCAACTATAGAAACCCTCAAGCAACAAATCATCCAAGACTCATGTGCTTCATCCCATACAGAGTTCTTCGCAAAACAACTGGAACTTTTCTATTCCTCCTTTGACTACAAGGATTTCTTTGAATATGGAATGGTAGTGTTGTTCTAATGGCTTAAATGTTCCACTCTTGTATCCACATATTATTTTCTGATTATATCTTCACTTTGGACAAAAAGGACCGCTACCCATTATTCATCGCTTGCATCCGTTTGAAGAATTTTTGTCTAACGAAGCAAGGATCTTTAACGAGGGCATAGTGCTTGCCAGCTGCTTGATTGCTTTAACAACTTCAATTTGTCTTATAGTCCAAAGGGGAGGATTCTTTTTTAGCATGGGGAACAACCAAACTGTATGAATTGATAACTTGGGTAAGAAATCTCCAATATAGTTGACTAATCCAAGAAACTGTTGGATCTCTTTTGGTAAAGATAGAATATATGGAAACCTGTGCAACTCTTGAGCGATGTGGGGCTGGGGTTGGTATTTTTCGTTAGATATTTTCATTCCAAGAAAATCAATGGATGAGACTCCAACTTCCATTTTCTTTTCCGAGAGCATTATACCGTACTGAGCGACCAGGAGTGGAATCGAGAGAGTACGTCTACATGAGACTTTTTATCAGGGGAGAAGAGGAGTATCTCATCGATGTAAACCAGTGTATTGAAAAGAATGAGTTCAAAAATGGTTATCATTACCTTCTGAAAGGCAGATGAAGCATTTTTTAAACCAAATGACATGGCATTCCACTGGTAATGATGGTTAGGGATGCAAAATGCAGTCTTCGGCCTATCTTCGGGAGTAATACACAGTTGCCAAATATTTGACTTGAGATTAAACTTGGAGAGGACCTTTGCATTTGATAAGGATTGTAACAAGGACCGTTTATGTGGGAGGGAAAATTTATCATCTGCCAAAAAGTGATTGAGTGGCTAATAATTAATAACCAACATTTCCTTTCCTCAAACTTGTTCACTTCTTTTGTTGACATAGAATGTTTCACATGCATATGGAGAGGATGTAAGTTCAATAATCTTTTGGTCAACAAGTTGGGTGCATTATGTGAGGGCAAGCTGGTAATGATCTGGATTCATCCCTGGATTGCTCGCTTTAGTAGGACTAACATCTTCATTTTGTTTGAAGGGCAAGGAGACATAGAATGAAGAATTCAGCCACAGAGGAATGAGATATTTTGCTAGGAACTCCGATCTAGTGACTGATGGACCAACAACTAACAAATACACTTTGGGAAATGATAATGATTTGTTAATACTAATTTTGTAATATCTCATGAGAGACGTCGTATGACTTTTTCATCGTCCCAAAAGAAAATAAAACTATTCTTGTGAGAGGAAAAAATATTATTTTATCCCAAAAGAACAAACCTACTTCGCCATTGCCGACTCAACTCGTTAATTCTTGACATGTGGAAGATTTTAATTGCCTACTCAAGCATATAGAATCCAAGCGTGTACGTCCATACAAAAGTCATAAAACGAAAGATCAACAACCTATTCTTTACTTAATGTAAACTAAATTGGAAAATAATTGTATTACCAACACCGGTTGCTGTCATGAAAAGGGTTGATGAAATCATGAGCGGATCTAGTCATTATTAATCGTAAAGTATTTTATAATTACATGTGTAATATGTAAGTCATTAAGTCACCAATTATATGTAACTTATTTTTTTTCGAATAATAAGGGTATTTTGCACTGTTATTACAACTTACAATATTTTTTAAATACCTAGCTCACATGGTATCAAAATCCTGGATTCGCCCCTGGATGAAATAGCATTCCTTAACGATCCTAAAGCATGAATGAGTGCGAGAAAGATAGATAGATAGAGAGAGAGAGAGAGAGATTCAACTAATTAAGTCTGGATATTAAAGGCATATGCAAAGATGCCATGGGAGTGATTGAGTGAACAACACGGTAAAAAATACTACTAGGACCGTTTATGCGGGAGGGAAAATTTATCATCTGCCAAAAAGTGATTGAGTGGCGAATAATTAATAACCAACATTACTTTTCCTCAAACTTGTTCACTTCTTTTGTTGACATAGAATGCTTCACATGCCTATGGAGAGGATGTAAGTTCAATAATCTTTTGGTCAACAAGCTGGCAATGATCTGGATTCATCCTTGGATTGCTTGCTTTAGTAGGATTAACATCTTCATTTTGTTTGAAGGGCAAGGAGACATAGAATGAAGAATTCAGCCACAGAGGAATGAGATATTTTGCCAGGAACTCCGATCTAGTGACTGATGGACCAACAACTAACAAATACACTTTGGGACATGATAATGATTTGTTAATACTAATTTTGTAATATCTCATGAGAGACGTCGTATGACTTTTTCATCGTCCCAAAAGAAAATAAAACTATTCTTGTGAGAGGAAAAATATTATTTTATCCCAAAAGAACAAACCTACTTCGCCATTGCCGACTCAACTCGTTAATTCTTGACATGTGGAAGATTTTCATTGCCTACTCAAGCATATAGAATCCAAGTGTGTACGTCCATACAAAAGTCATAAAACGAAAGATCAACAACCTATTCTTTACTTAATGTAAACTAAATTGGAAAATAATTGTATTACCAACAACGGTTGCTGTCATGAAAAGGGTTGATGAAATCAGGAGCGGATCTAGTCATTATTAATCGTAAAGTATTTTATAATTACATGTGTAATATGTAAGTCATTAAGTCACCGATTATATGTAACTTATTTTTTTTTCGAATAATGAGGTTATTTTGCACTGTTATTACAACTTACAATATTTTTTAAATACCTAGCTCACATGGTATCAAAATCCTGGATTCGCCCCTGGATGAAATAGCATTCCTTAACGATCCTAAAGCATGAATGGGTGCGAGAGAGATAGAGAGAGAGAGAGAGAGAGAGATTCAACTAATTAAGTCTGGATATTAAAGGCATATGCAAAGATGCCATGGGAGTGATTGAGTGAACAACACGATAAAACATACTACTAGGACCGTTTATGCGGGAGGGAAAATTTATCATCTGCCAAAAAGTGATTGAGTGGCTAATAATTAATAACCAACATTACTTTTCCTCGAACTTGTTCACTTCTTTTGTTGACATAGAATGCTTCACATGCCTATGGAGAGGATGTAAGTTCAATAATCTTTTGGTCAACAAGCTGGGTGCATTATGTGATGGCAAGCTGGTAATGATCTGGATTCATCCCTGGATTGCTTGCTTTAGTAGGATTAACATCTTCATTTTGTTTGAAGGGCAAGGAGACATAGAATGAAGAATTCAGCCACAGAGGAATGAGATATTTTGCCAGGAACTCCGATCTAGTGACTGATGGACCAACAACTAACAAATACACTTTGGGACATGATAATGATTTGTTAATACTAATTTTGTAATATCTCATGAGAGACGTCGTATGACTTTTTCATCGTCCCAAAAGAAAATAAAACTATTCTTGTGAGAGGAAAAAATATTATTTTATCCCAAAAGAACAAACCTACTTCGCCATTGCCGACTCAACTCGTTAATTCTTGACATGTGGAAGATTTTCATTGCCTACTCAAGCATATAGAATCCAAGTGTGTACGTCCATACAAAAGTCATAAAACGAAAGATCAACAACCTATTCTTTACTTAATGTAAACTAAATTGGAAAATAATTGTATTACCAACACCGGTTGCTGTCATGAAAAGGGTTGATGAAATCAGGAGCGGATCTAGTCATTATTAATCGTAAAGTATTTTATAATTACATGTGTAATATGTAAGTCATTAAGTCACCGATTATATGTAACTTATTTTTTTTTCGAATAATAAGGTTATTTTGCACTGTTATTACAACTTACAATATTTTTTAAATACCTAGCTCACATGGTATCAAAATCCTGGATTCGCCCCTGGATGAAATAGCATTCCTTAACGATCCTAAAACATGAATGAGTGCGAGAGAGATAGAGAGAGAGAGAGAGAGAGAGAGAGAGAGAGATTCAACTAATTAAGTCTGGATATTAAAGGCATATGCAAAGATGCCATGGGAGTGATTGAGTGAACAACACGGTAAAAAATACTACTAGGACCGTTTATGCGGGAGGGAAAATTTATCATCTGCCAAAAAGTGATTGAGTGGCTAATAATTAATAACCAACATTACTTTTCCTCGAACTTGTTCACTTTTTTTATTGACATAGAATGCTTCACATGCCTATGGAGAGGATATAAGTTCAATAATCTTTTGGTCAACAAGCTGGGTGCATTATGTGAGGGCAAGCTGGTAATGATCTGGATTCATCCATGGATTGCTTGCTTTAGTAGGAGTAATATCTTCATTTTGTTTGAAGGGCAAGGAGACATAGAATGAAGAATTCAGCCACAGAGGAATGAGATATTTTGCCAGGAACTCCGATCTAGTGACTGATGGACCAACAACTAACAAATACACTTTGGGACATGATAATGATTTGTTAATACTAATTTTGTAATATCTCATGAGAGACGTCGTATGACTTTTTCATTGTCCCAAAAGAAAATAAAACTATTCTTGCAAGAGGAAAAAATATTATTTTATCCCAAAAGAACAAACCTACTTCGCCATTGCCGACTCAACTCGTTAATTCTTGACATGTGGAAGATTTTCATTGCCTACTCAAGCATATAGAATCCAAGTGTGTACGTCCATACAAAAGTCATAAAACGAAAGATCAACAACCTATTCTTTACTTAATGTCAACTAAATTGGAAAATAATTGTATTACCAACACCGGTTGCTGTCATGAAAAGGGTTGATGAAATCAGGAGCGGATCTAGTCATTATTAATCGTAAAGTATTTTATAATTACATGTGTAATATGTAAGTCATTAAGTCACCGATTATATGTAACTTATTTTTTTTTTCGAATAATAAGGTTATTTTTCATTGTTATTACTACTTACAATATTTTTTGAATACCTAGCTCACATGGTATCAAAATCCTGGATTCGCCCTTGGATGAAATAACATTCCTTAACGATCCTAAAGCATGAATGAGCGCGAGAGAGATAGAGAGAGAGAGAGATAAAGAGAGATAGATTCAACTAATTAAGTCGGGATATTAAAGGCATATGCAAAGATGCCATGGGAGTGATTGAGTGAACAACACGGTAAAAAATACTACTAGTTAGGGATTTGTTGCAATCTGCATCAAACAAACAAGATGGTCAAATCCTAAAATTAATGCCCCAATGGAAGAGACCAAGACAAGCCACAAAGATTCTAACTATTGTTTTCCAAACATACATCAAAACCAATTAAATCATTTATGATGATAGTATACGAATTACAACTAAGGATTTACTACAACTTGAAGATATTAGTAGTTAAAGAAATATCATGCTAACTTCATTCACAGTTCACAACTCAAAAAACTGACAACTGATATTAATGTGTTTGATAAAAATTATAAAAAGAATGTCACTACTTGGTTGACTAACTATTTATTACTTTATTACTTACTACTAGGCCTGGCAATCGGGTTGACGCAGATATCAAGTTAAGTCAGGTGAGACCCGCTATAACCCAAAAATATAACGGACCGGGTCATAATCGGGTCGAGTTAATTTTGGATCACCCCCTTCCTCCTAGGGCGCGAAATTCATTCACCCAGTAATACAAAATTGTTTTACTATCTGTAAAAAATTAAAACAAATCAAGAAATGTTACATGTCTAGACACAACCATGTAAGCAATTAGCCACTTGATAATATGGGGATGTTTATATTACATATTTATATATAAATCAAAATCACATTAACAAAATCAAACAAGCAAAAGAGAATGTCCGTTGCAAGAGCAAGAATGTTCCTTCCATGGCACATTACTTGACAAAAACTATGAACAAAAGAAAAAAAATAAAATCCAAGCAAGATTGGCAAAATCATTTCAAGTTAAGCAGAGCAATTACTCATCTACGTACTGTACCACATCCTTCAAAAATAATCCTTCGCCTGGGCAACATTAAAACAAATACTTGAAGTACTACTTCCCACAGATAAATGAAACAAAGCAAGGCAATCAGAACAGCTTAACCAGATGTCCAAACCAAAAGAAGAGCAACAACTGCAATCTCCAAAATTCTTTTGTACGAACTCAGTTTTTATATTCTGTTACACAATAGAAAGAAAGAATCAGCACAAGAGCCAAAAATATAAGATTGCAATAAAAGTATGTTGAATGAGATGACACAACTTTGATTTGGAGCAGCAATAAGTTGGACGTAGCAATTAATTGACGGCTAACTTTTAGTGAGGACTAGGAATTCTTCACTAGCATAAGAGAGTATCTATTGCCTGTGTGGAAATCCAATACCTGGAACTGCTATGCATACTGTGTGAATGGTATGAATATTAGAGTTCAGTGGTATAAATCTAGCTAGCAGCTTTGGAACTCCTATTTATTCTCCTAACTATAGTTATACATGACAATTCATTGAATTTTGATTCAATTCCTAATAAAAGTAACTTCATATTCAAATATACAAATGTTACAGACAACTAAGTCCAGTCAAAATCAACAAAAAGAAAGGGGAAAATTCTTTTACACAATCTAGTACCATATAACTATAATAACCCAAATTTTCCATTTTAAAATAGAAATAATTTTATTAATTATTAGCAAATAATCAAATATTAATAGTTATTGTGGGCTTAACTATTTAAATTGGAGTTTATTAAAATTGGTTTAGGTCTAGTACACTTGAGTTTAATTTTTGGTGGGCTTGATGTACACTACTTAGTATATTTTAAGTGTGGGCTTGACCCATCAGTTTGGGGTTTATTTACTTGTAATAAACAATAATGATAATAAGGATAATAATAAACACACATTTATTTTGAAGATCAGTCATGCACATAGAGAATAGGAAATGGAAGAGAATAGGAAGCGGAGAGTCAGCTCGTGGGTTCATGCAATCAGCCAAACAACCGTTGGAATCCAAAAGAAAACACTTTCCTTGATATAAAAAAAAGAGGAAGATGAATACTCTCTTTCCCAGCCAAGCACAAACAAACAGAGAGTGAGAGAGAGACGACAGTGAGAGAGGGAGAACGGATTGGAACTCGTCTGCGAGATCTTCGGGTGGAAGGAACCAACGACGCACCGAATCATCGTTAGACGAAATCGCGAATCGTGATTTGGAGGTAAGATATTGCTTCTTCCGTTCTAATTGCAAATAATTGATTCTTCTATTGAATTAGACAAAATAATTGTAATTCCATGTTTAAACGAAAAAAGAAAAGAAAAGATTGTTTTGGGATGATAATGGAAATTAGTGTTAATTATTCATTCGATCAATTGAAGGAGAGAAGGTTGTCTTTAATAAACCAAGTTACGAACAAAAGAAAAGAGAAGGAGAACAGAGGGAAAGAAAAATGGAACTGGCAGGTAGAAGAGGGTCATAGACATTTATGTATATATTGGATGGGTTAGAAGAAAAGAATTATTAAAGGTGGAAACTTGAAATGGAGTTAACTAAGAAAGAAGTTGCAACTGTCGTGTGTGTGTGTGTGTGTGCCCTGGAGCAAAGAAAGAAGAAAAGAAAAGAAAGAGATTAAGGAGTACAGAATGACGAAAGAAAGAAAGAAAGAAAAGGGAAGAAGAAAAGAAAGTGGTTTGTTGAAAAGAATAAAGAAAGAAGGATATATATATATAGTAATCTACCTGCCAAGGCTCCATAGCCCAAAACAATTGTTGACAGGAGATAATTTCGGTGGGATGATGCCCCTAAAATTATGGAGTTTAATATAGACTATTATTATTGTTATTTTGTAGGCCTGTTTGTTGATTTATTCAAAAAATAAATAAATAAATAAAATTTACTAATAAGCTGGAAGGGAGATTAAATAAATGATGATATAATAGTTACTGTCAAATTATAGTTATGTTAGCTATTAAAACTACTATGGACTGTGTAGTTAATTAATTAAGTTATATTTTGAAATTAGATTTGGGGCAAGCAAACTTAAGGTGATCGTTCGTGTTTTGGGAATTTACTTCGCTAAGCTTGTCAGGTAAGGGATTATACCTCTTATAGTCTCTATTTTTTTATCCTCCGTTAGACTTCCAATTATTTTATTGACATCGATATTTTTTTTGAAACGTATGCCGACTTGGGTCGGTAGTTGATTTGAATTACGTCGATTTTACTTATTTGAAAATCATGAATTGATTAACGTTTGACTTCATTTAATTATTGAATTTCATGTTAGTTATTCTTCTTACATAAAATATATGATTGTTGCGATGCAAAATTTTGTGATGCATAATTTTTGTGATGCATGACCCTTATAGTGAAATTTGATTATCGTTTCCTTGAAATTCTACCATGATCATTAAACCGATTTTTATGACTATTGAATGCCACTTAAATTGTGAGCATAATTATTGAATGATCGAACTTATTGAATACCACCTAGCTAGTGGTATACGGTTATTCAGATATACCAAACATGATCGAATCATCGATACTCTTCGGAGTAATTATTGAACTGCTTATCGATACTCTTCGGAGTAAATATTTAAAAATTGTTTTATGATCATAGGATTCTATGAGTAATTTACTGTCTCCAATCGGTTTGGGACGATTGGTGACGGTTGATCACTCGAGTCGTTTTATTGTTAAATTTTCATTTGACTTCCTTTTTGCTTTGAATTAAAAATTTAATAAATTGCTTCCGCTTATTGATACTTGAACTATGAACTTAGAATATTGAAATTTATTCCTCTCTGATTTATTCTGGTCAACTCCTCCTTAGTAACCGAAGGGGTTGTATATGATCTTACTGGGCATTGTTCGCTCGCCCTTTTCTTTCAAATTCTCCTTCCTCAAGTAATGAGTAGGAATTATGAGAAAACTTGACTCGGACAAAGCATGATGACGGTTCCGAGAGATTTTGGATCTAGACATTAATTCAAATAAAGGATAACTTATTAAGAATGATTGATTTTTATTTAGCATGTAGTAAATGTTATTGGGTTATTTAACTTTAGTTAAATATGGTTTAAGGTTTATTTATTTTTGAGTTGGGAATATTTATGATTTTAAGATGTTATTGTAAGTGACGTGGTCAAATTGTAGGACCACAGTGTCGGTACCGAGTTTGGGGCGTTACAGAATGGTATCAGAGCTTAGATTTCAGATCCAGATGAGTTAGAAAGTAAAATTAATAGGATTTAATTGTAGGGTAAGAATTGGATGTTATTACACTTGAGGTTATCCAATATCATTAATTGGGCATATGACTTACTTAGAAAGATAATAGTGTTGTCAAAAGAACTAATATATTTTCTTTGAATTTGTAGGAAATGGCGCATAACAACACTGGTAGGACATTGGTCGCTTCACCCAGGACACCTGTGGGAACGAGATTGAGTACAATGCGTGCTAGAATAGTCGAGCTGGAAGGGATGAACCAAGTGTTGGTACAGGAGAATCAATTGTTAAGGAATGATAATCAACTGCTAGCAAATGAGAACAAAGCCCTTATAGAACAAGCCAGAGAGATGACGAAGGCATTGAAGCTGGCCCAAAATGCCTTATTTAGACCTTTTGATGAAGCAAGGCTGAGCAACACCGAATTCTTGGTCATGAATGCTTGGGATGCGGTCCAAACGACCAAAGATAATGGACCAATTATGGAAGAAGATCCAGAAGAGGAGGAAGAAGAAGACGAAGAGATGGTGGATATCGAGGCGGATGTCAACCCTGTAGTTAACATTGGGAATCAAAGTAATGAAGAATCTGACCCAAGTGAGGACGAAGACACCCAGACAGAAGATAGTTAAATAGGAAATTTTTTTCGGAATGATTGATTTAGGTTGGAAAAATGACCGCCTAAGGTGGAATTTGGAGGGCATTATTTTTTCCTTGTTGCTTTTGTTATTTGAACAATGGAGCGCACTTAATGCTTCCGAGTTTTGTTTATTAGGCAATTAAATGAAATTTGAAATAAATGAATTTTGGTATATATCTTTTTTGTGTATGAATGTGTAATTTTGCATAGTGTACTCCTTAGAACTTGACGGTGTATACCAAATTATCTTATGATGCCATACTGATCGAACTATGCCACTATAAGAGTAGTGACCCTAAACCTTATTGACGTCTCAACGTTTTTATCTCAGTACCTAATGGCACGAGGAGGTCGCGCTGGAACTCGTGGTCGTGGACGCGGTAGGGGTACTCGAGTTGCTAAGGTAACGGAGAACTCAATTTCAGAGAGTGTGTGGGAATATAGCGTATCTGCACCAAACGTAAACGCCAATGAACCAGAGCATACAACAACCCAATCTAATGCAACGGCTACTGGCCCAACGCCAGTAGACCCTACGCTCTTTGCGCTACTTCAAACTATAGCACAAGTGCTGGTGGGAAATAGGAACCAAGATAATCCAACACCCGGAGCACCAGAAATACCTGCAACGCCGGCAGTGTCTGTAGCGACTGCTACCCCACAACCACAGCCTGAAGCACATCAACCTGGGCCAATAGTAAAGGACCCATTGGACATCTTCCAAAAGAGAAGCCCTAAGACTTTCTCAGGAACACCAGGAACCATTAAGCCGGAGCTATGGATTGAAAGCATGAACAAGATTTTCAGGACTATGACTCTCACAAGTGAGCAGAAAGTTACTCTTGCAACGTTCAAATTCGAGGGAGAAGCTAATCAATGGTGGGAATCGGAATTAAGGATTGCTGAAGCAAATGGGTTAGGAGAATACACTTGGGAAACATTTCTTGAGGTCTTTAATAAGAAATATTTTCCAGAGAGCGTGCGGGATAATAACTTGATAGAATTCCTCAATCTGGAGCAAGGAAAGATGACAGTAGATGAGTATGCCATTAAGTTTACGGAGTTGTCGAAGTACGCTCCAGGACTTGCTGAGAATGACAAGCAAAAGGCCAGAATGTTTGAGGGGCCTCAATGGAGGAATTAGCCATCGGTTGATCGCTTCTGATTCGTGTGAAGTCGTGGACCGAGCTAGGATATTGGAGCGATTATCAAAGACTATCGAGAAAAGAAGGATGAGAAGAAGAGAAATTTTGAGAGTATTGGAAACAGCTCTCGGGATCAGTCGGGCTACCAAGGAAGTAATAATGAGAATAAAAGGAAGAACATAGAGAACAACAATAACAGGGGGTTCAACCAGATGAATCGGAACTTTAATAAGAATAATCAGCAGAATCGGTGGAGTAGGCAAAATCAAGGTCCAAACCAGCACCAGTGGCGTAATCAGAATCAAGGTCAAAACCAGAATCAGTGGCGTAATTCGGACCGGAATACCAACTAGAACAATAATCAAGCTTGTGGCAGATGTGGGGGAAAACACAGAACGGAGTCATGTTTTTGGACTAAGGGGGCATGTTTCAATTACGGAAAGGTAGGACATAAATCCAGAGACTGCTTAGAACCATCAAAAGCTGGCAATAACCAAGGAGCAAATGGGGAAGATAAGGCCAAACCAAGGGGACAAGGAAGAATTTTTGCTATGACAGCCAGAGATGCCAGAGCAACAAATGACGTGGTGACAGGTACCGTTCGACTTTACTCTCGTGAAGTTTATGCATTAATCGATCCTGGTGCCACACACTCGATAATAAGTACCTCACTTGCACGTCGTATGGAACTGTCTTCCCAAAGCTTGGAAGTGGATTTAGTGATAGATACGCCTACTAAGGAATCCATCCCTGTCACTGAAATATATAAGTCGTGTTCTTTGATTCTAGAAGATAGAGAGATGCCTATTGACTTACTACCTTTAGATATTCAGGACTTCGATCTAATTTTAGGCATGGATTGGTTGTCAGCGTTTCATGCTAAGGTTGATTGTTTCGAGAAGGAAGTAGTATTTTGCATACCAGGTGAGACAGAATTTCGTTTTAAGGGATCTAAACCGACGGTTTTATCTGGTCTTATTTCTTCTCTGAAGGCAAGAAGACTTCTAAGGAAGGGTTGTCAAGGCTTCTTGGCCTCCATTATTGATAATCGAAAGGAAGGGGTCACACTAGAGTCGCTCGCAGTAGTTAAGGGGTTTAAAGATGTATTTCCTGAAGACTTACCCAATATTCCACCTGAGCGAGAGGTAGAGTTTGGAATTGATTTAGCACCTGGGACGGAGCCTATTTCTAAAGCACCATATAGAATGGCGCCAGCTGAACTTAAGGAGTTAAAAGAACAGTTACAGGAGCTATTAGAAAAGATCTGATTAGGCCAAGCGTTTCACCTTGGGGTGCTCCGGTGCTATTCGTGAAGAAGAAGGATGGAAGTATGAGGCTGTGTATTGATTACCGTGAACTCAATCGGGTTACGATAAGGAATAAGTACCCACTACCTAGAATTGATGACTTGTTTGATCAGTTGCACGGAGCGTGCTATTTTTCAAAAATTGATCTTCGCTCAGGATATCATCAGTTGAGAGTCAGGAAGGAAGATATTTCGAAGACTGCCTTTCGGACTCGCTACGGACATTATGAATTTTTGGTGATGCCTTTTGGACTTACGAATGCCCCAGCTGCTTTCATGGATCTCATGAATAGGATTTTCAGGAGATTCTTGGACCATTGTGTGATCGTATTTATAGATGATATACTGATTTACTCGAAGACCCGTGAAGAGCACGAGCAACACTTGAGGTATGTACTCCAAATCTTGAGGGAAGAGAAGATGTACGCCAAATTTAAGAAATGTGAATTTTGGATGGAGGAAGTAACTTTCTTGGGTCATGTAGTGTCAAAGGGCGGCATTTCGGTAGACCCAACCAAGATTGAAGCAGTAATGAGTTGGGAAAGACCAACGACCGCAATAGAAGTTAGGAGTTTCTTGGGTTTGGCAGGATATTATCGTCGCTTTGTTGAAGGATTTTCGAAAATAGCAACGCCTTTAACTAAGTTAACTCAGAAGAATGTAAAGTTCGTGTGGACAGATGACTGTGAGTCCATCTTTCAAGAATTAAAGAAAAGATTGGTTTCGGCACCAATTCTCACTGTACCGTCGGGCACAGATGGATTTGTAATCTATAGTGATGCTTCCTTGAAAGGTTTGGGGTGTGTCCTAATGCAAAATGGGAAGGTGATCGCCTATGCATCGCGGCAGTTGAAGAATTTTGAGAAAAACTACCCGACCCACGATCTAGAACTAGCTGCTTGTGGTATTTGCATTGAAGATTTGGAGACACTACTTGTATGGTGTAACGTGCGAGATCTACACAAATCACAAGAGTCTTAAGTACATTTTTACCCAAAAAGAGCTGAACATGAGGCAGAAAAGGTGGTTAGAATTGTTAAAGGATTATGACTGCACCATTTTGTACCATCTAGGCAAAGCCAATGTGGTGGCCGATGCCTTGAGTCGTAAGAGCAGAGGAAAGTTGGCAAAGATGCTGACTAGGGAGAAGGGTATTCTCGAAGATATCAAGAACTTGGGTTTAGAAGTACGAGTAAGAGGAGGAAAATGATATTTGGCACGTTTGAGCCTGCAAATGTCGTTACTAGAAAGGATTAAGATAGCCCAGAAAGTTGACCCGACGTTAGTAAAAATTTCTGAAGGAGTAGAGATGGGAGCTCAGATAAATTTTCGACTCAGAGGGGATGGTATCTTATGCTTTGGAAGAAGAATTTGTGTTCCATCTGACCCAGAATTGAAAAGAGAAGTGTTAGAAGAGGCTCATAATTCAAGGTTTGCGGTACATCCGGGGAGTACAAAAATGTATCGAGATGTGAAAGAGACGTTTTGGTGGGAGAATATGAAAAGAGAAATCGCAGAATTTGTCTCTAAGTGTTTAGTTTGTCAACAGGTCAACAGTGAACATCAACGACCTGGGGGAATGTTACAGTCAATGTCGATTCCCGAATGGAAGTGGGAACATATCACTATGGATTTTGTGGTGGGATTACCTAGAACGCAAAATGGGCACACCGCAATTTGGGTTATTGTAGACCGATTGACCAAGTTAGCTCACTTCCTTGCCTTTAAGATCACTGACTCCTTGGAGAAGTTAGCAAAGTTGTATATTGATGAAATTATCAGGTTGCATGGGATTCCAGTTTCCATAGTGTCAGATCGCGACGCTCGTTTAACTTCAAAGTTTTGGGGTAGCTTACAGAAGGCTTTGGGCATGAATTTGAGTATGAGTATGGCGTTCCACCCACAGACTGACGGTCAATCCGAACGAACCATACAGACATTAGAGGACATGCTGAGATCCTGTACCTTAGATTTGCAAGGGAATTGGGATGACCATCTGCCATTAATTGAGTTTACATATAATAATAGCTTTCATGCAAGTATTAATATGGCACCGTACGAAGCATTATATGGAAGAAAGTGTAGATCGCCTACGTGTTGGGATGAAGTCGGCGAGCGAAAACTTTTGGGACTGGAACTAGTACAGATTACATCAGATAAAGTGCAGTTGATCAAGAAGAAACTTCTTATGGCACAGAGTCGACAGAAATCATATGCAGATAAGCGTCGTCGTGAGCTTGAATTTGAAGTGGGAGATCATGTGTTTCTTAAAGTTTCACCGACCAGGGGAGTTATGAGATTCGGCGTTAAAGGGAAACTCAGTCCAAGATTTGTAAGGCCTTTTGAAATTTTAGACCGTGCGAGAGAAGTTGCTTATAGGCTTGCATTACCACCAACATTATCTGGGGTCCACAACGTGTTTCATGTGTTGATGTTGAGAAATACGTCCCAGATCCGAGTCATGTTATTGCTTTTGAACCCTTACAACTACGAGAAGATTTGTGTTATGACGAGCAACCAATTCGTATAGTGGATCGAAAGGAACAAGTGCTAAAAAGACGAACAATTCCATATGTGAAAGTGCAGTGGACTAATCATACAGAGAGGGAGACAACTTGGGAACTCGAGGAGGATATGCGAAGAAAGTACCCAAATCTCTTCGACTAATGAGGTACGCTAATTTTAGAGGACTAAACTTCTTTTAAGGGGGTAAGAGTGTAATACCCCAAATTTTCCATTTTAAAATAGAAATAATTTTATTAATTATTAGTAAATAATCAAATATTAATAGTTATTGTGGGCTTAACTATTTAAATTGGAGTTTATTAAAGAAAAAATTACAAGCCGGTACATTTTTAAAAACATGTTTTCAAATGAATCCACCTATTTTTTGCACATTTCTTTTAGGTACAATTTTTAGGCGAAAATACTTGTTTGCCCCTTTGTGTAATTGTCTGCGCATGAAATGGATAATACGTAATCCCAATTGAAAGGTCCAAAGAACTGACGAACTCCTCGGCGTCACCAATATCGATTTCTCAATCCTTTCCTCTTCTACAGACTTCTCTCCATCGCCAATATCCGATTTCTCAATCCTTTCCTCTTCTACAGACTTCTTAACCTTTTGTGTCTTCCCTTCTCCACTGTATTCTTCCTCCTCGGTTCATCCCCTTCTCCACTCATTACCGGTGTTTCGAAGGCACCGCCGAAATTGGGCGTTGGGAATGGGACCGGTGGCTCAAAGCTAGTAATAGATTGCTCATCTCGGCCGCAGAAGAAGGCGACGGCTTCCACCCTCTTAATCGGGTTGATTGTTGATCCGTTTCTCGGTGGCGATGAGGACGATGACAATGGCTAAGATCTGATTGGAGCCGTCGAGAAGGGGCTCGGTTTCTTGAGCCAAGACGGCGAAATCGCGACAGCCGTTGAGATCTCTGCCTTGGAGAAGCTTCTCGGAGATTTCGAGCAGGCGTTCGGCTTCGGCTGGGTGTATACGTTTAGTGCGAGTGGGTCAGGGTTCCTCCTATGGTTTTTGGGTCAAGCTAGGTCTTGTACGAGCGGAATATGTTGTTGATCATAATTCAGGGACTGGTGCAATTTTTTTCAGGGACCGATCAAAGTTTTGATCTCTTGTCGCACATTCAACAATTTAGACTGAAGAAGGCATTCTTGGTGCAACAATTTAGACTGAAGAAGGCATTCTTGGTGCTAGTAGAGCCATTCTTTTTTTTGTTTGATTACGACTATTTTGTATGTTGAAGCTCGGATTGTAGAGGAGTACATGTGTATTAGTGTAGTAAAATTCTTGTTTCTGGTAATTTATCGTCATTTTTGAGGTGCATCTTTGTACTGTGAGAAAATCCAAGGTCATTTTGAGTTGCAGAAGGATGAGAGATACAGAGAGTGGGGCAGAGTAACTAGTTCATCACCTGATGCCAAGATTTGACATCAGCAACAATTGTAGGCATCATCATTTCACCTGATGCCAAGATTATGTTTGACATGCATCAGCAATAGGCATCAGCATTTCACCTGATGCCAAGATTTGACATCAGCATTTTTGGCATCAATAATATTTTTGGCATCAACAACAATTGTAGGCATCAGCATTTTTGGCATCAGCAATATTTTTGGCATCAGAGTTTTGGCATCAGAGTCCTGATGCCTGGAATTAATTATCCTGATGCCTGGAATTAATAATCCCGATGCCAAGGCTTGGCATCAGAGTTTTCATTAATGGCATTTTTGTCATTTGGCAAGCAATTTGTAGTTTAATGAAATGTGCAAAAAATTAATGGTCCTAGATGAAAACATGTTTTCAAAATTGTACCCACTTGAAATTCCCCCTTTATTAAAATTGGTTTAGGTCTAGTGCACTTGAGTTTAATTTTAGTGGGCTTGATGTACACTACTTAGTATATTTTGATTGTGGGCTTGACCCATCAGTTTGGGGTTTATTTACTTGTAATAAACAATAAGGATAATAAGGATAATAATAAATACACATTTATTTTGAAGATCAGTCATGCGCATAGAGAATAGGAAATGGAAGAGAATAGGAAGCGGAGAGTCAGCTCGTGGGTTCATGCAATCAGCCAAACAACCATTGGAATCCAAAAGAAAACACTTTCCTTGATATAAAAAAAAGAGGAAGATGAATACTCTCTTTCCCAGCCAAGCACAAACAAACAGAGAGTGAGAGAGAGACGACAGTGAGAGAGGGAGAACGGATTGGAACTCGTCTGCGAGATCTTCGGGTGGAAGGAACCAACGACGCACCGAATCATCGTTAGACGAAATCGCGAATCGTGATTTGGAGGTAAGATATTGCTTCTTCCGTTCTAATTGCAAATAGTTGATTCTTCTATTGAATTAGACAAAATAATTGTAATTCCATGTTTAAACGAAAAAAGAAAAGAAAAGATTGTTTTGGGATGATAATGGAAATTAGTGTTAATTATTCATTCGATCAATTGAAGGAGAGAAGGTTGTCTTTAATAAACCAAGTTACGAACAAAAGAAAAGAGAAGGAGAACAGAGGGAAAGAAAAATGGAACTGGCAGGTAGAAGAGGGTCATAGACATTTATGTATATATTGGATGTGTTAGAAGAAGAGAATTATTAAAGGTGGAAACTTGAAATGGAGTTAACTAAGAAAGAAGTTGCAACTGTCGGGTGTGTGTGCCCTGGAGCAAAGAAAGAAGAAAAGAAAAGAAAGAGATTAAGGAGTACAGAATGACAAAAGAAAGAAAGAAAGAAAAGGGAAGAAGAAAAGAAAGTGGGTTGTTGAAAAGAATAAAGAAAGAAGGAAATATATATATATATATATATATATATATATATATAGTAATCTACCTGCCAAGACTCCATAGCCCAAAACAATTGTTGACTGGAGATAATTTCGGCGGGATGATGCCCCTAAAATTATGGAGTTTAATGTAGACTATTATTATTGTTATTTTGTAGGCCTGTTTGTTGATTTATTCAAAATAAATAAATAAATAAATAAAATTTACTAATAAGCTGGAAGGGAGATTAAATAAATGATGATATAATAGTTACTGTCAAATTATAGTTATGTTAGCCGTTAAAATTACTATGGACTGTGTAGTTAATTAATTAAGTTATACTTTGAAATTAGATTTGGGGCAAGCAAACTTAAGGTGATCGTTCGTGTTTTGGGCATTTACTTCGCTAAGCTTGTTAGGTAAGGGATTATACCTCTTATAGTCTCTATTTTTTTTAATCCTCCGTTAGACTTCCAATTATTTTATTGACATCGATATTTTTTTTGAAACGTACGCCAACTTGGGTCGGTAGTTGATTTGAATTCCGTCGATTTTACTTATTTGAAAATCATGAATTGATTCACGTTTGACTTCATTTAATTATTGAATTTCATGTTAGTTATTCTTCTTACATAAAATATATGATTGTTGCGATGCAAAATTTTGTGATGCATAATTTTTGTGATGCATGACCCTTGTAGTGAAATTTGATTATCGTTTCCTTGAAATTCTACCATGATCATTAAACCGATTTTTATGACTATTGAATGCCACTTAAATTGTGAGCATAATTATTGAATGATCGAACTTATCGAATACCACCTAGCTAGTGGTATATGGTTATCTGGATATACCAAACATGATCGAATTATCGATACTCTTCGGAGTAATTATTGAACTGCTTATCGATACTCTTCAGAGTAAATATTTAAAAATTGTTTTATGATCATAGGATTCTGTGAGTAATTTACTATCTCCTATCGGTATGGGACGATTGGTGACTGTTGATCACTCGAGTCGTTTTATTGTTAAATTTTCATTTGACTTCCTTTTTGCTTTGAATTAAAAATTTGATAAATTGCTTCCGCTTATCGATACTTGAACTATGAACTTAGAATATTGAAATTTATTCCTCTCTGATTTATTCTGGTCAATTCCTCCTTAGTAACCGGAGGGGTTGTATATGATCTTACTGGGCATTGTTCGCTCACCCTTTTCTTTCAAATTCTCCTTCTTCAGGTAATGAGTAGGAATTATGAGAAGACTTGACTCGGACAAACCATGATGACGGTTCTGAGAGATTTTGGATCTAGACATTAATTCAAATAAAGGATAACTTATTAATAATGATTGATTTTTATTTAGCATTGAGTTTGTAGTAAATGTTATTGGGCTATTTAACTTTAGTTAAAGATGGTTTAAGGTTTATTTATTTTTGAGTTGGGAATATTTATGATTTTAAGATGTTATTGTAAGTGACGTGGTCAAATTGTGGGACCGTGGTGTTGGTACCGAGTTTGGGGCGTTACAATAACAACATAAACCAGTCTTAAGGATCTCCTATAGTCGTCTTAATGCTAGTGAAGTACAATTTCATTTCAACATGTTCAATGCTTGCACATAAAGTGGCACTAAAGGACTGGAACACTGCCTACTTGGTTCATGGAGTAGAACGAAAGAATTGAAAAAAATATATTATAAAGAAAGTATAAAGCATTATCAATCTGAAATGGAAAAAAAGGTACCTAATTATTAATATTTGAAGAGGTTTCACTTCTGCACTCTTATTTGCCTAAGTCCTCGGCCAACGACTCTTTATCTTCTCCATCCGCATCAAATATTTCCGCTATATTTTTTATCACCATACAATATCAAAACATATTAAATTGGTTAAACTATTCTTTAAACTCAAGGTGATAGAACAATAACTACTTGAAAGTGAGGTCAGTTCAACATCTTTAATGGCTGTAAGTTTTCCTTTAACTAACCATATTTTATTATTTCACTAAAATTGTAGCTAAGCTACATTATTTTCTTCATAAAATGACTCAAAAATTATCAATCATTACAAACTTTATGCATACGGAACATTACTCTACAACTTTTGTACACACCTAACAACCTTTAGGCAATCTAAATCAGGAACTAAAATGATACCACTCCGCATAAAATAATTAACTTCAAATTCAGAAAATCAACTACTACAAGAATCATGACCAAGCCAAACCAATAAAATTCAAAATTAAGCACAGAAAGAAGTAGCACACAAAATGTGATACCTCATAATTTGGTCAACAAATGATGGAAGGATAGGGTCGCCGGCAATTTTGGCATCGTCAAATGGAGAAGGTAGTGGCTGGAGATGATGAAGGTAACCACAATGGCAACTGTCGGAGAAGGAGGCCGAAGTTGGGAAGGCAGCGCTTGGGGGAGAGGGCGTTGATGGAGAGAGAGACTGAGGGAAGAGATAACGGGTGTATAAGTTTGGTGCTAGGGTTCCCGTTCCACTTTGTGATAGTCGGGTTGAAGCAAGTTCGCAGGTTGAACTCGACTTAACCAGCGAAATTTATCAGGTTAAGATGGGTAACCGATTTAAACTTATTTTATTATTGGGTTGGGTAATTAACGGGTTGGGTTGGGTCGTGTGGGTTCATGGGTAATGGGTCAAATTTGATAGGCCTACTTACGACGCTAAGTGACAGATTATATGCTTAATCTAACACAGCAGCCTCAACTTTACTATCATTAGTTCACCACTTCAAGAAAATGCAAATTCTGATTTTAATTATTAATGCATAATTTCTACTTATATTAAAAAAAGGTGAGAGCTTTCATGTTGATATGTGATGTTGAACTAAAAATCCAAATAATGGAACCACAACAATCATAAGGAGGTTTTTATCTTATATTATTTCTTTAGTGTCGAATGAAATCCCTACAATCATAATGAATGGCACCACTAATAATAGAACACGACACACATTGTTCTATTTCAAGAGACTTCAAAGACTTTTTTTTAATAAGTAAGATGTATCAAAAAACAGGTGTCAAATCAGGAGACACATCCTATGTACACCTGGAGATACTTCAAAGACTTAACCCTACCATGGAATCAAATGATTAATGTCACATGCCCTAAATTTGAACCCAACGATTGATTCAATAATTATTTCCACAAGACTAAGTTGTTGCATGATAGAGCTTGAGTATATACTGTTTAAGTTGTAGCACGATGGATATATACTGTGAACCATGTATTGCTTTTGATCTATTACCTCATAAATTTTTTGACGTACATGCAAGAGACTTCAATATAATAACCATACAAAATATCTACAGTTAAAAACCAGCATTACCTGTCTGCTGCGACCAACAACACGCATTCACTTTGGAAAGCTACACATTCGTAAGTATTGCACATATCGTTTACAATATGGAGCTAGTACATGCAAGCTAACTTTGCATTATAGTTAAATATGATCAAACTTAACATGAGCTTAAGATTACTAAAATGCAAACTTGTGATAAGGAAATTGGCTGCAAAAGAAATTGCTACAAGATAGACAAAAGGTGAGCTTCAATGGGCACCAAGAAACTTCCTGATCTGCTTTTGTTTATTTACCAGTGGTTCACTTACTAAGAAAACCAGTTTGTTATATATATATATATATATATATATATATATATATATATATATATATATATATATATATATATATATATATATATATATATATATATATATATATATATAGCGGGCCAGTCAGGGAGTAAGCCCAATGCAATGCACATACGTTCATTTGCACCAATCTTAATATTTCACACACTGATCTGGTAACAAAAGGAAGTCAAGAAGAATACCAAATTACTTTCGAATCTTGCAGTTGCTAGATTCAACACTGATTATCTCTTATAGAATAAACTAAAATATTATCACAAAAATTATAACAGAAGTTTCCACGTTGAAATTAGATATTGGCATTGACTTGAGAAAACTGACTGATATGGAATCATGCAGTCAGCAGTATGGAGCATAAGATAACCAGGAAATGAATTTCAACTTGTTAACCATTCTCTATCCAAAGATCCAAAAACAGCAAGAGAACAACTTGCATTTACAATCTCACTTTAATTTATTGTTGTTCCTAGCATGTACTCCCTATGTTCCACCCAAAGAGTCCCCATTTGAAAAGTCTAATTATTAAGAGGATATAATAATGTCATTGAAGTTAGTCATAATTACAAAAATACTTAACCACAAGCAATGTGCTTGCAACACAAGTGAAGGCTAAAAATGAAATGTCAAAGAAATTTTAAGCATAATTTTTGAAAATGGACTCTTAAAGTGAAACATATCAAAATAGTAGCGGACTTTTTGCTTGGAACAGAGGGAGAAACATGGAAAGGAGAAGAAAAATGGGAAAAATGCAAACACATCTCCTAAAGTATTTCCTCAAGTTGGGTTTTATGGAAGTTATAAACTGATAAGAGTGAGTAAACAAGAAAGTGAATCCTCATGAATCCAAGAACATCTCTTCAATAGAATTTAATCCAGAAAGACAGGTAAATACCTACCTAAACCAACTTAACAAAAGCCTCAAACATGTATCATTACTCTTATAGCAGTTCTACGAGGAATTGATGGGTTTATGGCAATAGTAGCTGCATACATGAAATGTAAAAGGGTGGCAACTTATCAGTAAATATTTTAATCTCATTCCATAACAACTTTTGCCCCGATAGCTTTCATTTTCTCAATTATCTTCTCTCTTTCTTCTTTTGACACCCTTTTTAAAAACACTATAGATGTCTTCTCCACTACATCCTTTACTTCCTTGAGTCCCAGTTTTGTAAAACTTCTAACTTCCGTAATAATCTTAATTTTGGAAGTTGCTTCATATGACTCCAGTTTCATTTCAAAAACAGTCTTCTCCGTCTTTTTTCTCCTCATTGGCTTCTGTTGGTCACTTCATCGCCATACCAACAACTCTTGGTTTAATGACCCCAACAATTGGGGGTTTATTCATACCCAACTTTTGTAATACAATCCTACCAAGCTCTGCATTTTCAGCCAATGTCAGGGATGATATTTCATCGACAAGCCTCCATACCCTCTCTATTGGGGGATTACGATGCTCCGTAGGATAAAAAGTTGCAGGGTCATAATCAGTTGGCAGGCTTCTCGTCAATCTCTACTTCTTCTACCTCTTCCTCCTTCATTGCAACTTGAGCAAGCGTTCTAGTTAATCCAGTTGAGCTAAAAGGATCACAAGCAATCACAGAAGAGAGAATGGTTTTCTCACAGAATCCATGATGCCATAACCTTAAAACCAAACTCATTCCTCGATATCTCAACTAGTCATCCATTCCAACTAGTCACAAGATTTGTGCATATCTAGAGAAGGGTCACTTGAAAGAAGATATTGACTAAAGACCAAGCTTTTTGAGTAAGAGTGAAGACAAGTATTATGAAATAGAGAAGTAGAACATGTATCTGAGAGTAGCAGTGTGTTCTTTTTCAATCTTGAAGTGAAAATTTAAAGTTCTTTTTTCTTTTAGTAAAGTTGAATCATTAATATTTTTGGGGTATCAATTTCTAAGACAAAAATAAAATGAGTACGTCTATTGTCCCATTTTATAACATTATTTCCAGCAACAACCTAATGAGAATGAACAGAGACTGGCTGCATTTTTAATTCATGGGGTTATTTTCCATTAATTGTTGTCCAAACAAGTTTCTATTACTCGCCCATTTTGTACGGTCTGTGTGGGACAGAGGGTTAAGACTTTAAAGGCCATGGGGAATTAGAAAACCTACTCACACTATGTAGGGGATAGACCAAAGTAGAAAACCTTGTTTCAGATCTCTTCAAAATTGCCACTCACACTATGTGGGGGACCTTTGAAGATGATATGCCCCCATGTATTCCCAACTTGAGAAATTGAAAAACTCCAATTTCTTGAAAGTTTATAGTTCTATATAAACATAGTTCAAACCAATTTGATATTCACACCAACTCAGTCCCTCATAAATCATAATCTCTAAAAACTAAACAACAAACAGTAAAATAAAATCATCACATCAATTTGAAATCAACCCAAATTAATGAATACCAAAATAAACATATAAATTATCAACTAATTTTCAACAATGTCATGGTATCTTAATCATGAAAACATCACCCATAAATCATCCGAAAATCAACTAAACAAAAAAAAACCATTTATTTACTTTTCTAGGGTTTGAAGAATGAATAAATACATGTTCGAAGGTGTGAGTATAATGTTTCAGTTGCTTCTTCACCGTTGTCACTCTTGGTCCCTTTTTGCCGATGGAGCTCTCCGAAGTGACTCTCTCTCAAGTAGTAGACTACCAGTCGCAATCTCTCAGTGTAAGGTTTAATTATATTTTCAATTTGACCCCTCAACTATCATAATTTGAAAGTTAAAACCCTTAATTTATAATAATAATAATAATAGGAGTAACAATGGCTCTATTCAGACATCCTAAAGCTCTAAGTAGACCCTCTTACTAAATAGGCCCCCTCTATAATTTAAAATCATCAAAAGCACTAAGACAATCTCCAATGGTACCCCCAAATCCTCATTATGGGGGGTTTGATGCCCAAAAACTTGCTCCAACCGAATCCCAAACACAATACCAAATTTGGGGTTCCACTGTAGCTACCCCAAATTTTGTATTGGTGGGGACCCATGCTATTAAATTAATTTTTAATGATTATACAATTGTTAAAATTATTTATAATATGATATTTTTTATTTAAATGTATTAAAAATTAATAAATATCTAATATTAGATAATATAAATAAATAATAATAATATTAAGTATTTTAAATTATTGAACATTATTAATTTAATAGTTTATAATTTTGTAACATTTTTTCTATTATTTGTAGATTTCGTTTACAAATAAATAAATAAATAATTATTATACTAATTAGAGAACACCAATTTCACATTTAAACTAAAAAAATGCATACATATTAAAATTATTAGAACATTTAAAAACTTAAAAGTGTATACATTAACACACCACAAATAAAATGGCATACAACTTGAAAAACACTTACATATAACTTAAAAAATAAATACATAACTTAAAAATTATTAACAAATAACTTAAAAAGGCATACAACTTAAAAATATGACCAACAAAAACTTAAAAGAACAACACTAAACATTAATAATACTATAAACTAGACAATAGCTAATATTCCGGGAGATGACTTGTTGGTAGACCAAAATTAAATTGATCGAAAACATGTGAAGGCTATTGAGATCCTTACCCTTCATCCTCAGATCTATTGAATTGAGATCCTCCTCCTTGACGTGGAAATGATTGAAAACTCTCACCTTGACTCTCTTTTTTTGTATAATTTTTAAATGTTCACCGCGAAAAAATTCACACATGATTGGATCGGCTATAGAATTCAAATCTTTGAATAGTATTTTATTTTCTTCCCTTTGTTTACGAATTTCATTACCAGCCTTCAATTGCTCAACAAGTTCTTTGTTCTGATGAATTATTTTTGACACATCTTCTTTTTCCTTTTCCCTTTTGCTTGCTTTATCCCAATAGGTCGTTTGGTTGAAGTATCACTTCTATCATCATCAGTGATATTAATATTAAATGAAGACACAAGTGGAGATGCGAATGGAGAGAACTATACCTCAGCTGATGCTGACTGAGACTGAGATGAACTAATATTGGTAGATTTCGTTGTTGCCGTTGCAATGTTGTCATTGCCAAATTTATCAATGTCTTTGAGAATATTCCACACGTGGTCATATTTGAAGCCTTTTATGTATTTTTCTTCTTCTGTTAACAATATTTTACTACGATCTAACTGCAAAAAAACATTATATTATATAAAGTTAGATTATCTACAACAAAATGTGACATCTACTTACAATATTTGCCTAAGAAGCTCCACTTGGATGCAAATGTTCGATCTTTCTTACCCAACCCTTCAATTTGGATACTGCACTAGTGATTAGATTCATTATTTTTTGTAAAGATTTACTCGAGCGACATGGGTTCACAAACTTTGGATTCTTGCAAAATTCATTCTCAATTCTATTGCAAAAAATTTCTTTCTATTGGTTGATTCCTATGATTGGATTTTGAGAGACGTCAAGGTAAACATGACATAACTGTATATCTTTTTCAATTGAAAATGATACTGATCGGAAAATTGAACTCATTTTTTTTCAAGACTAAAGAAAACGAAGCAGAAATGGAATGTTTTCGTTCAATCTATTATATCTCATTTATATAGTTCGAAATAAGAATATAATATCAGATTACTCAAAATCTAATCCAACGAATGGCATTAGAATGAGATTGATCCAATGGATGAGATGTATGCAGAAATGGGATGCTTTCGTTCAATCTATAGTGATAAATTTTGTTGGATTTTTATGCAGTGTCTTGTCCCATCATCTGCCATGTTGAAAAATGAGATGCTTTAAAATGAAGATAATTTGAAGATATTGTTGGGTGCGACCAAAAATTTTATAAGTTGAAAATTTTGATCAAATTTTTATGCAGTGTCTTGTCCCATCATCTTCCATGTTGAAAAATGTGCAGATAAGATTGGATTACACAAAATCTGATCCAACGGTTGGCGTGAGGATGAGATCGATTCAACAAATGACATATATTATAAATATGTTTATATGTGAGTTGGAAACAATTCGATCAACTTATCTTTATCTAAAAATGAATTACAACATTGGAAGTCCATCAAATTTATTAGATTCATGCTCGGATGATGATGATTGGGAGGTGATTGCTCAAGCAATTTCTAACAACAATCAAGTCATCCTCAACTATCTCAATGAAGAAAACAACTAAGGTAGATTTCAAGGCTCAGTTCCTGGTCACATAGTAGTCAATCGTGATCGAGAAGTTGCTGCCTGTAATCTATTCAATGATTATTTTGTAGAAAATCCTATATTTCCTGATGTGTATTTTCGTAGAAGATTTTGAATGAGAAGTGATTTATTCCTTCGTATTCTTAATGTTGTCAGTGCTCATGATGACTATTTCAATATGAAGAGAGATACAGCTGGACGACTTGGCTTGTCAAGTTTTCAAAAAGTAACAGATGTATTTCGAATTTTGGCATACGGTTCATCAGTAGATGTTACTGATGAGTATGTAAAAATTGGGGAATAAACTGCTATTGAAATTTTGAAAAGATTTTTTCGTGCTATTGTTGAACTATTTGGAGAGCAATATCTACGATCTCCTAATTCTAACTATGTTTCCAGACTTCTCCATATTGGGGAACGTCGAGGATTTCCTGGTATGTCGGATAGTTTTGATTGCATGCATTGGAGGTGGAAAAATTGCCCAACATCATGGGCAGGACATTATGCTGGTCATAGTGGCTCTCCAACAATTATTCTCGAAGCTGTAGCTGATTATGATATTTGGATAAGGCATGGATATTTTGGTTTACCTAGATCGAACAATGATATCAATGTACTAGAGTCTTCCCACCTTTTTGCTAATCTTTCTGAAGGTATTGCTCCTCTTGCTCATTATGTCATTCAAGGAAAAAAATTATAACATGGGCTACTATTTAGCTGATGGCGTATACCCAAAATGGTCTACACTTGTTCAAACTATCAAGGATCCACGAGGTCCAAAGAAGAAATTATTTGCAATGAAACTGAAAGAACAATAGTAGTTAGGATTCACAAAAACTGTCAATGCAGTTTGCGATGTAGCTTGTTACCGTAGCTACACCAGGAAGTGCATTGGTCAGAAAATAAAAAACAACAGAAGACTTTTAATTTAAAGAAAAAATTAAACACATATGTTTACCAAACAATCTACAAGCCTGTGCTTGTAGATCCAGCCTTATGGCCAAAAAGATTTCACTAAAAAGATGAAGTGTTTTACAAACCAAAACTCTCACAAGACAACACGTCTTGGAGATCAAAACCCACAAAAACAAAGGTAAAGAAAATGTGGGATTAACGAATGGCAGAATTTTTATGGAGTGCTAATGGTGATCACCGCACGCATTGGGTTGGGTGGAATCGAGTTTGCTTGCAGTTGAAAGAGGGGGGTTGGGGATTCGTTCTCTTTCACAGGTTATGGATTCCCTTCATGCCAAACTGGCTTGGCGGGTTCTTAATAAACAAGGTTTGTGGGCTAAGTTTTGCATGGGAAAGTATGGCTTGGATAATTCAGTTGGGTCGTATTATGCCACCCAACCTTGGAAAGCTATTCGTGATCAGTTATCTCTTGTTCGTCTTTCTAGTCGATGGATTATTGGGCGAAGGCGTGTCTTTTGGGATGATAATTGGTGTGGCATTAGGCTGGTCGGGCCTCTTCCTATGGACCGAAATCTCTCTGTTGCAACTGCTACGAACCACCTGAACGATATCCTTCCAGCTATTCCGTCTGAAATTCGCCCTTCGGTCCAGCAGGTAATTTGTGACGATACTGTTCCTGACAAATTGATCAGCGATCTCACCAATTCTGGGGTCTTCAAAGCTAACGTGTTCTGGAAGAAATACAGAATTTCTAGGTCGACTCTTCGATGGGCGCAGCTAATTTGGCAGGGTTGGTTGCCTATGCGAGTCAGCTGCTTCTTGTGGAAATTGTTCCATAATGCGTTGCCTTTAGACTCTAATATTCAGGCTCGCAAGATTCCGCTGGTGTCTTGTTGTCGATGTTGTGGTGATTTGCCGGCAACCGAGGATCGTGCACATCTTTTTGTTCATTCTAGGGTGGCTTCCAGACTGTGGACCATATTTGCGAGACGATTTGGCCTTCCTTGGCAGTATTCAGAGGTCGATCATCTTTTTACGGTATGGTCTTCGGTATCATTTCGTTCTTAGTTGGGAGCTACTATGTTCAGTATTTTTGCTTATACTTGTTGGGAAATTTGGAAGGCACGTTGCGCTGTTATTTTCGAGAATGGTCAGATGGATGGGTTTCAGATAGAGTCTCGGGTTCTTGAAGGTGTGAGAGGGGTCCTGCACGGCTTTGTTCCCAAAACTATGAGTAATCGCATTGCATGTGTGGTTATGCAGTCTCTTCAATTATCTAGCCGGCAGGTTCATGTTAGGCAAGGGTCTTGGGTGCGTTGGTCTCCTCCGGTTTTTGGTTATAAATTAAACACGGATGGGTCGTCCAAGGATGGTAGATGCACAGGTGGTGGGGTTATTCGGGATGCTCAGGGAGATTTTATTGGTGCGTTCTCCAGTGATTATGGTCAGGGTACAAATATGAAAGCGAAGATATTGGCTCTTCGAGAAGGTCTTCAGCTTTGTCACTCTCTTCAACTTAATTCGGTTGTGGTGGAGTCGGATTCGCTTACAGCTATAAATGTTTTATTAAAAGGGTATCATGAACCTTGGAGGTATGCTTATTAGATTCGCGAGTGCCGAGTTCTTTTAGGGGATTTTACTTTACAACATGTCTTCAGAGAGCAGAATATGGTGGCAGATAGATTGGCTGCTTTTGCACATGAGCATGGGAACCAGTTGATGTTTTTAGATTATGTGCCTTTACCCGGTATGGTCAAACGGGCTTTCGCCTTTGATTCTTATGGGTTGTATAGTTATAGGAAGTAATTTCCCTTCTGTATTCTCTGCTCGAGGCCAGGCTCCTTTGTCCCCCATATTTTGGGTAAGGCTGGTTGTCCCCCTCCTTTTTGTACTCATTTTAATTTTAATAAAATTCCCGCAGGTGCCGCCCTGCTTTCCTTAAAAAAAAATGTGGGATTAACAAATCAACTTCCTAGAAACACTAGGAAGACAAATAGCAACAGCAGGTCACTGTAGTTCAGGATGAAGTTGCATTCAGAGCTTTATCCAAATTCCAATAATACAATTTTCTGAATATTCTCTCTTGGTATATTTTGTATGCACTGCTCTCTCTCTGCTCTAGACGTATGTGTATTCTGCTCTCTGCACTCTTATATCTTCTCAATGCCATGCTCCATATTTATATGATGGTGGAGACCTACAATATAATTAGAAAAACAAAAGACTCTAAGTATCTAAAGGATTATGAGTTAGTTTCCATAATCAAATAAACCACATTTATTACCTAGATTTTGATTCCAAATATAAGTCAAAGAATATATCCTACACAAATAAGAATCCAACAACTCTAAGGAAATATAATGTTAGGAAATAAAAGATTTGTTTCCTAAATTAGTTTCCTAATTTAATTCAAAGAATCTATCATAAGATTTTATCAATTTAATTAAGGACTCTTTGAGAGCTTTTAGGAATGGATTAAATATGGTAATTACTTACCAAGGCATTAGGACCAAGAAACTTATAAAATATGGTAACTTCTTACCATTACTTTTGGACCAAGAAAGAGCACAACAATAAAATCAATACATGAAAATAGGATAACCCTATTTTACCCTTACAGAAACAATAAGGATGTAGAAAAGATGTTGAGCGAGCATTTGAAACACTCAAATCACGATTTGCCATTATTAGTGGACCAGTACGTTATTGGCAGAAACATGTTTTGCACGATATAATGACTGCATGCATTATTATGCATAATATGATAATTGAAGATAAACGTGATATGAGTGCACCAATTGAACAACAAGATGAAGTGACGACTCCAACTATTGAGGTAGCAGATGATAACACTTGATTTCAAGAATTTCTTGTTCGACCTAGACAAATCAGGGATAAAGAGGCTCACATTAGACTTCGGAATGCCTTAATTGAGCATTTATGAGAATAATTCAGTAATTCTAAGAATTAGGATAAAATATTATGTACTTTTTTAAATGAGTGCTTTTGCAATTGTTGTTGTTGTATGATTTTTGTTATATTTTGTGTTGATTGTATAATATTTTTTATGGTATTTTCAAGTGCTTGATGTTTACTAAATTATATTTCTTCAATTTAGTTAAAAAAATTACTAATTTTTAAATATTATTAATGACGTATATAATATTATAAACATAAAACTATTAAATATACTAAAATGATTAATTGTGCGATCAAAATAATTATTATTTAAAAGGTTAATATCAAATTAATATACATGTTGATAAATAAAGTAAAAGAAATAAAAATAGAATATGCTAAGGAATATTCTATTAGGGGTGAGATTTAGGGTAGTGAGTTGGAGTTGGAATAGTGTTTGGTACTAAAATGAACAAATTTGGGGTAAAATCTGACCAAATTTGGGGTTCCTTATTGAAGATGGTCAAATATACCCTTCCTTGTATTTCTATTTTGCCCTTATCCATTTGAAACCTAAAATAGTAAAATTATTATACACCCCACCCTCCCCCACCCCATCCAGCCCACCCCTTCTCTTTGCAAACATGACCTACCCCTGTAACGCAAAACTCCCTTTTACATTCCGGCAGCAGCTCGCAACAACAACACGGCAAAAACACACAAGCAAGGAAACCCAAACCCAAATTTCATCCCAAATCTTGATCATCATCTTTGTCTTCAACGATGAAATAGGCGAGAGCATGTATGAAATTTGAATTTGTTTTTGTTGTTTTGTTAGAATGGCCCCATCCCTTTCTTCAATTCAAGCAGCATGCGGCAACAAAAGAAAAGAAAACAGTCAGGACCTGGTTAGGAACAATCATTTAAATGTACGCCCATGGTCGGTGAAACATTTATTGAAATGTTTGTCCCTGGTTGGTGGGACAAATAATACAATGTTAACAATTATTATTATTATTATTAATTGACTTATATCTCAATTTGATCACCTTACTTTGATATAAGGGAGAGAGGACATTTTCGGGTTATTAAAAAGTTGTTAAGTTTTCCATTCAACAAACTGGATGGAGTGAGGAACGTGAGAATTAAACTTAAGTATAGTGACTAAAGTGAGAAAAAATGTAGGGTGAGCTTAGCAAATAATTTGTCAAAGTAGGATGCCCAAATTGCGATTTAAGTCTTGTGGTTGTTATTGGAATGAATATATGAAATAGTGGAATAGGAAAAATAAAGGGAGAAATTCGGGGCAATACTATGCAGTGAAATGTTAACCGCAAAAGTCCACCATAATTGTTTTAAACTGCTACGGTACACTTTTGAGGGGGAAATGATGAAAATATCCTTAATGAAGAAAAGACGCACACACAAACCCTTGCCCAAATTTGGATATCGTAATTCAAAAATTGGGCATTGCAATTAAAAAATTGGGAATCACAATGCAAAAATTGGGCTTCGCAATGCAAAAATTCGACATCGTAGTGCATTTGGGCATCACAATGCAAAAAACCACTGCCCAAATTTGGGCATCCGTGCACGAAAGAAAACAGTAAGTGTGATGATGATGGGTGCTTTTAACTTTTTTCTCTTTCCTCCTCTCATTCTTCCCCCACTCTTTTCTTTTTCTTCCCCTCATCCTTCCCTCACTATTTTCTCTCTCTTCTCGGAACAATTGGAATTCCTTTCCCTTTATACATATGCTATTTCTTTATTAAGACAAAGACTTTTGCTTGGATTTCATATGCTCGACTTGGATAACATATGTGCTTTGATGTAGCTTGGTGCTTCTACTTACTTTTTCCATTTTTTCATCATATATCGTTTCCCATGAAGCTGTGAAAACTGGGGTTACAAGGTTAAACAGTTTCTTGATATGTGCTTCCTTACTATTTTTCAGGTTCCTTTTGGTGGAAGCTTAAGATCCATGTCAGAATACCATTCATTGTTTGAATGAGATCTTGGCCATGGCAACGATGCTCACATTGGAGGGAATGATGCTCACATTGGAGGGAACAACGCCCAAAATGGATTTGCCTGCGAGTGATTTCTTCGGCATCTTTGAGCCTCTCTTGACTTCAACCCAAATTTGTTCATGGTCAACTTCATCTACATGATCCAATTCTGGGATGGAGATGAAATTTCCTTCAAATGAGAATTACTTTTTTCATCTCAGTCTCTAGTTAATGCATGACGTGGTCCTGTGATGATGACTGCCAGTTTTTTTCATGGTATTGGAATTGAATGTGGTGTGAAAAAGTTGTTGCCCGCTTTACACTTGAATTGAAGGAAGATGAGGGAGACCAAGTGGAGGAGGACGGGTATTATTGATTTTTTTATAAAAGTAGACTTTAGTGGTTGAATAAAAAAATAGGGGAGTGGAGAGGTTACAATTTCACAAAAGGGGATCGACTTGTAATTATTCCAGAAATAAATAAGTCCAAATTTCAAGTACATCATTATTAGATGGAATAATTGTGGGCTGGTCCCCTTTTTCTAAAATTATAACCGCTCCACTATTTTTTTTCAACTGCAAAAGTACACTATTCTTTTTTTCTTCCTAAAATGCGATCGTTCCCGCTTCCCACCTCTCCGTGTTCGATTCAGACCAATCCAACTCTATTGTAGTGGAGGTTATAATGCCATCGTTCTCTCTCTCTCTCTCTCTCTCTCACACACACACACACACACACACACACATAGGCACATACTAAATTGATAGATAACCAGCAGGAAAAAAATAGATTTTTGAGCAAAAGAAAGAAGATAAATGAAAAATATCATCCTGAGATGATTGAGAGATTCAAAGCTGTCGACGAAGATTATTATTTTCAAGCCTGAAACTCAGAAAATGAAACAATATTAATATAAACAAATAAGCAGTAAGACATAAATCGTCAGAACTTACGATGCGACTCCGATGTGGTCATCGTTGCCTTCGATGTGTGTGGGCATTGCTACTGCGAACCAAGATAAACGATCGGAGATGGATGAAGTCGTGAGGAAAAATGGTATGCGAAGCTCTAAAAGGAATCGAGGATCCGCAGCTGCAATCTAATTCAGTAGAAAATGGGGTCGATCCCATGGTAGTAGGCAGGGATAAAATTATGGCGGAGGTATAGACCGATGTTGATGATGATATGACAATTGACATGGCCTTTGAAGAAATAGTTATTTCAACACAAGCAGCACAATGGAATTTAAACATAAGCATTGGTTCTTGTAAGCATTAGCATTGGTTCTTGGTTATAGAGTGATTCTGAAATGTGTGTGTGTGTGAGAGAGAGAGAGAGAGAGAGAGAGAGGGAGAAAGAGAGAAAGAGAGAAAGGCTAGAGAAAGTGGGTGAAAGAAGAAAATGAATAGAATATTTGTCATTCCCAAGGTCTAGTGATAGAGAAAAAAAATTAACATGCTTTTTCCCATTCCCAAGGTCTAATTTTGGGCACCGATGCCAAACTTTTCTATTGTGATGCCTAATTTTGGGCTCCGATGCCCAAATTTTCTATTGCGATGCCTAGATTTTGCATTGTGATGCCCAACTTTTGCATTGCAATGCCTAGATTTTGCATTGCAATGCCCAATTTTGGGCGAGGCTTTGTGCGCGTGTCTTTTATTCATTAAGGGTATCTTCGACATTTTACCCCAAAAGTATACTTTACCGGTTGTGTTGGAATATGCCTGTTGAAACAATTCTTATTCGTTTGCATATTCTGAAACACATTGATTCGCTTGTTCGCATTACTGCTTGTTCAAACAAGTGACTAAAAGTGATGCGTACCGGTTAGTGTGGCAACTTGTTGGACAATGCATAGGTATTAGACTAGGTGAGTCCAAGTCTTAGTCCTACTCTTACGTGATGACCTCAACAGACCAGTTACTCAGTACACCAACACCATCAGACTTGCTATAGGATGATAGCCACTACAAAGATATCATACCAGCAGACTTGTTACGGGTTGATACTTCCTTCCTCAATTATGTGGACCAGCAGACCTATCTAATGGGAGATAAAATCTTTAAAGGAACATCAAACTAGCAGACCTTCAATCAGTCTTGGGCTGTACGTGCAAACTACAGTGGAATTATTACAAACGTTCAGAAATGACAAAATGCTCAAGCTTCTCCAAAAGTCAACTTACAGAAGCGGCTTGACAACTCTCAGACCTGCAAGATCTAGTTGGATTTTATTCAACAAATATTCTTCTCTACAGTTGGTTTTCATGTTCAAATGTATCTACTTTATTGGAAAACCAAATGTCAGTGTACTATTCCATCAAACCTGCTCAAACAGTGACACATCCCTTCGTCTGACTTTTGGACAACCTTTCTCAGAGAGATATCTTCCAGAATATCTTTATCCTACAGTCTATAAGATTCAATCTTGGCGTAATATATTTTGATGTTATAATTATTTTCATGATATAATGATCCATAATAGTCCATTATACCATTTTGGCTTTATGCGTAACGTATTTTCATGTTATAATGGTCCATAGTAGTCCATTATACCATTTCGACATTAGGCGTAACTGTTGTTTCTCATTATATCTTGATTTGCATTTGTTCATACATTACATTAGGTTCTATGCTTAGTAGCTAATTGGGCTGCGTACCAGTTAGCGTGACAACTGTATATAGAACTTTGCCTTAGAATAGTTTTTTTAGACTTCACAGGTTCAGCGGAAGACTTCATCCGGAGACTTCATCGGAAGACTTCAAGTAGCCTTCAGCGGTAGACCTTATCTGCACAAGGAAAAGCATGACGTGTCCAACTCTTAATTAATCAAGCTTTGGTGGATTAATTAATTCAGCTTGTATAAAGTTTGAATTTGAATTGAATCCATCATCAATCAATGCCTGACATCTCAGACACGTCCCTCTAGCTTTTCCGAAGAAGCATGAAGACTTTTGCCTCTTGAAAAGTGACAGAGCAAGTGAACATACTGACATATACAAACTGTACCAACTATTGCAGGTCTGCAACTCTGATTGCTCACCTGCTAGTTGCTACAACAACTCTTCACCATTCCCTGCTCAGTATCAGTTGAAGAAGAAGTCCACAGACAGCTCCAGGCATTTAATGCATTCAACCTAATAGAGCTGTTACTTACTTCGTCTTCTCCAACGATCTCAAGAATGCCCAAGCTATAAATATTGCCATTAAAGACTGAAGAAACAATGCTCTGAATCTCTCCAACCACATCAAGTCTTATATATTCAGTGCATTCAAAGAGATCATTAACTGATCAAAGAAGTCCTCAACAACAACAAGAAGATCTGCATCAACTGTTAATCATTTGCTTCTTATTATTGTAACCCTTTACTATTCTTCTGCACATTTGAATATTCTGTTTTCCCAGATATTCAAATTCCCCAAACCCAAACACAAGTAAAATATTTTGTACACGATCCATTGGACATTTCCGTAATAGAACTAGTGGAATAAATAGTGCACATTTAAATCCAAAGTTGACTGCCTTGGTTGTGGACGCATCACTCATTATAGTGCGAACCATCTCAAAATACTTGTGCTATTCTCTCTCTCTTGATTATTGCTTTAAACTGTCATTCTTTCCTTTAACTTATTCCTTCGGCAACTGTAGACACCCCAATTTCGTACCCCTGGTATGTGACATGACATAAAATATCAAGACCTGTTAAAACAGTAACAAATGTCAAGTTACAGGGTCAAAGGTGCAAAAGGACAAAGCAGGATGCGCAAAAGGACAAATTGCAGGGACCTGGATGTTCAAAATGGACCAACTTTGAGATTTGGGCGTGGCTACCATCAAGTTTGGGCATGGCGCCCAAACTCATATAGGGTGGCGCCCAAATGCTTCCTCAGTGCATTGTTCATCCAATTCATTTGCAGTAAAATGCAATTCATTCAGCGCGCGGTGCAACCGGTTGATGCGCTTGAGAAGATTTTTAATTCCACCGATGTCCCTATTTTTTTCCCTATAAATAGCAGCATCCGGCTCCTCATTTCGACACAGAAAATTTGCGTAAAGCTTCTCCGCGTTCTCGTTACGCTGGAGAATTAGAGAGCAGTGTGAGATAGTGAGAGATCACCTCCAAAGCCTCGAAACCCTGCCAAACCTCTGCCAAACACAAAACCAACCGGTAGAAGTGTACCTTAGCCCCCCAGCTAGGTATCCACCCTATTTCCCCGATCCAAAAATTGTGGAAAGAGCAGTTGCTCTGCCCGATTTGAAAGGCCAAATCGCCAGTAGTAAGCTGTTACTCTGCCCGATTTCAGCCTACCTCAAGCCAGTCAAACAACCAAACACAAACAGTTACCCTGCCCCGATCCCGAGGTCGAAAAGTAACTTTCAGAGCAGTCACGCTGCCCAAATTCACACAACACACAAACACACAACTTAAAAAAAAAGACTCTCTCTCCCCGAGGGACAGAGCGAGCACACCCTTTCGCTGTCTGTAAGTTTTACTTTTAAAGTCTTTCATTTCCATGTAATAGTATTATTTCCAGTTCGGCCCAATGTAGCCATATAAGCAGTTGTGCTGCCCGGATTTAATTAGGAAATAGTACTAAATGTAGCCGTTATTATGGCAAAATGTTTTTAGATAGATTTGTAATTATTTACTCTATTTATTCATTAAAGTCTCTATTTGTAAATGTATTATTTCCAGTCCGGTTCAATATCAATATATAAGCAGTTATGCTGCCCGGATTTTGTTAGGAAATAATACTAAATGTAGCCGTTACTATGGCCAAATATTTTCAAGTATATTTGTAATTGTTTGTAAAAGAGTCTATTGCAAGTCCAGAATAATATAGATGTAATGGATGTATTTGTAGGCGCTAATGCTTTATTTATCTGTTTAATAAATATAACAAAAAGCATACTTTAGCCAAAAACCGTTTTGAGACCGAAAGGGCGAGTTGGGTGCCTAGCACCTTCCCAACTCGTAACTTAGCCTCCGAACCCGTTTTCTTCATCTCTGGTTTTCTTTTTCTGGTTTTGCTTTATTTTTGCCTTAAAATAAAGATGGCGACTCTAAAAACATTTTGGATCCAGTGGGGCCTCGCAACATCTTTCTTTGCACTTTCAATGCTTCTCCCTAAAAAAGGAGAATGAGAATGAAAAGGTGATGTATTCCTATGTCCCGGTATCCCTAAACAAGGGATAACTTGACGTAGAAAACCCAAAGCACTCATAGTGATCCGAAATAGGCCATAAGGCTATTTTCATAAAATCCATAGTGGGCGGCCGCAACATCTTTCTTTGCACTTTCAATGCGTTCTCCCTAAACAAGGGAGGATGAGAATGGAAAGGTGATGTTTTCCTATATCCTGGTATCCCCTAAAAAAGGGATAACTTGACATAGAAAATCCAAAGCTCCCATATTGGATCAAAAATCCACTAAAGGCAACCGAGGCACATTCCAACGCTATTCGACAAAGACTCCTCCCGCACTTTTGATTTCGTCCCTCCCTAAACAAGGGAGGCTGAACGAGCAGGGATGGATGTCACCGCATCCGCATCTGACGCCACCCCTATCCAAGGGCGCGGGCGCAGAGCAACGATTCCCTGAACCCACAAGGCGACTCTGAGGAGATCGTTTTTATTTTAATAAATAAAAATGGAGGGCTAGACTCATTAACCAAATTTTTTTTTCTTTTGTTTCTGGCTAAAGTATACTTGTTATATTAATTTAAAACAGTCTAATATTGCGTTCCTTTAACATCCGTGTCTATATTTGTGGATATGATCCTCCATCTTGCAGCAGTTTCATTTCAAACACTGTTACGGATATATTTGAAAATATTCGTATTTTTCAAAAAAAAAAAATCAAAAATAAAATAAAATATATGTGTATATATATTCTTATATATATGATATATATGTAGTGTTTCTTTTTATTTTCGGGCAGCACAACAAAAGGGTCGGGGCTTTATTTTTAAAATCTTTTCATTTTCGGCCTTATATTATGTTATTTTGCTTTATTTTTCATTCTGCAAAATATATATATATACACACACACACACACACACACACACACACACACACACATATATATATATATATATATATATATGCATTCATTCTGTCATTTTATTTTGGGGATTAGGACCCATTTTCTAAAAATAAATAGATTCCCCGCTTTTCTTTCTATTTCTTGATGGTATGCTTGCTTGCTCGCGTTTAAGCTAAAAAGCCGAGAAAATCCATACATAACAGCAAGACATGCTATATCTGTTTTATTTTCTATTTTTATATCTGAAAAAAAACTTTTTTTTCGCTTTTAGATACCACACACATGCGCACATGCATATAAATATATTCCGAACTGCTACCCTACACCATAGCCAGCCTACCCCTTGCATAAGCCAACGTTAGACTGCATATAATTTTTCAGGACACTTCAAAGATCGACCGGTTTTTGCATTTTAAATTGTGGGTCAGCCCAAGTCAAAAAAAATGTGCCCAGTAAAAAAAAAATGTGCGCAAGTAAAAAAAAAAAACAAAAAAAATGCGCAAGTAAAAAAAAAAATGTGCGCAAGTCAAAAAAAAATCTGCACAAGTCGAAAAAAAAATGCGCAAGTCAAAAAAATATACACTGGGGCTGACTTATTATTTTCAAATGCTCGACCTAGATCACTTCGAATGGTGGATCCCGGAAAGAGTATAGGCCCTTCGCCTGTGATCAGTCCGATCTCGGGGAGTCGAAAGGCAGGTGGAATACGTTGGTCCTATATACTCTGGAGAAAGAATCCACTGTTCCAGGAAAAATCCTGAGACTGTCAAAATTAAGCAGGTGCTTATCCGGTCATTTTGTAGGTAAAATAATAAATAATAAAATATACTAATAAAGGCACGCTGTACTCCAAGCCCAGAAAACCTTTAGCCAGCCTTCTGATACCAAGCCCATTTTCCCCAGAAACTTGGCCCGAATTTGGAAAGGCAGAGACAGTACTGGCCGATTGGTACGGGAATCAAGTGCAGAGATCAGATCAGAGGATATCGAAACATATCGATCGACGTAAACAGCTTGATTCGGAGGATACGATCCGACAAGATGGCGGCGAAAGTGAACGATGCGCTATGAGTACATATCTGAGGGGCTCCGGGTATGCTCCGACTCAAAGAATGCGGCGGTGGCTAGACCGTAACTGGGTGCAATGTTGACCGAATAATGAGCCAAATGGCTAATCTGGTACAAAGCTTGAAATCCAGTGGTGAGGTAATTTCTTCCCCTACAGTCCCACAAGAAGCATCAACCTCACATACGCTTCCAAACCCAAACCCTCAGCCAAACACTAACCCACCAAACACTGCCATCACCCCAAATCCTAACCCTCCACCAACTCCCTACTACCCAAATGTCAACCCTTACCCATCATACCCTCCATATCCTATCCCAAACACCAACATTCCTCAGAGTCCAAATGACCTCCCTTTTCCCATAACCAACCCGCTCCAAAACAACCCACATATGGATCCCCAAAGCAATAACCCGTTAGGCCAAGTTACAACCTACTTACCTCCTGATGATCCTAGCCATCCAGCCGAAAACATCCAAAATCCATTAGCCTATACTACCCAAAATCCATATACTGCCAATAACCCACCAGTTCAAAACCCGTACTCTGCCAACAATCCACCAGCCCAGAATCCACCAACCCAAAATCTCTATCTAGCCCAGAATCCCTATACTGCCCAACATCCCTATACAGCCCAAAACTCATATCCAGCTCAAAATCCTTGCCTGACTCAAAATCCCTATCCAACCCAAAACCCATCAGCTTACATAGCCCAAAACCCATATCCAGCTCAGAATTCGTACCCAGCTCAAAATCCGACTCAGAATCCATACCCAACCCAAAATCCTTACCCAACACCACAGCCAGAAATTAACCCAGCTTTTCCTAATCCTGCCAGCATATACCTAAAACCAACTCCCCCAGCCACCAAAATGGAAGCCGACATGGAAAACATGAAAACCATGATGCTCAAACTGCTCAACAAAGGGAATTTTCTCGCGGCCCGGCATTACAACCTGGCGATCTTGCCTTCAAAGTTCAAAATGCGGAGCATAGAAAAGTTCGATGGGATGGATGCCTATATCCCATCTAAAGTCCTATTCCACCGGTATGCGATCGAGGGAGCTAGCTTTGAAGCTATGGCTTCCAATTTTCATCTCACCCTAGTAGGGCGCCAAGCAATGGTCGATGTTGTAAGGCAGAAGACTCGAATACTGGACCGGATAGCCGAAGAATTCCTTGAAAGGTATAAAGACAACACTAGCCCAGAAAACAAAAGAGACCTTGAGTCGTGCACCCAAAGGGAAAAAGAAACATGTGTTGAATTTGCGGTCGGTGGAAAGCGAAGTTGACCTGCACTTTTGGCGGACTGATCAATACCGAATCATGCTGGGATGTTCATCAAAACCTCCAGCCCATATACCTGGAACACATGCGGTATCTCCCTTACAGCAGCTTTAAAGAAGTAGTGGAGATAAGGGTTCGTATTGACGAATATATACGGACCGGGCAACTAAAAGTCAATACACCCTCCAGTTCTTTCCGATACTCTAAAGGAAAGCGCCGGCACCGGTAATCAACATGGTAGGAGATGCATCAGCCCCTTTTCCTACCCAAAGCTATAGTGCTACTCCATGGTCTTATGGGCCAGACAGGTCTGTCAACTCAGTCGGAGGGAATAATGGCCCAAACAGAAATTTTAGAGGCGAGCGAGGGTCACAGGTACTTTGACAGTTGCGAGCTCCTCGATCGTGATATTGCAGGGGCTAATGGCTCAGGGAGTATTGAAGCCTCTGGAAAACTACAGACCTCCAAACCCCCTGCCTGACAACTGGAACCATGCCCAGTACTGTGAGTATCATCGTCACAGTGGTCACCTCACCGACAGATGCTACACACTCAAACATGCTATCCAGGATTTGATAGATGACAAGGTAATTGAAAAACCTCCTCCCGGACCGAATACAGTCAATAACCCTCTACCTCAAATCAACATGATTGAGGTTGATGAAAAAATCACTGTGCCCAGGTTCGAAAAAATTAGCCACCCATTACCATATATTCTCATTCCATTCTCTCCATCTACATCCATAAAAGAGCCTAGCTGCAATATGCTCTCTTGGGACACTATCCTGGGTAGCCAAAATACTTGCAACATCGAAAAAGCCACTTGGGTCGGTGGGGATATTAGCCACCTTACTAGATCTGGCCGAGCCTACCAACCAAACCTGGAGAAAGGTGACCACTCAGGCAAAGACAAAGAAACAGATACTGGGGCTAAGGAGGTGGAAGATACTCTGTTAGCTCAGATGAAGAAAACTCAGGCCAACATTTCCATCTGGGGTTTACTTTGTGCTTCAAAAACCCATCGTGATACCCTGGCCAAATCTCTAAGTCAGGCAGTCGTTCTAATTGAAACCTCCCCGAACGAGCTCACTCAGATGATCGGAAACATCCATTTTGGAAATGTCATAATGTTTACTGATCTAGATCTGCCCAAAGAAGGGACCGACCATATTGATGCTCTTCATATCACTGTGGGAATAATGGAAAAGCGGGTTCCTCGAGTTCTGATAGAGAACGGGTCCTCTCTGAATGTATGTCCCGCCAGTACCTTAGCCAAATTGGGAACAAAAATATCAGAACTCACTCCTTCTTCACAGACGGTAAAGGCATACGATAACACCAGTCGATGTGTCTTAGGGGTAGTCACTCTGATGCTGACTATTGGGCCACTAACCATGCCGGTCGAATTCCAAGTCTTGGACATACCAGCCACTTTCGGCATTCTTGGGGCGCCTTGGATCCATGGGGTGAAGGGGGTAGCCTCTTCATTGCACCAACGTGTCAAATTCATCCACGATGACCACATAGTAATCATTCTGGCTGACAAAATCGTGGAAAACAAGGAAAGCGAGGATATCCCAATCCTCGAGATAGAGCATGAGGACACGGGTATTTTCCTCAGTGGTTTTGAGGTTATCCCCTGCCGTAATCAATGCCCTGAATACGGAGAAACCGACATCACCGAAAGAAAACCACATCCCTAGAAACATGGTCCCTTTAAACATGTTCCAAAAATGAATTATATGCTCCGGTCTGGTCTGGTCTTGGTAGAAACCAACAGGGCTCGTCAATCTAGTCCAGATGAACTAACTAAGGAATGTATCACTCCTTTTGGCCTAGGATACACACCTACCCCTGCTGAGGTAGTTGATGTCATGAAACAAAAGCGTGAGAAAAGAAAGGCAGAAAAGGAAAAGCTTCCTTATACACATCCCCCTCTCCAACCATACAGAAAAACCTTAAATGGTTACTTCATAAGGAAAGGGGAAACAAAAGCCTATCTCATGTTCCCTGAGCCCTGGATAGACAAAATGGGAAGAGATGCCCTGGTTGGGAAATTTTTGAAGATGCCAGTCTTCTCACAGACAAAATGGAACAGGTCACCCTCAAGCCCTGTAACACCGCATATAAAATCGCCACTTTTGAAAACACTTGGTCTATAGATCGTGATGACTATTCTCTCTCGTCTTATTTGATGATGATGGCCGGGAGACAAATTGGGTATGATAGATCTGAGGCAACCAATATGAAAAACTCCCCTCATGAGTTCGAGCTTCACCTGCTAAGCCTCGTAGAATTGGTACGTTACGACTGCCCACCACTCTTTCTTGACTCCCGAACTGGTAGACCGCTTCGGATATACTATCCCCTTCCTTCTCCTAGCTTACTGGATCGTGGTCATCTACCGATCCGTTCCCTAATAATGAGGATCTCAAACCCCTGTGTCCTCAATAATGTAATAACCCCCTGCGCTTGTTATTAATAATAATATGAATGTCTTTGCTTATTCCTTAGTTGCACCTACATTAAAAGATACATTAAATAATCATAATAATGAGTCATTTAATGAAATGGACCCAAAAGATAAAAATATTTTCTTGAGCTTGTAAAGTCGCTTGAGCAACAGAACAACATCACTCAAGAAGCAAAGAAGAAAGAATAAGACTTGTCATCATCAATGGGTCAGAACAATCAAGTCAAAGAAATCAAAATCGGCAACTACCGCAAGGTTCGAAAGGGTAGCACTCATCGACCTCCTCAAAGAGTTCAGATATCTTGCTCCGTCCTATGAAGATATGTCGGGGCTAGATCCAGCCATAGTCGAACACTGATCCCTATCTATCCGTATGCTCGGCCAATCGCTGTAAGCTCCGCCGAATCAAACCGTAATGGTCACCGAAGTCAAAGAAGAAATTATGAAGCAGCTCCATGTCAACTTCATTCGGGTAGTTGAATACCCGATCTGGCTATCCAACATAGTGACTGTTCCCAAGCCTAACGGGAAGGTTCGAATCTGCGTCGACTTCCGCGACCTCAACAAAGCGTCGCCCAAAGATGATTTCCGCTACCAAATATTGATATTGTGGTAGATGCCTTGTCGCCACAAGATCGATCCTTCGTCGACGGCATGCTCGGCTACAATCGATTAAAATGGCGCAGAAGACCAAGAGAAGACTTCATTCACCACCTCACCTCGGGGTACCTATCGCTACATCGCCATGCCATTTGGGCTCAAAATGCCGCCGGGCTACTTATCAAAGGGCTGCCACCACTCTCTTCCATGACATGATCCACAAAGAGATCGAGGTCTACGTCGACGACATGATCGTGCATTCCAGTGACGCCAACGGTGCTCATATCAGAGATCTTCGGAAGTTCTTCGAAAGACTCATAAAGCATCAAATGAAACTCAACCCCACCAAATGCACATTTGGGGTTACCAGAGGCAAGGTCCTGGGATTCTTAGTGACTGAGCAAGGCATTGAGATCGAGCCGGCCAAAATCAAAGCTATCATAGAGATGCCGCAGCCTAAAACTCCAAATGAGGTCAAAGGCTTCCCAGCCGACTAGACGCATATCGCCCGCTTCATCGACACTCACCACCACATGTGGCCCCTCTTCAAGCTTCTAAAGAAAAATATCCGACCAAGTCTGGGACGAAAATGCCGCCTAGCCTTCGACAAAAATAAAAGCCTATCTCACCAATCCTCGCTAGCCCCAAACCATACACATAAACCTCTCCTCATATACTTAACCGTCCGCAGACACGTTAGTAGGGGCTATGCTTGCCCAAGAAAAGAAAGACTCCTACATCGAAAACGCTATATACTTCATCGTAGGAAGTTGCAAGGAAGCGAGCCGAATTATTCTACGGAGAAAAAGTTGTGCCGCCTACCTCGACAACCCAAAGGCTCAAAACATATACATGTGGACGATCCATCAAGCTCATATCCGTGATGGATCCTATAAAGTATATCTTCTAAGAAACCATCACTTTCCAAATCGGCCAAGCTGGCCTTCCTTTCAACGAGTTTGACATAACATATGTCACCAAATCTATCAAAGGCACAGAATCGCAGATCACTTTAGCCGATCTACCTCGAAAACCGAAGATGCTATCGAGCCTACCTTCCTGCACGAAGGTGTCTTCGAAATCCAGACCCGACACCGGTAGCAGATGTTCTTTGTGAATTGCAAACAAAGGCTTTGGCATAGGAATCCTACTCGTTGACCGGCGATTCTCACTGCATGGCCAAGATTGGAGTTTGAGTGCTCGACAACACTGAATATGAAGCTTGTATTGCTTGGGCTGGAAGAGGCTCCTCAAAGGAAGGCCAAAAATCTCGAAGTCTTTGGCGACTCTTTGATCATAAACCAAGTCGAAGGGAAGTGGAAAACCAAGATCCCATTTGCAACTTTATCATGCCAAGCTAACGGCATAACTTCGGTTTGATTCTATCTCATTCCACTACTTGCAGCGGGGCAATCAATTTAGATGCTGTGGCCACTCTAGCATCACTAGTCAAATTCAGGTAGAAATACAAGTCCAACCCTTTGTGGTGGGGAAAGCCCGTCGAGCATCTTCTTCAAATTATTGCCTTGACCCACTAGGAAGATCACGAGCCACTGCATTGACATCCAAAATACGCTTGAGAAAGGAATCTATCCCCAGCCTAGACAAAGAGGAAGAATTTCCTGCGAAGATGGGCATCGCTTTTTGTCGGTGC
>CM028377.1:178056018-178114045 GCA_013146195.2 Codonopsis lanceolata
TTTATGAAAGGTTGGTTTGTGCAGATTTAATTGCCTTGATGATTTTTATAGTAGAGATTAATACCCTACTTGGTTGGTCGAGTTCGCTCTTGTCGGTCGGTCCTTAGTAGTTTAGTCAAGTAAATATCTACTTGTGCATCACGTTGAGTCAGTGGCATTATTTGGTTTGTTTATCTAAGTCGAGGGTGGGGACGATGCATCGCCTTCACGAATTATGGGATTAGTGCTCGCTATGGATCGCGCTCAGGGACTTCACACACACACTTCACTTGTGGGCGCGGTGGGGAAGTAGCCTTTGCCGTATCGGTTAAGTGCCGCGTTGGCTTGCTATCTAGATCGAGAGGATTCTCGGTATAAGTCGATGAATTCACATAACATCGATGGCACGAACGATAACGAGAATGTTTTGCGAGGGAGCTTCTGAAAGTGACTATATCATATCCTACTTGTATGATTTAATTTCCACTTATGTGAACAATGTGCTAAGTGCTATATGATGATCATGTATTATGAGAGATAAATGTCATGCTATAACATGAACATGCATTGTAGTAACTTACTAAGTCTTTACTTATTTGTTTGCTTTGTCTTTCCTTAGATTCGAGCAGAGAGGGTTGAGACTTCGCTTATTCCGTTTGGTTGTTTGTATTCTAAAGGTTGATCTTTTGGACTTTGATTAGCCTTTTATTTTGGAAAGGGCGTTGGGAAGCAAGTCATGTAGACTTGTCTTGGGAATTTTGTTGTGAGGGTAACTTATGGATTAACACTTGTAATTCGTATTTAATTGCCATTGTCGAGCCTCGTTTATATATGTGTATGGTTCACTACGGTTTTCTTCCGCTAAAGCTCGCTTAATTGTTGTTGATGTTGTCTCCGGCATGTTGTGCAGGGTTGAGGTTATTATAAGCATGTGTTAATAATTGTAGGAGTAGTTGTTGGGTTCCATTTGTGCGTCGCCGATGACTTGTTTATTTTAGTTGCTTTTAGGCCAAGTGTAGCGAGTTGTTGTTTGTATGCGATGTTGCGCCACATGAATTTTATAATCCTACTTATGCATGCTTGTGTTATTGTCTATTTGGACCAGCGCGACTCGGGATCTCGCATTGGGGTTAGAATTCGGTCGTCAGTTGGTATCGTAGCTATAGGTTAGTCAGTAATCGGCCGGGATAGGTTCCATGGCCTAGTTGGGTTGGTTAAATGTGTGATGATTCTAACGTCAGTGAATTCTTGTAGGAGTCCGATGGTTAATCCCGGGAGAGGTAGACCGGGGAGAGTTCGGTTGAACACGGATGAGAGGTACCGCAGGAGCGAGAGGATCTAGTAGTTCCGATATGGATGAACTACATCGCGGTGACATTGGCTTTTTTTAGGGGCGTCAAGAGCCGGAGGTCGAGGCAGGAGGAGCAGTACCACCACCACCTCCACCACAGAGACCAAGGATGACACTACTCTCTTAGAGATTTCTTAAGTTAAAGCCTAGTTCGTTTCTTGGAGGCAAAGCAGAGAAGGCCAGAGTTATGGATGGAGGAAATGATCAAAGTATTGTCCATGTTGGGGTGTACCGACGAAGAAAGAGTTGATGCTAGCAACCTTTAAGTTTAAGGGAGCCGAACATTGGTGGGCGTGTTGAAGGAGAGTTGGGAGATCTGACAAGTTCCCATTACGTGGGCTAATTTCCAAAGAGAGTTTAAGAATGAATATGTGCGACGTAGTTCGCAACCAAAGAGAGAAGGAGTTCTATGATCTTGAGCAAGGTAGCATGACCGTGGGCGTAGTATTCCGCAAAGTTCCGCAATTGAGCCGATATCAGACGTATCCGATTCCCACTGAGGCACGGAGAACACACAAGTTTGTGAAGGGGTTAGAGCGAGTTTAGAAAGCGATTCTAGCGCTTAAGCTCACCGATTATCTGACCGCAGGTTGATAGAGCTTATGAGGTTGAGCAAGATATCGAGGAGCACCGAGTCAAGAATAATGCTAGTAGTGCACTGGGACTACTCAACCACCAACAATCGTGGAAATAATTCGGTAATAGAAGGGATATCAAGGAAACCGTGATAGGAGAAGTGGAGGCCAAGGTAGGCCACAGCCTGGGAAACAAGGTAACAACACTTCTTCTACTCGGGGACGAAGGGTCGCGTAAGAGGCTGTGATTTGTTCATTTTGCCAAGGCAGGTGATAGGTGCCGGGGAAAATGGGAAGTGTTACTATCATGATGGAACTCACATGAAGAAAGATTGTCCAAGCTTAAGGCCAATCGGTAGCACGGCCAACAACTCGGGGCTAAGAGAGATGGGGGGTAAACCAGGAAACCCAAGGTGTGTTTGCGCTTGATCGGCGCGAGGTTCGAGGTCTACTACGGCCGTGATAGGAGGTACTCTTTCTATATTCGATCATAAGGCTCGAGTTCTCATAGATCCGTGGTCTTCGTGATTCTTATGTTGTTTCGCACTTTATTGAGAATCTTTGCGTATTGCCTCAATCCTTGCCATATTTGCTTGAAGTGTCTACCCCGCCGGGGAATATATGCTCGCCGTCAAGTATTTAAATCTTGTGATGTTTTGGTGGGTGACCACACTTTGCATGACTTGGTAGTTCTCCTATACGTGATTTTGATGTGATTCTTGGCATGGACCGGTTATGTGCTTATCATGCTATAGTTGACCGCCATAGAAAGAGGGTTACTTTTTATATGCCGGGTGTGCTCGAAGTTTACTTTTGTGGGTGATCATGCTTCGAGTGACGTGCATTTTATTTCCGCCTAAGGGCTAGAAAATTACCTTGTCTCAAGGGTGTACGGGTTATCTTGCATGCGTAGTTGATAAGAGGAAGTCTTCGCCTCGCCAACTTAGAAGAGGTTCGGTAGTATGTGAATTTCCCGATGTGTTTTCTACCGATCATGCTATGCCACCCGATAGAGAACTAGAATTTTGTATTGAGCTTATTCCGGGACTTCACCGATTTCTAAGGCATCAGTATAGGATGGCGCCATGAGCTTAGGGAGTTGAAAACTCGGTTGCAAGAACTCCTAGAGATTGGTTTTGTTAAACCAAGTGTGTCGCCTTGGGGCGCACCGGTCTTGTTTGTGAGGAAGAAAGATGGGAGTTTGCGGTTATGCATAGACTAGAGAATTGAATAAGGTGACCATTAAGAATAAGTATCCTCTACCCCACATCGATGATCTTTTGACCGGTTGCAAGGGTCTATCGTCTACTCTAAGCTTGATTTGAGATGGGGTTACTACCAATTGAAGGTTAGAGAAGACATTCCGAAACGGACTTTTCGCACTAGGTATGGGCACTTTGAATTTGTAGTGATGCCGCTTAAGTTGACGAATGCACCAGCGGTGTTCATGGACTTGATGAACCGTGTCTTTCACAGTTATCTTGATTGCTTTGTTGTAGTCTTTATTGATGATATCCTAGTGTATTCGAAATCTCTGAGGAGCATGAGAAACACTTGAGGGTTGTGTTGTCTATTCTTCGAGAAGCTTGACTTTACGCAAAGTTTAGCAAATGTGCCTTTTGGCTCGAGGAAGTATCTTTCTTAGGGCATATCGTTTCTAGCGCCGGGATAGCCGTTGATCCTTCTAAGATTGAAGCGGTGACGAATTGGAAGAGACCTAGTTCGGTTACCGAGGTTCGGAGTTTCTTGGGGTTAGCGGGTTATTACCGAAGGTTTATTGAAGGTTTTTCTAGGATTGTGACTCCTATGACGAGGTTGACGCAAAAGAATGTGCCGTTTGTTTGGAGCGAGAAATGTGAGTCTAGTTTCCAAGAGCTTAAGAATCGGTTGACATCGGCACCTATTTTGGCTTTGCCTAGTGGGGGAGATAATTTTGTAATCTACAGCGATGCTTCCAAGGAAGGTTTGGGTTGTGTTTTGATGCAGAATGGAAGGGTGATCGCCTATGCATCGAGGAAGTTGTCTATTCACGAGCAGAATTACCCGACACACGATATGGAGTTGGCTGCGATTATTTTCGCGTTGCATAAATGGAAACATTACTTGTATGGGGCTAAATTTGAGATCTTTACCGACCATAAAAGTTTGAAATACTTGTTTTCTCAGAAAGAATTGAACATGAGGCAACGAAGATGGATGGAAAAATTAAAGGACCACGATTGTACTATCTTGTATCATCCGGGGAAGGCAAATGTAGTAGCGGATGCCTTGAGTAGGAAGGTTCATATGTCGTGTATGATGGTTAAGGAGTGGAAGATGTTGGAGGATTTACGAGATTGGAGTCCTAGTGTTTTTGATAGAGGTGTGATTTTCGCAAATGTTCGTGCTACGCCAGTCTTGTTTGGGAAAATTAGAGAAGAGCAAGGGAATGATCCGGAGTTGAAGAAAATTATTGATGGGTTGGTTGAGAATGTATCGCCTGATTTCGTGATTAATAATGAGGGTACTTTGACATTTCGAGGTAGGATTTGTGTTCCTTGTAATACTGAATTGAAGAGGTTGGTTCTTGATGAGGCTCATAAAACGAAGTATACCATTCACCCGGGGAGCACGAAGATGTACTTAGACTTGAAAAGACAGTTTTGGTGGAAGGGTATGAAGAGAGAAATTGCGGAGTATGTGTCAAAGTGTTTGACTTGTCAGCAGGTTAAGGCTGAGCATCAGAGGCCTGCGGGATTTCTACAACCATTGGAGATTCCTGAATGGAAATGGGAGTTCATTACTATGGATTTTGTGACAGGGTTACCGCGCACGCGGAGAGGTTTTAATGCAGTTTGGGTTATAGTCGACAGATTGACTAAGTCTGCACACTTCATTCCGATAGCTATCACTTATTCGTTGACTCAGTTAGCAGCTTTGTATATCCAGGAGATCGTGAGACTTCATGGCGTACCTGTTAGTATTGTGTCCGATAGAGATCCGAGGTTCACGTCAAGATTTTGGAAGTCGTTGCAGGAAGCTTTGGGGACCAGATTAGACTTCAGTACAGCTTTTCATCCGCAAACGGATGGTCAGTCCGAGCGATTGATTCAGATTTTGGAGGATATGCTGCGAGCTTGTGCCGTGGATTTCAAGGGAAGCTGGGATTCTCATTTACCTTTAGCCGAGTTTGCGTATAATAACAGCTACCAGTCGAGTATCAAGATGGCGCCGTATGAAGCTTTGTATGGGCGTAAGTGTAGATCGCCAATTTGTTGGGATGAAGTTGGAGAGGCGAAACTTTGGGGTTCCGAGTTAGTGCAACAGTCGGTTGAGAGCGTGAAGTTGATTAGAGATCGTTTGCGCACCGCTCAAAGTCGACAAAAGAGTTATGCGGACAATCGAAGACGAGATCTTGAGTTCCAAGTGGGTGATTACGTGTTCTTGAAGGTAACACCGAGGAGAGGTACTAAGAGATTCGGCAAGAAGGGGAAGCTTACACCGAGGTACATTGGCCCATTCGAGATTCTGGAGAGAGTTGGGTCTTTGGCGTATCGTATTGCATTGCCACCTTCACTTTCGGAGACTCATAATGTATTCCATGTTTCCATGTTGCGAAAGTATTTGAAAGATGAGTCCCATGTACTCGAGTATGAGGAGATCACGTTTGAGCCGGATATGTCTTACGTTGAAAAGCCCGTGAAGATTTTGGATACTAAAGAGCAAGTTCTACGAACCAAGAGAATTCCCTTAGTCAAAGTTCTTTGGAGGAACCACAACATTGAAGAAGCGACTTGGGAAACGGAAGCGGAGATGCGCGAGAAGCATCCACATTTATTTGACGAACTTGGTAAGAATTTAGGGACTAAATTCCTAAAGGAGGGGAGAGTGTAACGCCCCGTATTCTTTCATGTGCATTGTATGCTTGTCTTTATACCTTCTTGGTTGATTGTGAGCTTGTTTACTTGATTTATAAATGTCTTAGAATCATTCATAGATCATTTTAGAAGTCCATAACATGTTTAGAATCATATAAACTTGTTTGTTGAATCGCCGGTTTGATCGCGTTGAATTTGGCCTTAGCGATTCCTCTCGTTGCTCGTATTTGCTTCTATTTCGACGTACGAAGAGTTCGTTGTGTTCTTGGCTTTGTATTCAGGTCTTAATCATGTTGAAACAAACCTTTTTCATGTCCAAGATATCCTAGTTTGATTGGTGTTTGATTGTAGTTTGATTCGTTGTTCATTCGTCGCGTGGTTTGAACCTTGTTCTATCTTGTTCCGGGTGTTGTTCGGGAGCGTTTCCGACTTGTTTTGAGTAGGGTTAGACCTTAGAATGGTTGCCCAAAAGTTTGGGACCATTTAGATCAAGTTTAGATCAAGTTTTAGAGGTTCTGGAGCCGAGGCGGCATGGCACCTGGTGAGGCGCCCGCCTCAAATGCGGGAGCAATTGGAGAGTGGTCTGAACTTGAGGATGGCCTCAGTAGTTGAGGCGGCCGCATGGCCTTGGGTGAGGCGCCCGCCTCACCTGCTTGTCTGTTACGGGATTTTTTTCCCCTGTTTCGGAATTGGACGATTTGTACCCCTTGAACCCATATCTAAACCTATCCTAAACCTCCCTAACCCTTCCCACTTAAGTCCTAACATCCCTAACTAGTTTTTAATGATGAGTTAAGATTACATTAGTGGATCATTAAGCCACAAATCAGATTTAAAAAGGGACCACAAGTTGTTGACACTTGTCCCACTCAAGAATTAGACCAATATAAACCACATTTCAGATTTTTGACTCTCATTCTCACCCTCACTCTTCCAAAAACGAATTTCATCTTCTCTCTAGCTCTTCCATGGCTTCTTGGAGCTAATCTCTTGGTCTTCCCTCATCCATTCATCATTTGCCCAAGCTACCTTCATTAAAGTTGTAGAGCTCAAGAAGAGGAGCATTTCCATCCGATTGGTTTCTTCATTTGCTTTCTTTGGTGTATAACTTGTAAGTTACTTTCTTCATCTTCTTCCTTTAGTTCTCATTGACCCTAAGGAAACAAAGCCTATGGTGGTTGAGGTCAATGAGGGCACATGTATGCTTCCTATGCTATCTTCTTGTATGTTGAGATTTTGAGCTTGTTAGGAGCATGTATAGGTTGGTTTCTTGCCTATGAAAGTTTATAAAACTCTTGTATCTTGTCTAATTAAGGTTTTGAACATGTTAAAGCCATGTATTATATTTGCCATGGAAGTATTGATATATGTGAATGCCCTAGTTTATGCCTTCTTGAAATGTTGTGAAAGTGTTATGTGTTCTATCCTAAATTTTGGACTCTATGATATACATGAATCACTTTGCATTGCCTTGGTGAATTTAATACCTTGTTGAACCTAGAAATGACCTAGGTTGGGTTATGAAGCACATAGCTTCAATTTCTCCAAATTTGGGAATTTAGAGCAAAGACTCAACGGAGTCGACTCTAGGGAATATTTGAACGTGTTGAACTCTAGTTTCAATCCCTACGAAGTTTGGACACCGTTTGATTTGGTTTACTCAAGTATGAGCTTGGTTGGATTGTTTATAACAAGTTTTTATGAAAGGTTGGTTTTGTGCAATTTAATTGCCTTGATATGATTTTATAGTAGAGATTAATACCCTACTTGGTTGGTCGAGTTCGCTCTTGTCGAATTCGGTCCTTAATTGGTTTAGTCAAGTAAATATCTACTTGTGCATCACATTGAGTCCAGCTGGCATTATTTGGTTTGTTTATCTAAGTCAGGGTGGGACGATGCATCGCCTTCACGAATTATGGGATTCGTGCTCGCTATGGATCGCCGCTCCTGGGACTTCACACACACCTTCACTGTGGGCCGCAGTGGGGAAGTAGCCCCTTTGCCGTATCAGTTAAGTGCCGCATTGGCTTGCTATCTAGATCGAGAGGATTCTCGGTATAAGTCGATGAATTCACATAACATCGATGACACGAACCAGTAACAGAATGTTTTGCAGGAGCTACGAAGCGGCCGTGACTATATCATATCCTACTTGTATGATTTAATTTCCCGCACTTATGTGAACAATGTGCTACGTGCTATATGGTGATCATGTATTATAACTGAGATAAATGTCATGCTATAACATGAACATGCATTGTAGTAACTTACTAAGTCTTTCGACTTACCCTATTTGTTTGCTTTGTCTTTCCTTAGATTCGAGCCGAGGAGACGTTACGAGATAGACTCGCTTATTCCACGTTTGGTTGTTTGTATTCTAAAGGTTGATCTTTTGGACTTGTTGATTAGCCTTTTATTTTGGAAAGGACGTTGGGAAGCAAGTCATGTAGACTTGTCTTGGGAATTTTGTTGTTGTAGGTAACTTATGGATTAACACTTGTAATCTTTTGGTATGCCGACTTACATGTCGAGCCTGTTTATATATGTATGGTTCACTACGGTTTTCTTCCGCTAAAGCTCGTTTAATTGTTGTTGATGTTGTCTCCGGCATGTTGTGGCCGTTGAGGTTATTATAAGCATGTGTTAATAATTGTAGGAGTAGTTGTTGGGTTCCGGCTGTAACGTCGCCGATGACTTGTTTATTTTTAGTTGCTTTTCCGGCCAAGTGTAGCCGAGTTGTTGTTCGTATGCAATGTTGCGCCACATGAATTTTATAATCCTACTTATGCATGCTTGTGTTATTGTCTATTTGGACGGCACGACTCGGGATCTCGCATTGGGGTCCGGGTCGGGTCGTCACAGTGGAAGAATGCTGTCGATGATCGGCTTGTGTGGCTTTTGATGATGCTGCTGAGGATCTTTGGAGGTGGTCCTTGGCGAGATGCTGGCAGAACATTTATACTTTTTTTTCAAGGGCCGATGCGGCAAAAGACTTGATAAGATGAAGTAAAAGGATGCATACAAAAGATGCAAGCATGCGAATGAAACTTTCTTTTTCTTAAAAAACACTTTTGAATGTCCATGTGTATCATCCGTTTCTTAAACATGTTAAGACAAGATAAGGCAAGGTGATGCAAATGTAATATAAGAGTTTGAGATGTGGCTTCTGGTTGGCTTTGAAAGGTTATGAGTATTTGATGGTGATATTTGAGATAGAGGTGGGTGAAGTTTAGGGTTGCTTTTCAGTCTTTTGACTAGTACATCATTCAAAAAAGGAATTCAATCAGGATTAGTGAGCCCTATTAATCGATGCCTCGGAGGGACCACTTATTTTTTTCTTTCTCTTTTTTTTTTTGTGCTCTAACTTTTGCCTAGGCCGCCCTTTCGGGTTTTCAACCTAGCGAGCTTTTACCTCATAGGGAGCCGGTATTTCAATGCATGCGAAGATAAGCCGCTTATTCTTGAGGGATCACAGTTTTGTAGCTTCTTCGTTTCTTCAGGCGAGATGAAAAGGACAACTGTTTCTAGTGATGATGAACCTTTATCTATCTAATGAGTTTGGCGTGAGAAGCCCCAAGATTAATTTGATCAACCAATATTTTGTAAGATGGGACGGGCAAGTTCCTGATGAGATTAAATGGAGGTAGCCCCAGAAAGACTCGATTGGGAGAAACTTTTGTGGGAGACAGAAATGGGTATGCTCAGAGAAAGAGGATGACTCTAATGGACAAAAAGAAGAGTCATGATCCAGAGTTTATCGCCGAGTATCATGAGTTTCATGGACCTTACTTAACATTTATCTTTTGATAATTTTATGTATCTTTAGCAAGGAGTTCTGTCCTGGACCCAGATCACGTTATAACCAATTAAAATAGAGCTATAGGTTGCAACTAGGTTAGGGTATAGTGTTTAAATATTTGGGATGGATTAGCTTCAGGGTTGAGGATTTGATTGGCCTCTTGCTCAAAGGCATTTTGGGCTGTGGATTTGGTTATTTTTGGAAAGGCGATCGCAAAGCGATCATTGGCTGGCCTTTTAAGCTATGGGTTTTGGATGAGAATTTGGTTTCTGGATCTGGGGAGATCGGCTTTTGGCTTTGGTTGTGGGTCATGGGGTTGTCCAAGAGCGATTGATCTTTTTCCCTCTTTTTTTGTGAGAGATAGATTTTGAGGAAATCGCTCAGGAGAGGCTTCTTTTTTTTCTTCTCTCTTTTTCTTTTTGTTGATCTTTCAGAGCAATTTGGGAGAATGCTTGAAGAGATATCTGTCTTCTTTCTCTTGGGATAAAAGAAGATTGTCACTCTAGATGGATGTATATATAAGGGTGAAGCAGCCCCAGTTTTGGGAAGCTGGATCTTAGAGATGGTTAGGCTTTGGTGCATGGTGGATTTATCCAGGTATTTGGAAGAGGTTTGGTGTATGGTTGGAAGCCCCTAATGTGTCATTTAATAGCTCGGTCGCAATGGGTCGAATATGACCTTTTACCAAGACAGAAGGTTGCTTCATCAAACAAAGATTTTTAATGGTTTGTGAGTCCATATTGCGAAAGGACTCATTATCAACCCGTGTAGTATTATCATGTTTTTACATGAGTCGACTTGTCTTTTTTTATTTTATAACATATATTTCGGCGATAGATGGTGCTCAAAGATCAAGAAGAAGACTCGACAAGCTAAAATAGGAGAAACACGAATTTTACCAGACTCGAATATAGATAAATACTTTTGGAAAGCTCAGTTTGAGGACTCAGTTGGACTTTTGAAATAACAGAGACCAAATGGATTCATGAGCATACTCTACAAGGATGGGCTGTAGGTATCAATATGGGCAAAAGAGATACCCCTGGGGTTTGAAAGCCCCTAGTCCTCAATTGTTGCGTGTGATCCTTGAGTTGCTTGGCTTTTCTGGATTTCCCGGCTTTCCAGACTTTTCTGCTTTCTTAGCTTCTTGGCTTTCCGAGATTTCCTTTCTTCCCTAGCTCCCTATCGGTCTTTCTTTTTTTCTCTCTTTTTTTTTTTTTGAAATGGTAGCCACTGACATCTCAAAGTAGGACTTTACTTTATTTTATTTTTTTTGAAATCGAGAATGAAAGATGCACTTATCAACTGGTGATGCATTTATGAAAGGTTAAGAGAGAAGATGAATTTGGAGATGGCAATTGAGAATAATGGTGAGGAGATTTCCTCTCTTTTCATGTTTTTGGAAACAAAAGAAAACACATAGAAAAACCTTTCTTTTTTTCTTTTCTTTTTTTGAGGAGTAAATCAAAGCATTTGACCAGACCCAAAGGCGGCCTACGTACCTCATTTCGAGGCTCAGGTCATCGTAGTTCAACTCTATCAGAGAAATTTTCATTTTGCTAATCTTTTTTTTTTCAATTTGAAAGAATAGATATTTTTTTGAACTCTCTTTTTTTATTTCGGAAAACGATTTTTTTTTTATTTCGTGATCTTTGAAATGAGATGCGATGATTACGTACCTTTGGACAATTCTCTCAGGAGAATAAATGATAATAGTCAAACTCTTTATTTTTCAGCCCGTGCAAAATTGTTAGTGGTACCAAAGAAAAACAACAAAAATCCCAATATTTATGAAAACTGACGCTGTGTTGAAAAAGAGTTGTTTCCTGGAGATTTTTTTTATATTTTTTATGCAGGCAGTATCGCGTTCGATTATCTCGACCGTTTGGATCGGACGCGCGGAAAAAGGCATAACTTTCGACTCGGGTGGACTTACGGGGCCCGCCGCATATCAAAACAAAGCTCTCGAAAAGAGGAACAAAATTAACCGAGTGAAACTCTGTTATGAGTATTCTTTAAGGCCAAAAAACGTCGTTTAGATAGTGTTATGGGTCATTGAAGTTTTTTTTTTAGTTTTGTTTTTTTTGTTGTAATTTCAACTATTTATTGCTTTTAGGATTTTAGACATATTTAAAGACTTTTAGGGTTGTTTGAGAGGCAGTTTTTTTTGTTTTTTTTTTTTTTTAATATAAAGCGAAAAATAAAACAGATATGGTCTGTCTTGTTGTTCTTTGTAGATTTTCTCGGCTTTTTAGTTTGAGCACGAGCCAGTAACCAATCACATCAAGAAATAGAAAGAAAAGCGCAGAATCTATCTTTCCTATTAATTATAAATTTATCCTAATCCCCAAAATAAAATGACAGAAAGAAATAAAATGTACATATTTTGCGTAATAAAAATAAAGCAAATGGAATAATAATATAAAACAGAAATAAAAACGATAATAAAAATAAAGCCCCAGCCCTTTTGTTATGCTGCCCGGAAAAATATTCACAAATATATACACTGATGTATAAGAACGCAATATTCAAATGCTTAGAAAAATATAACAAGCATAGTTTAGCCAGAAAAAAAAGAAAAAAAAAGTTTTGTTACTGAGTCTAGCCCTCCATTTTTATTTAAAATAAAAACGATCTCCCCAGCAGAGTCGCCACTGTAAGTGCCCCGGATTTCGCCCACGCCCTGTGCGCCCTTGGTTAAGGGTGCGCGACGTGCGGTGCAGACACCACGTTTTCCATTCCACCCTCCCTTGTCTAGGGGAGGACGAAATTAAAAATACGGAAAGGGTGTTGTCAAGAAGCGTGTTGAATACGACTCGGTCACTTCAGTGATTTTTGGTCCGTTGTGGGAGCTATGAGTTTTCTGTATCAGGTTATCCCTATTTTAGGGGATAACAGGATGCAAGAAAGCATCACCCTTTCATTCGTATCTTCCTTTGTGTAGGGGAAGATAGAAAATGCAAGAAAGGATGTTGTGGGCCCCACTATGGACTTTATAAAAATTGTTTTAAGGCCTATTCCGGATCACTATGAGTGCTTTGGGTTTTCTGTATCAAGTTATCCCTTGTTTAAGGGATACCGGGATCGATGCAGGAATACATCACCCTTTCATTCTCATTTTCCCTTATGTAGGGGAAAATAGAAAAGTGCAAGAAAGGATGTTGCAATGCCCCACTGTCATCTGAAATGTTTTGACAGAATCATCATCTTTATTTTAAGGAGAAAATAAATAAAACACCAAAAATAAACCAGAGATAAAAATAAAACGGGTTCGGAGGCTAAGTTACGAGTTGGGAAGGTGTAGGCACCCAACTCGCCCTTTCGGTCTCAAAAACGGTTTTTGGCTAAAGTATGTTTTTGTTATATTTATCTAGCAAATAAATAAAGCATTCAACAAATACATTCATATTTACATTATTTACGGACTTGCAGCCTTCTCCTTCCAATAATTTACAAATACACTTCAAAATATTTGGTCATAATAATGGCTCTTTTTAATGCTATTTTCTAAATAAATCCAGGTAGCACAACTGCTTATATTTTTACATTGGGCCGGATGGAAAATAGTTTTTTTTATAAAATAATGCCCTTAAAGGCTCACCTTTTAGAGCGTGGTGTGCTCGCCTGCGTCCTTCCTGAGAGGAGTCTTTTTTTTTCTGCATCGCTGCGCTGCCGGTTCGGCACCGCTTCGAAGGTTGCACTTCGGGCACCGTCAAACGGGCGGAGCAACTGCTTGCTTTTTTGCTGCTGCGTGCTTGCTATTGGCGAAAATCGGGCAGAACAATTGCTTGTTTCTGGCGGATTTGGCCTTTTTACTCGGGTAGAGCAACTGTTCTTTTCGAGATTTTTGGACCGGGAAAATAGGGTGGAAATCTAGCTAGGGGGCTAAGGCTCACTTTGACCGGTTGGTATTGTGTTTGGAGGAGGTTTGGCAGAGCTTCGAGGCTTTATAGGAGGGGACGCTCACTATCTCACAATCGCTCACTATTCTCACAGCGTAACAACAACGCTGAAAGCTTTGGGATTTTTTCATTGTGCTGAAAGTGAACCCCAGAGCCTCTATTTATAGGCTTTGAGAGGAACATCGCTGGAATTTTTGAATTTCACTTTGTGCTTCACCAGCTTGTACCGCGTGCTTTAGGAATTGTGCAATGCGTTAACTTTGGGGTGCACGGTAGCACCTTGGGCGCTGGAACCACCCATTCTGGGCGCCGCGCCAAGGCCTTGAGGTGGCAGCGCCAGCCTTCAATTCTCAGCCCCTTTTTCCACTTTTAGCCTCTGCATTTTACTGTTTTGCGCATCCTGCTTTGCCTTTTGCATTTTTAAACCCTGTAACTTGACATTTGTTAAGTTTTAACAGGTCTTGATATCGCATGCCAAAGTTATGTACCAGGGGTACGAAATTGGGGTGTCTACACCAAGACATCGATTAGTAGGATTTACTAATCTTGTGATTGAATTCCTTTCTTGAATGATGTGCTAGTCAAATGAATATAAAGTAACCCAGCACTCCATTCACCTTCATTTCAAATATCACCATCAACTCCTATACTCATAACCCTTTAAAGCCAAAAGCTGCATCTTAATCTTTCTTATCACATCTGCATCCCCTGACCCGTCTTGTCTTAACATGTTTAAGAAAACAATAGGCACACATCCATATCATAAATCCAATTTTTTTTTTAAAGAAAGAGCTTTTTCTATATGTATGTTATCTTAGCTTGCATCTTGTCATTGTATCATCTTATCTTGTCAAGTATTTGCCACATCATCCCCCATGCAAAATGCATATCTTCTTCCTTCACCCTCCAACGACCACAGACACCAATCTCCATCAAGACTTGTCAAAGCTACGAAACAAATTGTCGCCAACGACCTTGTAGTACAAATCATGTCAACAACTCCTATCCAGTTCTTACCCGAGGCCGGCAAAAGCACTACCAACAAGCTCCATCATCCCGCATGGGAAACACATCCTTCTAGCGTCCCTGTGGGATATCTCACCAACAGCTCTACAATCCAATAATCAATGACACTCCCTAGCAAATATCATAGACACCAATCTCGCTGATGAGGGCACAACATCAAACATGACTGACGATGGCACATCATCAAGTCTGCCGATGATGACACATCTGCCGAAGATGCCACATCTTGATTACAACATCACTTCCTGCAAAGCATCCCTACATGAGTCACAACAGAGTACCTTCATTTTATTTTAAATGTTTGCATGCATTAAAATCTCGTTTTCCATCAAAATTTTGATATTTTTGAACACTGCATCATATTTTAAAATCCTGACATTTTTAATATTGCCTTGCATTTTAAACTTTGAATTCCTATATTGCATCACATATTTCGTTATCATATCCAGTTATCATATTCATATTACATTACACTTTCATGGAAAAACTTTGGGCGTTATAATGAATATTACAACGTGACATGAACGAAAACTTTTGGACGTTGCAATGAATATTACAACGTGACGCTTTAAAAAATAAAATTTAGGGCGTTGCAATGTAATACTTGGAAAAATATCTTTTGACATTGCAATGGATATTGCAGTATGACTCTTTGAAAAAAAAATATGTATATCTTTCTTACATTACAATGGATATTGTAGTGCAACTCTTTGAAGAAGAAAAAAACCTTTTGATTTTGCAATGGATATTGCATTTTTTTAGAAAAAAATGGCATCGTTTTGACTTATCTTGCAATGAATATTACATTTTAAAATTACGTTGGTTTAAAAAAAAATTGTTTTACAAATGAATATTGTATTTTAAAGGTTGCATTGTTTTGACTTATTTTGCAATGAATATTGCATTTTAGGTTTGCATTTAGTTTTCGCTTAATTTGCAATGAATATTGCATTCTACATTCATGTCTTTCTCAAGGTGATGTAATGAATATTGCATCTGGTGTTGCAGTAGTCTAAGAGTGATGCACGTAATATTGCATCGGATATTTTCTGTAGTTGCTTTGTTAGTAATGCAATGAATATTGCATCAGATACCTGCATTTTCCCTTCGTGCTATAATGAATATCGCGTCACGTCCTTCTTACCCACATAACCTTTTTGTGCTGCAATGAATATTGCATCACGTCCTGTTAGCCCATGTTTACTTTCTGTTTGCAACAAATATTGCATCCAACCCCATGTTTACCTTTAATGTTGCAATGGATATTGCATCACCTCCTTTTTACCTGCTTAAACCTTTTATGTTACAATGTATATTGTATCACAACATTCATGCCTGCATTTACTTTTGTTGTCGCATGAAATATTGCATCTAGTCTTTGTGTTAAGTCTCATGGGGATGCAATGTATATTGCATCTAATCTTTTGTTAGCTTGATAATGATGCAACAGATATTGCATCAGAATTTTCTTAGGCATCTCTGTTAGTGATGTGATGGATATTGCATCAGATATTTGCGTATAGTTGCCTTGATCATGATGCAATGAATATTGCATCAGTTATTTGCATTTAAGTTTCTCTGTTAGAGATGCAATGCATATTGCATCAAATTTTATGATAAGTTTGTGATAATGCAATGGATATTGCATCATATATTTGCGTTAAGTGTTGTGGAGATACGATTGATATTGCATCGGATTTGGTGATAAGTTTTATGATAATGCAATGTATATTGCATCTGATTTTGTGATAATGCAATGAATATTGCATTTGGTCTTTACGATGCAATGGATATTGCATCTAAATTGGTGTTAGTCTCGTGATAATGCAATGAATATTGCATATGGGTTTTGCGTTAATATTGTGGAGATGTAATGAATATTACATCTGAATTTGCTTTCGTCTCGTGATAATGCAATGAATATTACATATGAGTTTGTGGTAATGCAATGAATATTGCATCTGGTCTTTGTGATGCAATAAATATTGCATCTAGATTGGCGTTAGTCTCGTGATAATGCAATGAATATTGCATCTGGGTTTGTTTGGTGATGCAATGAATATTGCATCTTGATGTGTGTTATTTTCACTAGGTTCTAATGAATATTACAACTATCTTTCCGTATCGCAATATGTTGTCGGCAGAGCCGAACAACGTTTGGTCTGTTTCTTGAAAAGGATACGTAGGAATCCTACTCAGTAGGCACGACCATTAGAGCATCTTCTTTTGCATCATATCTGCTCTTATCCCATAAGTCCATTAAAAGTGTTTAGGGCATGAGTTTAAACTGTTGCATACTGCATGCTTCCCTATTATAGTTTTCACGAAATTTGGGAGTCTATTTCTTATCATTAATGTTAGCTTACTTGGTAAATTTTGGTTTACTCGTAAGCTCCATCGTTGAGGGGTTCTGTAGACACCCTAATTTCGTACCTCTGTTTTATGACATGCCATAAAATATCAAGACCTGTTAAAAGGACTAACGGATGTCAAGTTACAGGGTTAAAAATGCAAAAGAACGGAAGAAGTAACAAACAGTGAATAGACAGTGGATTGCAGGGGGCGAAAGTGCAAAAACAAAAGAAAAAGTAAAGCAGTGTGCAGCCTAGCCCATTATGGGCGCCATGCCCAAAAGACACCAGGCGGAGCCCAAATACCCCCTTGGCAGCGCCCAACAGTTCCCTGTACACTGTTGCAATTAGCTTTTGGTGCAATTCCTTCAGCGTGCGGCATAAGCATTTTATGCACATAGATAAAATATCTGATGATCCTTTGCTGTTAAGGAAGCACAATCTCAGCCTATAAATATGAGGCTTCAGCCAGTGCTTCAAGACACAATTTTACGGAGGAAGAAAAGACGAGAGCTATTACGTTGATAACTTCTCGATCAAACATCGAAGCTCCATTAGGCTACTAAAACCTCCCCTAAACACTAAAACTCTCCGGCCAAAGTGAACCCTAGTTATCTTACTAGGTTTCCGCCCTATTTCACCGGTTCCAAAAACCCAAAAAGAGCAGTTGCCATACCTGAATCTAGACGTCAAATCTAGCTGAATCAAACAGTTGCTCTGCCTGATTTCAGACTCGACAAAAACAATAATGAAGCAAAAGCAAGCAGTTGTGTCGCACGGATCCCGATGCGAAAAACAACTAAATGAGCAGCCACGCTACCCGAAATCCAACAACAATAAAGAAAAAAGACTTCATTTCTCCGAAGGACAGTGAAAGCGCATGCAGACCGCCTAGTGGGCTTAAGCCCAAGCATACCGGGTTCAGACATTCTTGTTCCAAGAGGTAGGTTTTGTCGTCGTAGTTATTATAATCTATAACTTATATATATATATCTAAGTAAGTTTCATTTTGATCTGAACTTTAATATATAAATAGTTAAACTATAAATATTTAATTAGTTTAATTTTTGTTTTTACTGTGAGGTAGAAAATAATTATATTTTCTTCCTGCTTAAATTAGTCTACTTCCTGTTTTTACTTTAATGTAATAATAGTTACATTTTCTTTCTTGTTAATTAGTTTCATTTATGTTCTTACTTTAATGTAATAATATTTATATTTTCTTTCTGTTTAAATTAGTTTCTTTTCCGTTCTTACTTTAAATGTAATAATAAGTTACATTTCCTTTTGTTTAAATTAATTTCTTCTTCCGTCTTTACTTTAATGAAAGAGTAGTTATAATTTCTAGCACTTTATTTAGTTTCTTTCCTTCATACATTTCAAAATAAGAAATAGTTATGTTTCTTATTATTTAATAAGTTTCTTTCCTATTTATACGTGTAAATATAAATAAAGTTTGTTACCAGCATAACTATTTTATTCTTAAAATAGCTTATAAAAATGTTGTTATTATTCTATAAATTATATTATTTTAGTTGTAATTTTGTTTTCTTTTCTTTAATAAATGTAAAGTAATTTCTTTTTAATTCCTTTTTCTATATATAAATGTATTGTTCTGAGCCAAAGTGTATAAAATAAAACATGCATATTAATAAACCCATTGTGAGACCGAAAGGCCGAGTTAGGTGCCTAACCCCTTCCTAATTCGTAACTTAGCCCCCGAACCCATATAATCTGGTATGCTTTGTTTTTCTCTGTTTAACCATAAAATAGAAATGGTGACTTCTGTAACACATTTTTGAGCCCACAATTAAGGTTGGGCGTATTCCACGCGCTTTAAAGTTTCGAAGCCACCCGCTTTTTAGTAGCGGGGGAAAAGGTTAGAAATGGGGCACTCACAGGTACCTTATTTAAAATGTAATTAGCTGACAACTTCTTCATACATGTTCTGTGGTAATCCAGAACTTAACAACATGACATTCATCATCTCTTCAAGAGTTCAATTTTTGCATTCTGCAATGCCATTTTGTTGAGGTGTATAAGGTACTGTTGTTTCGTGGATGATCCATGCTCAACACAGTATGCAGCAAAATAGTGACTCATATTCACCTCCACGATCACTTCTTAGAATCTTAACCTTTCTGTTAAGTTGGTTCTCAACCTCAGTTTTATAGAGAATAAATTTCTCTATGGCTTCATCTTTACTTTTTAGAAGATACACATAGCAATACCTAGGGCTGTCATAATTAATCCAAGTCGTTCACTATTTTTTTCAATAGTATGAAATGATGTCCTTGTTAACTTTGCCTCTACACAAGTTTCACAATTGTGTTTGGAATTGATTTGGAATTAAGATATGTAATTCATGTTAATTAACCTGCGCAGGGTTCCATAATTAACATGTTGTTGATACTTATTGTATTTAGATTTATATATGCTCATACATTACACTAGTTTTATACATCAGTGGCTAATTGAGCTGCGTATCGATTAGCATGGCAACTGTATATAGAACTTTGCCAAGTATAGCTTTTATAGGACTTCAACAGGTTTAGCGGAAGACCTCTTTGAAAGCTTCACCGGAAGACCTGCTTCAACATACCAACGGTAGACCTTGTTCACACTAGGTCAAATCATGACGTGTCCAGTCAAGAAAATCTTAATGGATCAATTTAAATTTATCCTTATCAGTTTGAATTTAAATTGAGACATTCCCTGACATCTCAGACCCGCCGAAAGCAGCTTTCCGAAAAACAGGAAGACTTTTCACAGCCTGAACAGTGAAAGCAGGAAAGCAGACTGTCACCTACTGTCTGTACCAACTCTCACAAATCTGACATCCAGATTGCCCAACTTCTAAAAGATCTCAGTACTCATTCCCTGCTCGATATCTGTGAAGACGAAATTCTTGATTGACAGCCCCATGCATTTAATGCATTAAACCTAATAGAGCTGTTAAGTCTTCGTCTTCTCCAACGGATCTCCAGAATGCACCTGCTATAAATGCTGCCATTAAAGATTGAAGAAAACGAGACACTTGACGAATTGCTCTGAAAATATACAACAACTCTAAGTCTTAATTATTACTCAGTGCATTCAAGAGATCCTCAACAGATCCAGAAGTCCTCGTCAACAACAAGAAGCTGTGCATCAATATTTATTGTTTTACTTCCTGTTGTTTTCATTCAATAGCTATTCTTCTACACAAATTAAATATCCAGTTTTCACAGATATTTAATTCCTTAACCCCCAAACACAAGTCAATATTTTGTACACGATCCATTGGGAATATTCTTTGTAATAGATCTAGTGGAAAACATAGTGCACTATTTAAATCCAAGGTTGATTGCCTTGGTGGTGGACGTAGCACTCTTTATAGTGTGAATCATCCCAAAATACTTGTGTTAATTCCTTTTATGTCTGTCTACTTACTAAACTGCTTATTACTTTAATTATCTTTATCCGTTACAATAAACTTAAGTAACTTGTTAAGGTCTACCGGTAGTCCTGATCGGCAGACCTGAACCAGCTTCTTTGACAGACTTCTGCTACTTCAATCTTTTCAATAGATTGTAAGTACTTTTCAAAGAACTATCCTTAAAGTTTTAAAGTGTATAATAAGCTATTCAACCCCCCCCTTCTAGCTTATTATTGTGCCCGTTGGGACCCACACATGTCCTAGTCTACCATGCTACACATAGGAAGACTCAAGCAAGTAAACATTAGACTTATTCTTATTATTGCTTTTTGGTTTAACAACCATTACACTTAGCTTAAACATCCCATCAGTTACATACCATTTTCCTACAAATATTCCACTCCTAGACAGAGTTACAACATCATACTAAAAACAATACGGAAGCCATGCTTCACTAGCGGAGTTTCGGACAGTAAGTTCTTCCGGATATCTAGTACATAAAGTACATTGTTGAGAGTCAGTTCCTTATCAGACGTCATCTTCAGCACCACTTTGCCTTAACCTTTGACTTCAGAAGTGGTAGAATTTCCCATAAAGATCTTCTCGCCATTCTCAGTAGCTTCAAACGTACTGAACATCTCTCTGTTGAAGCACACATGCCTGCTGGCACGAGTATCGATCCACCATTGATTGGGGTTTGAACCCACCAAGTTCACTCCAGTGACAACCGCAGCAAGGCTCAGGTCCAGTACATCTTGAGAGATGTTATCCACAATGTTTGCTTCACGGTCGCTACTAGGCTTCTTGCAAGTCGTGGCCTTGTGACATGTGCCACCACAGTTGTTGTACTTTCCAGAAAATCTCTTCTTAGAGAATCATCCCTTGGGTCCCAAACTGAACCCTTTTACAGCACCAACTTTGCCTTTGCCTTTTGAGCTTTTGCCATGCTCTACCATATTGGCTTTAGCAGTCACATGAATGAATGTCTTTTTATCAGAACCATTGTTGTTCTATTCAATACGAAGTCTGACAACTAGATGTTCCACATTAATCCAACTAGATGTTCCACATTAATCTTATTTCGCTTGTTTTTCAGATAGCTTTTAAAATCTTTCCAAGCTGGAGGCAATTTCTCAATAATTGCAGCCACTTGAAAGCTTTTACTCACAACCATCCTTTCAACTTGAATTTCGTGCAAAATTACGTGCAGTTCTTGCACTTGACTGTAGAGAGTCTTGGAATCCACCATTTTATAATCCAGGAAGCGGCCAACAAGAGAAAATAATGAGAGTTTGACTAGAGATAAAAGTGTGTTTTGTGAGATAGCCAAGAAAAACAGAGAGCTTGTGTGAAAACAAGAGTGAGAGGCCGGTTTTAGAGACTAGTGAAAGATGTGAGATAATCGGCCAAGAGGAGAGGAAAGTTAGTGTGTGCTCTCAAAAGAAAGAGTGTGAGAAAGAGAAAGAGAAAGAAAGTGAGGAACCACCAAAAGACATTGTGAGATTCAAGATGGAATACCAACAAGGTAAGGAGATTGTTGTAGAACCTACATTTTCTCAAAGGTATGATCTTAATATTTTTTGGAAGAATAAGTTGTGTGGTGAATTGTTATATGTTAAGCACCATGACATTGAGAATAAGCTCAATAGAGTTGTTGTTGAGTTTGGAAAATTGAGTGGTCTTGTGGACACTTGTGTCATGGGTGAAATTGTTAAGCCACCTAAATTATTGCATGTTAAATACCTATAATTTGGGTGAGAAATTCAGAATTTTTAGAAGTGTTGCTTTGAAAAATTTGATTAGTCTTATGAGTGACTTGTTCATAAGAGAGATTATTATAACATATGACATGCACGAAAAGTTTCAATTGCAAAATTTGGTTAGTCACCATGGTCTAAGTGATTGGACGAAATGTGGTAAGCACATTGGTGATAAACTTGGTTTGACATTGCATATTCCTAATCATATGTATGTAGATCCATTCATGGTGAATACGTTGGTTGATAATTTGTTAGGGTTGCATTGTTCATTAGATGTTGAGAGGAAATCTCTTTATGCATTAGATGATAATACTAGAGTAAGATTTCTATGCATAATAGTATGAATGTAAATCTGAATATAGGATATCATAAGTCATATCATGAGATTGACCATATATGCCATGATGTCTTATTAGGTGTTGAATTGGAAGATGTGCATAGTGTGTCTAGACTCTGTTGTTACATGAGTCCTACAATTGTGAAAGTGCATAATTTTTCATTGATTAATTATCTTGGTGCATGTCACAACGTAGATGTTGATTTCCATGTCGCATTATTCTTTCATAAGATTTATGGATTATGGATTACATGGATTACATATGGATTCGTGGAAAGAGACAACTCGTGTTAAGCATGTTAAACCTTGTAAAGGTGATAAAATTCATATTGTTGATGATTATAAGCATGTTTTAACACATGATCTGATTTTTGAGCATAAAAAATGTTTATCCTTGAGATTACACTATGGTTGTAATTTCTTATCGTTGCATGATTCATTATTGATAAATATGGATATACAAAAGATGAAAGTTGTTAGGTTGGTCTTTAAACTTGGTGAAATCAATTGTTTATTTCAAATCGAGGAATTAAGTAAGCTGAGGAGCGAAAGATTTGATTATGGTACTATCTTGTCTTATATAATCATTTTATTGATTTGCATGATTTATTGTATGTGCTTTGGATTGCATAAAGTTGTGATGTTGAGCATGGTTGTGCTAAAAAGGGGATTTATTAGGTTAATGTTTAAACCTGGTGATTGTGGTTTTATAAAGGATTTTCATGAGGGAACATCGAGTTGTGATAACTTGATGAGTGAGATTATAAACATTGATGGATTTACTTGTCATGACGGATTTGGATACATGAGTTGGTATGTCATATTGCATATTATCTTATTATACTTATTAATATCTTTCATTGACATTCCTTATGATGATCTCGTTGTGTTTAATGTTGCATGTGTGATGTTGTCATTCATGGAAAGTCACCGAGTAATGCAAGTGAGATATGTTAGATTGGTATTTGAACCCGGTGATAGAGTTTGGATGTATTTAATGGTGGGACACGTTCCTACACCAAGAGATGTTTTTGCTAAATTGTTACATAACTCATTGTGTGCTAACAATGTTATTTATCTTGTATTGCATAGTGTTGTGGTGGATCTCCTACAAGTTTGGGCAAGGATCAATGTGGAACACAAGAATGGATATGATGCAAATAGAGTTCGATTAATTCATGATCCCAGAAATTTGGTTTATGTGGACTTGGATGGAAGGCTCATTCAAGAACGAAAGGATTTTGAGCATGACCACAATATGATTGCTAAAATAGATTCAAACGGTAAGATTTATGTGAGTTCGTACTTTTGCGGTTGCTAAGTCGCGTCCATTCGATGTAGGTCCGGATTTGAGGACAAATCCTTTTGACGAGAAGGAGAATGATGTGATCTTAGCGAGTTCGAGTTTGGATGAGACATGTGATGACTGGTTCGAGAGTTCGAGGATTCAAGCAAGGATGATCAAGCATGAAGAGTTCGTGATTAAACAAAATATCAAGTGTCAAAGAAATCAAATGAAGTCCTTTAAATGCATAGAGTATGATTGGAAGATTCAAGAGTTCTATACAAACTTAATTCGTGGATTTATTAGAGATTCAGATAATTACAATGACTACTCTACAAATTCAAACATGCTTTGTGAAGTCTTAGATTTCATGGAAGATGATTTGAAAACTCAAGAAATGTTCGTTAATGTCATACAATGACTTTTGGAAGCTTTTAACACCTAAATGAAGACTTTTAGGGGTCAAAATGCAACTTTAAAAATTAGGCCTTTACAAAAAACGAGATTGTTAGAGTTTCCTTATTTTGGGGATTTATGTTTCTTAAATAGGCTAAGTAACTTACCTAATTGTTGCCTACATAGATTAGGTAAGTTAAGTAGTTTCCTAAGTTGCTTTTAAGTAGTTTCCTAAATTGATTCTATTTAGGTCAAGTGTTTAGACCATTGTTTTTATTTTATGATTAGGATTCACAACCCATATAAATAAGGGTGCTGGCTTATTGTTATACAATTTTTTGCTGATTATTGATTAATATAGTTTTGAGTGTTTTTCAAAACCTCCTTGTTCTCTTTAGAACTTGTGATTATTTGGTGAGATGTCTGAACTTATCAATAGGATATTCATCCCTATTGTGGCGTTTTTCATTATACCAAGGGTTGTGATCGTCTCAAACGTTGCTTCAAGGTCAATTATACCAAGGAATGCGTTTGGATTTATTCATCAAGTCGCAGTGTCATCTTCGATCTTCATCATTAAAGTTTTTCGCTTGCCGTGCTGCGTGGTCTTTGATTCCTCCATCACGAGTACGTGTCTAGGGATCATATCAGTATGTGCATGCGGCCTATACTTAAAGTAGGAAGAAAAAATAAGAGTAAAATGATAAACATGTTGTTCTAAAAAGAAATTTTCAAACAAAATAATATTTTTGGGATAAACAAAAAAAGAAAGCACGACAATTTTAGAACCGAATGAGTATCTTTTATCATTTCTCAAGTAATAATATAATGGACAGTCCTAAACGACCAGATTTTAGATGGCCAAAATCATATAAGTTACCTATTTTTTCATTAAACTATTTATCTTTATATGTGAGTAGTTTAACCAATTACATAATTGTTTAAACTATTCACCGTTTAAATTCATTATATTTATACCTAAGTGCTGTATTGGACAACTTAGTCCTTTAGAATGCTCACCTATGTTGTTTAAAATATTCAGTTTGGTCGGTTATACGGTCCGTACGATTTCATTATTTGTTAATTAGACTACTTAGTCATTTAAACCACTCATTAAAGGTATATTTGTTATTTTTAGTTTTTTACTATGATAAATGATAAAAATGTCTTTTTCTGACGGGAAAGAATTTTGGCAGAATCTGATGGCTTATCTTTATATTATATTTTATTCGTTCCAAAATTATTTTCATGTTTGATCTAACACACGGATTAAAAATATATAATTAACTTGATTATTAACACTGTTTTAATATGTAGTTTTCTTTAAACGCACACGTGGCTCAGAAGATGAAAAGGTAAGGATAAAGTTCTAAAATCTTGTCTTGAAAAGAAAGTTTTAACATGATAATTATTTTAAGACGAACAAAAAAAGAAAGAGGACAATAATTTTGGGACGGAGACAATATTATTATTGTGTATTACAAATTGGTTAAAAACTTAAGAGAAATAAAATTTTGAAAATGTCCCAAAGAATTAAAAAAAAAAACTATATTCGTCTCAAATTTATTTTCTTATGACCCGGCACATGGATTAAGAAAAAATAATTAACTTGATTATTAATATTGATATAGTGTAAAGTTTCTTTTAAAGGCATTTGCATGTGATACATAATTAAATAAAATTAAAATGTAAGGATAAAGTGGTAAAAATGTTTTCTTAAAAATAAAAAGTTTTATAAAGTATTGCGTACGGACGAAAAAAAAAGGGTAGGATAATAATTTTGGTACTCCCTCCATTTCTAAGTTATTATCTTATTTGATTCGACATTCCGTTTAAGAAAAATTAATTGATTGTATTATAAATATTGGTATAATTTGTTTTTTTATTTAATCCTCTTTTGTATGTGATCATAATTAAAGTATGTTGATAAAGTGATAAAAAATATTTATAAAAAGAAAAATAAAAAATTATTTTGAAACAGATAAAAAGTAAAATGAGAACAATTATTTAAAAGAGGTGGTCTCCTGTAAGACGGTCTTACGATCTTTATCCATAAGACATATTTATCCAGGTTAAATAGGGTAAAATTCAGAAATTTCAATGCAACCCCTTAGTTTTTCGAAAATTACAACGCCACCCCTCATGTTTATATATACATAGTGTCACTTTTTGCTATTAACTGTGTCAATTTGTAATATAAAATGTATTACTTTTGGCCATAGAAATATCGCTTTGCATTTTTAATGAAAATTATATTTTTTTCACTAAAAAAAGTTACTTTTTTGTTTTAAATATGTCACTTTTACCCTTAAATGTGTTATTTTTTACTTTGAAAAGTGTCTTATTTTTTTATAAATAAAAATCATTACATTTGGCATTAAAGTGTCATTTTATAACATTAGAAGTGTTAATTTTTAGCATCAAATGTGTTATTTTTTATTTTATAAGTGTCATTTTGCCTTATAAATAAAAATCTTCGTTACTGACCTTAAAAGTGCTACTTTTTAGCATTGAAAGTGTCACTTTTGGCAGTCAAAGTTAGTTTTAAAATGACACTTTTTAGTATAAAATATTTCATTTTTTAATATTAAGAGTGTTACTTTGTATTTTAATGAGAATTATAATAAATTTTCTTTTATAATGTTACTTTTATCCTTAAAATGTGTTACTTTTGTCTTTTAAATATATCATGTTTAACTTTAAATGTATCACTTAATATTTCGTTAAAGTCAGTTATGACCCATCAACCATCCTAAAGTAATTGAGGCTAACGAAACTAACAGAGGATTAAACTATACAAAATGGAAAACAAAACAATTTTGAAGATAACCCTTAAAAATACAGAAGCACTAAAATAAAATAAAAAATTTCTCATTAATAAGCAATAAAATCTAAATAATTTCGTCTTAACGAATTTTGAATCCGTTAAATCCGTAGGACCGACAAGTCATTGCGTATTTAAAAATAGTGGGAGTACTATTTCGGGAAGAAAGTACGGTTCTCTCTGCTTACGCTGGTTATTGAGACAATGATGGGGCTATGACCCCGTCCCCTCCTTCTGTACGTACGACTTCTTCAGTGTACCTGATTGCCAGCTTCCCACCACTTTTCTTTTACCAGCTTCCATCCATTGTTTTTCTTTAAACGCACCAAATGTTCTTACAGTTAATACTTCTCCAGGTCTCCCTCTCAAAATAATTCCTATGGTGCACGTAAATTAAAAAATATTACTTCCTCCTTTTTTAAAATTATTATCTTGATTGGCCCAGTGTACTAATTAAAAAAAATAATTAGCTTGATTATTAATAATAAATTGATGTATAGTTTTTATTAAAGTTTATATATGTGACTCATAATTAAAGTATGATGATAAAGTAATGGTAAAATGATATAAGTGTTATCCTAAAATGAAAATTTTCAAATGAGACAATTATTTTTAGATGGGCGAAAAAAGAAAATGAGACAATAATTTTGGGACGGAGAGAGTAATTGAATTTATTTATAAGTATTAGTAATATAATTTTAATTTTTTTTAATTCGACAAACTGTTTAAGAAAAAATAGTTAATTATTTTAAATAGATTTGTTTAATTTGTAATTTTCTTTGATATCTTTGAATATGTAGTCATAATTAAAGTATGTAGAAAAAGTAAGGATAAAATGGTAAAAAAAAGTTTTTTCTAAAAAGAATTTTTTTTAAAAAAGATAACTATTTGAAATCAGACAAAAAAAAAAGAAGAAGAAAATAGTGTATTTGAAATCAGAGTGAAAATATAAATTCCTTTAAAGTCCTTATACATGTGGGGTGTGGTTATAATTAAAACAAAAATAAGAAGTGAGGTTAAAATAATAAAAAAAACATCTAAAAAATAATTTCAAAATAAGATAATTATTTGAAAATCGACAAAAAGAAAACACAGAATAATTATTTAGAAACGTAAAAAAGTACTAACCAAAAAGTTCCTGTAACATATGTCACTCACATGTGAAATATTAAGGGTCTTGTTGTTCAACCACTATTTTCATCATAATTTTAGAAATATTCCCAATTTTTTACTTTTTTTTCTCTTTACTTATATTCAAGGACAATTTTTTACTTTTAGAAATATTAAGGGTCTTTACTTTTTTCTCAAAAACTGGAAATATTCTTCACAATCACGCTTTAGATGAATTTTTGTACTTTTACTTTTTATTTTTTCTCATTAGTCTAATCATTTTTTTCCCGCCCTCTTTCTATGGATTCACCAAAAATATAGAGTACAATACATAAAACTCAAGAAAGCTACGAGATATAGTGAAATACGTCCTCCAATTTATTTATTTATTTGATAAATAAGATGGTTTGTTTAAAGCCAATTTGTGCGCAACTCAATTTTATTTACTGTATAAAATAGAATACTGGATTCTTTGCATGAAACGAAAGGAGTACAATATTTGTTTGAAAATTTCATCTCCAGTTATTCTCTTCGATTTCAAATCATCATGTTATTTGATCCGACATGAACGGTTAAGAAAAAAATAATTGACTGTATTATAAATATTAGTGTAATGTATAATTTTGTAAATATTTTTAAACATAACGCCATAATTAAAGTATGTAAAAAAATATAAATTTTTTTAAAAGAAAATTTTGAAAAAAAATAATTATTTTGAAAAAGAGAAAAAGAAATAAAAGAATTAAGCATAATTATTTAGAAATTGATGAAATACTTTTTTTTTTCGTAAAAGTACAACGTAACCAAGTTGCTGAACTACTCCCCTTAATAATTTACACGATCATTGGTGGTTTAAACGAATCACCTTAATAATTTACGTGATCTATGGACTATGGTGGTTTAAACTACCCAACTTGTCTCATTAATGACTCACTTTTGCCAAACCCTATATATTTTTTAAGGTGGCCCACAAGTCGTCACCATCCTCCCCCTCCCTATTTGCATCTTCTCAGTCCTACGTACATCACTTGTCTGCCGCCATAAGACAAGTTGGTTTGAACAGAGGGATCGAGAGAAGAAAAGTCCATAGGGAGAGTTAAGAGAAGGGACTCTTCTGAGTAATGCATTCAAGTAGAAATCCCCAACGCACGCTTCCAAGCTCGCCATTCGGTGAAAAATAAAAATACTTACTTACGTCACTCTTTCTTCACCATTTCTGACCCAAAAACTGACCCACCATTTCAATTCCTGCAAAACCCAATAGCCATTTCCTTTTCATATTACTCGTAAGTTTTTAACACTTGCCCCCTTTCTCTCTCCTCCTCCTCCACACCTGTGATTTCACCATGGAAAACACCTCCCTTTGCATGCAACACCTGACGTCCGTCCTATTCCTCTCTCTCTCTCTCTCTCTCTCTCTCTATCACACACACACAAACACACACACACACACATTTCATACGTTAGTCATATAATGAATGATATGTCCATCTTTTGTGTGGCCTACTACTATTAACGTACACAGTTTTTCTCAAACGGGCAAAAGATCGTACCCAAAGTATTTGCTTGGAATTTTTCTCTTTCTTGTCAAATTAATAAAGTTCACGATCGTATGTATATATTCTCCCGTAATAATTACATACTCATCAATTTAATGGGTTGGTTCAACGTGTTTATGAAAGCTGAGTCTTTGTGTGAGACGGTTTATTTTTCCGCGTTCAAACAAAAACTTAGTTTTATGGGTATAAATATTTCTAGCAGATAAAATACAAAATTAAAAAGTATAATTAATGATGAGTTGTAAAATATATTGTGATAATAATACATATTATATATTCTTTCTTATTAAATATGTACCATTACACTTAGGTGTTATTTGATAATCAGGATAAAGGTCGGATATGATTAATAAATCGAGTTGTCAATGTTTGGTACGCAATAGGTGGTTGAGACTAATATCACGAGTTATCCGGATAAAGTCATTATTTCCTCACTATTAATACCAAAGGAGAGGGTGGTATTATTAGCGTCCTCACTAAAAAAATTGGGATTAACATTTGTAATCTCAAAACTATCATCGATATATAAGTGAAGATTAATAGCGAGGGCACTAATAGTACTGAGATTAATAATACTGTTTATTTTTGTCCGACTACCAAACAAGCCCTTACTCTCTCTCTCTAGAATATACAATAATGATAGCATTAAATGAAATTATATATTAGGAAAAATGTTAGAAAAGTTGTACACCAAAAGTTTTTAGGAACATTAGTTGGGAATTGAGACATCCCAAAATAAAAAGTACGAATATTTATTCGGGATGGAGGGAGTATAGTACAGATTCTCCAATTTGATTCCTCGTGTATTAATGATTTAAGTTGTTTGGGGCATCTATCTTGCATAATATGATTTGTAAAATGATCTTACACGAGACATATCTTATATAAAACTCCCTCTTGTTCTCGAAAGAGTATCCCAGTTTACTCTACACATATATTAAAATATTATTATTGATTATTTTATGAATAGTGTGTATTCTTCGAGGATATGAGAGTGGGGTCATTAATCAAACCTGATAATAAAATCAATGATAAAATTGTAAGCGGAACAACCAAAAAAATTAGAAAGTGAACAGATTTTTTAGAACGTTCAGATTCTTTTTTCTAAAAACGTAAGGAGTACTACTCCCTATGTTTGTAAATTATTGTTCTTTTTAACTCGACATACCATTTAAAAAAAAATTTATTATATTATAAATAATAATGTAATATTTAATTTTCATTAATATCTATGTACATGTGTCATAATTAAAATATATTTAAAAAGTACTGATAATTATGGAGTAGCATTAGAACCAACCAACAACTGAAGGGATCTGTACAAAAGAAACGGACTGTTAGTTTCCTTAAACAAAAGTTTCGATTTAAACCCTTGTATCTGAAAACTCTTTAAGAATCAATAAAAAGGAAATCACAACCGTTAGATTGGTTTAGATAGGTATTCAACTATTCATGCAATGGTGACTGTTTAATTATGTTTTATTTTTTCGAATGAGTGGGTTATAATCAAGTGGGGATGGGATATGTGTTTGTTTGAATATTGAACTAAAATCTTAAATTTGGTAAATACTAGACCGTGTATATGTTACTTAATTTGGAATATCGTTCACCCCAATTCTATATCACGGTATGTATGTGTTTTTTTAGTTGGCTACTTTGATTGAGTTGGTAGACGTGGACACGTTAATTGTGTCATCCATCGTAGTCCAAGCGGGTTGATTAATTGGATTGGCTATTTGTGTTGGAGATGTCAATTATGTCATCTATCATGATCCTAAGCGGGTTGGGTGATTGGGTTGAGTTGGTAAACGCGGACCCGTCATTTGTGTCAACTAGTATTAGGTCTGATAATTAGGTGGATTGGATCGTGTATGAGTTGGTTTTGAACGAGTAACTTGTTGAAATGGTCGGAACCCATTAGAACCTTAATAACAAACTGGTTTAAATGTGTCTGATTGAATCGGGTCGAATTTAAACATGTGACGGGTTAAAGCGGTTCGCCCCATCCTTGCCGTATTTTTTTTGCCAAAAATTCATTCATTTATAGAATAAAAACTAGCGGGTCAATCGGTTAGAACATTTTTACTTGATTCGACCAATTGCTATTTTTGGATTGAAACGGATTACCCATTACGATCAAAAATTGTTAACAAATTGAGTTGTGTCGGGTAATTTTCAATTCAAGTCGAGTGGGTTAACGGGTTTTGGCTTGAATTTGCTAACCTTGACCTAACCAGCACAGTCCAAATGGGTTGAGTACTTGAGTAAGTGGATTGAGTTGACTATAAAAGAATATAATATATTTGCAATTTATTATATTTATAGTTAGTTTATACTTCCATAATCTATTTGTATTTATGTTTCCTAATCCCTTTGTAGTTAGGTTTCTTAATCCCTTTGTATTTAGATTTCCTAATCCCTTTTATATTTAGACTATCTAGGTTAAACTTGTGTAACAAATATTGTACTCATATATATATGTTTAACATATCAATGGAAAGACTATGTCATTATTCATAAACTTTTATTAGTTTCTACATGATATCAGAACTTCGCTCTTAAAACCTAAACCACCACCACATTCCGCAACCCTAAAACTTCCTCCCACCATAGCTGCCGCCAACCAAGATCTTACCACCAACCCTACGTTCAGATCAAGCCGGTTCCCCCCTCTCTTTGAGTAACCAAAGGGCACCTCGGCAAACCAAGCTCTGACAAGCTCTCTGAGGCCCTTCCTCAGTTGCCTCTCCTTAAGCACTTATTACCACCAACCTTCTGCCTTTATAAACCTGCCCACCAAAGCCGCTGCCAACACCGCCCCTCCCTTACCTTGGCAACCTTCTAACCCTAAACCACCAACCTTCCGCCTCCATATACCTTCCTCCTACTAAAGCCACTACCAACCCAAATCTGATCACCAAACCCATGTTCAGATCCAGCAACTCTCCATAGCCAAGCCGGTTTCCCCCCTTTAGCAACTAAAGGACACCTCGGCCAACCAGGCTCTGACCAGCTCGCTGATGTCCTTCCTTTGCCACTGTCTACCAACCTTCCGCTACCCTAATCCTCCTCCCATCACATCAATCCAAGGACTCCTCGGCAAACCCAACTACGATGAGCTCGCCAACGCCTTCGTTAACCCCACTTTCTCCTAAAGAAAATCTAGATTCCTTGGCAAACCCAGCTCGCCCTCCTTGGGAGGCAAGCTTGCCAACGCTCTCCCTCCACATCTCACCGAGACCTCTCTCTCACCATACGCCCTCATTCAACCCGCTCGCTCTTCGAGAAACTTCGGCATCCTCGGCAAACCCAGCTCTAACCAGCTCGCCGACGTCCTCCCTCAACCCGCTCTCTCTTCAAGCCACTTACGATTTCCTCGGCAAATCCATCTTTAACTAGCTCACCGAGGCCCTCCCTCAACCAACTCGCTTCTTGAGCAACTCCAAACTCCTCGGTAAACTTGGCTCTTACAAGCTTGTCGACGTCCTCCCTCCATTGCTTGCCTCTTATGCATCCCAAGGATTCCTCTACAAACCCAGCTCTAACCAGCTCGTCGAGGCCCTCCCTCAACATCTCGTTCCTCGAACACCTCACGGACTTCTTGGCAAACCCGACTTTAACCAGCTCGCTGAAGTCCTCACTCGACTGCTCGTTCCTCGAGCACCACAAGGACTAGGACTCCTCAGCCAAACCCAGCTCTCGCTAGCTCGCCGAAGACTCCTACCTCAATTGCTCGCTCCTCGAGCACCACAAGGACTAGGACTCCTCGGCCACACTCAGCGCTCACCAACTCGCCGAAGACTTCTCCCTCAACTGCTCGCTCCTCTAGCACCACAAGGACTCCTCGACTACACCCAGCTCTCACCAGCTCGCCGAAGACCCATTGTTCACCAGCTTGCTCATCGAGCAAACCATGTCTCCTCGGCACACCAGGCTCTTCCCAACTCGCCTCAGACCCTTGTTTACTAGCTCGCTCCTCGAGTAAACCTTGTCCTTGGCAAACTAGGCTCTCACTAGCTCACTAAAGACCCCTCGGTCATCAGCTCGCTCATCAAGCAAACCATGCCTCCTTGGCACACCATGCTCTCCCCAGCTCGCCAAAAACCCCTTATTCACCAGCTCGCTCCTCGAGCAAACCTTGCCCTTAGCAAACCAGGCTCTTACCAGCTCGCCAAAGACCTGTCGTTCACCAGCTCGCAAACCACTCCCTCACATTGTCAACTCGCGCTCTCTCAGCATCTTCTTCTCAAGATTGGTCTCTCCTAACGGTGATCTATCTTGCGGGAGCATATAAGATAATATAATATATTTGTAATATATCATATTTATAGCTAGTTAATTTATACTTTTTCTAATCACTTTGTATTTAGATTTCTTAATTCCTTTTATATTTAGACTATCTAGGTTAAACTTGTGTAATAAGTATTGTAACCCTATAAATATGTTCACCATATCAAAAGAAATATTATATCATTATTCCTAAACTTTATTAGTTTATATAGACATGTCAATTGTGTCGACAAGGTGTCAACCAACATAGTCCTATTTGGTTGATTAGTTGGATTGAGTTAGTCATATCAATTGAGTCATCCATCGTGGTCCTTTGCGGCCGAGTTGGCTAGTGGATTGAGTTGGATTGAATTGGTAGCCGCGGGCATGTCAATTATTTCATCAACATGGTCTTCAATTAGGGTATAAGCTTATATGTTAAGATAACGCAGTCCATAAATAGCTTAAAATTTGGGGCATAATCACTCTCCTCACCTTCTAAATGCTCACCATCAATTTCATTGGTCAAAGGAGCATTATGATATCAAGGTATTTAAAATCATGTTAGGCTTATGGATGGAAACCCGACATGGTGAGACTTTTTAATACATTTTCTAAAATGTCAATAAGATTTAGATCTTCGGATCCTTAGGAGTTTGATAGATTAAAAAATGTAAATAACTCTTAATTTTTTTAAAGAAAGATTCGAATTCCTTTATACAAAATTTTTTATCTCAATTTGGGTTATAAACATATAAATAATATAATAGGCTAAAGCTTGACATTATGTGTTAAATGATGTGATGTCTAACAAAGTATATGTTTGTCACCCTTTTTGGGAAAAGAAAAAATAATTAATTTAATTATTAATATTAGTTTGATTTATGGTTTTCTTTAATGTTTATGTGTATATAATACTAATTATTTTTATTATTTTTATTTTTTATTTTTTTATATAACACTAATTAAGGAATGATGAAAAAATAAAAAAGAATTCTAATAAGACAATTATTTTAAAACAAACGAAAAATGAAAACATGATAATAGTTTTGGGATGAAATTAGTATTATACTTTTCTTACGTATCATATATAAATAAAAATATAAAACATAGAGCACTTATAAGACGATTTTAGGGATTTTAATTTGTAAGATGGAATCCTTACTTTTTTACAGTTCAATTCATCAATACATAATTAATCGGATAAAAACGATCAGTCTTATAAAAAATATCCATAAAATCGTTTTAGCTAAATTTGTAAGATTGGAAAATATCATAAGCACGTGTAACCTGCGGCTAGGGTTAAGTGGTGCAATTTTCATTGATCTCATCTCAAGACACATCCAAGATAGTGAAAGGCTATAGCGAGTGGTCCAAACGTGCCGCAGCTAAAGGATTTCTTTTGTCCAACGCAGTTGGAGGTTGAAAGTTGAAACAGAGGGGAAATGGGAAACATTAACATGGAAGATAGGAAAAATATGATAAGTGCCAAATAATATTGTCGACGTATATCAAATAATAATTTAATAAATTTATAAATCGGTAATTTTGTAGGTGCAAAAAGTAAATTGAGAAATAAATTTTAATTATTATATTAATAGTTGTTAATGAGAATATGTACCCTATATGGAAAAAAAAAATTATGATACATATATATATATATCGGGATATATTACATGTATAGTATATAAAAATACATCAAAAATTCAGATTTTCATCCGAAAATTTAAAATATATCATACTTTTTACATCCTGGTTTTGTTAAAAATTATTTTATTTAAAATTATAATATTGTTTTATCTGTAAACGTCTAATTATAAAATCAAGAGTGTATCGCAAGATATACTATTATATAGTAAGATAGTATCATATCGGAAGATATAAATAATGTATTGAAAGATACGTTGTCATATGAGGTACATTATACATGCATAAAATACATATCGATGATCCAGTTTTTGATACAGATACTCATAACTATGATAATAATATTATTGAATCGTGATATTAAGTCAATGGTAGGCCTCATGTAAGACTGTCTTACGGATTTGAATTTGTAAAACGGAATTCCACTCTTTCATTACGTAACTCACCAACATATAATGGATCGAATAAAGAGGATATGTCTTACAAAAAATATTCGTAACAACGTCTTAACCAAGTTTTACTTCAATTCACTCGGGGAAAGTAGAGAAGGTGAACGGGAATGTAATGGAAGGATAGATTGGCATGACATGGGATGGAAATGTACAAATCAGAAAGGCCACTGACGAGGTTCGAAAGGGTGACATGCATGCCATTTTGCCATGCATAGGTATAGGAATAGAGATAGTGAGAGATATATATGTTGCAGACGACAAATTGATACCTTACTGTCAATCCTTGGAATTATAGAAATATGTTTGAGTTTTAATTTGTTTTGTTTTGAGGGAATTGAATTGTCTTTCAAGATGGATAATGATTGATTGATGATCTTCATTCAGAAAACATTTAGGTCCACAGTACCTCTGATCTCTCAATAAGAATTCCTCTCTCTCTCTCTCTCTGTTTCCTTTTTGTTCTTTTGTAAGGTTTTCTATTTCTATATATATTTTCTTTTTCCTTTTTGATCTTTTGTAGGGTTGTTTTCTCTTTGATTTTGGGTCCACACTTTGTAGTTCTTTTTGTCTATGAGTGAGTGATAGGTTGCTTTTCAGGTTCAGCATCCTTGATCATATTCTATTACCCATGGAAATGGAGACAAGTATTGCAATGTTCACCTTCTTCCCTAGCATGCATATTTCGTTACCCTACTTCAATTTTACCCACAAAAAAACATCTCTTGCTCATCTTTTTCATTAAAGAAGCTTATAGTACCCAAGCATATTAATTTGAAGAAAGGTGGAAAAAAAAATCTATTCGAATGATCATTTCATCTCGTGCTAAGCTATCGAATCATGCATAGAGTAAATGCTGTTGATGTTATTGTAACGACCTAAACTTGATAGTTCGGTTCGGTCTACTACGTGTAGTCCACTAAGCACTGTAACGACTCTAGCCTGAGAACGGTCTGCTATGTGTTGTCTACTAAGCATACAATACCTTGGTCACCAGGCCTACTATAAATCGACTCAAAAGTTCATGGATAATATTGGTGTCTAGTTGTAGTGTTTGACCAACATATAAAACACATTCAAATCTCACATCTACTAAATGTAGGATTGAGGGTATTACAATCTCTCTCATTTAAATCGACAAGGAGACGTTCTCGTCAATACCGAACCATACCCAGGACGATACAGGATTCAAGAGGTGGCTCCCACCTCCTGCAGTGTAGTACTTTGGCCCGCACAATATTTTATTCACGTATGCTCGAATACCAAGTTCAATACGTGAAGCCCACGCAATAGTTAATTAAACACGCAGTACCTTGGATCACTACATCTATCACAAACCGACTAAAAAGTCTATAGATTATATTATTAATTAGTAATAGTGTGTGACCACCATATAAAATACATGAATAAGTGCGTTGGCTAATGGGCTACCACATGAGGAACGCATGCTCTAATTCTCCATCGTTCTTAAAAATGTGGTTATATTTTCATTTTATGTCCTTAAAAAAAATCAGTTTTTAATATTTTATTTTCAGAATGTTACTCTAAATGATATGTCCCACTCCCACATCACTATTAATATAGATAACACAACATCCTAATATTTATAATCATTAATAAAAATTTCTTAATCTTACCAATATGTTCAACACGACTCTTTCTTGAAAATGGAGGGAGTAATATATTTAAATAATGGAGTCTATCTCACAAGTAATTGGCCTCAGTTATTCCATGTTTTATAGTATCAACGGTCATGTCATTATATTTTTACTTCCAACGGCACTCAGATACCTAGATCTCTTTCATTCTACACAGAGGAGAATGGATTCTAGTGTTTTACCTTTTGACTTCTAGAAATGATCAAGAAGTTTAATGGGGAGAATTTGGGTCGTTATATTTTGATAGATTTTTTACAGTTTTAGTCTCTGATAATATTATCAAAATGCTAACATATGCTTTCATACAATGTGGCCCGAAGCCTTAGCCGGCTGAACTGAAGTCTGATTCGCCGCCGTTCGCCAAAGCCAATCGCCGATTCGTCGATTCGCCAAGATTCACCGGCTGTCGGAGGGACTAAGGGGTAAGGAGACTTGAGTTTGGAGAAGTGGAGAAATGGAGAGGGCTGGGGCCGCTGGGCAAGGGCGAGTGGGCGACTGCCGAATGGGAAAAGGGTTTTGGGTTTTGGTTTCAAATTTTCACAGGTAACTGGGTAAGTAAAAAAAAATTCATTTATTCAGGTGGGGGCAAAATGTATAGATTATAACTAATTATTAAAAATTTTAAAAAAATCCTTTATCAAAATTTTCTTCAAGTGGGGGCAACTGCCCCCACACTCATCTTCTTCTGTCCGCCAGTGAATGTGGTACATCATTTGATAAGGCTATGCACAGTAGTTGATTTAGAAAAATATTTCAAGGGGGTCACAAATTTTACTTATTAAATTAAAAGTTTAAAAATCACAATTTTGAGTGGGCCCTTACTCGAAACAAATTTGTTTTTGTAAGGTTTTTTTTTGTTTTTGGTGAACATGGTCTCTTGCCGCCTCACCCTAAAGGGTGGATCCACCGGTAGCTATGTAATTATGTATCATTTGATACCAAATAATGCATGCATTTGTCCTCAAAATACATGAAAATGCACTTTAATACTTTGATAATATTATCGAACGTTATGGTCCAACTCATTATCGTTTCGTAAAATAGATTCTCCTAAATTTTCTTGTTGTACAAAATAATGAACTCATATTCGTAAGATATGCATTAATAGCTTCTTTTATCATATTGGTACTCTCAAAGCCCAATCGGTAGTTGATGACACAACCCGACCAATCATTCTGAGACTAGGCCGCTGGGCCCAAAGCAACGAGCTACCTGACCTATAGACGATAGAACATCACAATTGGGCTGGACCTGACACAATCCAAACTCATCGCGGTTCTAAAGCCAAAAAGACTTCGTTTGTTTTATAGAAAATGATTTTCTAAAAATAATTTTTTGGAAATAGTTTTTGAAAAATAAAAAGATTTTATTTTCAAATGTGTTTGGTAAATCTTTCAAAAATATGTCGAAAAACATTTTCGACTGTTTGACAAACGTACGGAAACTGTTACGGAAAGTAATATAAGAATAAATACAAAAAATATATTATAATATTAATGCTCATATTGAATATAAAACAATGTCAAACTTTAAGTATTTTTCCTTTAGTAACCTTCAATTTATCATTAGTGGTATAAAATCAATAAGGTCCATCTTTTTTCAGTCTCACAAATACAAATAAAAAAAATTAATAATTGATATGGAGAAAATGTTTTTAAAAAGAAAATGGATAATGTTTGGGACGTCACTAAATAATATAGTGGACACTAATTTTAGAACGTAGTGAGTATTTATTAAAATTATAATTTATAAATAGTGTAAACAAACTCCATTTATATTTCTAAACATTTTATTTGTTGAGTGAAATATTGTGCGTGTATATAAATATTTGTAATTGTGGAAGTGGGTAGAGGGATACTCGAACCTTTCGAAAATGACTTACGAAAAATGAATTTGTAAGTCATTATCTTGAAAAGAAGGCTTCATTTTCCATTGAATTAGAAAAGCTTTTAGGTTGACTATATTTTCCTAAGGTTATCAAATACCGAAAAATGAGAAAATCGATTTCCATAAGTCATTTTCCGTGAAACAAACAGAGCCTAAATCGCAATTTGGTATCTTACTTTCACAATTTTTGCAATAAGCTAACTCTACTCTTTTTTCCAATTTAGTCATTGTAATTGGCTATAAATCGCACTTTGGTTACCATGAGTCATTTCTATCAGTTATGTTTGAAACATGTCCTAAACGTGCACAAATTGAAATCGCATAATCTTATTTCGTTCAACTCCTTGTCAAGACATGCATTTTAAGCCTATATTAAGGGTGAATGTGAGACAATTACGTGAGTAGCACGTGACGTAGATAAGAGTATTTTCAATTTTTTACAAATGTTTACAGTTCTCCATCCAAAAATTGGATGGAGTGATGCATGTGCGATATATAACAAAGTACAATGACTAAATTAAAAAAGAAAATATGTAATTAACTTATTGGAAAAAGTGAACGTATGTGACCAAATTATAATTTAAGATTTACTTTTTAGACTCAATCACATCTAAACTTTGTACTCAATTCTTACCAAAATATTTATTCACTAGTATCATTTGAGACTTTTCAAAGTAATTGTCGTTTTTTTATTTTTTATTTAAATTGACAAGATCTATTGTGCACTTCTTTGTCTGTGATAAAAAAAAGTAATTAGACCACACTGATTCGACACTGCTAGTGAGAAATTCAAGGCATTAAAAAAGTGACTACGTAAACGGTCTCTTAAAACTCATTCATATATTGAGGGGATAATTACAGGTCGGTCCCTTTGGGAAATTATAACCACTGAAGTACTCTTTTTATCCTCCCAAAACAACTCTCCATCTTTTCGTCCTTCATTTCTTCCTTCTTCCTTCTTTCTTCTTTCTTCATATCTCTCGTTCCTTCATTTCTTCATTCTTTATTCTTTTTTTCTCTCTATTGCCAGCTTTAGTGCAGAGGATCTTAAGAAGAGGAAACAAATGAAGATAAAGATCAAAAACCAGAGTCAACGTTGGAGTCTTGTCAAGCTTTGGTGTAACGCCATAAAATTGCATATTTGATTAATTTTCGGGTCGCGTCTTACCGCATGCCAGAGACAGTCTGTAGTAAATTGGCCACAGTTTTGTGTAGAAAACTCGAAATTGGCATCCGTTTGTTGCATTAGAAGCTATACTTCAAAAGCTTTTTAACCGTATCTTATTTTTCATTTTTGGACTTATAGATAAGTCTATACACATCTTTGAAGTTAATTGAAATTATTAGGTAGTTATTTGGCTTTTGGGGCCTATAGGCTTTTGGTCCATTTACCTCTCTTATTTGATTTCAGTTGTGAGAGACTTCTTCTCTTACTTTTCTTTATCTTCTTGTCCTACTTTCGTGTGACTCCATTTGTGAGTTTTTAGGTTTTGGTACCCAAGCTCGATTTACTACGTAGGACATGTTTGATTTAACTTATCTGAATGTGCTTATTATTTATGACTTACCAAAAGATGTTTTTGAAGTGTTTGATTTCAGTTATGGTAAGATAAGTCATAAGTCATTTAAAACACATGTAAGGTCATAAGTTGTAAGCACTAAGCATATTGTTTATTTCTACTTTTCAAAAACATGTAAGTCCTCTTCTTCATTGAAATTTTATATATTTCAATATTACCCTTTTTAATAAAAGTTATAATAACAAAAAGGAATATTATTAATAATAATTATTAAATTAATAATAAATATTATTATAATATAATAATAATAATAAAAGGAATAATAATAATATTAATAAATAATATTATATGAATAATGATAATAGTAATAATAATAATAATTATTAAAAATATTAATATTAATAAATATAATAATAATAATTATTAGTAATGATCTTAATAATAATAAATAAATAAATAATACTATTAAAACTTATATTAATAATAATATAGTAAAAATAATCATAATAATAATAAGTAATTATAAAATTAATAATAATAATAATAATAATAATAATAATAATAATAATAATAATAATAATAATAATAATAATAATAATAATAATAATAATAATAATAATAATAATAATAATAATAATAATAATACAATAATAATAATAATAATAATAATAATAATAATAATAATAATAATAATAATAATAATAATAATAATAATAATAATAATAATAATAATAATAATAATAATAATAATAATAATAATAATAATAATAATAATAATAATAATAATAATAATAATAATAATAATAATAATAATAATAATAATAATCACATTATGTGATGAGGCTATTTGTGTCTTTATATTTGAATTCAACATTTTTTTAGCTTACTAATCAAACACACATACATTAACTTATGAAAAGTGATCAAGCACTTTTAAAAAAGTTAAATCAAACAACACTAGTTATTAGTCATATGTCATAAATAATAAGAAATAAGTCATCAGTCATAAGTAATAAGTTATCAGCACATATTAATAAGCTAAATCAAATGAGCCCTTAATAGCAAATAGCATTTGGGTTCGTGACTCAGCAGAGTCAGTATTTAAGATAACTAAGTTATCTAAATTAGGTATTTGATCCTGATGGTTAAATGATATTTTGCTAGGTAGTAAGCATCATTAACTTGCTCCTATACTTGAATTGAAACTTAGACTTATAAGCTTGGGCATAGTATCAGTAGAGTATGACTAATCTGATTTAGGTTAATCGTGGGTATGTTACGAGATTATATAAAAGTTAAAGTGCCCGTAGGTATTGTTTGACATAATTATAAATAATGGGATCGAGAACCTGCTCTTATCATCATATGTACACCATTTGGGTACAGGATAGTTATAAACTAAACTATAAAGTTTATGGATGATATATATTGTCATTAGCAGTAAGTTGGTGTATTGTGTGTAGTAGAGTCATCGAACTACTCTTGGGGCTATCTAATGTTGAATACTCACAGATAGCTTGTGACAACATTGTATGTTATAAGATATAGTGTTCAACTACTCGCTAGTAGTCGCGTAGTATTTTATAATGTAATAGGTACTATTGACATATGTTGGTGATTGATCATGATGTACAGTATTTACGGACTCAGTAATTGTCTCTTGGTTTAGGTGGTAGGACTAAAGGACTACCCCTGTGTTGATATTGGTATCCAGTAGCTACAGACACAATTACGATTCTAAGGTATATGTGTGGTTACCTATATGTTTTATGAATAATTAAGATTCAATAGTCTGCTTGAGATTGTCATAAGAGAGTCTTTTATTTACAAACTTGTTTTCTGTAATAGGAGTTTGTGGTAGGACCAGTGACCTACTCTGGAGTTGTTTAATGTTTAGTACTTGTGAATGTTACATTCATTATCATTAAGATGATTTAGCTATAGTGTTTGTTTTAAGCAAATACATGCTTGATATGTGTGTTGAGCTCTCATACTTGGAACTCTACAACTGTGATTATTTACGAGCAAACATTCATGCTTGGTATATGTGTTGACTTCTCATACTTTGAACTCAACAGTTGTGTTTATTACAAATAAACATCTACATGTGCATCACATTGAGTCCAGCTGGCATTTGTGGATAATGGTATTTACAAGAGTTAAATATCGTGATCGTTACGGGTCGTTGCATGGGTCTCTCATTCACTATTGGTCGTAGTGAGGATGTAGCTTCTTTGTTAGATCAATTTGCATGACATCGGGAAGCTAGACTTTTAGGTAAAACTCGGGATAATGAGACTCCTGGTTAAGTCTCAAGGTCATTGGTTCTGGATACTATTGGGTTCAAACATGGATATTGATTCTGGATACTATTGGGTTCAGACGCGATTCATCATGTGTACTACAACAACAACACAGCTAGGGTAATTGAAAGGCAAGACAATACAGAAAGCTCTTCTACAGCTGTATATCATGGTTTATGTGTTTAATTACGTTGGGTCAATGTGCATTATAACATGATCAACGTGATGTGTGCAAGTATATGTACAACTATACTTGATTGACTGATATGATGTTTACATATGCATAACAACATGACATGTAGTTGTGTGTATTAACTTACTGAGTTATCACTCACCCCGTATTTGTTTACTTTAGTGTGCAGTTATCCAGGAATTTTATCCAGCGAGATCAGGAGTTCCCGTGTGATCGGCGAGACACGCGAGACCTAGCAGGTTGTTTTAAGTTATAGCTTCTAGAAGGCTTGTTTTGTATAGTTATAAGGACGGGGATGTATATAGTTTATCAGACTCTATTTTGGGTTTTGATTGTTACTGATGTATTCTATTTCACTAGTTGGTTGGCCTGAAGCCATTGTGTTTAGTTCACAAGTAATAGCTTGTTGACTTTTGTTTTCCTGACTTTTCAGAAGCTGTGGTGTTTATATTATTCACACGAGTGATTGTGTTTTATCAGGTGTGTTTTGTTTAGCCCGTAATTAGTAAGGGCTTTGTAGGTGTTTTACGTGTTTATTAGGTGCTTGACCCAAGACTCATATGGAGATTAAGGGTTGGGGCGCTTCATTTGGTCCTAGATCCAACAAGCATAGATCTTGATCTACATAAATCATGTATATGTTTACTTTTCTTTGGACATAGCTCCAAAGCTTTGGTCATAGATTCAGCATAGATAGATCTTCATCTTAAAAAATTTGGTCCTAGATCGAGCAAATATAGATATTGATCTGCAAAAACTATGTCTCGATATGTGTGTTGCTATGTGTGCTTTTTCTTTGCCTTTGTTGTGGTGCTGTAAGGTCTTGTACCCCTTTCCCCTTGCTAATTTGTTTGCATCGCAAGTCTAATTTGTGCATTGGGATGCATGATTTTGAATTGCGATGCTGGATTTTCTTTAGCTTTATGTGCTTGGTTGTCTGTATTGCATCCTTAATTTGTGCATCAGAATGTTTGATTTTGAAAATCAAAATAAACCATTTCTCTTTTCCTCCAAAAAAGATAAATAAACAATCCCTCTCTTTCTCTATCTTCCCAATTTTGGGCATCGGATGCATGATTTTGAAAAAATCAAAATAAACCATCCCTCTCTTCCTTCATCTTTCCAGTTTAATCTTTTGTTATTTCTAATTCACTTAGTATTTGGCAATACATATATTTCATTATTAACTATCTTTTTTTTTTTTTTGGAGAAGTAGGGCGGCACCTGCGAGATTTTATTAAAATAAAATAAGAACAAACTTAAGGGGGACAACCAGCCTGACCCTTTGAACGGGGGGACAAAGGAGCCTTGCCTCAAAAAAGGAAAACCAACAAGGATACAAAAAAAGGAAATTAAGAAACACGAATCCTAGCAGTGCCTTGGGCATCAAGAAGAACGTTACTTTTGATGCAATGGTAACTGAACCGAGAAAGCGTAAGTCACGACGAGTCCACCGATTGGCCAAACCATCAGCAACAAAATTAGCCTCCCTAAAATAGTGGTGAATTGAAAAATTTAGATTATTCTTCAACAAACCAATAGCACGGACGGAATAGGCCAGGGTCCAAGGGATGTTATAATCCTTATTAATCAAATCACAAATAATCATGGAATCAATCTCAATAATAGCATCATGGTGACCATTGCTATTGAGCCAGCAAAGGCCTTGGAAAAGAGCTCGAATCTCAGCCACATTATTAGTAGCCTCACCATAAAAAGAATAATAGGCATGAACAACAATCCCTTCAGAGTCTCTAATCACACCCCCACCACCACTGAGACCAGGATTACCACGACAAGCTCCATCAGAATTAAGCTTGAGAATACCAGGTGGAGGTTTAGTCCAGGAAATAGCGCAGACAGTCACTTGTTTCCGATAAGCAAATGAGAATGTAAGACCTTGGCTTTGCCGAAGCCCAAAAAAATTCCAAGCTGAGAGAATAAGGTTAAGATCTGAATCCACAGATTTAACAATTACATGATAAGGCTTGAGAATACCGTCAAAAATCACACCATTTCGGTACTTCCATATGTTCCATAAGATAATGGAAGGAAGAAGAATAAGAATAGAAGATTTAGCCTTGCACCAGTTAATCATGCAACGTTGTTGGACAGAGGCACCGCTAATGGAAATACCGTGGAGAGTAAAAGTATTCCAAACGTGACTAGCAACTTCACCATTAATGAACAAATGTTGAAAAGATTCAGTACATCGATTAACACAGCAAACACACCTCGAGGCAAGATGAAAACCTTTTTTAAGAAGGCCTTCGTCAATAGGCAGACGACCCAGGAATAAACGCCATAGGAAGATACTTATCCGCGCAGGAAGAAACTTATGCCAAATAAATTTAGAAGACATAAGGGAAACTCTAGCTGGAGAGACAAGATCCCTTGCAGAACTAAGGGAGAACTTACCCGAAGTTGTACAACTCCAATAAGGAATATCAGGCTGATCCGAAATAGAAATGGGTTGATGAGAGATAGACTGGAGAGCAGAATGAGGAAGAATGGAGAAGGCTATAGGGAGTAAATTTCCTCTAATATCGAAGAGCTCCTGAACTGTATCAATAGAGCAATCATGAGGCTTCGAAAGGGACTGATCAGGAAGCCATTTGTCATGCCAAATAGAAATAGACCCAGCTCCCACGATCCAACCAATGCAAGGTTCAACCACTGATTTAATCCTTTGAAGCCGTTGCCATATGTGAGAGACACGACTGGAAGAGGAACCACATGAGTCGATGAGCAATATCTAGCCCGAAGAAAATTAGTCCAAAGGTTTTTAGCCGTGCGAAACCGCCACCACAACTTAACAGAAAAGGCTTTAACCAAAGTGAACAAAGAAGAGATACCATCACCCCTCGATTGCTTAGACAAGCAACATGTTTTCCAAGAAATCCAGTGAGATTTAGCTTTACCATCAACATTGCCCCAAAAGAAATTAACAAAAAACTGCTCAAGCATTTTGATAACAGCCACAGGGGGTTCGAGGGAGGCCAAAAGATAGGTCATAATCGAATGAAGCACATGGTTAATAAGCGTAGCTCTACCAGCTTGGTTAAGGAAAGAGCCTATCCAAGAATCCACTTTTTGTTGCAGCTTGAGAGCTATAGATTCAAATAATCTCTTATTCCGTCTGCCAAGATAAAACGGACAGCCCAAATAAGTTATTGGAAGCGAGCCTAAATGAAAACCAGAACAAGATGCAATGCTAGCACCACGAGTAGTGGAAAGAGAAGGGTTCGCAAAAATTTGACTCTTGTCACAATTAATGAGTTGACCCGAAATAGCAAAATAATGGGCAAGGAAGGCCGAATGCTTCTAAAGGGATCGACGACTCCCATTACAGAAAATAATGGTGTCATCCGCAAAGGTGAGGTGAAAAACTAGAGGGCAACCACTCAAGGTAGAATAACAGATAGTATGATTTGCAGCATGTAACATATTGAGACCACGACTGAGAACCTCCGAAGCAATAATAAAGAGGCTAGGGGAGAGAGGGTCACCCTGCCTAAGACCACACTTGGACTGAAAGAAACCCGCTGCTTCACCATTAATAAGAATCGAGAACCAATTATCGGATATCAATCGCCAGATAAGATCAATGAAGACTTCATGAAAGCCAAATTTGCGAAGAACTTGGATGAGGAAGACCCAAGAAACTTTATCAAAAGCCTTAGCCATGTCCAATTTCATAACCACATTAGAACCGGGCACTTTCTTTCCCAAAAAAAGACCAACTCTTGAGCAAGAAAAACATTGTCCTAAATGACCCTACCTTGTGTAAAAGCACCTTGATTAGGAGAAATAAGATAAGGCAAAATCTTAGCAAGACGGGAAGCCAGAAGTTTGGAAATTATTTTGTTGCAGAAATTGCACAAGCTGATAGGACGAAGGTCCTTAAATGTGGAAGGAACATCAACTTTTGGAATGGTAGCAAGAAGAGTACTAGACCACCATCGGGGAAGGGAGAATCCAGCTATATCGTAATATATTTGGTGGCAGATTTCAATTATTGCAATGCGATGCCCAAGTTTATGCATTGTGATACCCAATTTTAGTCATATTTGGTGGTAGACTTCAACTTATGCATTGCGATGCCAAATTTTAGACAAATTTGGTGGCAGACTTCAATTTTGCATTGTGATGCCCAATTTTAGACATATTTGGTGGCAGACTTCAATTTAAGCATTGTAATGCCCAATTTTAGACATATTTGGTTGCAGACTTCAATTTATACATTGTGATGTCCAATTTTATTCATTGTGATGCCCAATTTTATGCATTGCAATACCCAATTTTAGACATATTTGGTGGTAGACTTCAATTTATGCGTTGCGATGCCCAATTTTAGACATATTTGGTGGCATACTTCAATTTATGACTTTGCGATGCCAAATTTTGTGCATTGTGATTCCCAATTTTAGACATATTTAGTGGCATACTTCAATTTACGACTTGTGACGCCCAATTTTATGCATTTCGATGCCCACTTTTAGATATATTTGGTGGCAAATTTCAATTAATGACTTGTGATGCCCAATTTTGTGCATTGCGAAGCCCAATTTTGGACGAAAGCTTTTGTGCACGCGCATTTGTTCAATAAGAGTATCTTTGTCATTTTTCCCAAAAAGTGTATTTTAGCGGTTAAATAAAAATACATTAGACCTTAGCAATTGAATTTCTCCCAAAAGAGATCGGCCCGATTATCACCCTATATTGAGCGGTATATTGCAACCCAATTCCACTTTAGGAATATAAACTCAAACAACACATTATTCATGTTCAAGCTTGCAAAATGAGTTGGAGTTTGTAATTAAAGACATTGTGTATCTAATAAGGGTGATAACCGAGCCGTTCCCTTGGGATGAAATTATAACTTCTCCAGTCCACTTTCTTTTTATTCAACCTGTTAGTCCCATGGATGTGCTCAAATAGGCTAGAGAGGGGTCAATAGCCTATGTTATCACTTTAAAATTTATCTCACCATTCATTCAAGAATATGAGTGAAATGTCTTTTTGTGATAAGACAATCTGAAGGAGAGACAGGTCTGCTGGTAGTCAGGAGACATGTTCAAAGCTGAGTAATGAACTCTGTTGGCAGATTGTGGATAAACTCATTGCTAAAAAGAGTTTTGGCAGCGGAAAGGTTCAGGCAATGTAGATATATCTTTATAAGATTTAAGCAGATATATACGAATATATATTCAGAATAACAGTATACTTAACTATTCTTCATATCCATAACATATATGTTACAAAATAGAGAGTTTTAGAAAATCAAAACCTTTTAAAAATAGGAAAGAGAGATCAGAGCTGTGTCTGAAGAATATGTAATAATTGCAAATACAACAGAGGATTACTCAAAGGCAAACATGTTTATTACATCAACTAAGACTCTCTAACCTAGTAATCTACTTTCTTCCCCTAGATTCCTTCTTCAGAACTCGTCTTTCAGAGATTCTAGAGCAAGTCAGGAACATGTGGAGTCAAGTAGATTAAACATGAGAAGATAATTTTATGGGTTGCTCAAATAATCAATATTTGAGGAACTGAGTGTTGAGCACTCGACTCTCTATGATGGCCTATATTTGTATAACCAACAGCCCTTGCAATGGAGTACAAGTCTGGTGATAAGAATGCAATGTAGACAGACAGTTCTTCCTCTTCCTTGGACATCTTTGGAGATTTGTTTTCAACGGAATCTGAAGCGCTTGATTTCTACCAAATGATTGGATTTATGAGGAGTTCTAGAGATTGAGTTCTTTGAAGGGAATCAAAGAGCTCAAATCAAGAAAGGGGTTTCTTGATCAAGAAACTGATCTCTATCCTTGTAGCTTTTGTAGATCACTCTTCCTTGCTTCTTACTTTTCTTCCTTGCAATCCACATAAAGTGTTTTGCAAAGGTCAGGGTTTTCCACAATGATCTTTGAGATAGCTTGATTGAAGAAATTGAAATTTCTTGTTCTCACGCTGTCTCTTTTTCTCTCACTCTCTTGTTGAAGAAGGATGAAGTCTTTTATAGACGGAGATCGATAGATCCGTTGACACTATCTTCGACTTTTTATCTGTTGGTGTGGTTCACCGGATAAGATTGAATATTATATAATGTAGGATAAAGATATTCTAGAAGATGTCTCTAAGTAAGGTTGTCCAAAAGTCAGACTGAAGGGATGTGTCAATTAGGGGTGGCAATTCGTACTATCGTGTCGTGTTCGTGTCTCACTATCGTGTTTTCATGTTATATATCTAATTTAATCATAAATATAACAATAATTATTTTTTTGTATATATTAACAATTTCGTGTCTTTCGTGTCGTGTTTCGTGTCGTGTCGTGCTGGTCTTATCGTGTCATTTGTCTCTGTAATTGTGTTTTATAATCGTGTCGTGCTGGTTCGTGCTATCGTGTCGTGTCAACCATTGCCACCCCTAGTGTCAATGTTTGAGCAGGTCTGACGGAATAGTACACTGACATTTGGTTTTCCAATAAAGTAGATACATTTGAACTTGAAAACCAACTGTAGAGAGGAATATCTATTGAATAAAATCCAACTAGATCTTGCAGGTCTGAGAGCTGTCAAGCCGCTTCTGTAAGTTGACTTTTGGAGAAGCTTGAGCATTTTGTTGTTTCTAAACGTCTGCAATAATTTTCTTCTTTACGTATCAATCGATTGTACCAGTCGCTGAGGAAATTGCATTTTACGGCGAAGGAACAGTGCTTTATCAACAAACTGGGTGCCACCCCTATCAAAACTGGGCACCACTCCCATTTTTAATGTGGGTGGCGCCAGCATTATTCACCAATTTGATTTTTGACGCTTTGAACCTTGCATTTCACTCTTTTGCGCATCCTGCTTTGTCCTTTTGCATTTTCGATCCTGTAACTTGACATTTGTTAATCTTTTAACAGGTCTTGATATTTTATGTCATGTCACATACCAGGGGTACGAAATTGGGGTGTCTACAGAGCCCCTCAACGATGAAGTCTACGGGTAACTCACAGCTTACTGAGTAGACGAACATCGTTGATAAGAAATAGACTCTCCAATTTCGCGCAATTAATACGAGCGAGAAATACAACAGGTAGCTGTTATAATGCAGCAATTTATAATGTGAAACAAACCTCCATATCCTAGACATTTTTAGTCAGTTATAGCAGGTTATCGCAATTTTTAAGCAGATATGCAAATTAAGTGCTCTGATGGTCGGACCTACTGATGTAGGCTGTCTACGTATTCCTTAATAAAGGAAATCAGACCAAATGTAGTTTGGTCTCAAGTCGAAACAAACAACCAACGAGGATGTTGTGCTCTTTGGGAATACCCATCCGAGAACACAACTGAAAAAAAAGATTTTCATGTTTTTCGAAAAGCCGTATTCAACCGGTCAATACCCGCCATCAAATACGGTATGAAGATTTTTGTGTTTTCCGAAAACCATATTTCAACCGGTCAATACCTGTCGTTGAAATACGTTAAGAGGCATTTTCAAAATTGTGTCTGGCTGGTCAATACCTTGTTTCCAAACACAATAAGAAAACTTTCAAATTTTCGAAAACTGTATTCGACCGATAAATATATGTCGGATACGACAAAAGGAATTTTCTTCAAATTTTTCGAAAACTGTATCCAACCGATCAAAATCCTTCGGATACGACAAATTTTTTTTTCTTTTCTTCTTCCTCTCTCTCTTTTTTTTTTGTTTCTTCTCTTTTTTTTTTCGAACAAAACCTTTTGAAAAAGATTTTTCTTTTATTTATGAAGGTAGAATAAGCAAACCTTACCTTTCCTACCTTTTCATGCTTTGACTGTTGCTGTTGGTTCAGCTGATTTGAGTTATTTCTGCAATTCTGGACTTTTTCATGCTGGGGATCTCTTTTTTTTCTTTTCTTTTTTTTGATTTTCTTCATGACTTTATTTTTTATTTTTCTTTGATTGATTTTTTTTCTTTCTCTTTTTTCTTTCTTTGATTTTTTTTCTTCCTTTTCTTCTTCCTTTTTTTTTTTTGTACTTTATTTTTACAAAAAAGAAAGGATGCTTACCTTTGCCGCCGAATTTTCTGACTTTTCTGCTTATCTTGCGGCTGACTTGCTGGAGACATGAACTTTCTCTGCTCTTGAATGAAAGACCGTCGAATTTGGTTAATACAATTACTGTTGTTAACTTTCTGTTAAGCTTTAGGGGTCATTTTGCAACTTTGGAATTTTGAGGACTTAAGTGCTGAGTTTGAGTTGCTTGGAGGGAGCAAAGTGAAAACTTCACTTTTCCTCCCTTCTTGACTTACGGGATGAAAGAGTAGCAGCTTTCATTCTTTCTCTTCTCTGCTTTCTTTACCTCCATTGCCGACGGGAGAGGTTTTTTTTTATTTCTTTCATTTCTTCTCCTTTTCGCAATTTTCTTCCGCCAAAAATTTTGTTTTTCTGCATAGATGGCTTCGTCTTCAAGATCTCAGAAGGGGAAAGCACCGATGAACCCGAAATCAGGTGAAGAGAGGAGGGAACTTCCTCCTTTGGTCCGGAATCATATTGACTATTATTATTCAAAGCATGACTGGGGTAATTTGGTGCGTGACTGGTACAAACATGTCTCGAATCTTCCAGATCATGCTGTAAGTATACTCTTTCTTCCACCCATTTGGTTAATTCTCTAGATCTGCTCAATTCCTGTGCTGTTTTGGACTTTTCGAGTATATATATGCTTCCTATGATGTTTATGCATGCAATTTATGGGCTAAAATGATGTAATTTTGGTAGTGATGCATGAAATTTGTGTAATTTATTTTTGTGATGCGTAATTGAACTAGTAGTCACTATTTGACCCTATTATGCATGATTTATACTGTTAATGCAAATAAGACTACATGATGCATGTTTTTAGGCTAAAACATATTTTTATGCGCGATATATTCACAAGACGGACTTTTCGGAATGAAATGCAAAATTTTCCAGGTGCATTTTTCGGATACATTTTCGGATATATGCAGGACAAAACAGATATATTTTATGAACCAGAATTTATTTTTTATGCATGCCAATGCTGTAGAGATATAAGAAATGCCAAAGAGATATTCTTTTTTCATGATGGGTGACATTTCATTCCCTTTTTGCCAATATCATAATGCAGCTATTTGGACAATAAATGCAAATAATGTATGTATGTATCACTTTATTTGATGTGAATGTGATGCTAAGAACATATGAGATGCCTTTTAATGTGAATGCATGGGCAATTTATTTTTTAACATGGATGTGAAAATGAAAAATGTGACATACATATTTAAATGCAAAGTATATTTTTATGACACCTAAAATCTAAAATGTATATTTTAAATGTAAAAGATGTATTGTTTGTTTGTTTTTTTTGTTTTGTGAAATTTAAATGTACAAATGCATTTTTTTTGTTTGTTAAAAAAAAACGAAAAACAAGTGTCTCATTTATTTTGTTGTTTTTCTTCTCTTTTTTTTTTAAAAAAAAATCTAATGTATTAATTATGCAAGAAAAAGGGTATGTGAGAATCTTACCATTCCTTTCTTCTTCTTTTTTTTCTTTTCAGGAGCGTAACACTTTGAGCAGGGTCCGAGCCAACAATGACATGGTGTTGAGCATTTTCCGTTCTATGCCTGGGCCGGCCCGTGTTTTGGTGGAGAGTACGGGTCTCGGGGTATTCATGCGGGCCTTTCGCCCCTTCCGCAGTTATACGGCTATTTTTGATGTGTTGCGGGACTTTTGGTGGGACACCCCCACACCTTCCATCTTAGCTGGGGGGAAATTACTATGACCCCGTGTGATTTTGCTGCTATCACGGGCATATCTACCAGCATCGGGCAGATCGACCTTGGCACCAGATTATACTCTTCGTGAGCATAACGATGTGGTAGAGGATCTTCTGGGCTTTGTGCCTATATACAAGACTGCTTATGAGGTCACCATTGGCAGTGTGAAGAAATGGCTCGTGGAAAATGCTGGAAAGGTCGATGCCGGGGACAGCATCGCAGTGGCTCGAGTAGCCAGAACATTTTTCTTTTTCTTTTTGGGGATGTCAATCTTTGCCAACTCCTCCACTTCCCTAAGAGTTTCATTGCTAGGCTGCCTTCGAGATCTGGACCATGTGATAGATTATGATTGGGGATAGGCAGGTCTAGCTGAGCTTTACGTCTCCATGGATAGGGTGAGTCGGAATGACTCAAAGGTCATGACTGGTTTTGCTCCTGCTTGGGAGGTATATTTCTTTTTCCCACTTTCAATTTTTCTGTCAGCATTTTTTTTAGCTGACTTTTGCTTTCTTTCCTGCCTTCTTTTTTCTAGGTATGGGCTTATTCTGTTTTTGACTTTACACCGGGCCCACTGCACAGCAATGTTTACAGACCGCCTTACTTGGCCAAGATTGTAAATGCAAATCGGAAGAAAAAGGACAGCAAAGGCCATTTTTTAGATTCATTGGGGCTTCGCGACAGGATAGAGAGCTCGACCTCGGGCTCAGTGCATCTGATCCCTTGGCAGAATCTGATAGGGCCATACGAGGTTACTCTGACATTGTGTCGCTGCCGGATTCTGATGGTGTCGATTATGTGTGATTCTTTGTATATGTGCGAGTGGGTCAACTGTCTGCATTTTCTGATTCCGACACCTCCGGTGGCGCCTCCTGCACCTCCCCCGTGGGTAATTGTTCCAGACCTTCTGCCAAACCGATATCTCTATTTATCTAGATTTACGATGCCGCCTAGTGATTATCCGGTCATATCATACGAGGATTTTCTGAGGACGATGCTCCATCCCCCTCCTCCTACTCCTGCGATTGCCAGGCGTGCATCTGTCGCTTGTGATAGGCCCGGGTCTTCTTATTCAGTTCCTGATGCGCAGTCGGAGTTTTCCATGCCCGATGACGCCTTCTCGACTTTCCGATATCGGCGAGATGGGAGGCTCATAGAGGAAGTCCTCCCTGATGCAGAGATTCCCGAGGAATACCATGTCCCTGATCATGCCCGCACGGTATGTTCATCATCTTCTTTCCCTCTCATTTTTTTTGTTGGCATCATTTTTTTCTTTTTGGACTGATGCTTTTCTCCCTTCTTTTTTCAATCACCCCCCTTTTTTTTCAGGTCAAGGTGTCTACGTACAAGAGGCTGTTGCGGGGCTTTGTCAGCATCAACAAACTTTATCAGCGGCTGATGGATGATTTTTCTTGCCGGGGTAATGATGCCTGCGGCGCACCAGGCGCCGCGATGATGATGATGATGATGCGAGGTCGAGTCGCCGGGCAGGATCTAGTACACAGAGATGGTGGCACGGTGGGCCCTCGGGTTATGGGAGGTGGCTTCGACAGAGGCAGAGTGTCTTTTGATTATTAGCTTCTTTTCCCTGCACATATTAGTTTCTCTTTTCTCTCCCCTTTTTTTATTTGTATCTAAAATCTGTACAAACATGGATTATGTAATGCAATATAATTTTACATGATATGAGAAAATAAAATGCACACTCAAAATACATGCAGAAAATAAAGCTATATCGATTCCTAAGGGTAATGGCACGTTGTATCTCAGAAATGAATTTTAAAGGAGTATACCTTTGGCTTTTGAGGGGGCTTTTCTGGTGATTTGCGGGGAGAGGAAGAGGCAGCCACCTCCTCCTGTGCGTGGGCATATAATTTTAGCTCATTTATCATGCCTAGCCTTCTCTTTTATAGCTTGCTAAATTTCTCCGTGATCAGACGAGGAAGCAGTTGGCGATTTGGACAGAAACCAGGACACCAGGCTGTTTTAGGAGGCATTATTTGTCAAAGCTGGCACCACCCACATGAAGTTTGGGCGCCATGCCAAGAGTGAGCATGGGTGGCGCCCAGTTTGCTTTTCTGACAAGTCTTCTCGGCCACTATTCATTACTGTTTGCAATTGTTTGTCGATTTCTTTGATTTTTGCGTATAAAAGGGACACCGGGCAACGTAAATTTTCACACCAATTACTTTTCTCTCTATATTTGCTTCCTTGAGTTTTCTTTCTTGCCCAGTTACTCCTTTCTTTGTCAAATAAATCTTTTATCTTGCTCATATGGCTGCATTATCTCACACGCCGTTGGAGATAGAGATTTATGAAACTACTCTTGATCTCTGGATTCTTTCCCTTCGATCGGACGAACATGACTGGTTTGACCATATTTTTAGCTTCAGGTGTCTTTTATCCTGGAGAAATATTGTTATCAACTGGGACATGTTGAGAGGGGCATCCAGGTTCTGGTCTCCTCAAGACCACCTCTTCAACTTTGGAATGAATAAGATGTGTCCTGCTTTTGAGGAATTTTGTGCGATGCTGGGGGTAGCGCCCACTCGTCTCATTTTCGTGCCTTCGCCTTGAGGCGCCCTTATATGGCAATTAGGAGTTGTTCCGCATTACTCGCCGCCACTCCGGTTTTTATAACGGAGTGAACTTTGATTTGATCGTTCTTCCCAGAGCTTTTACGGAGTTCAGGGAGGATGATGTAGACTATTTGAGGCGTCGGCTAACGGCTCTCTTCTTGTGCTTGGTGGGGAGATACTTGCTAGTAGGTCATCCAGGATTTATCAACGTGCGGGTAGTTTACCTCGCTTTGCAGGCACGGGACCGCCGATTGAACATTGTCCCGGTGATTAGCGCAGACGCTGGTCGGTCCGATGCTTTTGCCCGTGGTAATCTTGAATTACTTCCTAAATCCCATTTTAATCCATATGTGGTCGAGGAACATTTTCTACGGGTAATGGCTCGCACCTCATGGAGCAATGTATGACCCGTCGCTCTATGGCTTTCGCGGCCGCTTCCCCCAAACCAATTACTCAGACTATGATTGGGCTGAGAGCTTCTTTTGGAGGGGCTCTATGGATATAGTCTGGGTTATTCATCACTGGCAGATTCGACGGTTCCTTTTGCATTCTGCTGAATATGCTCAGGTTGTCATGTTGGGCATTAGAAGGACTTCTTTTTATAGGACTGATTATTGCGCCAATTTGAGGGAACAAAGTTATCCCGACAAGACTCGTCTTGTATTTTTGGAGATGAAGAATAACAGAACTCTAGACTTTGATTTCTAGAGGATGTGACAGCTGGACTTTGATAGGGTTCAAGTGGCCTATTTATTTTCTGACTATATGCTTCTTTCCACCGAGTATTTGGCGTGGATAATGGTGGTCGCAGAGGGGTCCTCTCGTGAAATTAGGCGACCGAGGGATTTGTCTCGGCCGTCATGTCGCCAATGGTATAGATGCTTTCGCTTTGATCGAAATAGGCGAAGATATTTGACTGGTCGGTCATCCCTCAAAGCTTTGCAGGAGGATTTCGTGACAGTGCATAATCTTGGTGCCTGGACGACTCCTGGACCAAACGCAGCAGGTCCCAGCAATGCGGCTCCTCGGCTAAGTGACGCAGGTGGGGGGTATAACCCTTAGGAGCCGAGTGGTCGCTCCTCCTCCTCAGACTAGATGGGGCACTGCCTTTAGACGTGATGATCATGAGGTTCCTTGGCTTAGCAATGCGAGTCGGCAACATAATCCCTGGGAGCCAGATGAGGCTGTCCCTCCCCCTCAAACTGGATGGGGCACTGCTGTTAGGCATGATGATTATGAGATGCCTCGGCTTAACAATGCGAGTCGGTAACATAATCCCAGGGAGCGAAGAGGCGCCCCTCCCTCAAACTGGCTGGATGGAGTAGGCTTTAGAGATGATGGGGCCGGTCCAAGTAACACGGTATTGCCCGGGGAAAATGGGGATGCCGACGATTTGGCGAGGAAGGAGATACTTTCGCGGCTCTCATGCGATGAAGCAGAGGTTTCTGCGCCTCGAGAGAATGGGAATATGGGCCCGAGGGCGGATGCCGCAGTAATCGATAGACCACTTGAGTGGCCGAAATGCAAAATGAAGGAATATTGGGGGAACAAGTGGGGGTAGAGGCAAAAGTAGATATGTGCGGGCATAATGTATAATGTAAATGTCTTTAATGAAAATTCTAAGTTGCACCTTAGGACATGTAATATTATGTTTTAATGTTTTCATGTGAGCTTTTGTCGTGGTTTTTATGTTCTTTTGTCAGTCGAGCCCTTTTGCATGCCTTGGAAATGCGGAGATAGGATGCCGAGGATTCAAAGTGCCTTCCTCCCCTTTCTCCCTGATTTTTTTATGCTTTAACTTTGCCTAGGCCGCCCTTTCGGGTTTTCAACCTAGCGAGCCCTTATTTCTCCTTTTATTGTTTTTTGTTTTCATATTACTTTTTTAAAATTATTTCGCTCTAACTTTTGCCTAGGCGCCTCTTTCGGTTTTTCAACCTAGCGAGCCGGGAGAGGGAAGCACCCTTTGCCACGGATGGATTGGCTCAAGCATAGTACCTTTGAGCTTGTCAAGATTGAAGGGCTGAACAAGGTCCTCTCCTTCTTGGTTCGTGAGAATCGCACCTCTGGCCAGGATCTCTTTGACAAATACGGTCAATCACGGAGATTTCCATTTTCGGAGTATCAACATAACTAGGGGGTTTTTCTCGAAGTGCAGATCTCAGGCACGGATGTCGCGTCCTTTGACTTTTTGTTGAAGGCTCGGGCTATCCGCCTTTGATA
>CM028377.1:178114145-178170052 GCA_013146195.2 Codonopsis lanceolata
TTGGACAATGAAATCAAAAATCGAGAATCGGCGGTTACCTCGAGGTCGAGAAAGAAAGGCACTCATTGATCTCCTTAAAGAATTCGTAGACATCTTCGGTCCTATGAAGATATGCCGACCTAGATCCGGCCATAGTCGAAACGGATTCCCACATACCGGATGCTCGCTGATCAAACAAAAGCTCCCGCATCAAGCGAGAATGGTCACTACAAGTCAAAGAAATTGTAAGAAACATTTGCAGCGCGTCGACTTCATCAGGGTAGTTGAATACAGGCACAGGCGTCAATATAGTGACCGTTCCCAAGCCAGCAGGGAAAGTCGAAATCTGTGTAGACTTCGCGACCTCATGGCGTCGCCCAAAGATGACTTCCTACGCCCAACATTGACATTGTGGTAGATGCCGTCGCGGCTCACAAAGTCCGATCGCCGTCGGCGATGCGGGCTACAACCAAATCAAAATGGCGGCGGACCGGAGAAGACTTCATTCAGCTACTCGCTTGGGGACTTCTTTGTTATCTTGTCATGCCATTTGGACTAAAGAATGCTGAGCCACTTACGGAGGGCGCCACCACCTCTTCCATGACATGATCCTGAAGAGATGGAGGTCTATGTCGATGATATGATCGTGCATTCAGCGGCGCTTTATGGTGCTCACATTAAAGATCTTCGAAAGTTCTTGAAAGACTCGAAAGCACCAAATGAAGCTCAACCCCACCAAATGCACATTCGGGGTTACGGAGGCAAAGTCACGGGATTTCTAGTAAGCGAGCAAGGCATCGAGATCGAGCCGGCCAAAATCAAAGCCATCACGGAAATGCCGCAGTAGAAAACTCAGCTGAAGTCAAAGGCTTCCTAGGCGGGGTACATCGAGTTTCATCGGACGGTGACTCACACACCAGAGCCCCTCTTTAAACTCCTCAAAAGAATCTTGATCAAGTGCGGGACGCGAAGTGCCAGGCTAGCCGAAAAAATAAAAGCTTACCTTACCAATCCCCCATGTGCTAGCTCCACCTCATACCCATAAACCTCTCCTCATATACCTAACCGTCACGGACACATCGGTGCAGGGGCTATGCTCGCCCGGAGAAGAAGATTCCTACATTGAAAATGCCATATATTTCATAAGTAGGAAGCTACAAGGAAAGCTAAACTATTCGGCACTAGAAAAAGGCATGCACCGCCTAGTGGGCCACTCGGAGGCTTAAAACCTATCTCGAGGAAGGTCCATCAAGCTCGTATCCGAATGGACCCTATCAAATACATCTTCGGTAAGCCATCAGCATCTGCGACTAGCCAAGTGGTCTTTTCTTCTTAATGAGTTTGACATAACCTATGTCACTCTCAAGTCTATCAAAGGAGGCGTCATTGCAGACCACTTAGGCGATCTACCTCTGAAGACCGAAGATGCAAGGCTGGTTTCCCACGAAGGTATCACGAAATCACCGACCGGGACACTGTTGGCAAATGTTCTTTCGGAGCCGCAAACAAAAGAGGCTTTGGCATAGGAATCTTGTTAATCGATCCTGTGACTCTCATACTCCGGCTATAAGGTGGAGTTCGAATGTTCAAATAATACGGAGTATGAAGCTTGTATTGGCTTAGAAGAAGCTCTCAAAGGGGAGCTAAAGATCTCGAAGTCTACGGAGACTCGGCCTCGATTATAAATCAAGTCGAAGGAAGGTGGAAGACCCAGGATCCATTTGCAACTCTATCATGCCAAGCTAATAACGGTTGCCGCCCGATTTGGTTCTATCTCGTTCCATTACACGCCACGAGATAGAAATCAATTCGGCGATGCTCGGCCACTCGGCATCACTAGTCAATTCAGCGAAACTAAAGTCCGCCATTCATAGTCGGGAAAAAGGTCACTCCGCATCTTGTTTCAAAATCAACGCGCCACGAAGCGGATCACGAGCCACGGTATGCGACATCTTAAATCTGCTTCAAAAAATCTTTATCCCCACAGGTTAGACAAAGGGAAGAGTCTCCCACGAAGATGGGCCTCCCAATTCGTACTCGGCGGTGGCGGCATAAGAGGCACTATCAAGGCCTCGACTTACTATGTGTCGATCGGGCTAAAGGCCGAGCAAGTTATGGATCAAGCGCATGGTGGTACTGTGGGCCCCACATGAGCGGCCATATGCTATCAAAGAAAGTCATTCGACAGGGGTACTATTGAGATGCGCTCGGCCGCGATATTCGGTGGGTGCGACATTGCGACAAATGTCAACGCTTTGCCAATCTACGACATGTGCCCCAGCGCGTCTATACAACTCACGGCCCCGGCCCTTTCAACATGGGGTATCGACGTCATAGGCCAAATTCACCCGAAGGGATCTAATGGCCATGAATATGTCTTAGTAGCCGTCGATTACTTCACAAAGTGGGTAGAAGCTTCTTCCTACAAGGTCTTAAACGCCCGAAAGGTATCCGAATTCATTAAGGCCAATATCATATACCGCTACGGGGTACCTTTCGAGATCATCTCCGACAACGGCTCTCATTTTGAAGGGGACGTGAACCGTCTATTTGGACGAGTTCAAAGATCCGAGACACAAATCCTCCCCTACCGACCACAAGCTAATGGTGCCGTTGAAGCGACCAATAAAACTCTCGAGAACATCATCGAAAAATGGGCGTCTGAGGAAGAGGCGGCGGAAAAATTGCCACTAGCCCTCTGGGGCTACCGTGCGTCGATCCGCACACCAGGGGCTACCCCTACTCTTTAGCATATGGCATGGAAGCGGTACTACCAATAGAGGTGGAAGTTCCATCATTGAGAGTGATGATGGAAGGCGATATATCGAAATTGGCGGGTCGAAAGGGCGGTCTGAAGCCACGATTGATGAACGACGCCTACTAGCCTTGGAGCATACCCGGGCATATCAAAGGCGTATCGCCCGAGCCTTCAACAAGAAAGTCAAAGGCCGAGATATTCAAGTCGGAGACCTTGTGCTTCGAGAAAAACCCCCTAGTTATGTTGATACTAGGGGAAAATGGAAGTCTCCCTGGATGGGACCATACATCGTTAAGGAGATCCGGTCAGGAGGTGCCGTGCTTCTCACAAACCAAGACGGAGAAGATCTTGTCCAGCCTTTCAACCTCGACAAACTCAAAAGGTACTACGCTGAGCTATCCTATTCGAAAATGCTTCCTCTCCGACCGCTAGGCGAAAACCGAAAGGGTCTAGGCAAAAGTTAGGGCATAAAAAAAATAAAAATAAATATAAAAAAAGCTCGCTAAAGCCGAAAACCCGAAAGGGCGGTCTAGGCAAAAATTAGAGCATATAAAAAAAATAAAAAAAAAAAAAAAAAAAGCTCGCTAGGTTGAAAACCCGAAAGGGCGGCCTAGGCAAAAGTTAGAGCACAAAAAAAAAAATGAAAATAAAAAAAAAAAGGAGAGGGAAAGCATTATTTGAAGCCATCAGCGAACTACCTCCGGTCTTCAGCACATCAAAGACCCGACTGACAAAAGAGAAAAACCACGACAAAGCAGCTCACATTAAAACATTAAAATATAAATTTTACGGGTCCTAAGGTGCAACTTAGGAATACTTATTAAGACATTTATGTTATACATTACTTGCATTCGTACATATCTATATACTGCCTATACCCCCGTTGTTTTCCCCAGAAACTATCCTTCATTTGCAGCTTAAGCCGGGCGCTGATCCATCAATATGCGTGGCACCCGCGGCCGGTCCCATATACTTCTTACGCAAGGCTCGAAAGCTTCGATCTCATCGGGATGAGAAACACGAAGTATCCGCGCCCTATTCATCATCTCGTTGCCATTGTCACGAAGCGGCTCGATGACTTGGATCCCGATCATTCACCGCCTGTCGATTATGAAGAAAAAGGAGAATTGCGAGAATAGCCATATGTCAAGTATAGCCCTGCAACAATTATATGGCCAAGCAAGGTGACTGTCTTTCTCCTTTCCCGCATATACTCATAAAAAAAAAAGAAAAAAAGCCGCTCGAGCAGAAGGTATACCCCTTTAAAACTCATTTAGAAATCTGACGTGCGTTACCCATTAGGTCGGTTTAGCTTTGCTTTGTGCGTGTGTTTTGAGTGCATGCGTGTTTTATTTCATTTTACATCATATAAAATTAGGCGCATTGTAAATATTTGTATGCAGTGTTTTCACAAAAACAAAAAAAAACAAAAAACAAAAACAAAAAAAAAAACGTAAAAAAAAATTGGGAGAAAGAAAATGTATGTGAGGAAGAAAAAAAAAATTTGGTACATGCAACAAGGAAAATGCTTGACGGAAGAAGAAATTTTCGTGAAGCTAGAAAATGGAGCAAAAAAGAAAACAACGAAGAAAGAAAAGATGACATCAATGATACCAAAGATGCTACAGCAAGAAAAAAAAGGGAGCTTCTGACCAAGGTTAGAAGGAGCAACAAGAACAAATGCAGCAGCATCAAGAAAATTTTCCAGCTAAAGCCGAAAACAAAGTGGGACAAGGGAAAAAGCTTTCCAGCGAAGGCCAGAACAGTGATAAAAAGAAAAATCCCCAGCAAAAAAAAAAAAAAAAAAAAAAAAAGAAAGAAAAATCAAAAGAAAAAAAAATGAGCAAGATTCGGCATCGGGCGAACTACGTTTGGTGCGATTCCTTGAAAAAAGGATACGTGGGCGACCTACATCGGTGGGTCCGACCATCACAATAAAAGAAGAAGGAAAATTCCCGACAAAGAGTGGCAAAGGTCGAGAATCGGTGAATCTGCGGTAGCCACCCAGGCGCAAAAAGGTAAGTCAGGTACAGTATTCCTACCCCCGACTTTAGAATAATTCTTTTTAGGAAAATTTGTTTTATTTTCAAATAAAAGAAAAACTCTTTTTTTCAAAATGAGTTTTCAAAAAAAAAAAAAAAAAAAAGAGGAATATTTCAAAAACACAAAAAAAAAAAGAGGAAGGAAAAAAGAATGTTTTCCACTGCACAATTTTCGAAAAAACTTGAAGAATGATTAATTAGTCGTGTTCGGCGACGATCTTTAGTCAAGCACAATTTTCGATATCGAAAATTTTCGAGTTATGTCTGAAACAAGGCGGCGATCAAGGCCCGACATACCTAGAAAGTTTCTTAACACATTTCAATGCCAAGGTATTGACCGGTTGAAATTGTGGTAAGCATTTGAAATGCTCGACAACGGATCTTTAGTCAAACACAATTTTTCGATATTTGAAAGTTTTCGGATTATGTCCGGAAACAAGGCGATCAAGGCCGGACATAATTAGAAAATTCTTCTTAACACGTTTCAACTAGGTATTGAAGGTGCGGCCGGTTGAAAGGTGGTACAAACATTCAAATCTTCATACCGTATTTGACAACGGTTTCGGACCGGAAGAATACGGCTTTTTCGAAACACACAAAAATCTTTTTCCATTGTAGTTTAAGGTTTTGGCCTTGAACTACGCTTGAGTGCGATTCCTTGAAAAAGGATACGTGGGCGACCTACATCGGTGGGTCCGACCATTGCAACATAAAAAATATTCTTATCTCGAATTTGGGGTCTATCTTATCAACGATGTTCGTTTACTTGGTAAGCTTCGGGTTACCCGTAAACTCCATCGTTGAGGGGCTCAACACCCCAAATTGTCACTCCTATTTTATATTGTCCAATAAATATTACAAAATGGATTACTAATTATTTCTTGTATGTTTCAGGAGCAAAGGTACAAAAAAAAAAAAGAAATGAAATGAAAAGAAAAGAAACAAAAAAAAAAAAAAAAGAAAAAGAAAAGAAACAAAAAAGAAAGAAAATAAAAAAGAAAATAAACAAAGAAAAAGACAAAAGAAATCAAAAAGAAAGAAAAGAAAAAGAAAACAAAGAAACGAAAAAGAAAGTAAAAAAACAAAAACAAATGAAAAGAAAAAAAAAACAAAAGAAAAAGCAAAAGAAAACAGAAGCCGCCGGTTTCCCCCCCCAATTCCCTTAAACACTAAGTTACTCCCACCTATATATACTCCATCTCACTCACTCCAGCGACCCCTCCCTCATAATCCCTCACTCTCACAATTACTCACTCACAATTACTCTCACCGTCCCTTTCCCAATTAATCCCACTCCCAGTAGAAGCTCCCCACATATATCTCTCACGGCCGCCTCTCCCTATCTCCCTCACTCGCACACACATATACTCCCTCAAACCCGGCAGCTCCACTCACACACACAGCGCACACACACACAATAAATACAAAAACGCATACACAAAAACATACACATAAACACACACCCTGCCGTTACTCTGCCCGAGTAACGAGCTAAAAAAGTCAAAACTTAAGTCTAGGTTCCGCCCAACTGAAAAGGCCAAAAACTACCCAAATAAAGCTGTCACTCTGCCCGAGTTGACTAGCCCCAGTCTCAAATCCAGTTCAAATCCAGTTCAATTCCAGTCCAGTTCAATTCAAAACAAAAAAAGACTCCCTCTCCCGCAGAGGACAGAGCGAGCACACCACCGCTCTAAAAGGTAATACCTTTAAGGGCGTATTTTTATTTCATTTGTATTTTTCTTTTATTTATTTTCAAAAGTTGTATTTTAAATCCGACAATGTAGCCAATATAAGCCGTTGTCTTTGCCGGATTAGATTAGAAAATATTTTGTAAAAAGCCATTATAATGGCCAAATATTCTTAAATGTGTTTGTAATTATTGGAAGGAGGCGGCTATGCATAGTCCGTAAATAATGTAGCCACGAATGTATCTGTTTAATTTTCCCTTGTCAAAATAAGACCTTATTTATTTGCTAGATTAATATAACAATGAGCATATTTCAGCCAAAAACGCTTTGAGACCGAAAGGGCGAGTTGGGTGCCTAGCACCTTCCCAACTCGTAACTTAGCCCCCGAACCCGTTTTCTAAAATCTCTGGTTTTCTCTTCTGGTTTTCCTTTATTTTTGCCTTAAAATAAAGGTGGCGACTCTAAAAACTCTCAGATCCAGTGGGGCCACGCAACATTCCCTCTTTGCACTTTCCTGTTCTCCCCTAAAAAAGGGAGATACGGGAATGGAGGGGTGATGTATTCCCATATCCTGGTATCCCCTAAACAAGGGATAACTTGATGCGGGAAACCCATAGCTCCCATAGCGATCTGATTGGGCCATAAGGCCATTTTAATAAATCCATAAGTGGGGGCGTCGCAATATCTTTTCTTGCACTTCTCTATTATCCCCTGACAGAAAAAAGGGGAGAATGAGAATGGAAAGGTAATGCATTCCCATATCCTGTTATCCACGAAATAAGGGATAACCTGACATGAGGAAACCTTAGTTCCCATTTTGGATACAAAATCCACTCAAGGCCAACCAGGGCACATTCCAACGTGCTAATATAGACAGCACTCCTCTCGCACTTTGGATTTCGTCTTCCCCTAAACAAGGGAGGGTGGAACGAGAGCAGTGGTGTCCCGCATCCGCACGTACGCGCACCCCTAAACAAGGGCGCGCGGGGCGCGGGAGCACATCCCGGGAACCTCACACCTATACACTTTTAGCCTACCCTTTGAGAGAGTAGGATTGGGTGGGAAATTGATTCTAGGAGGACCACTTCTTTTCAGTTAGGCTATTTTTCAGAAGGCTTCTTCTTTCTGTCGTCGAAAAAAATAAATAAATAAATAAATAAATAAATAAAAAATCATGTGTCGACGAAAAATGAAACGGAAGAAGAAGAGTGTTAACAAAGATTCAAATGGAAGCATAGCTTTCAAGAGAAAATATGTTAGAAAAATTCTGCTGATTGGAATGTGATATTTTTAGAAAATCTAGTGCCCAAAACAAGTTTGGGGGGGGGGGAATAAAGAAGAAAAGTGAAAAGTAACACAAAGTACCCCTCCACTTGTGGTCTTTGCAGGTCCTAGCCTAAATAGGGAAAACTTCCTTTTGCTTGGAAGTATGAGGGATAAAGGGTAGTCTTACTCTCTCACTTTGAATTCCAATACCTTTCCATCAAATCCCCCAACACCTTGGCCTTACATTACAAGCTTAAAAAGTCCTAATGATCTTCTTGCCAATGCTTATGTTGTTTTTATTGTCAAGTAAGTAACTTAAAATTGATCACACACTCCATATTCATTATTATTCACCCTAAAGCTCACTGTGTTAGCATAATCTTAGCTATTACAAGTCATTGGGATAGGAGAGCATTGTATACATACATAGAAGTGCATGGGATGGATGTGTAAATCTTTTGAATCCTTGGGACCTTTTGTGCATGAATCGACTGTGTTTGAATGGTAGATCTCATACTTCTTAATGCATGATTTTCTATTAAACTGTAATTTTCATATGAATGTGGTGTTTAGCTCAATAAAACTGTTTTAGTCAAGATATTCTTTAAGACTGGTGATCACACACACACGGAGAAATTAAAAGTAGTAGCAGTATTAAGAAAAGACTAGTTGGTTCTATATGACTAAGCCTGCATATATGTGGTGAGCATCAAACTGAGATTACATGCATGCCATATGCTTATAACTTGAGGATGAAACCAAAAAGATTTTTATGTTTTAATTATGGTTTGTTTGTAGTTGTATTTCAAGTTTTATATTTATCTGTTTTTGTATTTATCTGCATAGTCGAGTCACTCGAAAGAGTCTCCTTGAGTTTGTGGGTTTATAGAGGAGTGTAAATAGTGTCACCCTCACAAAAAGATTTTAATTTTTGTTGTTTAGATGTTTTTGTATTTTTAAGTTTATTTGTTTACTCGTGGACGAGCAAAGTTCAAGTTTGGGGGTATTTGATCGATGTATTTTATACGTCGATTTTATATGCTTCTGTGACTTGAATTAGACTATTTCATGAGTCTTTTGAGTACTAATATATGTTTTTGGTGAGTTTTGTAAGTTTCAGGATTGTTCGTGAAAATACGCGAAACTCCGTGGTTTTAAGTGCAAATTACAAAGAAAAAAAAATTGAAGAAAAATGGAATGCGTCAATCGGACACCTTGCGGACGCAAGGTGCCTCGCACTTTGCGACCGCAAGGTAGGCGACGGTCCACGAAGCCGCAATCGAAGAGCCAAGAAGCACACACACTGGAGACCTTGCGGACGCAAGGTATCCAACACCTTGCGACCGCAAGGTAGGCAGAATGCGCAAAATTCGGGTTTTCACACAGTCATTCGATTCAATCACAACTCCCAAGTATATATAGAAGTCAGATGCCGAGCCTAAGCATAAGGAGGACGGCTGGAAGCTCTCTTTACATAGATTTTAGGTAGTTTTAGATTGTATAACATAATTAGGTTTTGTAATTTCAAGTATTGAAGATCAAATCATGTCTTCCATCATCTTCATGTGCTGTTCATCGTCTATGATGAACTAAATCATCCCTAATCTAGGAGGTGGGAGGTAACTTGTATCGAATTTATGTTTTGATTCTTATATTTATGTCTATTCAATGCTTGTTGATTGTGTTGTTTATCAATCCCTCTATTATTTCGCTTTGAACAAATGAATGTAATCGCAAATAATAAAGGCTTAGAGGTGCGGATACCTGCATGACCAAGTGCATATGTCGTACACTGGCTCACCAACACAATAAATTGGACCTATCGAAGCACGAGAGTGATAAGTTAGGACCAGGTTCTTACATGATCTAGGTGACAGATAGATCATAAATCTAGGTGACTAGATTACGGTTCTGTGCTTAGGATATGGAATGGGTGAATTTTGCGGGAGGAGGCGAACCAATTGTTCAACAGACCATATCTATTTTTAGTGAACGAACCCAAGACATTGAATGACATTATTATGAATTGAACATAAAGGAGATATAAGTGAAACCCGAATCCTAGATTTCCACTCACCCATAAGATCTTCATATCGTTATTCTTGTCTAATTAGTTAACATCTATAACTAGTAAATTAGAGTAGAATTAAACATAAAAAACCCCCCTTAGGTTAATAATTTGCTATCTATAACCGCACTGTTCGTGATCACTTGTCTCTGTGGGTTCGACCCTTGCTTCCGAGTCTATTCTATAATAGTCTTGTACACTTGCAAGGAAATAGATAAAATAAAACATCGATCAGGAGACATTCTCCCATGTGGTGAGATTTTCCTCTATTCGCCTAATCCTAGCGATAGTAGTGCACATGGATCTAGGACTTTATCATATGGATGCTAGAATTGTTTTTCTCAATGGAGAACTAGATGAAGAGATCTATATGACTCAACCAGAGGGTTTTGAAGTCAAGGGACAAGAGCTCAAAGTGTGCCGACTCAAACGTTCCATCTATGGTCTCAAACAATCATCTAGACAGTGGTACATTCGCTTTCATCAAGTGATAACCTCAATTGGCTTTGTGATGATTGAGGAAGACCACTGTGTGTATGTTAAACGATCCAAGAAAAAAGATCTTGATTCTGTCATTATATGTTGATGACATCCTACTAGCTGAGAATGATATGGAGATGATAAATGCCAATAAAGAGTGGATGTCTGCGCTTTTCGATATGGCAGACTTGGGTGAAGCAAGCCATGTGCTTGGAGTAAAAGTCATTAGGGATCGTTCGAAAAGATTTCTCGGTTTGTCACAAGTGACTTACATTAAGAAAGTTATCGAACGATTTGGCATGACTAACTCAAAACCTGTTGTCACTCCAATGGAAAAAGGATGTGTCCTTAGTACAAACCAATGCCTTAAGAATGAAGAAGAGAATGTCTACGACTCCATATGCGAATGCGGTAGGAAGCCTGATGTATGATATGGTTTGCAGTTGGGATGTTGAGTCGATTCCAAAGTAATCCTGGACCTCAACACTGGATGGCAGTGAAGAGGGTTCTGCGTTACTTGGTGGGAACCACAAATTTAACCCTATGTTACCAAGGTGGGGATTTGAGCTTGAAAGGTTTCACTAACACGGATTGGGCTGAAGATGTAGATGGTTATAAATCTACTTCGGGCTACGCTTTCCTCCTTAGTGGTAGAGCTATCTCTTGGAGTAGTAAGCAACATACTAGCACTGCCTTATCTACGATCGAGTCAGAGTACATGGCTTGCTCAGCTGCGATTCAAGAAGCTGTATGGTTGAGGAGTTTTCTTAAACATCTTGATGTTACGACGCATGTGGATCGTCCTGTAGTCATTGCTTGTGATAGCATGACTACTTTAGGTTACACTAAAGATCCCACGTATCATGGAAAGACGAAACACATTAATATCAAGTATCATTTCACTAGAGACATGGTTGCAGAAAAGAAAGTTGTTCTAGAATATATTCCTACTAGAAGCATGTTGGCTGACCTTATGACTAAGCCTCTAGCTAGAGAGATCTTTCAGGATCATATGTTGGGTCTAGGGCTTCGTAGGATTTGACATTTCTTCTGAGAACACTTTTGTTGACATTTGATTATTAATTTTCATTATCGTTTGAATAAATTGCAGTTTCAATTTATTCCTTTTATATGTTAATTTGATGTTTCAATATGAAATTATGTAGCATATATATTTTGATTAAAAAGATGTCGTGGATGTTGAATTGGCCCTCTCGCACGGGTAATTCACCTTGTCGCTGGGAGGGCGAGCAAGTTGAGATAGTAAAAATCTTAGGCACCTACGAAGGGGGGGGGTACGCAAATGACATTACATTTATTGCCTTGGCATACGGCCAAGATGAGACCTTTTATAAAGGTCGACTTTATATCCCAAGGAAAAGTCCAAATGTGAGATCTTAAAGGGATACACTAGAAGAGTGACTATTTTTAAGTACTCATGTTAGACGACAGAAGGGCGGCTAGAATAAGGTTCGTATGGCGCTTGAGCATGACATACCTACTTTGTGTGGGAGTTCCGCCATAGGATACACATCAAACTGTATGTGACTATAATGCGACTTAAGAAAGTGATTGAATGATCCCTGCTTCATCACTGTGTGAGTTCTAGTGATCAAATCCAGGTCACGATTATACCCTATGTGACTTAGAACTATATCATGAACTTGGACATTGATGATGCTACTTTGACATGCTGACCAACGGGTGTAGACACCCCAATTTCGTATCCCCTGGTATGTAACATGACATACGATATCAAGACCTGTTGAAACTTAACAAATGCCAAGTTACAGGGTTTAAAAATGCAAAAGACAAAGCAGGATGCGTAAAAACAGTAAACTGCAGGGGCCAAAGTGTTAAAAAAGAGGCTAAAAAGGGGGTCCAGGCGCCACCACTAAGAGAACCAGGCGCGGCGCCCAGAGCCCAAATAGTGATTACAATTTGAGAATTAGTACAAGCTCTCAAGCGCGCGATACAAGCTGATGAAGCACAAAGAATAAATTTTAAAGACAACGATGTCCCTCCTCTCACCTATAAATAGAGGTGTCCGACTTCAGTTTTTGGGTACGAGAAAATTCTCACTCATATACTGTTTAGCGTTGTTATTACGCCGTAGAGAGCGATCGTGAGATAGAGAGAGTTCCATCCTCATATAAAGCCTCGAAGCTCTGCCAGATCTCTTCCAAACTCAAAACCAACCGGTCAAAGTGAGCCTTAGCCTTCCAGCTAGGATTCCACCCTATTCCCCCGGTCCAAAAATCCCAAAAAGAGAAATTACTCTACCCGAATCCAAAGGCCAAATCCGCCAGAAAGCAAGCAGTTGCTCTGCCCGATTTCCGCCAGCAGCAAGCAAACAACAGCAAAACACAAGCAGTTTCTCCGCCCATTTTACGGTGCCTGAAAGCAACTTCCGGAAGCAATTATTCTGCCCGAACCGCAACAGCAGCAAAAGATTCCCTCTCCCGAAAGGACAAAGTGAGCACACCCTACGCTCTTAAAGGTAAGCCTTTAAGGGCTTTTTATATAAAAATGCTATTTTTATCCGGCCCAATGTAAAAATATATATAAGCAGTTATGCTGTCCGGATCTATGTAGAAAATAACACTAAAAAGAGCCATTATTATGACCAAATATTTTTTAATGTATTTGTAATTACTGGAAGGAGGCGGCTGCAAGTTCGTAAATAATGTAAATACAGATATATCTGCTTTTAATGCTTTATTTCATTTGCTAGATAAATATAATAAAAGCATATTTTAACCAAAAATTGTTTTTGAGACCGAAAGGGCGATGTGGGTGCCTAACACCTTCCCACCTCGTAACTTAGCCTCTGAACCCCTTTTTACAAACTCTAGTTGTTTTTGGTTTTTCTTTATTTCTCCTTAAAATGAAGATGTCGACTCTGTTTTAAACATTTTGGATCACAGTGAGGCCCGCAACATCCTTTCTTGCACTTTCTGTTTTCCCCTAAACAAGGGAGAATAGGAATGAAAGGGTGATGCCTTTCCAGCATCTTGTTTTCCCCTAAACAAGGGGGGATGAGATACGTGGAAGCCCAAAGCACTCATAGCGATCCAAAATAAGCCTAAGGTCATGGTGAGGCTTGCAAAATCTTTTTTTGGCACTTTTCTGTTTTCCCTAAACAAGGGACGATGAGAATGAAAAAGGTGATGCATTTTCTGTGCCTTGTCTTCTCCTAAACAAGGGAGGGTGAGATACGGAGAAACCCCAGGCCACTCATAATGACCTAAGGCAATTTTTGAAAAGTTCATAGTGAGGCAAGACGTGTTCCCACGCGTCCTCGCAACATCCTTTTTTTGCACTTTTCCGTTTTCCCCTAAACAAGGGACGATGTGAATGAAAAAGGTGATGCATTTTCTGTGCCTTGTCTTCCCCTAAACAAGGGAGGGTGAAATACGGAGAAATCCAAAGCTCTCATAATGGACCAAAGCTCACTCAGGTGACCGAGGCGTATTCAACGCGCTTTTCGACAATATTCTTTCTGCACTTTTAATTTCGTCTTCCCCTAAACAAGGGAGGATGGAATGGAAAGAGTGACATCCTCCCTGAGTCGTGTGTTCCCCTAAAAAAGGGAGCGCGCGATCCGGGGGGATACCTTCCGGGGCACTCACAACGGGCTATGCACATACAGCCCTACGGAGCATTGCCGGGAAAGCAGTTAATCAGGAGTGATTGATGTGAGTGTCTAAGGAAGATAATATGATATGCATCTCTATTTTTGTGTTTCAATGCCATGAAGATCATATTGAACATACGATTCAAGAGATTAATCTTGATACACAAACATGTTGAGGTTTAAACACCGCTCTTAAGGGATTGAGGATGCTTAAATTGATGTATATATACGGTCTGGGGTATAGATGAGTTTTGTCTTCTAACGAAATGGTGATTTGGTATAGCGCTCGTTATTAACATTGGCAATGATGGGCCCATGCATTAGATTTAAAAACTATTGATGCATTAGTGGGCGAGCTTATTGGCTTCAACCCATTTGTTTATGTTTTAAATAATTTTCTTGAGTCATTGCCATGAACCTTTTTTTCAAACTATTATACTTGCAAATTTGAAATAAAACATAGTTGAAGTAACTAAGTTAAAATATAAATTCGGTATGTAGTGATTCATATAACTCGACATTACCGATGTCAAATTTTAATCTTGCATGTAATGAGATTAAGAATAGAATATCAATAGATGTATAGACGATTGAGTAATTAATTATTAAAATAATAGGGTTTGACTTTTAGGTTTTTATTTTTAGCAATAGCTTTATTAGTTGAAGTGTATTATACTATTACTATATTTATAGATTATAATTTATAACATAGTAGGATTTAGTCAAAGATCGTTATCATATATTTCGAGCCCCTGCCCATGGGCACGGGCTCTATCAAATGGGCATGCGTTAGCTTCACTTCCAGTATGAAGAGGCAGTGTTTAACGGGTTTTGATGATACGATGTGGTAAGAGAGGTGAGTCCATGTGTGCGAGTGGGAGATGTTAGCAATTGGGCTTGTGGCCCGATTATTTACTTCCGCTCACATGGAATATATTTATATTATTAAAGGTTAATTAGTTTTCTAATCCGAAGGGGTTTGGGATTGACTTAACTTAACCTACAAGAAATAGGGTTTCTTGTACAGTAATATAAATAGGGCAACTAAAGGGATAAAACCCTAAGGTTATTACACACCTAAGAAGACGTCTAATAGTGGCCGCCCCTTTACTCTCTCTCTCCTAAATTCTATCTCACCAAATACTCCCTATATCCTAACCATCAAGAGGCTTGGATCTACGGTGTGAACCATAGGTTGATATTCATGCTACGTGATATCAATCTGACGAGAGAGACTTGGAGGATTGTTCATCGTGACATACGAAGATCGTAGCTCAAGCAGAAAGTCTTCCGCTTCGCATAAAGTTCAATTTCGCACGAGGTAACTCATGATTACTGTTTGATAACGAACTTGTGATATATGTGTATATATATATATATATATATATATATATATATATATATATATATATATATATATATATATGTATGTATGTATATATCCTTCAAATATAAATTAGTTTCCACGCATTAGCAGACGACGAGGAATTCTGGTTCCAGACCCACGGCACAGCTGCTAATGGGTAACCATCACGTACAAATAAATTGAGATGATGTTAATAAATAATTTAAACCAAATAACATGTCAACCAATGGTAAATAAATGAAGTAAAGCAATCGAAAGTGATCAAACATGGATAAAGTGATCACCGTTTACTCTTCCGATACAAATAATATGTGGATTATTTGGGGTGTGGTCCTCAATGGTAAGTAAGAGAAGCAATGTTTTTATCTAATATCATGAAAGCAATGTTGTAATACAATGCCACCAAATGACCCATATCATTTGCATCAAACCAATATGCTTTGGGAGAACTAATGTCGTTGTATTTGAGACTCGCGTTCACTTTAGTAACACGATTACGTTCAATTAAGACATGTGTGTACAACTCTTGGTTTGACATCAACTCCATCGACAAGTCTGTTCGAACCCTGCTCCATGACTCCTCACTTCTATAGATAAACCCTGCTACGGCACAAAAACCGCAATAACCATCACCAATGATATTCGTTATGCCCAAAATGAAAGGCCGAAATTCCTTCGGAATTGTTGAACATAATTACCACTAGCTTTCCCGGCTCTGGTACGTGGTTGCATAACCTATTGAATGTTAAAACATATTAAATTCATAATACATACATATATATATGCGGAACTGTAGTGAACGTGGGAGGTTGCTGCGATGGACCAACTTCGTATATAAATCCTTGATCTCAAAGAAAGTAGCTATCCATCATCGAATCCACATGCTCAAACAAACTCGGATCACGCTTGATTGATTTTGAATTTTTGACCTTCGTAGGTTTCTGACGACCACGAGTGCGAGCCTCATCCTGTGGAGCAATTAAGGAGTTTGTTCTCTCATCTTTCACCTCCATCATTCTTTTAATGATTAACAACTTTTCTGACTCAGGAGTGTTCTCATAATATTCACGAATGACGTCATGCTTGCTATTAAATCGATTGTTCATATCCAGCTTCACTGAAACTTCAACATTCTCCGGAGTAGGTAACATATCCAATTTCCTCCCAAATGAATCAACCTGAGCAAGGGGAAGGGGAATTGATATTTCATTTCTCTTATACTCAACAATCTCATAACGACAAGGCAGCCCGCATGTCTTTTGAAGTACACAACCACACAACAACGGGTCTATATAACCATCTTTAGGTATATTGGTCATCTCATTGTATATCATACTTATTGCATGAATAGACACCAAACCTCAAAGGTGTTGAAATATAATCGATCTGTATTTCGGAAGAACCACTGTAAGGCTCTTCGTGAATGACACCTTGATTGCAATGTGAGATGTCTCAATGAGGGTGTGCAACTGTCTCTAACATGTCTCAAAGTCACCTTGACTTGATTTTAGCTGTCTTTTCAAAGCTATATGTTGACTCTCCACCATGAAATAAGATACAATTAATATTTGTATTTCGATATAAAATTTACTATTAAACAATGAAATGTTGACAAAATTAAAATACCTGCTTGTTGTGTTGTTGTCGAAATGCATTACATTATTCGTCCAAACCGACACAAATCTTTTCTTGTATGGTTGTATCCATTGCTTCATGACGTACTCAACCGCAATGGGATAATCACTAAAATCTCTTCAGGTATTCTTCATATGTTGTCTCATTTTTTGCATCCACCAAAAAATTCCAACAGATGTTAAATTGATCCCATTGCACTTTTGTGCGGAAGTATTTCTTACAATTCACAAGGATGTTTTTGTTGATATGCCACCGACAAAGGATGTGTTGTGAGATAGGAAAAGTTACCTCGATTGCATTCATTAACGCAAGATCTCTCTCAGTTACTATCACAGTTGGCAAGGATGATTGATTCATCAAAGCTTTCAAGACACCAAGGCCCCAAATGTAGTTATCTTGCACCTCCGACCCATATAGGCAGTTGCAACAAAAAATGTCATATTTGTCGACGTGACACCAAAAATCTCCATCAAGGGTAACTTATATCTTTTAGTCTTGTAAGTGCAATCAATGAAGAAAACCTTGTGAAAAGAACGCAATAGCTCAACGCTCATTGGATGAGAAAAGAACAAATCTAAAACAATGTTAGTTTTCTCACATCTCCTATGATGGTAGTAATATCTATACTCCATCAATTTTGCCACAAGCTGCTGCATTTGCGATCGACCATCACACTCGATAATTTTATTCTTCATACAAGTGTTGTAAATAGTCTGTATTGAAGACTTATTACTTTGAAACTTCTCGTGTAAACCTTGCAAAATGTCCTTGGGGCTCGAATTGGCATGTGACATGTCAAGAACATAAGCATTCTCATGGTTTAATAATCGACCAACAAATGAGTGGCCATGCATGTGAGGGGCCTTGGCATGGTTATGCAACCCACATTCCACCTGAAGTTCCCACACTCCCTCATATAATTGTATGCCCTTCAAACGAAATGGACAACCACATTTCTTCGATCCACGTTCTCTATTGCTCTTTGTTACTTTACTCGAATCATCACCCTTTTTTTTACGAGGTTGCCCACCAAGTTCACAACCCAAAGTCAACCGATGTCCTCTATTTGTCGTACCACTATCAGACCTAGTAATTACTATCATAAGCTCATTCTCCCTTCCGGTCGTACGCACCCAATCAAACAAATCATCCCGAGATGAAAAATATGAGTGATTTACGGACACATTGTTGTAATCTATAACAATCTGTTGTTGAAGAGAAATAATCACATCATTTACAGGACCAACGACTCTGTACTCAGTAGGAAACGTGTTTGCTTCCTATAAAATAAGCAAAAAAAATCATGTTAAAAATTCTTGATTATGCACTGTTCATGCACTGTCCGGCCAGTGTTTGAATGTGGGTTCGTTCGGCCAGGATGAGATAAACAGGAGTGAGAGTGTTCGGCCAGGCTAAGATGAACATATGTGAGCATGTTCGACCATGATGAGATGAACAACATTGAGAGTGTTCGACGTGCTGGTGTTCGGCTAGAGTGTGGTGAACACCCTTAAGGCTGTTCGTCCAGCATTGGCCGAACAGCCTTAAGGGTGTTCATCACATCAAAGCCGAACAGCCGTAATACCCAACTTGATTTTTTTGTAAAACACCAAATTTTAATCGAAGAATGTGAAATGAATACTTACATTACCCGACCCCATGACTTCTTTAAGCTCCTTGTAATATTTTTTATTTACAATGTGATTATGTTTATGGTTGATTTTGAGAGAGTTTTGAATTTTTTTTGGGGAGAAGAAACAACAATGAAGGTCCCGTAATGCTCTCAGCATGTATTTGTGTTTTGGGAGTTGAGGTGTAAATATAGCACAATGAGGTGTAGGGCGTATTATTTGTCTTTTAGTATAATGGTATTATAGTAATTTGAATGGGGTATAGAGATTAATTTATGGGGTGTAATGCCTAGAAGAGTTTATTAGGCCATTTCACTTAATGACATTTTTGTAATTAATTCAAGTGGGGTGTAGAAATAGGATTTTGGGATGTAGTTATCCCAACCCTTCAAAATATTTAAATCAATTATATTCATTTTATTCATGCTTATTCACAAACATATTTAAGAGCAAAGTGTTCTTAATTACGTGGACTTGTTTATACTAATTATATTTCTACCTAGAAATTTATTAATCTATAATTTTTATTTAATAATATCAATTATAGATTAATTAAATAAATTATAGTGATATTTTCATGCTTATTCACAACTAATATAATTTAATATTCAACTAACAAAATTATAACATTGAATAACAATTTAATAACAATATTAATTAACAATATCAATTTAAAATATTTAAATCAATTATATTCATTTTATTCATGCTTATTCACAAACATATTTAATAACAAAGTGTTCTTAATTATGTGGACTTATTTATACTAATTATATTTCTACTTAGAAATTAATTAATCTATAATTGTTATTTAATTAAAAAAAATTAATTAATTAATATTTTTAATTAATCTATAAGTTTACAATGAATATAATTACTAAAAAGTACTATCATTTAATATTCAACTAAATAATATCAATTATAGATTAATTATATTCATTTTTTTCATGCTTATTCACAAATAATAATATTTTATATTCAACTAACAACAATTATAACATTTAATAGCAATATTAATTAACAATATCAATTTTAAAAAATTAAATCAATTATATTCATTTTTTCATGCTTATTCACAAACATATTCATTAACAATATTAATTAAAATATTAAATATATATGTAACTTATAATAAATTAAAATTTATTAAACAACTCATATTTTAGAGCAAGTGTTAATAATAACAAGTAGCAAAATTTTAAGGGACCTAACAAAAAAATTAGAAAACTAACTTTAACAATCCAACAGAAACTAACGGAAACTAACTAAAACTAACATAACTTAACACCACCAACCCAGCTGGTGGTCAGGCAGCCAAGGACGACGGGTGGTGGTGGAGCACGATGGGTGTCGACGACAGTCTTCAATATTTTTTTTTCTATTCATGAACACAAATCGAAATTACAAAGAATGATTTTAGAAAACATACCTTGTTTGAATTGAGGAAGAAATAAAATCTAGAGAGAATGGATTTTTATGAGAGTTTTTGGTTTGCATGTTTTTCTGTTCAAATTTTTGTTTTTGTTATTTATAGTGACTAAGGATAATATAGTAATTTCATAACAAAAAGTGATGTATTAAGTATATTATAGGTACCGTGTTAAGTGTGCCACAATTCAAATTGTAACAAAAAGTGATAATTGGAGTGATAAGGCTGGTATTTTGAATTTCTAAATTGCCTGGTGCATGAAGATGCTCTCTAAAATCTTGATGAACTTATAAGACAAATGGAAATTAATCATCCAACTTGTTAATGATGGACTACAATTACTCTTAGGTGTCGTTTGGTAGTCAGGATTAAGGATAGGATTAATAAGTCGAGTTGTCTGATGTTTGGTACGCAATAGGTGGTCGGGACTAATAGCACGAGTTATCCGTATAAAGTCATTATCCCCTCATTATTAATACCAAGGGAGAGGGTGATATTATTAGCGCCCTCACTAAAAAAAATTGGGATTAACATTTGTAATCTCAAAACTACCCCCGATATACAAGTGGGGATTAATAGCGAGGGCACTAATAGTACTGGAGATTAATAATACTGCTTATCCTTGTCCGACTACCAAACAAGCCCTTAGGGCTTGTTTGGTAGTCGAACAAAGATAAGTAGTATTATTAATCCCAGTACTATTAGTGCCCTCGCTATTAATCCTCACTTGTATATCGGGGGTGGTTTTGAAATTATAAATGTTAATCCAAATTTTTTTTAGTGAGGACGCTAATAATACCACCTTCCCCCTTGGTATTTATAGTGAGAGGATAATGACTTTATCCGAATAACTCGTGCTATTAGTCCCGACCATCTATTGCGTACCAAACATCAGACAACTCGGTTTATTAATCCTATATGTCTTTAATCCTGGCTACCAAACGGCACCTTAGGATTTGTTTGGATATCTGGATTTAGAATTATATATATATACTCAATTTTTTATGGAATTTAAACGACGAAAATTTTGCTTTTAATATCATAACAATTTCATTGTTAAGGTAGCGTGTGAATTCAATTGAAATTCTAGGTTATAGTTAGATTTAAATTTCAACAAATATCCAAACAACTAATCTTGTTTAGTGGTAACTATTGTTAGTAATAACTAGTTTAACACCGTGCGTTAAACGCACGGACACATATCTTTTTTAATTTAATTATAGTCAAGCAAATGAAGACAAAAATATTAATTAAGGAACAATTGTGTTGGAGGCAACAATTTAATTGAGATACATCATTGTATCATTAATATTATTTATGTCACATTCAATTAATTACGGGCCGATATAAAACACGAACATTCAACAAATTTAAAATTTTTGTAATGAACCATGTCCCTTTTTAATAATTTTCAACCTCTTTAAACTCTACATTTTTTCATAATCTGAAATAGACACATCATGCATTGTAATGCCCAACGGGGTAAATTGTGTTTTGCGAGGCATGAAGTATCTTTTTCTAGTTACGAAAAAATATAAGTGTAAAGTGGTTGAAAACGTTGAAAAGAAGACTTGCCTGCATTTTTTCGTAAATAAACTCAGTCCAATTGGATCCTACCCTTTAAATACATAAATTCTACCGCCCTAAACATTATTCATCTTGCCCTCCCCATACTTCAATCCCTAATCGATTCTCCAATCTTTTCAATGTCTATTCATTTCCTATAACCCTTCATGACAAATGTTATTACGCTTGCTTTCCACAACCCTGTCTTGAAAAAATCCATACTTGTGTAGTAATCTTGTTTTGCTTATATTCAAACAAATTTTCAATTATTTATGGCTTTAAGAAAAAAAAATATTTCTTTTAACTTGATTTTCGTAGTTGGGAAAACAAACAAATTTTAAAAGTTGGACTTCTTTACATTGAGACTAATTTTAGGTTATAAAGGTGTTATCTTATTTCAATTTGTTTACGATTTGAAAGATACATAATTGTATGTTCAAAATCTGATATATCTACGAAAATAAAGTCATTAAAATTATTTCTTGCAAGTAATTTTTTAAAATTTCAAAAACGTATCTCAACAAATCTGATATAATAAACTCCAAAGTTTACACCTATGTGTTTGGACATATTATGTAGATTATATATTGAGTTTGATGTCGTGGGCGGACAAGTAAGTGTCCATTTAATCACATGGACATATATGGCGGGTATTAAATGGGCATGGACGCCCATTTACTCATTAACATGCACTTATCAAAAAAATAATTTCCTTATACAAAAAAATTATCAAAAATTACAACTAACCATGTATGTATGTATGTATGTATATATATATATATATATATATATAATTTCCATATATTAAGAAAATTACAATCACAATAAAAACAACAAAAGGCATTCCTTCTATTTGCTCAAGAGAGACTTTTGAGTAACTTAGTGTCATTTAATAACATTGTTCATGTCATGTTGGTAACAAAACACAAACTCTTAGTAACACAAGAGAGTGATCAAAACACAAACTGTTCGTATGGTAACACATTAAAATTGCCTAAACTCCCAAGCTTTCGTTGAAGAAGATAGATCTGGAAAACACTAGCCCCCACTAGTACTACTAATTCAAATATTATCTTGTGAATTGCTCTCCGACTCATCCCTTCATTAGCTGCATCCCAATGTAAAAAACACTTTTTTAGGCTTCATAATATTTTCAAAATGAAGTAAATGAGAACTCCAAGAAAAATCAAGTAACTCAACCAAACATTTTTTGCATAACTTTAAGTAAAATTGAAACTATACACTTACTTAGCTACTCAAATAACTCAACCAAGCATTTTTTTTCAAAATGAACATAAAAATTATGAAGTAAATGAGAACTCTAAGAAAAATCATTACGTAAATTTTCAATATCTTTCATTATGGACTTCAATTCCATCGTTTGGTCCTTAAGATCAATATATCTAGTTGATGTTTATCTTTTCGCTCCTTGCTTTTTCTTTGACATTCTTGCACATACTGATTCAACTGGAAAGACGAACAATGGCAATTTGTAAAACTATCACTAGTGTACAATTCCACCAAAAATACTATGAATCACTTATATTGTATTTTTCAGAAAAACAACTAATTTCACACCAGATTTTCATTTTAGATACAATCAAGCTCACATTGAAAAGTCAAAACAAGACTTCTTTTTTCGGAGGGGTTAGTAATTATTAGAGTTTCAACTGTAGTAAGTCCACTTTTACATGGAAACAAACAGATACATGCAGCTGTAAAATCAAAACTAAAATATAAATGAGAGAGAGAGAATTGCCTCGTAATTTGACAAGAGGATAGATTTCAAGAGCTTCTAAAAATCTAAGCTCCACTTCAACTTGTGATTGCTCCTGAATTATGCAAATAAAACACACAAGAAGTTCAGAACTCAGTAAAATCATGTATGTGTGTGTGTACACATACATAGTGTCAAATCTTTTAACGAAGTTTTTCATATAATACATATGACCATTCATAACCAGACACCTATTGGGACAAAATGACATGTGTTGTGTTGCGAATGACATGTATAGATTAATAACAAAAATATACACTATTTTATTTATGACAAAACTTGCGTGGGACGGTCTTACGGATCTTAAATCCATAAGATGAAGCCTCATTTAGAAATTCACGGATCATAATAAATAAACAAGATATTACTATAAATCATAAAAACAATTTAGTGAAGATGACCCATAATTGATGGTTAAGATTTGGGAGAGAAGTTTCTTATTTTGCTTCGGTGCCTCTGTACTTTAAAGGATTGCCGTCGAAATTCTTATGTTTTCCACGCCTTGCAGTTTAATCCTCTGTCAGCTCCATTAACCCTCTGTTAGCCTCATTTGCCTTGGGATGCTTGACGAAATCTAACGAGCTTTGACGAAATGCTAAGCGATACATTTAAAACCAAATGTGAGACATTTAAAAGACAAAAGTGACACATTTTAAGGTTAAAAATGAAACTATAAAGGAAAATTTATTATAATTCTTATTAAAATACAAAATGACACTGTTAATACTAAAAAGTGATATTGTTAATATTAAAAAGTGACACGTTTAATACTAAAAAGTGTCACGTTAAAACTAACAGTGACTGTCAAAAGTGACAATTTATCAATAACGACAGTTTTTATTTATAAGCCAAAATGACACTTTTAGAGTTAAAATTAACACATTGAATGCTAAAAAATGACATTTTTAATGATATAAAGTGACACTTTAATGTCAAACGTAATGATTTTCAACTTTTCATATATAAAAAAATGAGACACTTTTCAAAGTAAAAGTAATATATTTAAGGCTAAAAGTGACACATTTAAACTCAAAAAGTAATACTTTTTTAGGAAAAAAATTATAATTTTCATTAAAAATGCAAAGTAACACTTCTAAGACCAAAAGTGACATATTTTAAATTACAAAGTGACACTGTTAAAAGTAAAAAGTCACACTCTGCATATATAAACATGACAGAGTGACGTTGTAATTTTCAAAGCTTAGGGATTGCATTGAGATTTCTAAATTTTATCTCATTTAACCTTAATAGATTCGTCTTACTGATATGATCCGTAAGACCGTCTTACAAGAGATCACATCTTCATTTATTCATTTAACAATGGATACATTTAGATTCATATAATTAAAAACTTAATTTATGTAAACAAAAAAATGCAAAACTCTTCCGAAAAAATGAAAATAAAAATAAATTTACAGAAAATCGCAGTATAGTTTGTTTTCACGTAGCATTTTTATGTATAATTTTTTTTTTTTTTGGCCTAATCAGCTTCTCTCTTTCTTTCCAATAGTATTCATTTGTCGTTTTTTTAATTAAAATTAAGGAAATTGAATTTTAGGATATTTATTAGCACGTATATATAAATGTTTTTAACGTCCACATATGACTTTAAAAGTCACACTAGAGCATGATGAAATTAAATGTAATCATTTCTGGGGAATAAAATTTAAAAGTAGACACTTATTCAATTATGCAGTGAGTATTTTTTTCGATCATTAAAAAATAAAAATCCAAAAATCAATCTCAAACCCCCCCCCCCCCACACACACACAGTTAGCAAATTGAAATTAAGAATACTGTTGGCATCACCTTGAGAATTTGAAAATCAAACCTAATTTGCTTGTCATATATATAGCCTGAAATTATGGATTACATTGCCACGACTTCAAAATTATTCAACTATGAAAGTAAAATAGCTTGCAAAAAGAGAGGATATTGAGAAAAAACTGAGATCACCCTACACAAACTTTGGTCTCGAGTCGAGATTGAGTTAACTCGGTGAAATAAACGATATTGGATAACTTGACTAGATTCGACGTACTCCACTCAAATATATGTGACTCGATTGATATTATTTGAATCCAATTTACTTTATTCACAGTTAATAATTCGTTCCAAATAGAGTTATCTTTTTAAATTTTTTTATTACAAAAAATAAGAAAATTAACTTTTAACGTACGTTTTCAACTAGTATATATATGTAAGTGAATTTATTACCGCTTACATCATAGAACTAAGGTTCCGTTTGTTTCACGGAAAATGACTTAACTCTGGTAACATTAGGAAAAAACGTAAAATCGAGTCAACGGAAAATGAATCGGAAAATGACTTGTTCATTTTCCGTAGTCATTTTCAAATGACCCTCCGCCCCCTTTCACAATTGCACATATTTACTTATACACACAATATTTCACTCAACAAATAAATTGTTTAGAAATATAAATAAAGTTTGTGCATACTATTTATAAGTTATAATTTTAGTAAATGCTTACTACATTCTAAAATTAATATCACCTATATTATTTAGGGACATCCTAACCATTGTCCATTTTCTATTTTAAAACATTTTTTTCATATCAATTATCAAAAAAATTATTTGTAATTGTGAGATTGAAAAAAGATAGACATTGATTTGACATCACTAATGATAAATGGTTACTAAAGAAAAATTACTTAAAGTTCAACACTATTTTATATTCAACATGTGTATTAATATTAGAATATATTTTTTTGTATTTATTCATATATAGTTTTCCGTAACATTTTCTAGGGACATTAAACATTGTCTATTTTCTATTTTAAAATTTTTCATATCAATTATCAAAAAATTATTTGTAAGATTAAAAAAAGATAGACCTTATTAAAAAAAATGGTCCTTATTGATTTTCTTCCTAAACATTGTTTATTTTCTATTTTTAGTATTTATTCATATATATATATGTAAGTGAATTTATTACCGCTTACATCATAGAACTAAAAGTGCACATTGATGCATAGCAAATGTGAATATAATAATAACCTCGTATAAAAAGGGACGCTCATTTTGGAACATTTTTTTGTTGAGGGGATACTAAATTCTTACTCCATATTAACAAACAAAATGTTTAATATACTATTTTAACATGTTTCATTTAAAGAGTTAATTTTTAATAATTATATTTATAATCCTAAAATATTTCAATTTTACCATCCGTATATGATATAAAATAATGATTATATTAAAATATTATTATAATTATGTCTAATTCCAATGCTAGTTATATACTCCCTCCATCCCTAAATTATCGTCTTCCTTTTCTTTTTCGTTCGTTCCAAAATAATTGTCCAGTTTGAAACTTACCTTTTTAAAACATTACTTTTACCACTTTATCCTTACTTTTTCACCCTACTTTAATTATGTGCCACATACACATATACTTTAAAGGAAACTACACATTAAACCAATATAAATAATCAACTCAATTATTTTTTCTTAAACTGTGCACTAGGTCAACCAGGATGATTATTTAGGGACGGAGGGAGTACATTTTAATGATTAGATTTTTCAATCAGATATTTTTTGTCTTGAACAGAGGAAGTATATGTCGGTCATTATGCAAAATTTCAAACAAACCAATTGGTGCAAGTGGTTTCATGACTACAATTCAATTAGTTATTTGAATTCAACACAAAATGTACAAAGTCAAAACATATTTATTTTGTGTTGGATTTGGTTCGTTCACGAAGGAAAAGTCAAGTTGAATTGAGAATTGAACATAATGTTGGTTATGTATTTAACTCGATCTTACATTTAAGTAAAATTTACTTGAGTCGATATTTCACAAACGTATAATCAAGTTGAATGTAATATTTCTTCAGTTTTGAGCAAAAAATTTATTATTTTATTTTGAGATATTATATTTAAAGAATCTAATTTTAAAATTAAAGTATAAAAGTATTATTTTATTACTAATAAAGTACTAAAATGTCATCGGAGTTGAATTCGGTGAGGCACTATAAAACCCGTCTGTAATAAAACGCAATCAAGGGGGTTAAATGCAGTTTCCCGAAAAAAAGAAGGATTATAACTTTTTGCTCTTTTCGATATTACTTTTATGTATAAAAAATAAATAAAATAAATTTGTTAATGATGTATACAGTACTGTACCCAACTGACTTAAGAAGCTTACCAACTGGGGAAGACTAAAATGTCATTGACCATAACAACAACCCCCCAAACCCACATATTTTAATCACGTGAAGCCAAATCTGGCAATAGCCAAAATCAATTATCATTCTTCTTATTTTTTGCAAGTTTAAACTCTCTGTCTCTACCCGCTCTCCCGCTCCTCCGACCCCTCCCCACCCCACCTCAGTACCTCATCCTCACATAAATACTCCCCTCCCCACCACCTCACCTCCCTTCTTTCACACACACTACTTCTCTACCAATGTTACCATGAATCGTCTCAATGGAACCCTAGCTCGACTCCCGAGACCTCCATTGCTTCGTATCTGAGCTCCCGAATATGCATTGTAAGCTCAGCACTCTTCGCCTTCATCTCTTTCTTTTCACATCCACACACACACGGACGGAGGAACCTAAATGCTACCTTTGGAGGTCTACGTTTTGTTGATTACGAACTGATTTCACCTGCATTGTGAGTGTATGTGAGCGTGTTTTTTTTTTAAAAATTTAATACTTAATGCATGAGATTTATACGAATTCTGCACAACAGATCTTTGGAAATCACTGTTATTTTTTTTGCTATTTTAGCTTTCAATGTGCTTTTGTTATCTGTCGCTTCGTTGACATTTGAATTTTCATTTACTTTAATTTGAATGTGTTTTTATTTTTTTACTGTTTATTTACTTTAATTTTTACTTTTAATCGATTTTTTTTGGTGGAGAGGAGGGATTAAAGGATAAGGAATCTATTTTGCCAGAGCAGATTTTAGTATTTTACTGTTGACAGACAGAGTACTTATGATGCTCTTGTACCGTACGATTACTGCGTTGTGCATTGGTGTGTCTGATAAGAGGAAATGTAATTGCTGTTCTTCCACATATTTTTATTCGTTTTTTTTATTGATTTGGTTTTACGTTCTTAGTTCTATTTCTGGAGAGATTGAACGATAAGAAATCAATTTTGCTACAGCAGGTTTTGTTGTTGGCTGAGCAGGTACCATGTGCATATAAGTTTGTTCCGTAATATGGCAATACCAGTATGTGCTCTGGCTAAGTGGCAATGCCTTGATGCAAAGATTGGTCCTATTAAAGGAACTGGGAATCTTCAATTTTAAACTGTAGTTCTCCAAATGAACAATATGTAAAGCATCTGGTTCAAGCCAAATAAAGCATTAATAGGGTGCTATTGAAATTCAAGTGCTAATAGTGATTCCCCAAAAATTATATGTATGTCAAATTGGCTGTGTGTGCCACTGCTGCTTTTGCAAAATTATGATACCCCAGTGTTATTCTGTTCTTGGAAATCTTGTTTTACTTTAAAGTTTTTTTCTCCTTGTTTTTCTCAAATCCTTGTATTTTGTTTTAGAGGTAAGACTCCTTTGTCCTCTCTATTTAGGGCAAGGCTGGTTGTCTCTCCATGTTATATTTAACTTGTTTTAATAAAATTTGTCAGGCTATTGCCCCTTCTTCCTAAATAAAAATCAGTGAAGCAATGGAAGGATTATGGCCCTTAGGTTCACTTGAGCAGGGCATCTTCAAGATTCCCCTTTATATTAGAATCTGATCATCTTGTTGTTCTAAGATTTCTAGTCTGCAACTAAAAAATATAGGAATGTTTAACAAACCGGGCTGGCATGAGCTCGGCTAGTTAAAGCTCAAGTTGTGTTGGATTCGAGTTGAGCTCGATTATGATATTACACTCAATGTATAAACAAGCTAACCTGATAATCACAAAATATATTCCAATCATGATGATTTATCAGGTTTTTTTTCCCAACTTAGTGCTCTAGCTCAGTCTGTTTGTTGTTTGGTTCGTGAAGCAATTGAACTGGGCACAAAATAAGCTTCATGACTTGAGTCAAGCTCGACGTCATCTTGAGCTTGATTAAAATTATAAGGGTCAAGCTCGATGCATCTTAGCTCATTACACTATGTTACCAGGACTCGGCTTGGAGGACTGGATGCGGGTGTCGGATCTGCCAAAATTTTAAGATTTTGAACTCATATAGTGTAAATATTCCACACTCACACTCACACTCACACCCATATCATATTGTGTCGACACGGGTACTTTGGCAAAATGAAGGGTTCAGGTAACATAGTGTTTACAGCGGTAACAGCTCTAGTTGTAGATAATGAAGCGTGAATTTCTGATGCAAAATGCTTATTATTATTATTATTTGTATATTTAAACTATAATGAAGCGAGAGAACTCAAAATTAATACTTGTCACGCTATTCCATATCTCTCAGAATAGTCTTAATTTCAAAATATAGATAACTACCCACTATCTTCGCTACAGTAACATTTAGCTACATTAACTTTTCAGTATGTATTGAAATAACAGATTATGTAATGAGAATTATTAAAGGAAAAAAGATGCACATACAATACATGTAACAATATTTTCAGTATCGTTTGAAATGTAAAAAATATTTAATAAGAAAATGTAAAGAAAGAAAAGATGCACTTGCATTTGCATGTGCTTATTTGCTAGTAGGAAAGAAAGAGAGAAGAATGAGAATTTTGAAATGCACTTGATGATGAGTTGAAGAAATGCTTTGTTTGGTGTAGATGTTTCTGTGGATATTTGGGTGGTTTATTTTCCAGCCAGTTACTGTTTTTAAGAATGATATCACATCTTACTTGGCTGAACTTTCTGTTATAAGAATGATATAGCATCGTACTTGGCTAAGCAAACACAAAAAGATGTTCCTTACATCCTGGCAGATTTGATCCTAGTGTTAATAACTCTTATGCTGAAGTTGTGGCCTTTTAATACTTTGACTTCTATAGGTGCTTGCTTTCACTTGGATTTGATTTACATTTTACTTGTGTAAGGCAGAGAGAGAGAGAGAGAGAGCAAATGCAAACAGAGAACCTTGATCATGGGATAGAAAATATGATGGCCTTTGTTGTAACAGAAAACATTAGCTTATGTAGAGTAAAATGTTAAAAAGAATTATGGTGCCTGCACATAGAATTTGTTAATTGTTTTGCTTTGTTTATGCTCTAAAAAAATTATTCTACAAAAATTGGTCCAAGTATTTTTGTTGCCACTTCGTTTAGGTTCTTTGTATTTATTAACATGATACTTGCTGTTTTGCTGCAGGGTTCATGGAAAGCAAGTAAATCCAAGACCAGGTGCCACAATTCTATGAGGTGTGCAGTTATGAATAAAGAAAACATAACTGCTCATGGAGTTCAAGAGCCCACCAGGCGAATTACTAGAGCACGAGCAAAAGCCTTGGTCCCATCAAAGGCTTTACCCCCAATCAAAGCTTTAGCAAACTTGGACCAGAAGGGAGTTCTTCAGCCAAATTTAAAAAGAACTGCATCAGATGAGAACAAATCTGCCACTGATGATGGTGTGCTTATTCAGCCCAAGAGAAGAAGGACTTTTCTCAAAGATGTCACTAACATTTCCTCGAATAATAAATCTGTGAAGTGCGCCAAGGGAACCAAAGTTCAGGTAATACTATTTATGTCTTGACTATTAAATCTAATTTTACTTTTCTCCTATTTTGCTTCCAAGAGTTTTCTTTACCTGCATTGAAGTTTAGACTTTAGTTTATCATTAGAAGGTGAAACTGGCTCATAAGTCATAATATTGATGAAGCATTATGAATGATTCTCTAAATTTTCTCAAGTAATGTATAAACTTTAGGCCCACTAACTTTGGTGTGTGTCAGACTAGCAAGCAGGCCAAAATAGCAAAGAAGAATACAGAGGTGGCACCTATAATTTTGTTGGACCCTCTGGTTCAACACTATGCAAATTCAAAAACTACAGTAGATATGGCCAATCAGAAGACAGAGGAATCACAAGAAAATACTTTACAGCCTAGCCCAGGATTGGCAAAACAATCCAATAAAATTACTATCACAAGAGTATGTGGCGTGCCGAATTTGATGCTTTCAAAACAAAAATCCTGTCCGCATGCTAGTCTCCCAAGCTCTTCACGAGAAGGTAAGATCCTCTTGCTCTGTTATTATGAAAGGCTTGTCACACTCACTGGTGTTTTGTACTGAATAGTGTAACTATCTACGTTCTTCTGTTTGGTCAATTGGATGTACTTTGCCTCCATTTCACAACTAATTGATTCTAGTTTACTTGCATGTTTATTTGTTCTTTTCAATCCAGTTTGAGAACTATTCAAATAGGCATGAAAATGCCTGATTTTCTTGGTATCACTATCATAAATCACTGAATATCATGGCTTTCGTAAAGTTGCACAGTAGGATAACCTATAAAGTCCAAAATTATGTAAGATAGAAAGACAAATGTTCCGAAATAGTTAACATCAAATTTAACGCTGATTGATTGATATAAACAGTTTCCTTTGTGTTACTGGCTGAAAGAAAAGTCCTTTCTGGAAGCTTTTAGCTACAGTTTCGACCTTCCTGAAAACAAATTCTCCCTTTGTTTTCAAATTATCGTCCTCCTTTCCTTTTTTGTCCGTTCTTTAATAATTGTTCTCTTTCAAAACTTTCCCTTTTAGGAAAACACTTTTACCACTTTACCCTTACTTTTTCTACCTACTTTAATTATGGCCACATACTCAAGGGCATTAAAGGAAACTACACATGTCACCAATATTTATAATACAGTCCATTACTTTCTCTTAAACGGTGTGTTGGGTCAAGGAGGACAATATTTTGAAAACGGAGGGAGTAACATTTTTTTTTGGTTAGTGGAGGTTTTGGTTCGTATACTTCCCGAGTTCCCTTGCACATAGGGCGTGTTACCTGCTTTGATGCTTGTTCATATTTATACTAACTTTACTTATCAAAATAAAAAGAAAAATGAAAGAAACATATTTTCAACCCATACCTTGAACTAAAGAACCTTGATGTTTTGCACCTTAACTTTCTCTGTAGTATTCTCTATGTAAAAGTACAAATGCTGACTACTAATGAGCGTTTTATGATCACCTCGGAAGGGAATTTTCAGTGGTTGTCTTCTCTTCTTCTGCTTGATCTCCTGCAAGCATGTGTGCTTTCACTTAATGGTCTATATTATTTCAATTGAACAAAAGAGTTTTAAATTCAACTTTGACATTAATATCCTCATCATATTTTAAAAGACACAATCTAGAAAGCAACGATGCCTGGATACCTTTAAGTAGAAAAACAACTATTTAAGTTTTTTGTTAAGGCTTCACTAGCTTGTAGTTACTTTTAAATCTCATTCAGGTAGCAATTATTGAAGGACATGCATATACGATGGAGCTTAATAAGAAATACAACTGCTTCTACAATTTGTTCCGCGGCAAATATTCAGAAGATATGCACTTGATGCATGTAACAAATTGCATAGTGATTGTGGTAGGTGAGCAGGAGAGACTGGGGGGGGGGATATGTTGGGGTCCAAATAATTGAAATGAAAGCTCAACCAGTTATGTGTTGTAGTACTCAATAGATCCCTAAAATAACTAATATCTTCTCAATTCTGCATCTGAAATGTAAATCTACATATTGTCTTGCTCGTATGTACCCCTCAAGATGGGGTTAAGCAATTTTGGCAATATGCCGATCAATGTGTTTGTTGCTGTAGTGACCACTAGTAATGTGGGCTGGGGGGGAATATGGCGGGGTCCAGATAATTGAAATGAAAGATCAACTAGTAATAAGTTGCACAGCTAAATAGATCCCTAAAACAAGTACGATTCAACTAAAATTTTGTTGCATCCCCAATTCTGCATTGGAAATGTAAATCTTCATATCGTCTTGCTAGTCTGTTACCCCACAAAATGGGGTTAAGAAATTTTGTCCATATTCTGATCCATTTGTATATTGCAGTGGTGTCAAATGCCCTAATCAAAAGTAACCACCCCTTCCAACAAAACTCTATTGGTTTTAACAGACAATGCAAAAAGACCTTACTGTTCCCCAGTCCATTACTATGGACTTACGCATTTTGGACTCGTAATGACACGTTTGCTTGTTGTTTGGTGAGTAGGTAGTTGGGGGTACAAGTGTTTGAATTTCCACACCCAATCAAACTATGATCACATAAATCAATGCAAGTGTTTAATTTTGATGCAAGTGAAGTAGTACTGTCCAGTTAACATTCAGTTGACCAGTAGGCAAATTGTTACAGATGTCTTTATTCTTTATCTACGCTGATGAATGTAGCCTTATTTTATATAAGCTATCAAAATCACAGGTTAAATGAGTTAGCCTTGTAGCATATATCCCCAGTAATGTGGCTAGACTAAGGTGCTTTAATCGCTTGATACTTCGAAACGAAATGGGCCATAAAGTAAAAAAAAAAGTTTATGTGTTGTTCTGAATGATAATTTCATGGTTGGAATCTCTCTTTGGATTACTTAGCCCGGTCCAATTATTATTTTGTGCAGAGGAAGGCAGGCTTCACAAGAAGCTGGAAACCTCAAATGGTCATGTCATTCTCGATATTGATTCTAATCACAAGGATTCTCAAATGTGCAGTTTGTATGCTGCTGATATATATAACAATCTACGTGCTTCAGAGGTCCGTTTAGCTGCTGCTCTCCCTACATTTATCTATACAGTTTTTCTCAAAGCTATCATTTCCATCTCAAAGGAAACTTTTCTCTTATTATAGATGAAACCTGGCTTTAATTTTATATTTTCTATTTGGTTCTCTGGCATGCATCCCTTGTTTCATTGTGTTGTTACATTTCACTCTTGTGAAAGTGCTCACACATGGTAGAATCTTCTTCTTTCTTCAGCTTAACCGAAGGCCTTCAGTTGATTATATGGAAATGTTGCAGCGAGACATCACACAAGACATGCGTGGAATTCTGATTGATTGGTTGGTAGAGGTTAGCCACACTCTTAGTAAAGAGTATTTTTGTAATGGTTCCAATCATTTCTGTACCATGACAAGAGGATATCTTGGATGCATTATTTTTTTAGGGTCTATCATTCCTCTTTCCTCCCTGAGAGAGAGAGTTTCTTTTTTGGCCTTTCTGGGCTTTTAGAGGAGTGCCCATTGCAGATATTTCAAAACATTAGAGGGTGTCTCTACATTAGTTCCTTCACTTGCTTTACTCTTTTTTTCCTTTTGTCTTTCCTTTTTCTTTTTCCAACTTTTACCTTGCTGGTGGATGCCTTGTTTGCTGTCCTTTTGTATGTTTGTATGTTTTTTTTTACACACTCTCCCCTTGATCTAATATTGTTTTTTCATTTATCAATAAAATAGTAAACATTTATGTCACTTTTGGACCTTGCATTTAATCTGCAATGGCATTAAGCTATTCCTCATGCACTGTATTTCTTTGAATGCCTATCAACTACTTTACCTGGTTACATATAAAAACGGCTTCAAAATAAAGTAAGCTTTTGTCATGTGCATATAAGTCAGTAGGTCCCAGGATTTATTTCAGACTTGTCCCAAGAACTCCAATAAACTCTTTTCAATCAGCTGATGATAACTCGTTTTTATCTTTTCTGTTTCAGGTCTGTGAAGAATATATGCTAGCCCCAGATACACTTTACTTGACAGTAAACCTCATTGATCGCTTTCTCTCCACAAATCACATTGAAAAGCAAAGACTCCAACTGCTTGGTATTGCTTGCATGCTTATTGCCTCGTGAGTTCTCTCCTTTGTCAAGTGTGCTTTTATTCTCATTTGAAACTGAAAAATGATTGGTAAAGGTCTTTGCGGTGAAAGCTATCCAAATTGACAGCAGCACGATCGTAAAATATAAGGAGTCTACAATGTTAATCAACTCTAATATAAGATTTGATGGGTCTGTTCTCCTACATGATTAAGTGGCTTGGTTTGTGGTTTTGAACTTTCTCTCTTTGGTCCAACCAGCTTTCTCTCCGCTCTCTCACTTTTTTTTTAATCATTACAAAAAAAAAAATCCAAAACCCCAAAACCAAACCACTGAATTACGGAGCCAAACCCAGTCGATATAACTTAAAAATAAATCTTTATTCATTCTATTTTTAATCATTCAATCAATGACTTTGTAACTTGAAATAGCAGGTAGATAAACAACAGACAAATTATGGGCCACACTGTTTGTGAACTTGGCTTGGCCCTGCCCGTATTTGTTCATTGAGCAAGCGAGCCGATCTTGAGCTAAGTTCGGATTGGTAAAGCTTGGTTCAGGTCATTCATATAAATTCTTAGGAATAAATAACTAATATATGCACAATACAAGCATCTTTTATTTAAAAAATATGAATTTTTGGGTAAATAATCTTGATATGTACTTTCATGTCATAAAGTTTCGTCATTTTTATGACATTAGCTGTATTTTATCTAATTATTAGCACAAAGTTATTTTATCAAAGTTTTATAATACTTATCATTAGTTTAAAATTAAACGAGCTGAGTATGAGCTTGAGAGCAAAGCTCTGCTCATGCAGGCACGACCCAGGCTCATTTGTATAATAAGTGAGCTTAACGCAAAGCTCCTTTATTAAATGCATCTTATTCAATCACTCACTACAAATTTTGGCTAGACAAACATATACATCAATGCTCTTAGAGTCAGCCCTGAGCATTCAATCATATGATATTTGTATGTTTGTATGTGTAGTCCCTTATCCATCTTTCTGGAGAAGGTTGCGTAGTTCTTGACTTAAAATATATGAGCCCATCTGGACTTGCAAAAACCTCAATATCATCTAAATCCAACTTTGTTTCTCCTTCCAACCTGCTTATGTCTTAGCAGAAGCCATTGTGAAATAATTATCTAATTTGGTTGCTCTTTGGTGAACGTGAAGTAAGAATTGTGTAACTTTATATCTATTATGCATCTCACTCTCTCTCTCTCTCTCTCACACACACACATAATCTCTTTCTGTGGTTCTTTGTTGTACCAACTAATTCCATGAATACATGCATGCATTTCATGTTTGTGCCTGATCCTCTGATAATAAAGACAATTTTCATGTCCACACACTGCCCTGGTTTGTATCTTCTATTCCAGATTAATATAATAATTTCTTAGCAGATCAAATTAATAAATAATTCTTCACCTTTCAAGCCTCTTGCATGAAATAATGGCTTCTGTAGTGTATCAGAGTGTTGTACTCTTTTCCTATCTTGTTGAAGGATCTTATAGTTCCCTCTTTTCCATTAATGGCTTCAAGGAAGTTCGAAGAAATTTGTGCACCCCGTGTTGAAGAGTTTTGTTTCATTACAGACAGCACCTACACAAGACAAGAGGTATGTTTATAGCTACTAAGTTAAGATACTTGTTTGACTGCTCTGAGCATGTAGGAACTAGAGAAGGAATGCATGTAGGAAGTGAGAGCACTAGGTTAAGTGAGACCCTCAGACTCCAACTCCTCTTGGCCAGCAAAACTTTTTTTCACATGATGCCTGATACATTTTTCTCATGAATGATATAATTTATATCCACACTAATTTGCTTCCAATTATTTTGTTTTGACAATCCACTCAATCACTTCAAGTTCTATCAAGAGATAAGCTTATTATAATTTCTAGTCATTGACCAGTTGACCTCGTCTTCAATGTATGACAAAACTTACATGTATCACTCTGTTGGATATCAATTGGTATTTCATAGTTGACAACCTCTTTTGCCTGCCACTGGTTCTTTCTAGTATTTTAAGGGCCACCAGACCCAAATCGTTTTACCCCAGTGATGCATTAGTCATATGGCAAAGGCATCTTACTTGAGTTGCATCTTGTATTATGTGGTATTGCCTTATGCTGTTCAATTCTCATGTGGATGTGCTCTGAGAACTGTAAATGATTGGACTGAGTTTAAAAGTAAATTACATGTTTTCTCAATAACCTTGCTACAGCGATCTCCTTTTACCAAGCACCTCAAATTGCATTGGTGGAGTTCTAGAGGCTAATGACGAAGGTTACTTAGCAGGTATTGAAAATGGAAAGTCAAGTTTTGGATGTTTTGGGCTTTCAGCTGACTGTTCCAACCACAAAAAAATTCCTTAGGTAACAATGCGTACCTGCAATCTGTTATCTTAGCATTAACACAATCCACTAAACCTTCTAATGTATATAAATTTCCTATCCTGTTTCCAGGAGGTTCATTCATGCAGCACAAAGTTCTTCCAAGGTATGTCACATGCAGCACCAGCTTCGATGCAATCTTGGGAATGAAAATAAATTAGTGGATTAAACTGATTTGATATGCAGGCTCCTGTTGTAGAGCTGGAATTCTTGGCGAATTACTTAGCAGAATTAACTCTCACTGAGTACAGTTTCCTGAAGTTCCTACCATCCCTCGTTGCTGCCTCAGCTGTATTCTTGGCCAAATGGACACTTGATCAGACACACCACCCATGGGTCTGTATCTTGCAATCTTCAACCCACTTTACTTGCTTCTTAGAGTTTAAAAGGACATTTCATTCAACTTTTGATCTGACTTGTCAACTGAGGAACGTATTCGTGGCAAACTTCTTGCAGAACTCAACTCTAGAACATTATACTTGTTATAAGGCATCGGAGCTAAAGGTCATAGTTCTGGAATTGCAAGATTTGCAACTAAACACCAAAGCATCCTCTCTTAATGCAATACGTGAAAAGTACAGGCAAGAGAAGGTAATATTTTTGACATAGATTCTGCTGTATCTTTTACCTGTTCTCCATGGGCAGCAACTTAAGAAAATTGCTCTCTCCCTCCCAAATGAGCATCAATAACATAATGCATTCAAAGGCAAGTCTTTATTTTAGTGATTACAAGGTTAAAAAGTTTGAGTAGTACTACATTCACTTTTGAATGTAGATTGGAAGGAACAAACAAGAAAAACCATTATTATGTTATAGAGGTTGTAGTTAGGGTTCCTTTTCTAGCTACATATCTCACATGTATCCACAGGACAAAACAATGTATCGGCAAAACTAGTCACCAAGAAAAACCTCTCCCACTTCTCCCAGTCGATCATGCAAGGTTTTAAATCATTTCCAAAAATAAATAGAAAGAATCTTAAAAATCAGTTCTTCAATCTTTTGGAGTTCATGCAACTTGCATGAACAATCTATTTATGCTACAAATAATGGAAAAAAAGTGGGACAGTGATTTTGTTTGCAGCAAGAAACGTTATGCTTAAAAACTACACCGATCAAGTTATTGGTTTCCTAGCCACAAGGAATCATGTATTACAGTGTTTTTGTGTGTTACCTTTTCATGCAACTCGTGTGCCTCTATTATATCAATTTATTTTCTGATGGAAACTGTTCTGGTCGTGACAGTTCAAAAGTGTTGCAACTTTATCTTCTCCGAAAGCAGTGTGTCCGCAATCCCAAAGTTTTAAAAGTAGCTGATTCTTCAGCATAAGATGAAATATTTATCTGCTGGATCTACTGTGTGTTCCTCTGTTACTTTCTCATTCTCTTACTCTCTTTCATTTTGACCACCTCTATCATCTTGTAACTTTGTTTGAGATGAGATGTCTATCTTCGTAACATGTAATCTCATGAATCTCATGAAGATTTGAGGCCGTAAAAGTTTGTTGGCATGTAATCTCTACTGGTATTCTACTCACAAGTTATTTAAACAGAAAAAGGGCAGGTGTACTGTATTTGGTGAGTTCTAAGAGTAGTTAGTTGAAGATGACATATGTATCTCAAACTATTCAGTTCTCTGGGAAAAATGTAACTTTCTTCTAATGCAACTTCCAGTTGTCTAATATAACAATCTTTCTTATGCCTATTTGCACATTAGTCAAATTGATGACATTGCCATATATATATATATATATATATATGTGTGTGTGTGTGTGTGTGTGTGTGTGTACAAGGACGAATTGACCTATTATTTCGTGGTCTATTTGATTGAAAGGAGCTTAGTACAGATGATAATACCGGTAAAGATGTGTCATGTTGAAGATAACTTAAGTTTAACAGAAAAATGAACAGAGCTCATGAACTAACCTGTCAATGGCATTTAAAGATCTCAAGTTCATCCAGCATTCTGTATACATAATCAATTATTGATACAAAACACCAATTAAGCTTGGCCAGCATCATTCTACATACAAAGCTCAAGTTTTCTGTAAGCCTCAAATCAGTATTCCATCTGCATTGATCAGATGATCAGGTAGTACGAGATGAAAGTGGCCGGACACAGGCAACATCGTCTCTAATTTAATTGCCGTCCAGTGAAGCGGAAGCTCCAACCTCCAAGATCAAGAAAAACAACACTGTTGTTGCTAGTGCCTTTAGGCCGAAAATTTGGTCATATTTACAAGAAAATAGAAACACACACACACACACACACACTTATTAATCAGTTACCGGTGGAGAGCTCCTGTCATGTACTTGCTTTGGGGGGCGGGGCGTGTGTGTCGGGGAGAGAGAGAGTGTGTGAGAGACAGATCAAACAAGCATGAGGCGACCACATTACAAAATGAGCCACCTGCCAATAATGTTGGTCATGTTACAAGCAAAAGCTACTGCGTAGTTGACAGAAAAATAACTTCACGTTTCAGTACGTGTTAACTCATGATACTGAATACCAATGATCGAGAAAAATGTCTTCAAACCATGTCATCTTATACCATCAACTTATAAACATTTTCTTTATAAACATATTTATTAATTATTAATTATAATTAAAATAGAAGCCGCTATTGTCACGGTGCTTTCTGTAAAATTAGAAAAGCTATAAATCTTCATTGTTATTGTCGCCGAAACGTTCGTTTTTGATGTACTTCATGATCATGTAGTTCCACATATCTTTGAATGTATTGTTGAAAGTCTTGAACATGTCCCTGAGTTATATGTATCAGTAACTCTACTTCTTCATTCGACCGGTTACTTATTACATTACCTTCATTCTCTACAATCATATTATACAATATGATACACGTGTACATTATATCTTTCAAATCTTCCTTACTCCAAAATCGTGCCGCACCTCGTACTATTGCCCAACGAGTTTGGAGGACTCCGAATACTCGTTCAACGTCCTTTCTTGTAGCCTCTTGCATTTGTTAGAACTTGATCCTTTTAGGGTCTTTTGGATATACAAAACTTTTAACAAATGAAGCCCACTCTGGGTAGTGACCATCTGCCAGATAATATCCCTTCATGTATTGTGTATCATTTACGGTAAAATGAACTTCAGCAGAATATCCTTACAATACATCATTGAACAATGGAGATTGATTGAGCATATTAATGTCATTGTTAGATCCTGCAACCTCGAAAAAGCATGCTATATCTAAAGGTTTTGAGAAGCGACTACTTCTAGCATTATTGTTGGAATCCCTTAATCACCTCGGGTAAATTGACCTTTCCACGCAATTGGGCAATTTTTTCACGATCAATGCATATAGTCAATGCTTTCTAATATACCAAGAAAGCCGTGGTAATTAGAATGTAGTTGAAGTAAACGTTGAACGTCGTTAGCATTGAGTCTTCTCAAATATACTCTTCCAAATACCTCAATCACATATCAACATAATTTCTTTAAGCATTTGATTCAATTGGTTTCGCCAAGTCGTACATACTAGTCACAATGATCAGCAGGCAAGCCATATGCCAAATAACAAATAGCAGCAATGCATTTTTGCAGTGGGAAAAGTCCATCTATACCACATGCATCACTCTTCATTTGAAAATACTCAGAATGATTTGAAAGAGCTTATATGATTCGAAAGAATAACTCCTTACTCATTCGGACCCTTCTTATGAACATTTCATCCGTGTAAACCGGCTTAGTGGAGAAATAGTCGTTGAAAAGATGGTCATGTCCAGTTTTGCGCTCTCGATTTATGTATTTTCAATTGCGTTTACGACCGTGAGATGTCTCAGGTTTGCGCTCTCGATTGGTAAAATCATCATTCAATTCATCGTGTATGAATTGTAGGATTGGCAGAAGGTAGGAATCAGAATCGGAAGAGGAGTCGGAGTCGGAGTCGGAAGACATTTTTAGTGTGGAGATTGTTGTATCTGTAAGTATATGAGTAAGATGTTGTGTTTGCAGAAAATATGGAGGCTCAAATGTCTATATATAGAAATCTTTCAATAGTTTTACAATGACTAGTTTTGTAACGGCTAGTTTTACAACAACTAGTTTTCATAACCGCTAGTTTTCATAACGGTTAGTTTTACAACGACTAGTTTTCATAACGACTAGTTTTTGCAATAAGTGGTTTATAAAAATCATACGAAACATAATTAAAAGTACATAAATATTGATAATAGCGCATAATTAAAATTTTAAAGTACATAAAAAAGTACATAATTAAAAGTACATAATAAAAAATTACATAACTTAAACTAGACAATATTAAATTTGGTCTTGATAATAGCGCAAACATGTTGATGAATTTGAAGTTGCTCATCTGTCATGCCACTAGTATCTTTACAGAAGATTTTATAATTCTTTGCAAGTGTGGACATGTTTATTGCTTCTGACACGTCCTTGAGTACACAAATCTTCTCTTTTTCTATTACCCGTTCATTATCATTTTTTTTTGCTTTCCCTTTTGTGGCCTTTTGACCAATTGGGAAAACTTTAACCTCATTGTCGTCGATGTTGATGCTTGTATGCGCATCAGATGATGCCGTGTATGCCCCAGTTTCAAATATCTTTGCCTTTTTAGAGGAATGCTCACTTGATTGTCCACCTTTCCACTTTGGCTCATCTTTCACCATTGCCCACATATGCTCGTATCTAAAATGTTTTTTATGTGTTGAGAAGAAAAGATCACGTGCGGCTTCTTTCACTTGGTCATCGGACCACCCACTATTATGTTGATTTTGTACTTGGATGAAGTACTGGTTAAATTCATTAACCATCGGAAGAAGTGTGTACCTGACATGCCCAGCCCAAACCCGGTCACGAGCAAATCACGAGCTCAATTGTTGTGGAACCCCCTAAAGTCTCCAAACCCTGTCCAAACTCCGCCAAAATAAATATCCACCAGTTATAAGTAATCCCTAGTCTAGTTTTTAGGTATCCACCTCATTTCCCGACCCAAAAATCCCAAAGTAAGCCCTTACTCTGCCCTAGTAACGAGCTGAAAAACACCCTCTGTAAGCCGTTATTCCGCCCAACCAAAAAAGGCCAAAACCACAAAAACTAAGCCGTCACTCTGCCCAACCAAACAAACCAAAACTACCATATATAAGCTGTCACTCTGCCCAAATCAAAACAACAAACACACAACAAACAACAAAAGACTCCCTCTCCCCGAAGGACAGAGCGAGCACACCGCCGCTCTAAAAGGTAATACCTTTAAGGGCGCAGTTCATTTATTTATTTATTTTTCTGTCTTTTATTTATTTTTAAAAAGTTGTTATTTAAATCCGACACAATGTAGCCAATCTAAGCCGTTGTGCTGCCCGGATTAGAATATGAAATATTATGTAAAAGAGCCGTTATAATGGCCAAATATTCTTAAATATGTCTGTAATTATTGGAAGGAGACGGCTGCGAGTCCGTAAATAATGTGGCCACGAATGTATTTGTTTAAATTTCCCTTGTCATTATAATACCTTATTTATTTGCTAAATAAATGTGACAATAAGCATACTTCAGCCAAAAACCATTTTCGAGACCGAAAGGGCGAGTTGGGTGCCTAGCACCTTCCCAACTCGTAACTTAGCCTCCGAACCCGCTTTTAAAAATCTCTGGTTTTCTTTTTCTGGTTTTTCTTTATTTTTGCCTTAAAATAAAGATGGCGACTCTAAAACTTTCAGATCCAGTGGGGCCTCGCAACATTCCCTCTTTGCACTTTCTTTCTCCCTAAAAAGGGAGATACGGGAATGGAGGGGTGATGCATTCCCATATCCTGGTATCCCCTAAACAAGGGATAACTTGATGCGGGAAACCCATAGCTCCCATAGTGATCTGGATGGGCCATAAGGCTATTTTCAATAAATCCATAGTGGAGGCGTCACAATATCCTTTCTTGCACTTCTCCTTTTTCCCCTGAAAAGAAAAGGGGAGAATGAGAATGGAAGGGTAATGCATTCCCATATCCTGTTATCCCTAAACAAGGGATAACCTGATATGGAAAACCATCAGTTCCCATATTGGATACAAAATCCACTCAGGGCAACCGAGGCACATTCCAACGTGCTAATATAGACAGCACTCCTCTCGCACTTTGATTTCGTCTTCCCCTAAACAAGGGAGGGTGGAACGAGAGCAGTGGTGTCCCGCATCCGCACGTACGCGCACCCCTATCCAAGGGCGCGCGGGGCGCGCGGGCACACCCCGGGAACCTCACAGTGGCGACTCTGCTGGGGAGTTGTTTTATTTTAAATAAAATGGAGGGCTAGACTCGTAAAATAAAACTTTTTTGTTTTTATTTGTTTCTGGCTGCAGTATGCTTGTCATATTGATTTACGCATTTGAATAAAGTGTTCCCATACGGCCGTGGCTATATTTGTGGATATGATCCTCCATCTTGCAGCAGTTTCGTTCCGATAACTGTTACAGGCGTGTTTAAGAGTATAAAAAAAATCAAAAAATAAAAATAAAAATAAAAAAATTGAGAAAATTCAAAAAAAAAAAAAATATGTCTATTATATATTACAATAAATTCCGGGCAGCACAACACAAAGAGCTGGGGCTTTACCTCCGGCTCTATATTATTATTTCTTTCAGTTTATTTTCTTTTTCATTTTATTCTGTACATTTGTACATATTTACATTAATTCTGTCATTTTATTTCGGGGACATAGGACCAAAATTTGTAATTAATAGGGATAGATAGTTTCCCCACTTTTCTTTCTATTTCTTAATGTGGTGTACTTGCTTGCTTGCGCTCAAACTAAAAAGCCGAGAAAATCCATACAAACAACAAGACATGCCATATATGTTTTATTTTTTCTGCTTATATCGTAGTAAATAAATAAAGATTTTCTTGCTTTCTAGATACCACACACACGCACATGCATATAGCTATATTCCGAACTGTTACCCTACACCATGGCCAGCCTACCTCCTGCATAAACCAACGCTAGAATGCATATAGATTCTCAGGACACTTCATTGACCGATCGGTTTTTGCATTTTTGAATCGTGAATCAGCCCCTGTCAAAAAAAAAAAAAAAAAAAAAAAAAAGAAGAATATACAAAAAAAAAAGCGCAAAAAAAAAATGATGAAAAAAAAAAGAAAAATAAATTGCGCAACAAAAAAAATAATAACAACAAAAAATATACAGGGGCTGATTTATTATTCTCTGATGCTCGACCTAGACCATTTCGAATGGTGGATCCTGGAAAGAGTATATGCCCTTCGCCTCGGGACCACCCAGTCCTAGGAGTCGAAAGGTGGAATACGTTGGTCCTATACTGAGAAAGAATCCACTGCTCCAGAAAAGTCCCGAGACCGTCAAAATAAAGCAGGTGCTTATCCGGTCAACTGTAGGGAAAACAAAATAATAAAATATACTAATAAAAGGCACGATGTACTCCAAACCCAAAAAGCCTTCAGCCAGCCTCCTGATACATCCATAACCCATTTTCCTCAGAAACCTGACCCGAACTTGGAAAGACAGAGATAGTACTGGCCGATTGATACGGGAAATTAGTGCGTAAATCGAATGTAAGGTATCGCGATCGATCGATAAGGGCGTAACCGATTCAAAAAGAACAGATCCGAGCAAGTATGGCAATGATGAGCAACCGATATGGGTACAGATTCGGGGCTTCAGATATGCTCGACTCCGTAATGCGGCGGTGGCTAGACCAGAATTTGGCTGCACGAGATGAACGCTTGCTAAGCCAAATAGCAAGTCTTATACAAGGTCAAAAACCCACTGGTGAGGTGAACTCTTCCCCTACAATCCCCCAGGAAACATCCACACCCCACGTGCCTCCAAACCCAACTCCTCAGCCAAACACCAACCCACCAAATACCACCACTACCCCAAATCCCAATCCTCCACCAAGTTCCTACTATCCAAATATCAGCCCTTACCCGTCCTATCCACCATATCCTTCTCCAAACACCAAAATTCCCCAAAACCCACATGACCTCCCTGTTCCCATAACCAACCCACTCCAAAACAGCCCACATATAGACCCACAAAATTATAACCCGCTAGGCCAAGTTACCACTTATTTACCTTATAATGATCCTAGCCGCCTAACCGAAACCATCCAAAATCCACCTACTCAAAATCCACCAACCCAAAATCCATATCCTACCCAAGCACCACCAGCCTAGAATCCTTATCCAGCCCAGAATCCACCAGCCCAATATCCATATCCACCCAAAACCCTTACTGACACCACGAAATTAACCCAACCTTCCCTAACCCAACAAGATATACCAAAATCCAACTCCCCCACCACCAAAATAGAGGCCGAAGTGGAAAATATAAAGACTATGATACACAAGCTTCTCAACAAAGGGGAATTTTCTACGCGGGCACTGACGTTACAACCTGCGGCAGTATTGCCTTTCAAATTCAAAATGCCCGACATAGAAAAGTTTGATGGGACTGGATGCCCTATATCCCACTTAAAATCTTATTCAACTGGCATGTAGTCAAGGGGAGCTAGCTTTGAGGCTATGGCTTCCAATTTTCACCTCACCCTAATAGGGGCTGCCAAACAATGGCTAATGTTGTCCGATAGCAGCACCATGAATACGTGGGACCAAATAGTCAAGCTGCCTCGAAAGGTACAAAGACAACACCACCCGTAAAATAGAAGGGACCTTGAGTCGTGCACCCAGAGGGAAAAGAAACTGGCCGAGTTCGCGGTCGTGGAAAAGAAAGTTGGCCTGCACTTTGACACTGATCCACCAAGTCATGCCGAATGTTTATCAAAAACCTCCAGCCCATTTACCTGGAACACATGCGGTACCTTCCCTACACCAATTTTAAAGAAATAGTAGAGATAGGCGCTCGTATTGATGATGATATACGGACGGGACAATTACAAGTCAATACGCCTCATAGCTCTTTCCGTTATTCTAAAGGGAAGACAGCCGCAGCCACACCCACACCAACTGTCAATGCGGTAGGAAATGCGTCAACCCCTTTTTCTACCCAAAATTATGGCTCTGTTCCATGGTCTTATGGAGCGGACAGGTCTGTCAACACAGTCGGAGGGAATAATGGCCCGAGCAAAAATTTCAGAAATCAGAACCGCCATTATGATGAGCTGCAAGCCTCCCAGTCTGTAATCCTGCAGGGGCTAATGACACAAGGAGTGTTAAAGCCTATGGAAAATTATAAGCCACCAGACCCCCTGCCCAGGACCTGGAATCATGCCCAGTATTGTGAATATCATCGATGCAATGGTCACCTCACCGATAAATGTTATCAGCTCAAAAATGCTATTCAGGATCTTATAGATGATAAGGTTATTGAAAAACCCACTCCCAGACCAAATATAATCAATAACCCTCTACCTCAAATCCACATGATTGAGGTTGAAGACAGCTTCCTGGACATGATAGGCAGAGGTACTAATCACGAGAAGCTCCCTGCTGAGTTTGAGTCTACTTCTAATAAGCCACTGCGGAACTAGTATACTATGATCGACCCACTTTTGACACCTGCAGATCTGGCGGACCGCTTCAGATATATTACCCATATTCCTTTCCCTAGCCTTACGGATTTGGTCATCTACCAATCCGCTCCCTAAAATTGAGGATCTCAAACCCCAGGTCCTCAATAATGTAATTAACCATGTACGGTGTGCTTTTAATAATAATCTAAATGTCTTTGCTTATTTCTTAGTTGCACCTACATTAAAAGACAAATTAAATAATTATAATAATGAGTCATTTAATAGGACCCAAAAGATAAAAAAAAAGTATTTGCTTGAGCTTGTAAAGTCAGTAGAGCCAGGGACAACATCATTCATCAACAGCAGCTGAAGACTGACCCACTATCAATCTGGGGCTGGACAAGGAAATCAAAAGAAGTAAGAATCGGCAACTACCTGCAAGGCTCCAAAAGAACACCACCCATGGATCCTTTCAAAAAGTTCGTGGATATGCTCGCCTGATCCCATGAAGATGTGTCGGGGTAGACCCAACCATAGCCAAACATCGGACCCTCATATGTCCGGATGCTCAGCAAATCAGACAAAAGCTCCACCGCATCAAGCCAGAATGATCACTACAGGTTGGAAAAAAAAAGGGGCATGAAACAGCCGCACGTCAACTTCATTCGGGTTAAAAAAAAAAATACAAGGAAAAAAAGAAGAAAAGAAGAAGAGAAGAAGTAGTAAAAAAAAAAAACACACACACACACACAAAAAAAACAAAAAAAAAACAAAGAGTAAAAAAAAAAAAGAAAAAAAAATACCCGATCTGGCTATCCAATATAATGATCATTCCCAAGCCCAACAGTTTTATTTCATCAACGGCATGCTGGGTTATGGTCAAATCAAAGGCAGCAGGAGACTAAGAAAAGACCCCATTCACCACCCTTTGGGAGACCTACTGCTATCATGTCATGCCGTCTGAGCTAGAAAAATGTTGGGGCTACTTATCAAAAGGCTGCTACCCCTCTCTTCCACGATGTGCTATATATTGTCAATGGGATCCGGTCAGGAGATGTCGTACTCCCCACAAGCCAGGAAAGAAGACCTTGTTCAGCCCTCCAATTTCAATGAGCTCAAAAGGTATGGTGCTCGAACCAACCTATCTGGCAAATGCTTCCCTCTCCAGCCCGCTAGACTGAAAACCCGAAAGGGCGGTCTAGACAAAAGTTAGGGCATAAAAAAAATAATTAAAAAAAACAAATAAAAAGGAGAAATAAGGGCTCGCTAAATTTGAAAACCGAAAGGGCAGCTTAGGCAAAAATTAGAGCAAATAAAAAAAAAGATGAAAAATAAAAAAAAAAACAACAAAAATAAAAAATAAAAATAAAAATAAGGAGAATAAGGAGAGGGAAGGCACTCTTTGAAACCTCGGCATCTTACCTCCAGTCTTCAGCATGCAAGAGGGCTCGACTGACAGAAGAAAAAGAAAAACCACGACAAGAAGCTCGCAATAAAACACTAAAATATAATATTACAGGTCCTAAGGTGCAACTTAGGAATAATTGCTAAAGAAATTTAGGTTATACATTAATTGCATGTACATATCTATTATTGCCTATACCCCCTTTGTTTCCCCCAAAACTATCCTTCATTTGTAGCTTAAGCCCCGGGCGATCCATCGATTACTGCGGCGTCCACCGGCCGGTCCCATATACTTTTACGCAAGGCACGTAAAGCTCGATCTCATCAGGATGAGAAACACCGAAGTATCCTCGCCCTATTCATCATCTGCGTTGCCATTGTCCTGAAACAGCTCGATGACTTGGATCCCGATCATTCACCGCTGCTCTATCTGATTATGAAGAAAAATGCAGGAGTTGCGAGAATAGCCATATGTCAAGTATATCCCTGCAACAATTATATGGCCAAAGAGGTATCTGCTTTTTCCTCTCCCCGCATATCACAAAAAAAAAAAAGAGAAAAAGGGAAGCATGTTCGAACCCGAAGGTATATTCCTTTAAAATCCGTTTTGAAATTACAGCGTACCATTACCCATTAGACATCGGCATAGCTTTGCTTTGTGCGTGTGTTTTGAGTCTGCATTTTTTTATTTTTGTATCATATAAAATTACATTGCATTGTAAATATTTGTACAGGTTTTAACAAAAACAAAACAAAAAACAAAAAAACAAAAAACAACAAAAACAAAAACAATTTTTTTTATGTATTATTTTGCATCTAGATTAATGTTTTTGCATTATAGGCATTATAAATGCATTTTGCATCTTAAAGATATGTACTACATTTTGCATTATTGCATACATGATATAATATAAATACTCATGCATCATGTTAATAAGCATCTTATAATTTTCAGGCAACACATTTACATTAAATAAAGTAGTACATGCATTCATCATGTGCATTCATTATCCAATAAGCTGCATTAGAGGTGCACTAAAAAGAAAATAAAATGCCCCCAATCATGAAAATAAATATTCCCACGGCATTCACTACATCCCTGCAGCATAAGCATGCATCATTTAGCCTCATTTGCATTTGTAATATAAATCATGCATAATAAGGTCAAATAGTGACCATTAGTTCAATCATGCATCGTAAAAATAAATCAAATAAATTTCATGCATCATTACATAATTGCATCATTTAGGCATAAACAAGACATGTATATGCATCATTAATAAAGTCAGGAATGCTTCAAAAGTGCAAAAAAAAAAAATCTAGCGGTCAGTATATCGGGCAAAAACAAAACAAAAAAAAAAAAACAAAAACAAAACAAAAACAAAACAAAACAAAACAAAAAAAAAACAACAACAAAAAAATAAAAAAAAACAACAAAAAAAAAATCGGGAGAGGGAAAATGTATTTTCAGGTACATGCAACAAGGAAAAATGCGGCGGCAGGAGAAGAAATTTTCGGCTAAAGCTAGAAAATGGAGCGAAAAGAAAACAGCAGCAAAGAAAAGATGATATCAGCTGATACCAAACGATGCTACAACAAGAAAAAGAAAGTTTCTGACCAAGGTTAGAACGAGCAGTAAAGAAAATGCGGTAGCATCAAGAAAGATTTTCCAGCTAAAGCCGAAAACAAAGTGGGACAGGGGAAAAGATTTTCCAGCGAAGGCTGGAACAGTGATAAAAAGAAAAATCCCCAGCAAAGTGCAACAACAAACAGCGTAAAGCAGAAAGCGACAGCAAAGCAACGTTAGCATCAATTTGCTGCATGGACACAACAAAGGTAAAGGAAAGGAATGTATTTTCCTTTTTAACAGTGCATTTGTTTGATGTTTGGAAACTTTCCTTTAAGGGGTACACAGCCCCGGATTGATAGGGAAAGGTCTTGTTCTCCGTTGAAGGCTGAGTTCCTAAGGAGGCAATACAGTCCATACATTTTGGCTATGTGGGAAACTTTCCTTTAAGGGGTACACATCCCGGATATATAGGAAAGGTCTTGTTCTCCGAGAGGTGAGTTCTAGGAAACAATTCACTCCGCATAGCCATAAGATGAACTACGTTTGGTCTGATTCCTTGTTTAAGGATACGTAGGCAGTCTATCACGGTAGACGCGACCATCACGGCACATATTTACCCTTGTCGCACTTATTTGATAAAGCTTTGCCACACTTGCTCATTTAGTATTGCCGCACTTGCACCACAACACTTACACCGCCACATTTAGTCCCCAGCTGAGTGAACTACGTTTCGGTCGATTCCTTGTTTAAGGATACGTGGCGCGACCTATCACGGTAGGCACGCCGTTCCACAGTGATAGTTTAGGTTTTGGCTTTGAACTACGTTTTGGTGCGATTTCCTTTATTAAGGGATACGTGGGGCGACCTACACTAGTAGGTCCGACCATTAGAGCATTTCAATTCATATACGCTTAAAATTACGATAACTTTTTATAACCAACTAAAATTGTCTAGGTTATGGAGTTTGGTGCGTGTTATCTCTTGTTGCATTATAACTACTACTGTTGCATCTCATTCCCATTTATAATTGAGCGAAATTGGAGGTCTATTGTTTATCAACGATGTTCGTCTACTCAAGAAGCCTTGGGTTACCCGTAGACTCCATCGTTGAGGGGCTCTGTAGACACCCCAATTTCGTACCCCTGATATGTGACATGACATAAAATATCAAGAACTGTTGAAACATTAACAAATGTCAAGTTGCAGGGTTGAAAATGCAAAAGGAAAAAGTGGGATGCATGAACAGTGAAGCTGAGGGGGGTAAAATGCAAAAATTTGAAAGATTTAAAGGAGCATGGTGCCGCACCAAGGGTGTCTTGGCCGCACCATGCACATTACTGTGCGTTGTCTCAGAGATCAAATGGTACAAGTCTTGAAGCGCAAGGTACAAGCTGTTGATGCACGGAGAAGAAACTCAAGAATTCCCGGCGTGTCCCTCTCCCCGCTATAAATAGAGACCCCGGCCTCTCATTTTGGTTGCTCATTTCCTCATGATTTTTAATCGCAATAAGCTCTGCTCGTTCTTCGTCAATATTAGTACGAGAGGTGCGAGATAGGTGAGTGGAACCCCTAAAGTCTCCAAACCCTGTCCAAACTCCGCCAAAATAAATATCCACCAGTTATAAGTAATCCCTAGCCTAGTTTTTAGGTATCCACCTCATTTCCCCGACCCAAAAATCCCAAAGTAAGCCGTTACTCTTGGAGTAACGAGCTGAAAACACCCTTATAAGTTATTCCGCCCAACCAAAAAGGCCAAAACCACAAAAACTAAGCCGTCACTCGCCCAACCAAACAAACCAAAACTACCATATATAAGCTGTCACTCGCCCAAATCAAAACAACAAACACACAACAAACAACAAAAGACTCCTCTCTCCCGAAGGGACAGGCGAGCACCGCCGCTCTAAAAGGTAATACCTTTAAGGGCGCGTTCATTTATTTATTTATTTTTTCGTCTTTTATTTATTTTTAAAAGTTGTTATTTAAATCCGTGCAATGTAGCCAATATAAGCCGTTGTCTTTGCGGATTAGAATAGGAAATATTATGTAAAAGAGCCGTTATAATGGCCAAATATTCTTAAATATGTTTGTAATTATTGGAAGGAGGCAGTGCGAGTCCGTAAATAATGTGGCCACGAATGTATTTGTTTAAATTTCCCTTGTCATTATAATACCTTATTTATTTGCTAAATAAATGTGACAATAAGCATACTTGACCAAAAACCATTTTCGAGACCGAAAGAGCGAGTTGGGTGCCTAGCACCTTCCCAACTCGTAACTTAGCCTCCGAACCCGCTTTTAAAATCTACGGTTTTTTTTTTTTTTGGTTTTCTTTATTTTTGCCTTAAAATAAAGATGGCGACTCTAAAACTTTCGGATCCGGTGGGGCCTCGCAACATTCCCTCTTTGCACTTTCTGTTCTCCCCTAAAAAGGGAGATACGGGAATGGAGGGTGATGCATTCCCATATCTGGTATCCCCTAAACAAGGGATAACTTGATGCGGGAAACCCATAGCTCCCATAGTGATCTGGATGGGCCATAAGGCTATTTTCAATAAATCCATAGTGGGGGCGTCGCAATATCCTTTCTTGCACTTCTCCTTTTTCCCCTGAAAAGAAAAGGGGAGAATGGGAATGGAAGGGTAATGCATTCCCATATCCTGTTATCCCTAAACAAGAGATAACCTGATATGGAAAACCATCAGTTCCCATATTGGATACAAAATCCACTCAAGGCAACAGAGGCACATTCCAACGTGCTAATATAGACAAGACACTCCTCTCGCACTTTTGATTTCGTCTTCCCTAAACAAGGGAGGGTGGAGCGAGAGTGGTGTCTCGCATCCGCACGCGCGCACCCCTATCCAGAGGCGCGGGCGCGGAGCACACCTGAACCTCACAAGACCCCCTGAACAACAAGTTGCTGCCCTACAAGTCCAAGCGGATTATTATAATAAGATGTACACGCTCAATCAGCAGTTGCTCGCCTTAGGCCATGCCCCGGTCCCAGTTACAGATTTAGTGCTGCCCGCTCTCAGCAATCCTGCACTTGTTGGTGGTGGCCAGGCCTCCTAGCAATTGCCCGCTCCGAGCAGACGAATTCCCTCCGTCATTCATGTACCCTCAGATCGAGTGAATCAAGAGTAGAGGGCAGATGATCAGGCGGAGAGCATAAATAGCCGCCAGAATCCGTCCCATCGACACCACCGCGGACAGGAGCATCATGCCCGGGGTGAAGGGCATAGTCGCCGCAGAGCCCATGAATACGTAGAGGCAGAGGGGCAGCAACCAAGGCACATAGATCGAGTCGAGCAGGAAGTCGAATCTTCTTACGATCCGACCTACTGCCTACCTACTACCTAGCATTCCAGGAGAGCACGTAGTCAGCGGTCAGAATATTCCCACTCGAAAGGCTCGTCCCGCTCTTCCAGGCTCACCGTGGACGTAGAAAGACGTTTGGCCGAACAGAAATTTTGCATCTCGAATCCTATTGAACGTTGAAGTTGAAAAAATACCTAAATGTTTCAATCGTGTTTTTCGCAAAGTGGAGAAATTTTACGTCCTTTAGTTGAATCATAAGGACTTACTTCAATTTTGCGTGATCCATTGGTAGGATCCTAAACGTATCTTTCCGAACTATAACCAAGAACTCTATCATTTGATGTTTTTCATTAAAATTTCTTTTATTCTCTACTATATACAAAGACTATCCCAGAAAGACTAAAAGAAAATCATGACATGGCCAAGCAAATCGCCAATCTAGTCATGGCCAAGCCCGATTATGAAGCCACAAAGCCGCTAGAGGGCAGCCCATTCACCTTGGAGATCGAGAATGCACCACCCGCACAAAGAGTTACCTTCCCGTAGTTTGAGAAATACTTCGGGAAGACGCGAGAAAACGACTGGTTTAGGTTATTCGAGGCACATATTCGGATGGTCACGGATGTTGAAGCTCTGAAAATGCTAGCTTTTGAGGGCGCTCTCCAGGGCAAGGCACAGTCATGGTTGGGGAGAGTTCCTCGAGGATCTATCGGTAGCTGGGAAGTGCTCAGAGAGAAATTCTTGGAAGAGTTCGGAACGGCGGGCCCTACGCCTAAGAACAAATTTGATCTCGAAAAGATCAAGTAGGGTGATAATGAGTCCTATAGCAGCTACCTCAAAAGGTTCAAGGAGATGCTTGATCAAGTGACGACCACCAGTGACCCAAAGATCACATTCTACTATCTCAACAACATGAGGGCAGGCCCGCTTAAAACTATACTGACCATGAACCCGAGTGCGCCAAAGGCAGAACTGTTAGCCAATTCGCATCTGTTCTGCTCGACGGAGAACACCAAGAGTGACAAGCCCAAGGGAAAAGACAAGACTCAGGACAACTCGACCACGTTAGCTGACCAGAGCCAGGAGGGCAACAACCGCCCGCGCAGAGATAGAAGGCGCACTTCCACTTCTGGCCATAGATTCAGGGAGTCCCAATTCACCCCGCTGAACACCATCAGGGAACGAAATCATGTTCCAGGTCGGTGATGCTTTGCTAGTGCCCTACCTGCTAGACCTTGAGTTCGCTCACACTAGGGACAACACTAAGTATTGTGACTATCATCACGACAACGGTCACACTACAGAGGAGTGCAACGTGTTGAAGCGGGAAATACAAAAACTGATCAACGCGGGCAAGTTAGACCGCTTCAAAAGGAATCAGGGCACGGGCAATATATAATGCAGGTAATGATCGGCAGGAAAGACCCCCATGAGAAAGAGGCGGCTAGGCCCCTTAGATTTAAGGGGTTGTGAATGTGATTCAGGAAGAGCTCCCGTCCAACACTCAGCTCGGGAAACATATTTACTCCCTGTCAAAGGCAATCAATGTGCCAGCAGTATAGCAAGCATGGGAGCAAATCATCTTTTTCACCCGCAGCTAGTTGGCGAGCACTCATTTGGCATCCGAGCAACCGCTGGTTATTTCTTGCCTTGTGAACAATTGGCAGGTTCACAGGGTACTACTGGACACAAGAGCGTGCAGAGACATCATTTACTACTCCTGCTTCAAGGGTTTGGAACTGTCCGATTCCAGGTTGAGGCCATACTCGGGAAAGCTTGAAGGCTTCACAAACCATCAAGTGAGTGTCAAGGGCACAATTGAATTGGAGGTCTTCATGGGTGATGGAGCATATACACAGACAACGATGATCACATTTCAGGTGATCGATCTCAAATCCGCCTACAACTACATTCTCGGCACCCCGGCCATGGCCAAATTCCAGATGGTCACCTCTATCCCCCATCAAAAGGCCAAGTTCTACATCGTGGATAAAGTGGGCATCTTTAACAACAAGCCACGGGTAATGTGAGAATATGTTTGGGATTCCTAGAGAAAGAAGCAGAAGCTGATCCTGGACACTCCCGAGCACACAATTACCATATCTGAAAAAGAGACTATAACCAGCACTGCCTCAGGCTCAGTCCCCATAAATAACATCGAGCTCAAGGAATCCTCTGGAACTGCAGATCTCATGGAGATCGACGAAACCGGGCAAGCTCCAACAACGACGAACCCTGCGCGTAAGGCTGGGCATCCCCGTACACATGGTATCAAGCTGGACACTTTGCAAGTACGTGACGAGCCCGAGTTCCAGCCGCAAGACGTGTTGGAAGAGATCATCATCAATCCTGCCTACCTCGAGCAAAAAATTAAAATCGGGAAGGCCATGCCTCCCGAAACTCGGGCCAAACTGATCGATCAACTCAAGAGTAACTTAAATGTGTTCGCGTGGACCGTCGAAGACATGCAAGGGGTCAGTGAAAGCGTTGCCCGCCACGACCTGAATATGCACCTAACTTTCTATCCAATTCAGCAGTGACCAAGACAATACTTGCCAGAGAAGAGTACAACGATCAAAGCGGAGGTCAAAAAGCTACTGAAAGTTGACATCATCGAGGAGATCCAATATCCGACCTGGTTGGCCAACGTGGTGATGGTCAAAAAAGCCAACGACAAATGGCTCATGTATGCCGATCGCTAC
>CM028377.1:178170152-178296137 GCA_013146195.2 Codonopsis lanceolata
TCCTTGGCGTCGGCTCCTTTTTCTTAGGAATCGGCACATAAAGGTAGAGTTCAGACTCTTCTCAAACCGAAAGTTATCGTGGAAATGATTAAAAACCTTCAGAATGTCGTCTTTCACTACTTCCCAGCAATGCTGAAAAAGGCCAAGGAGAAACCATCTGGCCCTGGGCTTTATCTCCACTCAAGCTACGCAAAGCTGCCACTACTTCCTCCTCTGAAAAAGCCTGTTCCAGACCATCCGCATCAGCGAGCTTAGAATTTGAAGCTGACACCGCCCAAATCAGCTCTCCATTCACTTCTGTCCTTGTACAGATTCTGATAGAACTCCACAATGCCTTTCTTTACCTCTACAGGATCTTGCAAAGTTATACCATCTATGGTGACCTTATGGATCTGGTTTGCTGCATTATGAACACTCGCCATACGTTGAAAAAATTTAGTATTTCTATCTCCCTCCCTTAGCCACTGAATACGGGATTTTTGCCTCCAACTAATCTCCTCACTTTTAAGAAGGCGTTCCAGCTCTACAATAATTTCCTCTCTACGACTTACCTCGACCTCATAACTCTCTTCTCTCCCAGAACTTTCATCTATACTCCTTATCTTCTCTTCCAGCTCTTTGATTTTAAGGTCTACCCTTCCGAAAACTTCTCTGTTCCATGTTTTTAAGTCCTGCTTCAGCGCTTGCAGCTTCTTGGCCACTATGAAACCTGGATCCCCCTCGACAATATACGACTTCCATCTCGCTTTAACCCACTCCATAAAACCCTGCTCTTTAAGCCACATATTCTCAAACCTGAACGGACTTTTCCTGCTAATCACTTCACCACTTTCAAAAAGTAATGGAACATGGTCTGATACTATTCTGGGAAGGCAGGATTGTCTAGATACGCAAAAACTATCTCCCCAATCTGCGGATACGAGGAACCTGTCGATCCTAGAGAACTGATGTCTACCTCCATTTCTGAACCATGTGAATTCTCCCCCCTCCAGAGGCAGGTCTACTAATCCTGCTGTATTGAGAAAATCATTAAACTCGGTCATCGCAGACGTGAAAGCGCTGGCTCCCGACCGCTCATGAGGAAAGCGGACAACATTAAAATCACCCCCTATGCACCACGGAATATTCCACCTCCTCCTAGCTACTTCTAACTCCTCCCATAAGTTCCTTCTCTCCACTACTGAAGAGGGACCGTAAACTCCAGAAAACAGCCAATTTTTGTTGGTTTCCTCAAACTTCAGAACACAAGAAACAGAGTGAACACCGATAGTCGCTTCTACCTTCGAGACAAAACTCCGATCCCACATAACAAGAATGCCACCCGCTGTACCCGAGGCCTTTAAACAAACCCAGTCGACCCATCTATTATCCCAGACACTATTAACCAATTCCCAATCCATAGCCTCAATTTTTGTTTCAATAAGACACACTACATGCGGCTTCCATCTTCGAAAAGCAGCCCTAATGAGAAGTCTCTTCTCTCTGTCATTAAGTCCCCACACGTTCCAAGCAATAATTCGAGTATTCATAATTACAGTCTATTTTCCACCCTATCCAGCAGCCCACTGTTATCAATCTGTTCAAAATTTAGACTACAGCGCAGTTGCTTCAATTCCCTTAACCCCTTCGCACTGTAGCTGCCTGGCTTTTTGATACTGTTATCCTTGGGGAACTTACGATGCTGATCCATATCCCGTAGCAGATCCAAAATTTTGTCTTCGTAACCCCCATAAGACACTCCTAAAAAATCTCGAAAATCTTCAATTCTGGATTTAACCCAAACTGATAAATCCTCTACCCGTGTAGCATCCTTAAGAGATTCTGCAGCACCCGACACAGGAGGGTGGATCTCCGCAAGTGGGGTGCAAACCAAAGGCTCTTCCAATTCATCACCTGAACACTCACTAATGGCACCACTTGGAGAGTAGTAACCCTTTCCTTGATTAGGATCTGAAAAGCCAACGCCCATAACAGGCTCTGTCTGAATAGCTTCCTCGCAAGTCACAGGTCCTTCCAAAGAACCTGAGGAAGCACCGGCAACAGGCCTCTCCAAATTCAGCAACTCCGAAATAACCAATTCTTCCAAAGATTTCGAATGGTGGCTTTCTCCCACAGGAATCCTTTCATTCTGGGACAGAACACCATCCTCCAAGACGCGCTCAACTCCAGGTCTCTCCTTGTTTTGTAACCTCTGCACCGCCTCTACATCGATGATAAAGACCTTTCTACCTCCGACCATATCGACGAAGGCCCCTTCCAGGCCCTCCTTCCTTGACAAATTCTGCCCTAAAACATCATCTTTATTGAGAGATTGAGCATGCGAGTCGTCTACCCCCTTCTGTTCATCAGGCTTGAGATCGGATCTAACCACCGAACTTCTACCCCTCTCATCCGTAGATGGGACTCCAGAACTGATCTTCGTTGCTGCCTCATCTCTGTTGGCGCTAACAGAAGCTGGCCCAGAATCAGGCTCACCAACCTTCTCACTAGACTTCCCCCCAGGCCCATCAGTCCCCTTAGAAAAATTTCCCCCAGAAAAATTACAACTAGAAGGTCCAGGCCCATTAAAACCCTTCAGCCCAACTGACTGGGTATCACGAACCACCCATTTGCCCTTGTCTGCCTTAGAGAATTTAGAAGATCCACTAATGCGTCCATGTTTCAATCTGCTTTGACCAGCCCAATAAAACGGCCTGGAATCTGAAGCGCCTTGAAAAAAGCCCCCCCTCTGAACGCCATCGTTTTGACCATCCTGATTAAAATTTGAAATACCTGCACCCCACGTGCCTACCCAGCCTTTTCTGAACCCGTACAAAGAGTCAGAGTGGTTTCGTCCAATTGAAGCCTTAACACCAGAAACCGACGCGTGTAATCTACTCGTCTTCCTCACATTCGTCCACCGCGAATGCTTGCCAGGGATTCCACCTCCCCCGCCACCCCGAGACTGCGAAGGATAGAAGAAGGCAGCAGATTCAGCCCAAATAGGAATTGCGAACACACTTCCTCCTACCCCTATACGAATGCATGCCGGAATTGATTCATTGAAACGGACAAGAATACGGGCCCAGCGCAAATTCGAACGCTGCTCTGTATCTTCATCAATTCGCACGAACCCTCCACAGGAATCCCCAATGGCTTGAAAAACTTGATTTCCCCATAGATGCAGAGGGAGGCCCAACGCCCTAACCCAGACTTCTCTAGGTCTCCTTTCTTCCTGGAAACAGTTGCTTTCTGGATGCCATCGTTCCAGAAAAAAATCGTGCTGATTTATCCTCCAATTCTTCTCCATTAAAATACGCTCAGCTTCCATTTTAGACGGAAAGATGAAGAAGAAAGACTCCCCGCCCTTTACCACCCGAGCTCCCCCTGCTATCTTCCATTTGCGATCCACCCAACTCTGTATTTCCGACCTATCCAAATTAGGAGTTATCTTCCAATCGACTCTCCCCACCAAACATCTTTCTAAAAACTCCAAAGCTCCACTGCAAGAGTCCGCATTCACCTGAAAGTCCACAGCCTTCTTCTCCTGATCCTTGCCAAAACAAGTGACTTGGTCAGGCCAAGGAAGAATCATCGCAGCATCCTTGTAAGATTTGAAGTGTCCTTTGCTTTCCATCTTCTCTCTATGCGATGGACCAGAAAACTTCCTTATACCTATGCTATCTTCTGGCCTTCCCTCAAAGAAAATGGGGGTATGCCTCTCCCTGCCTGCACGAACTCCTGCGAACCTACGAAGCTTGTCAACCACCCAATCCCATCCTGAGTTGGGATCATACTCCGGGATGCAGATCATGCCTGACTTCCCCAAACCTCTTACTATAACCTTAATAAAGCTACCTGCTGAGTTCCATTCCTTAGCCACTATGACATCCCGCCATTTCTTCTGCAGCATCTTCCACCAGACATCACAGGGCGATGAAAATCTTCCCAGCCAAACGCACAACCACTCGAATTCGAAGGCAGACAGAACAATCTCATGTGGTCATCCTTTGTGTCTCTCCACCACTCTAAACTCAACCCTTTTCTTCTCCTGCATTCTAACAACTTCAAAACTCTTCCACCCAGCTTGAAAAAAGATCCTATCCAGTGTTGACATACTTACGGAACGACCAATATACTGGCCAGCAAAACTGAATCTCAGTTAGAAACGATGGAAGCTTTGACCTACCGCACTGAAACACAGATAATCACCCATCACAACACCAAGGATAGGAAACTTTGACCTAATCAGACAGGGAACCCAACCACCAAACAGTACTCAGAACCTCCAGGCGACCCAGTCTGTGACAGTCCGAGCGCAAACCAGCAAAAAATTTCCGGCTATATATAGGCCATGAAAGTGCTAGCGGAAGGGGATTTTGAAGGGGATGATGTTTTATGTGTACTATAGAAGAAACTTTTGGAGGCCATTTTTGCCTCTGTGTTCTATGTATATACGCTCTATCTGAACACATATATGTATTCAAATTAAAGCTACAACTCTTAAGTTGACAAATGGATTTCTAAGGACTCAGCTTCTTGGATTAGCATCCCACCCATCCCATAGTTCCAAAGAGAAGTAGGATCACGATTCACAGGAGAAATGACATAGCCTTTTAGCCCCTACGAGATGTATTGTATTTGTAAAATAACCTCGATATTCACATACTTGTAATTTACTTATACCATGCTATTTACATATCACTTTATATATTTATTTGCATGATTTTGAATTATATCTTATGTGTTTGGCATGGCTGTACACACATTTGAAATTTTGAATAGCTTTGAATCCCTGTCTTGTATAAATATACTAGATCTTTATGCCCATGCCTATGGCACGGTGTCAGTATATCAGATTTTATCAATTGAAATGACAATGCCTAAATAGAAGGTGCGATTTAAAAAAATGTTATAGTTGAGGGGTACATTGCTTCAAGTGATAGTTGAGGGATTAATGTTTTATAAGGGGTGACTCTTCAGAAGATTAATCGCAGGGTGTGACTTTGTAATATGAAGATAAAATATAGGGAGAAGAAAAATGGGTGACTGCTCATAATATTAATTGTAGGGGGTGACTTGTAATAGGGAAAGAAAAAATATAGAGTTAAAAATGGATAATTACCCACACATGTGAATATGAGGGCGAATCTCAATCGTTAAATTTTTTAAAATAATTAAATCTCAACCTCTGAATAGCCCTAGTCAATTACCTAACTGTTTTATAATATAGATTTATGGTTTTGCATTACATCTACAATGACATGTTTGGAATGCTTGTACCTGTACTTTGATATTTTTAACACTTCCTACCCGAGTCTCTATCTCCCCCAATTAAAAATTTGGTGGGTCTGATGATTAGACGTGTACCCGTGCCTTATACCTGCTTAAGGATACATGTAGCATAGTCCACAAGAAGGATGGTACTCCTACACAAATTTGATGTTATAAAACTTGTGTCATTTAAATTTAGTACTTCCCCCCATTCCGATTGAAGAGTTCATTGCCAAAAGTCATAAAAGCTTAGTTTTCCAAATAGGACTCTTTAAGAGTTAAGTGGAACATTCTAAAATAGAGGGTGTACATTACGATTGCCAACATACTTCATTTTCAATTGCGATTTCTCTTCTTGAGATGCTGAACTGCAATGTGACATGCTATTCAAGTATTTTATACAGGAGAAGCTGAATCTTACCTGTACATGTGCTTGTGATATCAGTCTTATAATAATTTCCCCGTTTGCATCGATCTTAAACAGTTTCAAGATGCTATAACTAGTACTGCTGGTCGCTCGACACTGATCAGTTCCATGGAGGGGATTTCCAAGAGTATTCAACAGGTACCAAGTTTTGCATTTAATTTTTGGAGTTCCGTGTTCGTTGCAGAGTCTATTTCCTGCTAACATTAGAATAATTTAACGAGTCTCTTTAAAATCCCAAAATTCTATCATGATGTTTTCACACCGCCACCATGTGGAAGATGTCGCGCTAGATTTTGACTCTTATACTTGCTTAGAGAATGAGGAAATATATGTAGGGAGAATTTTAAGGTATAGCTGTAACTCAAATGATTTAGATTAAAGTTTATGGGAAAAAAAGGTAAACATATCAGAGATGAATTTTAATTTCTTCTTAAATTGTTGATTGACGCAATTCACATTTCATCTAGGCAACTTATGGCTTCTGCCTTTAGTCTTTCCAGAGAAATTGCTTGGAATAATTTGGCAGGTTGTTTATGGAAGCATTCATTTTGCAGAAGCTAGAAAAAGTGCAACTTGCACAACAAGCAGAGCAGAAAGTTTGTGAGGTTCTCAAGGAGAAGCATGCTGCAGCAAATTCTGAGCAGAGGCGATGCTATGCTCTCTTAAAGACTTTCCAAGTAAGCAAATTCATCACCAGACCCATTGGAAATCATAGGAATATGAAACTGAATTGTCTGTACGACATTGTTCTTTTGATGTTTTAGAATTCCGAAGGGGTGGTTTGGATTAGTAGTAAGTGTTTAATGGCATGCCGAAAGTTGGAGAATTCAGCATTCAGCTTTTAGGCAGTTGAACCTTGAAGTATGGCCACAGATATTGGGTAGAGACGCTTCACGACACCATTAATTTCAGCATCAGAAAACCTATAAGTCGGATTTGCACCCACTGGCACGATGGAATGAAGAAATTATGATAGTATATACCAATCTTGAAGTACACTGTTGTTTTTCCTGTGTGGTGGTATCCACATTTTTCGAATGATCTATTCCCTCCCCAGTTCATTTGTTTAGCTGGAGAACTGTCATGACTGCGCAAAATCATAATATGCCAATTTGTTCAGTTAGAACACTATCCTGATATATCGAGTAGATCAGAGTAGATGCTGAGTATATGTGGTGGGCTGAATTTTATAACACCATGGTAAAGCTTGAGGATTTTTTTTTGAAGAACTACAAAGAAAAATATATGATATGATAAAGCGCAGCATGGATATAAGAAATTTCCTGAGCTTGGTGCGTGATGTCTAAGTAGTGTGAATGATGTAATTATTTATTTTCCTGTGCGTGAATACATGATTTCAACTCTTTTGAGATATTTAATGAAGCTTGGATCTGCCCTACTTCAGTTGAGGCTCTCTTTCTTAGTCAGTTTCATATCCTTCTGCAGTGTGGGTTGTTTCGGTTCTTTGGGGCCTTGGACTGAGAGGAATGCTAGAATCTTTCTTAATAAGCTCATGCCTTTATCTCTCTTGAGAAAAATGGGTTTCTTTCTTGCTCTTTATGGGCATCTATGATAGGTGCATTTGGCAGCTTGGCGATTGCTGGCCTCCAAAGAGATCAGAGAGCTATCATCTCTCAAGTTATTTCATTTTTTGTTATTTTCTTAAGTTTTTGTGGACTTGCTATTTAAGCTTTTAACTTTCCTAGTAGTAGAAATCCTTTTATCGCCTTAAATATTAATATAATAAGTTTTCGGCTTTACATAATCAAGTGCTTACCACTGTGCTAGTAGAGGTGTTCTTGTACATATTCTTAGCTCAAATGTTGCCCCAATTCAACTTAGAACTCACTACCTGGCTTGTGCCACCTCATTGTGCAGACCTGCATTGACTTGACTCATCATAGCTTCCCCAGGCTTGGCCCTATATGGCCTGTCCTGACTTGCCCCCTAACCATTGCCATGGGCATTGGCACCCATAAATAAATATCCAATAATATCCTGTACTAATCATTGGGATCAACTGCCAACTTCTATGATAAAAGCCCAATTTGTTAGTAGAGCTGCAACTTTTTTCCCACTCGGCCCGCATTCCCTGTGTAGCGTGTAGCAATGTGTCTTCACCTTAACTTCACACTCACATATATATACACCCTCCGTTCCAGGCAAATAGTCCAATCTACTATTCTGAGATGTTTCACTTAAAGAGCACTCTCACAAATTATGTCTACAATCTCCGTAACATTTCAACATTACTCTCCACATTTGATATTAACATATTGCTTATGCCCAAACATTTTTGTAATTATGACAAACTCTAATGCTAGTTATATATCCCTTAGTTATTAGACTTTGCAAATATGGACTCTGTGTGGAACGGTTCCGGTATATAAATAAAGTCTTGGTGAAAGAAAATATTATGCATGAATTGTAAAAAGCATACTTGCTCACTACTAAATGCGTGCCGGCCCTGCTCCAATAAAAGATAGCCTAAAGGTTGGATGTTGTTTTCCATTAGATTGAATCTCATTATCCCTTTTTTCCCCAAATGAAATTCCTTGTTGATAGTCTTGAAACTGAATATGGTTAGAAATATTGTTTGTTTGTACCATTATTGTTGTGAACTAAGCCGTACCTCTGTTTAACTAAACTTGAATCATGTTGGCCTCTATTTATTGCTGCCTTACCAATGCCCAAATATGATGCTCTACTAATTATGTAAGTGCTACCACAAACCTGTTGTCATCAGATAGTTACTAGAATGTAGACATAAAGCAAGTTTTGTTAATGTCTAGACTAGCAAAATGGTTGCTTAGTCCAAGTTTCCTGATTCAAAATTAATCTTTCAATTCCAGGAAGAATGTGCAAATAATGAGAGACTTCGAAACCAAAATTTGGAGATACTCATATAGTTCGTGACAAGATATTGAAGCCCATCAGTCGCTTGGAAGCATTGCAAAGATTTTCACCTGCTGTAGTAAGATCAATGATAGCTTTAAAGGTTGGCCTCTAATACTTCTTTTCTTCCCCAGTCCCCTAGTATCTAAGCAAATTTACCCCCGTCATCTTTGAGGGGTGGCTTAGTATCCATTTAATCTCACTTGTGTATACTGGACAAAAACCATCCCTCGTATTACATAGTTGTTATGCATCTATATGCTAACTGTGCTGAAATTGGTTTATTGAGATCTATCTTGAAAGCAAAAGATGTTTGATTGGCTGGTCGTTTTGTTTTTCTTTATATTTGTAAAGTTTGTCAAGGTTTGCTGTAATAACAATTCACCCGCAGATGTCTGGTTAAGTTTAACCAATGTTTCCAGAGATCACTGCACAAGTCACTCAGAATCGTGGACGAAATCTGATTTTCTCCGAGGACAGGTCGCAATCATCACTAGGTATGTTTAAGCTTTAGTCCAACTAAACGGTATTAGGCCCCGCTAATAATTACGCGTTTGGAAAATACTAGATTTCTTATAGTTGTAGTTAGATTGTGTGCCGGTGCCTATGGCACGGCGTTAGTACGGGAGCAGATTATTGTAGGCTCGTGTTTAACGTATCCTAAATGAAATCCAACAAAATTATTGAGAAATATGAGTGGGAGAGTTGGAGAGAGAGAGGAGGGGTAATTGCACAACCGCCTTCATACATGTGAAGGTAGGTTTTAATCGTGACCGTAAGATTTCGATAAAAAAATAAATCTCAACCTTTAAATAGCTTTAGTTGATTGCATATATTGTATTATAGATTGATGTTCACCCTGCTATATATTCCTAGCTGATGTAATGACAGATGATTTAGCTTTTTGCCTTCCCACTATCAGCTGATTGTGGATTCTGATTAGGACCCATATCACTTCACCATATTTTCTTTGAGGCAAACATTGGTGCTGTGTTTTCAAGTGTTTCATAAAATATATTTGAGCAACTTGTTGCCAATAGAGTTAAAGCACAGTGCAAAAAGCAATTATGATATTTATCACCTTTTTGAGTAGGTCTCCTATACGATGGTCTTACGGATCTTAATTTGTTTTACCTAAGTTTTTATCCATTTTTTTTTCTTTTTCCGTAGCTGGAAATCTAGTGATTTTACCAATTATACTTTGATTGAATGAATCAAATCAGATACTCCCTCCATTTCTAAAAAAAAAATAAATAAAAAATCAATCTATTCTTATTAGGCACTAGGCAGTTCCAATTTTTTAAAAACATTATTTGGATATGGAACATGTTTATCCTTGCATCATTTGGATATGGTAAAGAGAAGTAATCATTTGAATGTGATAATGTATGAGATTGTGTTGTAGATGTGTTTTGACTAATTATTAGTGGGACAATACTGATACCTACCTATGTGACATAATGCTCTATCATTATATATACACTGTTATATCTTTAAGGTTTCGGGTTGGAATCTGTCACACGAGTCATTTGTAATAGTATGATGATTTAACTCTTCTCTTGATTGACTAGATCACGCAGTTACTTACCTGTTCTTCTATTAAATTAAGGTTAAAATTTAGGAGTGAATATTTTTTTATTTGTTGGGTTGAATAGTGAATAGTGAGAGAGTAGAGCTCCGTTTTACGAATTAGGATCGTTACAAAAAAATTAATTATAAATAAATTATTTATAGCACTAGTCCGTCTTTCATTAGTTATTGGATCTCGACCGAATTAGACCTTCCTACTCTGAACCCAAGGAATGACACTTGTCATGCAGCAGAAAGTTTCATGACACTTGTCATTTTGACGACTACACATAATATGGCACTTGTCATAGAGCGGGCCCATTTCTAAATAGAGTCATTTTACCCTTATTTTTTTATTTTAATTATTACACATGAGTTTTAAAGGCAAATATAAATAATCAAGTCAAAAGTCAACTCGATAATTTAGTATTATTTTTGGGCAAAAGTCCTTGTTCGAAAGTTAATTTTTTTAAAAAATTAGAAAATAACACTTTTTGTAGCTCATTAATAGTAAAAAATGATACTTTTATATTTTAATTTTTGAAAATGGACTATTTCGAAATGAAGTAATGGACTCTTTGTTGGAGGAGGGAGTATTAACCAATGATGCAAATAATATACTCTTCTTAAAGAAGATACTCCAACTTTCCTCTTTAAGTCATTCAAAGAAAAGTGCTCACAATTTTTTTTTTAAAAGTTACTTTTATAATTTTACATTTAATTTAATTCTTACGTTCGACTCCCATAAGGGTATATTTGAAAATTACATATTATTGTAATTTTTATAATAATCAATTATATTTTCTTAATTTGTATGTTGGGTCTGATATAACAATTTTTTTTATAGAAATGTAGGAAGTACCACACAAGAATAAAATATTAAAAATAGAAGATATTTATAGATACATGTCAAATTAGTTCCATTCACCAAACATACAATGTATAGCCGCACACTCTATATAAATTATAAAATATGCATACTAACATAATCACCATATAAGTTGTTTAAAAAGTAACTAGTTTATGAAATAAAAAATTAGGGTGAGCATTATTTCTACTCCTTTTTAAATAAAGACACTTTATTTCTAAGTAAATTAAAGAATTATAGGTCTATTCTTCATTTTAGTGACTTTATTTTAGTAATTTTTATTTATGCGATCCCGCAAGCTTTTATCTCCCTTATTTTTTCTTCAATTATTATAAAACAAAACCTCAATATTAAATTTGGTGCTATGCAGTTTGAACAAAACTCAAGCTATTTGATGAGAGATAAACTCATTTTTGATTTTATTTAATACTCATTTTGTTTCGGGTAAAGAGACTTCGTTTAAAAGTTAAATTTTTTAAGAAAATGACATTTATAGTAGATTATTAATAATGAAATGACACTTTGATGCCTTAAATTTTAAAAGTAGACTTTTTAAGTAAAACAATTTAAAATAAAATGGACTCTTTGTTCGAAACGGATAAAGTATTTACTAGACATTTTTCTTTCTACTTTGAGGAGAGAGTACATCTTTTCCCGAAGAATTGATGCTTTTTAGCGAAAATGAGCTTGGTGTTTAGTTGATAAGGGTACGGGAAAACCTCACTCATTGAGCTAGCATTGGAGTTGAGAATGTCTAATATTGTGAAATGTATATATATTAGTATTTGTTTTCGTATCATAGACACGATGTTTGTATAAGATCTGTTAAATAAAACTTATAACTTAATGTTTTATATGTAATTGTGGAATGGGGTAATTTAAACAAAACTCATAACTCGAGGGGTTTATATATGATTAAACCTAGATTTTGTACCCGTGTCTATAACACGGTGTCATTATAGACGTGATCAATGTATGAAGTGAGAATAATGCGAATAAATTAGTATATGCTTGAGATTTTGTAGGGGTTAGATTAATGTAAACTACATTAAAAAAAAAAAGTCGACTTCCCGAAAATTAAAGACATAAAACATTTTATTCGTTGTAAAATTTTGTAACTCATTCAAAAAGAGTATAATTAAGTATTTAAAAACATTCTCTATTATACATACCAACACAACAACTGTTAATTGAAATAAACTGAATGAGATAGAGTGAACTAACAAAAGATTACTTTGAAATCACAAATATTTTAGACTATTAAGGAAAGTTTAACACACATTTTTAAAAAGAAAAGAAATTAAAATACAAATATTTAAAATTACAAAACTTACGAACAAATGTTTTTTATAAAAATAAATCTAGGTCGGTCGAAAATTAAATTGAGATTCAATTGATTACGATAACAATTAAAATTACAAAATTAAAACTGAATATTAATAATAAAATTAAAATACAAATATTTAAAATTGCAAAAATTAATTACAAAACTTACAAACAAATATCTCATTAAAACAACTTAATGGATGCTTGGGATAAATTATAGATAACCACCTCGTCAACTCAAACGAAAGAATGTGGTTAAAAAAATGTGTTAGAGGAAAGCATTCATGTAACTGTAACTGGTTGTGAAGAGGATAATTAAAAAAAAAAAACAACCATAACTGATGGGTTATTATATACTTATTGGTTGTAGAGGGGGGTAATTCAAACAAAACTCATAATTGAGGGATTTATATATAACTCACATATTTATGAATCAATTGGTCACATATATATATATATATATATATATATATATATATATATATATATATATATATATATATATATATATATATATATATATATATAAAGTTGGTAAAAAACACTATGGTTGTGCCACCTCACTCTCTTTTAAATAAATATTCATTCTCAAGCATTAATGTGTGACTTTTTGTTTCTCAACCATTACCTATTAATTAGTGATGCTCCCGTGCGTTGCACGGTTTGTATACATGTGTAAAATTATATACTTAATTAAAATTGAATAATATACAGTTAAAAACTTTAATATTAAGAGTGCCATAGTAGCTAGGATTTCAAATAAACTGTCAATGCAGCTGCATAGAAATGTGCATTGATCAGATAATCAAATAAGTAAACAATGAAAGTCTTTAATCTAATAAAACAACAATAAACACAGAAGTTTATCAAACAATCTACAAGCTAGACTTGTAGATCCAGCCTTATGGCAAAAAAATGATTTTACTAAAAGATTATGAGTTTTACAAAAACAAAACGTGAAATCTAACCAAATATCAAAACCAAAACCTCTAACAAGACATCAAGTCTGTAGAGGAAACCCACAAAAACACGAGTAAGCAAACGTGAGATTAAAAAATAAGTTTCCTAACAACTAGGAAAACAAACATTAAAAAGATCAATGCAGTATCTCTCTATATGATACTGCATCCATAGCTGCATCAAAAATACTTCAACAATGCTTTAAGGTTTTTCTCTCTATGTAATATCTCTCTGTCTCTCTTCGTGTGTCTTGTCTGGACAACCTCTCTTTGTATATATACTCAAACAAGAGACATACACAAACACGAAATCTAATAACTACAAGGAAACTTAGAAGATTAGGAAAGATTAGTTTCCAAAAATTAGTTTCTTAATTAAATACAAAGATCTTACCAAAGATTTTGTCCAACATAAATATGGACTCATGAGAGCTTTTGGAAGTATTTAATTATGATAACACTTTACCATTACTTTAGGATCAAGAAAGGAAACAATAACAAATTAAATAAAATAGGAAGACAAGTGTTATCCTTACAATATCTCCCTTTGTTAAACATATCTGGTCAAATCAAATGACAAGTGTTTTTCAACACTAATCAAACCAAATAACCTGCATTGGCTAAAATATCATATCTCCCCCTGAATTTGTGCAAGTATATAAAATCAGAAATCATCACTTAAGCACAAACAAAATATACTAATAATACGACAATAGTAAAATTATCCATCATACAAAACATAATATCACAACACATATTAGAAATTGTTTTTGAGAACCACAAGGCACATGATGAATTAAATAAAATTAGATTCACCATCTTCAGCATCATCTTCATCATCATTATCTTTATTACCCTCAGCAGCAACAACACTTGTCTTTCCCCCTATTTGACCAGACTTGATTGAAGGAGCAGAGTGAATGGTAAGCTAGGTTGTAAACTGAGCTCCAAGGTCTGAAGATAAGCAATATGAGACTTGACCTGTATAAGCTGGTTACTGATGAAGGATAGGGCCATAGGAGTAGTTTCCCGAGATGACAGACAAGGAAGGACTATGGGACTGATGTAGCTGCAGATGCAACAACTGTATTGGTTAAAACAGTTGCAGATACTGGAGTTTCTGGTTGCAAATCTTAAGAAGGAACATATTCTGAATATGGGGTGAATGGATAGACAAATGACAAATTCCCAATTCTATCACCCTTCAAGAGTTTGGATGATATGGGAAGGGGATCCAAGGCAGGGGCCAGTCTTTCCTTTTCCAAGGGTTTAACACCCTGAGCTATCAATAAGCTATAAATTAGTGAGGGAAAAGGAATGGCTCTCTTATCACCTTGTGTTTCTGCCAAGGTAACAACCTTTTTGAACACCAAGTCACCAAAATTAAAAGGTAGTCCTAACCCTATCTGATACATCAATTTGGCATGCTTTTCAGTTACTGAGTTGGCATTAGAAGCAGGTGCCCAGTTTGCATAGCAAATCTTATGCATAACAACATAGAAAGAGGTTAGTTTTGCTGTTTGGCTGTGCTGACCTTAGTTTTCTTTCCTAGCCAATTTTTGATAAGGCCACCACTAAGTTCCTTCACACACATGTTCAGATCACTTATAAATCCACTTACAGGAACATTAGGTGTCCCACAATGCTTATTGATTAGAGAGGGGGAAAATTAACCAGTTTGTTCCTAACAAAAACTTTCTCAAACAGAAGTTATTTTATTTTCTAAGTTGGCATAAAACTCCGTTACTATATATCTCTTTAACATAAGGGGCAGCTGAGGTAAGAGTGGACAGTAGGTTCCTATCGGTAAAGAATTGGACTAAATTTTGAGCAGTTAAGTCCTCCATAGGAATCATCCTTTCCTCAACAACTTTTCTACCTAGATTATATCTTAAAGATGCCTCTTGAGTAAATAAAGTAGAGGAGAATGGGTTACCTACTTCCAGATCAGTGGATGCAACACTGAATGCAGCTTCACCAGCAGCTGCATTGGTCAATGAATTAGTTCTGCTTCTCAGGATTCTAGCTGGTGCAATGTCACTCTCTTCTGATGGTCCTTTCTCCTCAAAGTCTTTGTCTGAGCTGTCATCGAATTTAGAAGAGCTTGTGGAGGGAACATGACTTGGCCTTGGAGAAGGAGGCCTTGGAGCATTCCTTATAATGGCCATGAATTCAGCCAAAGTATGCTGTTCATCAGAAAATTCAATCGCTGGTTCTTCAACAGGAACAAAGGGAGAAGTCAAAACTTGTGCTTGACTGGAAGAGTCACTCTGGAAAACAACCTTGAGAGATGGAATATGATAGTTCTCTTCTTCAGGAACATCAACAGCAACATCCATAGGTGATGCTGCACCATAGCTGCTTCCAATTTGAGACACAGGAACACGAGGAGCAACCACAAACTGAGAGCCATCACCAGAGGGTTCAAAGTCCTCATCATCACTATCAGATTGGATTTGTACTTCTTCTTCCATCTGGCCTGGATTAACTTTGAACTTCTTTGCCCTAGCAACATCATCATCAAAGGGGCTCTCATAGTTGGTTGGAATTCCCCTTAACCTTTTGGATTTTCTGACTGAGGGGTTTCCAATTTGGGGAAAAATTGTCAGGTCCCCATGATCATCAACATCTATCATGTTGTCTCAATCTCCAGGAAAGATGCTAGAAAGAGGTTCAGGAAGAGGCTTAGCTACAACAATTTCAGAAGAAACATAGGGTTTAGCCACAAGAATTTTGAGAGATATAGCTTTAGGTGAAGCCGCATTCGAAGCTTCATTAGTCAGGATTGTTGCGATTTTAGGGTTTGAGGGACTGGAAGGGTTTGACGCCATTAGAATAGGCTTAGGGTTTGTAGATGAAGAGATGGAGAGAATAAGGGTCACAGGTTTTCAGCAAAATTGGGGAAAAATTTCCAAAGAGAGATTTGAGAGGGAATGATTGAACCTTGATTTCTTTAGCTTGATATTAAAACCCTTCAAAGAGCTATAAATATGGAAATTAGCCGTCAGACGATAATTCAATGGAAGATGAAGAGACCAATTCTAATTAAGTTGAATTTTTGATTTTTGAAAGGAGGTTATATTGACCAAATCAAACACAAGTCCATAACGCATGTATTTAGGGCATGAAAACATGTATAGATAAAATGGTCAGTAATGAATTTTGAAAAAAAATGATTTCTTTTCAAAAATAATTTAGGATTCCTCAAATAAATCCAAGAATTTTAGAAAACACAATAAAGTTTAACCCCAAAATTGATCAACCATTAGCAACACATTAGCAGTCCATATTCAAAATTCAATGTCTCTTTATCCCCACAAAGATTAGACAACCACTAAATATTTTCAACAAGGAAATTTTTGGCAATTAATTTGCATATTTGATTTTAGGACAAAATATTCAGCAGGTTGATACTTCACTAACAATGCATGTCCTAAAATTATGCCTAAAATATGATGTAGACAGATCAAGCAGGCTATCAAATAATGCAATAACACACATGTGAAAAATGACCAGATCAATCGGATGTAGTTCTTGATGTAGCTGCATTGCGAGGTGCATTCAACAACAATTAATTTTTGTTCATTTGCGTATTTTCTTTTCTCAATCAAACTTCTCTCCCAAAGTTTTTCATAAAACAGATTCCATAGGTACTTTATTTCCCTAGGAGTTTAGTTCTACTTTGTTTCAAGCTATACAAAACATGTCACTAGGAACCTTTCACACTATTTACCAAGGGAAGCCATTTTGCATATGATCAACCCATGAAATCCAAAGATTTATAGTTCCAAGAGAGAATGACAACAAACCTTGTTCATATGTAACTCTTTTCCTTTAGGTAACTTTCATACTCTTCCAATGGTATCCATTTTTCTTAAGATCAATCCATGAGAACCAAAGTTTCATAGTACCAAGATAAGATGCTACAACCTTTGTAATTAAGATAACTCTTTCCTTTGTGGACTTCAAACTTGCTTAAGAACTGGGAGAGAGAATGAGAGCTATAAAACATAGTCACAACTGTTATTGAATGCAATTCTTAAACAACAACACAAGGCACAAACATGTGAAACATTTGATCTAGAGTGCCCCCTAAATACAAAATGTAAGGAGTCCTATTTTTTTTTTAAAATAATAACTAAGTGAAAAATCACATGTCACACATACCAAGAGATTTCCTTAGATTGGAAAATCTCTCAAAATCTAGACTCGTAGTAAATATATCACCCAATTGATTTTCTGTCCCAACATGTTCTATGGAAATAACATCTTGTTCAACCAAGTCTCTAATAAAGTAGTGTCTTATATTCAATATGTTTTGTTCTAGAGTGTTGAACTTGATTCTTTGCTATACTGATTGCACTGGTGTTATCACAATACATGGTTAACACATCACTGTGTAGGCTATAATCCTTGATTATCTGATTCATCCATAAAAGTTGTGTGCACCCATTACCGACTGCAATGTATTCAGATTCAACTGTAGAAAGAGCAACACAATTATGTTTTTTTACTAAACCAAGAAATCAAGTTATTTGCCAAGTAAAAACACCCACCAGACGTACTTCTCATGTCATCTACACTACCTGCCCAATCAGCATCACTAAAACCTACTAAATTGGTATTAGTTTGTTTTGTGTACCACAAACCCACGTAAGATGTGTCTCTAACATACCTAATTATACATTTGACAACTTTCAAATGAGAGACCTTTGGGGTTGCTTGGTATCTAGCACACAAACACACACTATACATGATATCAGGACGTGTGGCAGTTAAATATAACGAGCTTCCTATCATGCTTCTTTATAAAGTGTGATCAACACTCTCAGAATTCTCTTATTTGCATAGTTTGTTGGATGTGCCCATAGGGGCTTTCTTTTTCTTTCCATTCTCAAGATTGAATTTCTTCACTAAGTTTCAAAGGCACCGTTGTTATTCAAGCATTACCCAAAGGCCCCATTTAGCTACTCATTTATCTTAACGGAGAGGTCGAGTGTTCAAGCCCTACCAGAGGCACCCTGGTACTTAACTACTCTCATCTAAGAGGTCGGGTGTTCAAAGCCTCACCAGAGGCACCATTTGTTCGAGCCATACCAAATGCATCATATATATACCATTGTAGCCTTTCAAGGCATTAAAACAATAAAAATTATGGGTTGGGGTACGGTCTATGTCCCCTTCAACCTTTTGAAAAAAATTAAAAATTCTTCACCAAGTTAATAACATATTTGGCTTGAGAAATGAACATCCCTTCATGCATTTGTTTCACTTGAATACCAAGAAAAAACTCAACTCTCCTACCATGCTCATTTCAAAAGAGGATGTCATGCAATGTACAAATTATTTTTCAAAAGATTTGGAAGTGGACTGAAACACAATGTCATCAACATAGATTTGTGCAATCAAAATGTGGTTGTCTTTTCTTTAAATAAACAATGTTTTGTCCACTTCATCCCTCTTAAAACCATTTTTGAAAAGATGGTCTGTAAGTTTCCCATACCAAGCTCTAGGGGCTTGTTTGAGACCATACAAAGCCTTTTTCAATTTGAATACATGATTTGGTTTATGGGGGTCCTCAAATCCTTTAGGTTGTTCAACTAAAACTTCTTCTTCTAAAATGTCATTTAAGAAAGCACTTTTCACATCCATTTGTTGAAGAGTAATATCTAGAAAGCATGCTGTTGTTTCTCATTGTATTTTAGATTTGCATTTGCTTATACATTACATTAGGTTCTATATTTAGTGGTTAAATGAGCTGCGTACCAGTTAGCGTGACAACTGTGTATAGAACTTTGCCTTTAATAGTTATTTAGACTTCACAGCTTTTGGCATTCATCACCAGAAGACTTGGGCAAAAGCTTCACCAATAGACCATGTCTGCCTACGAACTGCAGAATGATATGTATGAAGACCATCAGGATGTCCAACTCAGCTCATTCAAAAAGGATTATTAATTTAGATATTCTAGAATATCAGTTTGAATTATATCCTTCTAAAGTTGACTCCAGAAATCAAGGATACGCCTCTCCAACTTTTCAGAAAGTTCGAAGACTTTCGTCTGTGATGATTACTGAACGGGACATAGCAGATACACAGTCTGACACGTACAGTCTGTACCAATCTTGCAGGACTGCAACCTCTGTTTTCTTCCACCTACTCAATTCAATACCTGGATCTCTCCATACGTCAATCAGATATCAGTGAAGAAGAAGTCAACCTAACAACTCCAGGCATTTAATGATTCCAACCTAATAGAGTTGTTACTCACTTCATCTTCTCCAATGGTCTTAAGATGCCCTCCTTTATATACCTCCATTGAAGACCAAAAGAATTCAATGCTCTGAAAATATTCAACAACTTCAAGTCATCTTACTCAGCGCATTCAAGAGATCATAAACTGATCAACGAAGTCCTCAACAACAACAACAAGAAGGCTGCATATTCATTGATACTTTTTCCATTCCTCTTGTTGTATTTATTAACTGTTATTTAGCACAATGAATATTCTGTTTCCCAGATATTCACTACCAACCACCAAACACAAGTCAAATATTTTGTACACTATCCATTAGAGATTTTTGTAATAGAACTAGTGGAAAACATAATGCATTTTCAAATCCAACTTTGACTGCTTTAGTGGTGGACGTAGTACTCTTTATAGTACGAACCATCTCAAAATACATGTGTTCATTCTCTCGTCGCATTTACTGTTTTATACTCTTAATATGTTCTTTAACTTATTTCCTTTGAGCATCAAACTTAAGAGAACAACAAAGTCTACTGGTAGTGCTTACCAACAGACTTAACTCTTCCGCTACTACAACCTTTTCTATATGCTGTTAGTACTTGCAAATGAACCTTTCTTAAAAAGTTTTGAAGTGTTACTAGGCTATTCAACCCACCCTTCTAGCCTAGTATTGTGCCCTTTGGGATTACCAATTGGTATCATAGCTTAACTTTTCGAAAACAAGTTTTTTCAATATTAACATCTTGAGAGATAAAGATCCAATGGCACAAACACATTATATGCTACCTACGTCAAATGCGAACCACGTCCCAATATTAGATGAAGGCCATTTCGATGTTTGGAAGGATAAGATAATGCGTCACATGAACTCCATTGATAACAGGTTATGAAAATACGTGCTAGAAGGACATCACGTACCAATGAAACCAAATCTCCTTGCAAATATTGGTGGTAATCCTCCAGAAGTTGCTAAAGAAGAAACTGAATGGAGCGAGGACGAAAGGAAGCTAGTGGAGCTGGATATCAAAGCAATAAACATTATCACAAGCTCTCTGGACACTAGCACCTACCAACAAGTGATCCGGTGTACCTCTGCCAAAGAGATGTGAGAAGCTCTTGTAGAATATTTGGAAGGAGACTAAGATACATGAGACAATAGGAAATACACCTTCATACAACAGTTTGAATCCTTCAAGAAAGATCCTAAGAAAACCTTGAGACAAGCTTACGATCGCTTCAGCAAGGTAATTAATAGCTGCTTTTCTCTAGGTAAAACTTATGGTAAAAAGGAAATGAACATGAGATTTCTAGGCTCCTTAGGTATACTCTGGCATGTTAAGACTACCGCCATGAAAAAATCTAAGAACTTGAATGAAATGACTCTTCATAGTTTGTATGCAAGTTTGAAGGTTTATGAGCTCGAAGTTAGTCAAGCTCTAGAGCAGGACAAGCAGTTCAAAACTCTGTCCTTGCCAACCATGGCACAAGAAGGTACTCCAGTTGATGACAAACCTTCCACTTCCTCCAGTGAAAATGATTTTCTTTTTGATGAACAATTTGCTATGTTTGTAAAACATTTTAAGAAATTTGCAAAATTTGGTAGAAAGGACACACACCAGTAGCCTTTTAAAAAAACTGCTGAAGCCTCATCTAGTAAAGAACTTGTGTGTTATAATTGTAGAAAGCCTGGTCACTTTACTTCTAAATGTCCAAAGCCAAAATTTGAAGCATACCAAAAACCTCCTTATAAGAAATTTCAAAAACAAAGAGGTATGTTGGCTGAGGACATTGAGGAAAAACAGGTTGCTACATGGTTTGAGACTGATTCAGAAGAGGATGAGAACGATTTTGAGCAAGCCAGCATATGCTTAATAGCTCAAGAATCAAATCTCACCTATGATTCTAAAAATGAAGTCGAGATATCACCTTCTCCTTTTGAAGAGGTTGAGAAGAGAACTTCAGTAAGGAAGAACTACTCAAGGATAATTAAGATATGCTTGATGAGTTCAATACCTTCAGGAAAGCCTACGTAAAGCTTGCGAAGAACTATGATAAGCTTGATGCTGAGAAATATGTATTGGCAGCTGAGGTGCAAACTCTCAATAGCTGTCAGCAGGAGAGTATCAAGCTAAAAGAGGAAAACAAATTCCTGCATGACAAAGTTGATTGCCTAGTTGAGCACATCAAAGGGCTAAACCAGGAGAAAGAGGGCTTGTCAAAGACCATTGACTCCTGGAACAGCTATAAGGAAACCTTTGAAGGAATCCTCTCATGCCAAAAGCCAAGTGGAGACAAATCGGGCTTAGGCTATAATGATGAGCACGACTTAGCAAACTCTTCTGTCATAGAGGAAGGCGAATCCTCCAAGACTGCTAATGATGTTTCTTTCTCTCAACAGACCTTTGGTAATAAAGGTAAACGTGGGACTTGGCTATACCAGTGTTCCATACGTTTACCCCAAGGCTCACAAAGAGAAATCCAAAGTAGCTGCTTCTGATGAGAAGCTTGTTAAAGGTACAACAGAGAAATATAAGTTTACCGATAGGAGCTTTGCTAATGCCAAGTCTACTGGCTCTAGACAAATAAAATCTCTGCTGGCACCTGTCAAGTTTGTCAAATAAAAGGCCAAGGCTCCCAAGCTTGCTGATATTAAGCTTAATGGAATTCTGGTGGATGCTCCTAAGTCTCCTAACAACAAATCAACCAAGGCTAGGTTTGCTGTTAATAGACCCAGGAACATTCATAAGAAACCTCTCATGGCTATTGTCAACAAGTTTGCTTAACCCAAGAGTGTCGTTGGAAAGAAATAAAATCATAAGCATTCTACAGCAAAAGCAGATCATAGTTCTCCATGGAACTTTCACCTTTGCCACTCTTGCAACTGTTTAGGCCATCTGGCTCCAAAATGCCTGCTAAGGTTCACACCGAAATTTGAGAGTCCTAGTTCTCTCAAGGTTAGGCATGTATGGTTCCAAAAGGTAGCTAATCATCAGGACCTGAAAGAAAATAAAGGGGACCTTTTTCTTTAATATTTTCAGGTCTGCTATATGGCTATAGATTCAGAAGACAAGGACATTTGGTACCTCGATAGTGGCTGTTCAAGGCACATAAAGGGAACAGAAAACTACTTTCAAATATAGCTGAAGCTAAATGTCCTATAGTGATCTTCGGCGACAATGCAAGAAGGAACACAATTGGGTATGACTCTATCACTAGAGGAAATCTTACAATCAACAAAGTTTCTCCAGTGAATGAATTAAAGCACAATCTTTTGAGCATATCCCAATTCTGCGACAAGGGTCTTATTTGCCAATTTTCCTCCAACCAATGCTTCATCAAAGATAGTGAATCTTGCTCAACACTGCTGACCGAAAATAGAAAAGGAAATGTCTATATCGTGGACTTGAACTTACTTCGAAGATCCTCCAGCCTTTGCCTAGTTGCCAACAATATTCGTGACAACAGTTGGCTTTGGCACAAACGTCACCTAAATTTCAAGTACCTCTCCAAGCTTTCTAAAGAAGGTCTTGTCAAAGGTCTACCTAAGGTTTTTGCCGACCACAACAGAAGTTGTAAAGCTTGTCAACTGGGAAAAGTCTCCAAGTCTTTTTTCAAAAGCAAGCCTGTTATGTCTACTTCCAGACCTTTTCAACTTTTGCACATGGATCTCTTTGGACCAATCATTACTGTCAGTATCTCTGGAGACAAGTACACTCTTGTAGTAGTTGATGACTACTCTAGATTCACTTGGATCGAAACTATGACAACAAAAGATGAGACATACGATCTTGTCACCGCACTTTTCAGAAGACTTCAAACTCAAAAGCTTGAAGACATAAGTGACATCAGATCAGACAACGACACCGAGTTCAAGAACAATGGTGTCGAAAAATATTGTGATGACCACGAGATCGGCCACAACTTCTCTGCTATCTGGACTCCTCAACAAAATGGTGTAGCTGAACGAAAGAACAGAACACTCATTGAAGCAACAAGAACTATGCTGGCAGAAGCTAAACTTCCTAAGTATTTCTGGGCAGAAGTTGTCAACTCTGCTTGCTTTACTCAGAATCGATCCCTGGTAAACAAGTTTCATAATAAAAATCCATATAAAATATTGAGAGGAAGAGCCCCAAATGTATGATTTTTTAAAATCTTCGGCTGTAAATGTTTTATTCTTTATAATGGAAAAGAATATAGAGGAAAATTTGATTCAAAATCAGACGAAGGAATTTTTCTTGGCTATTCCAATCATTCAAAAGTATTTCACATTTTAAAATAAAACTGCTTTAAAAATTATTGAATTTGTGCATGTTACTTTTGATGAATTTGATTTATTAGAGCCTCGAGTGGCTCCAAATGTTGCTTCTGATAATGTTGAGACATGTACAAATCAAGATTCTACTTCCTCAACTTCACAGGATCCTCCAACAGCAACATCTTTCATTCCTCCGAACCCAGCACCAGCAGACTTTAACCCTGCTGGTCCCTCCTCAAACTCTTTTGTTAATCCTAAACCCATCTCTTCTGATATACCTCAAACCCCTTTGCAGATCACCTATCCTTCTTCTACACCAAAAAATGAAGGTCACGAAGAACCTATCTCTTCTGAACATGACTTTGGTGAAACATCTTCTCCACCTACTTTAGAAACCTTCAAGTAAGAACCCACCAGAAATGATCTTCCTCCAGCTATTAGAGAAGAAAAAAGTCACCCAATCTCTCAAATAATTGGTGATCTCAACACAGGAGTTCGTACAAGAAGAAATGTTCGAAATGAGACTATGTTTGCATTCGTATTCGTCTTTGAGATCGAGCCAAAGAAGATTGACGAAGCTATAGAAAGACCACTACTGGATTGAAGCTGTGCAAGAAGAGTTGAACTAGTTTGAAAGATACAAAGTATGAAGCTTAGTATCAAGGCCTACTGATCATCCTGTTATAAGCACTAAGTGGGTTTTTAGAAACAAACGAGATGAAGACGGGAATATTATAAGGAACAAAGCTAGGCTGGTTGCTCAAGGCTACCGGCAGGAAGAAGGAATTGACTACGATGAAACATTTGCTCCTGTTACCAGGTTAGAGGCTATCAGACTCTTCCTAGCTAATGCTTCGTTCATGGACTTCAAAGTCTATCAGATGGATGTAAAGAGTGTCTCTCTCAATTGTGATCTTCAAGAAACAATATACGTTGAACATCCTCCTGGTTTTGTCATCAAAGATAAAGAGAATCAAGTATACCGACTCAAGAAAGCATTCTATGGTCTTAAACAAGCTCTTATAGCTTGGTATGAAACTCTATCCAAGTTCTTAATTGAACAAGGATTTGTGAGAGGAAGAATATACACAACTTTGTTCATCCTCAAGCACAAAGGACATTCCCTACTGGTTCAAATCTATGTTGACAACATCATCTTTGGATCAACAAATGAAAGTCTATGCAAAAGATTCGAGAAGCTGATGCAAAACAAGTTTGCGATGAGCATGATGGGAGAGCTCACTTTTTTTTTTCTAGGACTTCAGATCCAACAGACTTTAGAAGGAATCTTTATTAGCCAAACCAAATATGCAAAGGAACTTATTAAGAAATTTGGTCTTGATTCACCTAAAGGATTCGAGACACCAATGTCTACCGACTACCATCTTGACAAAGATGAGAAGAGAAAGTAAGAAAACGTGACCAAGTACCGAGGAATCATAGGTTCACTTCTTTACCTTACTTCCAGTAGACCTAATATAATGTTTGATGTTTGTGTTTGTGCTAGATTTCAGGCAGATCCAAGGGAATCACATTTGCTTACTGCTAAACGTATCATCAGATATGTATCCACAACTACAAATTTGTGTATTTGGTACTTAAGAAGGAACAACTTTGATCTAGTTGGATACTAAGATGCAGACTTTGCAGCCTACAAAGTGAGCAGAAGAAACACCAGTGGGACTTGTCAATTTCTTAGAAATAGACTTGTCTTATGGTCATGCAAGAAGCAAGGTTCAGTTGCAAATTCAACCACAGAGGCAGAATACATTGCTGCCAGCAGCTGTTGCTCTCAACTACTTTGGATGAAGCAACTAGCGGACTACAACGTCAAGACTGCAAATTGTCCCATCATGTGTGACAACACTTTAGCAATTTTAGTCTCAAAGAATCCAGTGATGCACTCAAAGACAAAGCACATTGATATACATTATCACTTCCTCAAAGATCATATGGAAAAAGGTAACATCAGTCTGAAATGCATTCCAACTGAACATCAATTGGCTGACATACTCACCAAGCCACTAGATGCTACCAGGTTTGCTTATTTAAGGAGAGGTCTTGGTATGATCGATCCTACAACTTAATTTTATGTTTAAGTTTAAATTTGATTCCTACCAGCAGACTTTAATTGTTACTAACTTTGTTGTGTGTTTAAGCTCAAAGCGTTAAGTCCAGGTTAGTACTTCAGTTAAAGTTAAAAAAAGGGTGAAACTTTTTGAAAATTAAAAGGGGTAAAATTCACTTTTCACTGTTTATTTTCAAAATATCTAAAGTTAAATGCTTTTGGAAAGACACCTGTCAATCATCTAAGCACTTTTCAATAACATGACTTTTCCTTCTTCTTTTTAAAAGACTTTGAACCACCATTTTCAAAACTTTCACAAACCCTCTCTCTCTACTCAAACCTCCATTTCTCTATGCAACTACTTCCATATCTTCTGCTAGTTCTTCTCTTCAATTCAGAGACAATGGTAAGCATTTCAACTTCTCATAGAAACTTCTATTATGATTTATCGGTGTTATATTTCATTTTAGTTGAAGTTTTCGTGGAATGTGAAGCAACACCTTCATCTACTGCGTAACTTCTCATTTTCCGCCATGGTTGAACTGTGTTGCTTAGAAACTCGTTGATATTTTGTTTATTTATTTGATATATCTATTGCAATTCCCATTGTTGTTTCCCTACAAAAAATTTATCCAAACATACAGAGATTTCACTCTGTGTTTCTCTATATTTTCATAAAAATGAAATCTTTGGTTGTTTGAACTATCTATGGCAAAAGCCATAATTTTTGAGTTGTTTTGTAGGTGAAAACAACTGCTCAGTCTGGACCATCAAAGGAAAGGGCAAAGCTATTGACCTTGAACTATTGGCCCAGACCCTTCAATCATTCTTCGAGGATTTCCTCGATTTCCTGCTATTCATGACATCATCCAGGAATTTCCAGCTAATCTCTACTTACCTGGGATATGTATTGAACTCGATTCTATCTGCACATTTGTTGCCGGAGCAAAAAATGTGTGACGACATGAATGCATCATGGATTCTTCCCCTCTTTGTGCTCAACGACACCTTGTACATCAATCTGCTTGCTGAGGAATTCTACCAGAGGATGGAGATAGACGCCAAGACTCCCTCTTCCATTCGAGGAAGACCCTTCACCCTCACTTCTCATGTTATAGCAGGGGTGATTGGTGTACATTATGGCAACACCTATGAACTGTCACTTGCAGAGGCTGACGCTGCTTGGAAAGCCATGAGAGGAGTAGAAATCCAAAAGAACCCCAAGGGAAAATGTATCGCAATCTTTTCCCTCTGGACGTCTACTGCTCAAGCCATCTTCTTAACAAGTCTATTTTCTTTAAGAATGGCTCTCATGATGTGTTTACATCACAGCAACTGGCCCTCTCCAGCGCCATCCACTCAAGACTTCAACTCAACATTGCAACCTATCTATTCAACGACCTCGCTCTCTTATCTCCAGCGTCAAGAAAAGTCCCTACAACAAGCGGCCCTATGTGCGGCTCATCAATGCCCTTATAGGGGTAACACCATCTATAAACTCTACCGTTAAGGCAGAAGAGCCGAAGAAAGTGTCTAAGGACAAACAGCTCACGGTGGCCTTAATTAAAACCTACTTCAAGGATGAGAACAAAAGGCGCCAGGTGAAAGGACTTGGAGAGATTGCACTTGAAATGGTTGCAAATCCTACTGAATTAGTCATTCAGTGTTTTGATCCGGCTGCTTATGATACTGAAAGAAAGGCAGCCCGTGCTGCTCGTCAAGCTGTGAAGGACAATAGAGACAACCCTGCCTGTACATCCATGACAAGGGATGTCCTTTCAAAAGCAAGGCACCTGGCAGAGGAAGCCAAGCGGCTGGTCAAGAAGACCAAGGAAAAGTAGGCTAAGCAAGCAGCTGGTGTCAAACCTTATGCCGGAGGTTCCAACCCTGAACCTGCACCCCAACCCAAGCCTCCTACCTCAAAGCTTACCCAAACCTATAAAATAAAAAACCATTTCTGACCAGCCCTCTCCCTTATTCAAACACAAGAGATTGCGTAAAATCCCTTTGGGACAACCACCAGCAGACTCTATAATCTCTACCGATGATGCATCTGGATCCCCTGTCCAGCCGCTAAGGTGTAAAAAGAAGTCTGCTGGAAACCCATCCTCCACCTCTACCGATACCTCTTCAACCATTCCTACTGAGTCATCTACTCAGGAGGAGCCAACCCCTCAGGAGGAGCCTATCGCTCAAGAGGAGCCAACAAAGTCACCTGACCAATCACCTCCTTCTCTCTTTAACTACTCACATAACCCATCTTCACTAGCCTCACCCATCTCAACTAACCAACACACATCCTACCCTCATAACACTTCACCATCCGATCCAAACCCATCCATTCCCCCCCATCCTATCCTCTGCTGCTACGAAATTTATCTTTGAACTTTAGTCAGTAGCATATCTATTTCCCAAACATACTCCCCCTCAACCAGCTACCAAACCTGAGAAACAAGAAGACCCTTCCTATCCCCCTCATTTCTTCTGGTTTTCTACTGACTCCATCCCTAGCCCTTCTAATATATGTGATCATTCCGACACAGACATTGAAATTCCCCCAACTCCTCCTCCTTTATCCCCTTTGACCATTTCATCCTCATCCACACCCATGCTACCCTCATCTTACTCTTCCTCCTTAGATCTACCTCTCCACCTCCCCAACAACTTTTCAATTCTGTTGCTGTTGCTGCCACTGCTTCTGTCTCAACCTCAACTCCTGAAGAGCCCATCCAAGTAGACCTCCTCTCAACTCCCTCTACTTCCAACCTAGCAACTGAAGATATCTTTAAAATATTAGATGCATCTACACCAGACTTGGAGAATTAACAAGTGTCTCCACGACTACTGTTGAGATTGTAGCATCTTCGTCTATGGTTGCTGCCAGGATTACCAACATCCTCCGCCAATTTTAAGAGGATGTTTGGACTAGATTTGGAGAGGTCAGGCATGAGTCTACCGATCTAAAAATTAACATGGAAGCTCAACGGAATGAGACTGTCCGCTTGGTCTCCACTATCTTTTTCCAGCTCTTCAACACCATGACCCTCTACCTTGCTCATGACCGTCCTCCAGTTATCGAGCTCAATGATCAACTTCAATAGGAAATTGAGGCACAACATACAATTGAGCGAGCATGTGATCTGGCCATCACGGAGGAGAAACAAATGCGGTCTATGAACCAAGTTTTGATGAATGAGAACAACAGACTTCGTGAAGAACTTGACTACCGTTCTCGATCTGTCAGACAACAACATTTAGAAGAAGAGTACGCCAGAAGAGTTGAACTCGAGCGCCAACGCCGGGAAAAGGAAGTAGCAGACAAGGGAAAGGGAAAAAGGCCATGGTAACACATTATGTATCCTTTTATCTCTTGTATCTATCTTTTTTGAAAAACTCTATAAATGTTAAACTTCTTGTTTGAAATACAGAAGTATCCGCTTTTCAAAAATGTCTACTGTTTAAATTTCATGTCCTTTAAATTTCATATATTTACTTGGAATTTAAACATCCAGTTTAAATTTATTTAAACTGTTTGCTCTAATCTACTTGTGTTTGTTATTCAAATCTTTTCTGTTGTAAGCACTTAGATTAGCTGTTACATTTGAGGTGTTCCTTATTGATAGAGGCATATCTGCTGTTATAAAACTTTAATCTCTTCTGACATGCTATTATCTATCCATAAGCTTTCATAGCCCTCATTTGTAAGCAATGATGACCAGATGCAAATAGGAGAAGGTTGTTGTTTCTCATTGTATTTTAGATTTGCATTTGCTCATACCTTACATTAGGTTCTATACTTAGTGGCTAAATGGGCTACATACAAGTTAACGTGGTAATTGTGTATAAAACTTTGCCTTTAGAATAGTTATTTAGACTTCACAGCTTTCGACATTCATCACCAGAATACTTCGGAAAAAGCTTCACCAGCAGACCTTCTCTCCATACTTCGATCAGATATCAGTGAAGAAGATGTCAACCTAACAGCTCCAGGCATTTAATGCTTCTAACCTAATAGAGTTGTTACTCACTTCATCTTCTCCAACAGTCTCAAGATGCCCTCTTTTATATATCTCCATTGAAGACCAAAAGAATTCATTGCTTTGAAAATATTCAACAACTTCAAGTCATCTTACTCAGTGCATTCAAGAGATCATAAACTAATCAATGAAGTCCTGAACAACAACAAGAAGACTACATATTCATTGTTACTTTTTCCATTCCTCTTGTTGTATTCATTAACTGCTCTTTAGCACAGTGAATATTCTGTTTCCCAGATATTCACTACCAACCACCAAACATAAGTAAAATATTTTATACATGATCCATTAGAGATTTCTGTAATAGAACTAATATAAAACATAGTGCACTTTCAAATCCAAGACTGCTTTGGTGGTGGATGTAGTACTCTTTATAGTACGAACCATCTCAAAATACATGTGTTCATTCTCTTGTCGCATTTACTGTTTTATACTCTTATATGTTCTTTAACTTATTTACTTCGAGCATCAAACTTAAGAGAACAACCAAGTCTACTGGTAGTGCTTACTAGCAGACTTAGTTTGTCTTCCTTACAACTCTTTTGCTACTACAACCTTTTCTATAGGCTGTTAGTATTTGCAAAAGGATGCTTTCTCGAAAAGTTTTTAAGTGTTACTAGGCTATTCAACCCTCCCTTCTAGCCTAGTATTGTGCCCTTTGGGACTAACATATGCAATGGCATGCATAAGACGTATGGACTCAATGTGGGTCACATGTGCAAAAGTTTCATCAAAATCCACCCCCTCAACCTGTGTTTACCCTTAAGCCACAAGTCTTGTCTTGTTTCTAATTATCTCTCCCACCTCATTTGATTTGTTCTTGAAAATCTATTTTGTTCCAATAACATTCATGGAGTTGGGTCTATGCACAAGAAACCATACATTATTTTTTAAAAATTGACCAAATTCTTCTTACATAGCATTGATCTAAAAATCATTTTTCAAAGCTTCACTCATAATCAAATTCTTCAATTTCCAACATATAGCAAGAAGCATAAATTTGTTCACATTCACGAGAAAAAAAGCTTGGATAATTTACAATAATCAACCTTACCTTTTTTCCTTGTGAACATGCCACCATGAACATTACCTATCACTTAAAAGGTTGGGTGGTGTTTTTGTATACGGCTGAGAATATCCTGACTTTGATCAGTCACAGGAGGATCAGTTTCAGCATGTTGAGGTTCATTTTTAGCTTTTCCAGAAGTTTTGACCAATGCATCTTCTGATGCAGTTACATAGAAGCTGCATCCAAGTTTCCAGATTTTTTAGAACTTCCAGCTTCTGTACTTTGTAAATCTAGAACTATGTCTGCAGGAGCAAGTTCTACAATGCTAGCACTATGACAAGTATGCACATTATTGTACATGTAGCAATTATCTAAAGATCTTATACCTGTCAATAAGCATTTGTTATCCTTATCAAAAATTTCACAAGAATTTTATCAAAATGTACCTAAAGATCATCATCACAAAGTTGACTTATGCTTATGAGATTGATTTTTAAGCCCTTCAACATGGTAGACATTTTTTTGCTTAGGTAAACCATCCACTTTCAAGGTGTCTTTCCCAACTATTTTGCCTTTTGCACCACCTCCATAAGTCATTGATCCTCCATTGATGCTCACATAATCCTCCAAGTTATCAATAGAACCTGTCATATGCCATGAACATCTACTGTCAAAGTACCAAGATCCAGTAATGTGAGATTTTAAAGAAGTGAAGGTTACATTGCAACATTCTAAATCTGAAAGAGGAGCTCCTGGACAGATATCAAATGGTTCTTGTTTAGGAGAATATTCGAAACTTCCTTTAGGAACCCAAGCTTTTCTGAACTTTTTTTGACTAATGCAACTTCTGATGTTGCTGCTTTCGGTGTTGCATCTGGTTGCGGTTTAGGCTTGTCTTACTTCTTCAGCATAGTCTGCCTTTTTCTGGTAACAAAAAAGCTGAATGTGTCCATGTTTATGGCAATAGTGACACATAAAATTTCTCTTCCTAGGTTTAGGTTTTTCAAAAAAATTGGTGTTTTGGAAGATATGTGAGGGTTATTTTGGTTCAAAAGAGGATGATGAGGTTCCTTTACCTTCCTTGACAAAGGTTTTTGGCTTGAACCAAAGTCCAGATTTGCCATTCTGACCAACTTCAACATCTCATCAAGTTTGAGTTTTCCATAATTACACTTAGTCACAGTTTCATTGGCTTTGTCAAGCTCACCTTTCAAAGATTCTATCTCAACATCCTTCTTTGTGAGCAAACACTCTAACCTTGCAATGCACTCCTTTTGGCTTTCATTCTCCTTCTTTAGTGCTTCATTTGTTCTTCCAAGAACTTTGACTTGGGATGCTCTTTTATCCCAATCATTTTACAATTCCTTGTAAGCTTCCATAAGTTTTGACTTTTCTGTGCATTCTGATTCTGGAGCATCTTTAGTTATGGAAGAATTAAAACAAAGAGAATCATCCCAACTTTTATCCAATGCAACTTCAGATGTAGCTGCATTGCGAGCTACACCATGTTAAACACCTGCATGATTAATCTGCAAACATTGTACTGATGTGAGAGTGATGAGATCACTTGGATCTTCATCATCATTGTCACTCAGAGTAGCATAAAAATTCAAACCCTTCTTACGCAAAGTGTTAGCACATTGATTAGCATAATGACCAAACCCTTGACTAGCCCTACATTGAATAGAATCAATATTTTTTCCACTAGATGTAGACTGTTTAGCAAAACGGTTGGTAAAAGGTTTTTCAAGGGTTTGGAAAGAGCTTTCTTTGGGAACAAACTTACTAGGCTCATGTTTAAAAAATTGCTTTGGTGTTTAAAGATGAAGATCTATTTTGCCCTTTGGCTTTCAAAATATTTTTAAACTTGGTTGTTAAAAGAGCTATAGAGTTTTCACCAAAATCAGATTCCTCAATTTCTTTGTGCAATTCAATCAAATAAGAAGGATGACAAACAACATTCTCATATTGGGAATTCATCATGGCTACAACCAGAATCTTCTCTTTGTGACGTTAAGAGAAGACTCTGATACCAATTGAGAGTGCAATAGTAGCTAGGATTCCAAAGAAACTGTCAATGCAGCTTGTGATGCAGCTGCATTCAAAGGTGCATTGAACAGATAATCAAATAAGTAAACAACGGAAGTGTTTAATCTAATAAAGCAATAATAAACACAAAAGTTTATCAAACGATCTACAAGCTAGGCTAGTAGATCCAGCCTTATGGCAAAAAAAGATTTCACTAAAAGATTATGAGTTTTACAAAAACAAACGTGAAATCTAACCAAATACCAAAACCAAAACTTCTAACAAGACATCAAGTCGGTAGAGGAAACCCACAAAAACACGAGTAAAGCAAACGTGAGATTAAAAAATAAGTTTCCTAACAGTTAGGAAAACTAATAACAAAAAGATCAATGCAGCTCGTAATGTTACTGCATCCATAGTTGCATCCAAAATACTTCAACAATGCTTTAAGCTTTTTCTCTCTATGCAATATCTCTCTGAACGTATCTCTCTATCTCTCTTTGTGTTTCTTGTCTGGATAGCATCTCCTTGTATATATACTCGAACAAGAGACCTACACAAACAAGAAATCTAACAACTACAAGGAAACATAGAAGATTAGGAAATAAAATATTAGTTTCCAAAAATTAGTTTCCTAATTAAATACAAGGATCTTACCAAAGATTTTATTCAACATAAATATGAACTCTTGAGAGATTTTGGAAGTATTTAATTATGGTAATACTTTACCATTACTTTAGGACCAAGAAAGGGAACAACAACAAATAAAATAAAATAGGAGGACCCTATTTTACCAATACAAATATAAACAAAATAAATAAAAAATATATACAATAAAATTAAATATAGATAATCGCAAAAAATTGAAAAAGTTAGTATAAATTTAGAATACTTCTTTATATACAATATTTATCATTGAACATGTACGACTATTACAACTATCACTATCACATAATAAACTTTGAAATCCTTTAGAATTGAGTAATTCTATAGAAAGCAACTTACAACTGACCATGACTAAAAACAAATTTGTTCATATGTTAGACAATGGTTGACCTTGTCTTTTATTTATAAATATTGCGTAAGACACCATCATCAGAAACTGTCTTTTTTTTGGAATTTTATGATCAGATGATGTCAGTGACATTTTTAGAATCAAAATAATACTACCATGATTTTCTTTTCAAATAACTCGACCTTCAAAAACATGATTTCTCAGATTTGTAACAAATAATCTCGTGTTATTGCATAATTTAAGAGAAAATCTATGTTACAAGGCAACATTACTGAAGTTCTAATCTTCAAATTCAACTCATGATTTAAGATCAACATTTTTATCAGAATGATACGAAAAATCTGAGCTCAAATACAATTTTCCTTTTGAAATGTTCATTGATTCCACGTAATTAAAAATATAAACATTTTTTAATCTACATCATAATTTTTATTTGACTATTCAATTAAAAAATACAAACAAACAAAAAAATGAATAATGAATAATAATATTGTGACAACATAGTTTATACTCCCTTCGTTCCGTCCAAAGAGTCCTCGTGTGAAAAGCCAAATTATTAAGGGGATATATCAATATCATTGGAGTTAGTCATAATTACAAAAATACTTAAACACAAGTAGAGAGTAAAGATGAAATACTATGTAAATTGTATGCATAATTTTAGAAAGTGGACTTTTAAAGTGAAACATCTCAAAATAGTATAGTAGACTCTTTGCTTGAAATGAAGGGAATATATGACGTTTTAATTACATAAAACAAACAACAAAAAGGCGAAAATAACACTATATTTTTCACATGACCCAAAGTTCTCAATTGATTTCATCTAAATTACTCTTACTTACTAGTAATGGACAACAAATATTATTATAGGGAAAAGTTCAGGTATGTACACTTTGGTGAATTTTCAACCGTTTTAGTCAACGATAATATTATCAAACTGCTAAAGTCCAAAATTATGCATCGCTATGCATCATTTGATATCATCCGCCGACTTCTCCAAAAAAAACCCCGCTGAATCACTCTAGCATATCCAAATCTGTAAGATTTCTTTTATTTTTATATTAAGTAAAATTTTGCTTGTAATTTGTGGTATTTAACTTTATAATTTGATTATTTTATTTTAAAAATTGAAGTGTTAAAAGTTATTTAAAAACTAAAGGGATTATAATTATAACCACCTATTTATCACATCTACTTCTTCACCTTTTAAAATCATATTTGTATTTAGTTATCTTAGTGTTAAAAAAGAATACGTTATTTAAAATACAGATTGTAATTCTAAAATGTATTTATCAAATTTTAATTCTAAAATACAAATATGTAATTTTTAGATATGTTTAACGAAAATACATATGGAGATTTTAGATCTGTAATTTTAAAATACAATTATGAATTATCTACTTAAAATACATATATCTAAAACTTCTATCTATTTTTTTTAATGTTTTGAGTACAACAAAATATTATATGTTTCTTGACTTTTTAAAAAAGACAGTTGAAATTACTGATGTGTAATTTCTATATCTTTATTTATCACCAGACCCTAGTTTCTCCATTATTTCAGTTAGGGTTTCCTACACAGTGGCGATGTAAAAAATCTCTCAACTTGATTTCCTATAACTGAAAGCTCAATTGCTAAAATACAAACACATAAACCTTATGTGTTCCACATATTACGATTTTGGCAACAAAAACTATGCCCACCATCCAGCCAAAGAATTGTTGGTAAGTTCAATTTTTAAAATTCCCTTTTAAGAGGTGATTTATCATTTAGATAAACCACAATTGATTTTTTATCATTTAAAAATTGGTAGAAAGCTTGTTGTGGTTGGGAAACTTTTTGGAAGTATGTTTAAGTTCATATTTGATGAAAAGGCCCAAAGAAAAACCACACACACACACACACACACACACACACATATATATATATATATATATATATATATATATATATATATATATATATATACTTTAGAATATATTTTATGATTTATATGCACTACCATACAATTTCCCTGCTATTTGATACTTAAATTCATCATTATTTTAATTGATTAGGTTTTTAAAAGTGTTTAAATGAGAAATGAACTTAAAATCTCATATCATAAATTTTTAGCATGCAACAAACTCAAAAAAAAAAAAAAAAAGAAGCATAACTCGATTTATGGTATTTTAATTGAAATAAGTTTGAATGTGATACAATGTGCAAAATAAGAACCATTCTATGTATTTTATTTAGTTTTTTTTTTCCAGATACGTGAATTAGTTCTACTTGAGTGTATTTATGACTTGAACTAACAAACAATTTCACCATACTATGTCTAATTTCAAAATTTTATAACAAAATAATATAATTTGGATATATTTCTCATGCATATGTATCTACAGTATAAAATGTAAGCGTGTGCTTCTGGTGAAGAAAACATTGTTTTCATTGGTGGGCTTGTCTCGTCTTAGTTTGGGTGAAAAGAATTTCATAGTATACATATTTTTTGTCTTAAGTGTTTTGTATATGTAGTAAGTTTTATAGTTCATCATGTAGAAATTTTAAAAAATGGAAGATGAAACCTTAATTTGAAAAGGCTTCAATAAAATCCACCAGAAGAATTACTTAATAAGGTAAATGTACCAACACCATGTTTGATTTAAAAATCTTTCAAATGTATGATAGCCTGCTTGATCGTATATTTCACTACTAAATGAATTTAATCATACTTTTTAGCTTCTACAAAATCCATCAGTAGAATTATTGATGACACCGATCTCTGCTTTTCTCGTTCACCGCAAAGTCTTCTTGCTTTCGTAAAGCCGCTTCGGCGGGTCTGAGATGTCAGAGAATGTCTCAATTTAAATTCAAACTGATAAGGGTAAATTTAAATTGATCCACTAATAATTGTTTGACTTGACACGTCATGATTGACTAAGTGTAAACAAGGTCTGCCGATGTAAGCTGCAGCAGGTCTTCCGGTGAAGCTTTGAAGAAGTTTTCCGTTGAACCTGTGAAGTCCTATAAAAACTATTCTTTGGCAAAGTTCTATACACAGTTGCCACGCTAATCGATACGCAGCCCAATTAGCCATTGATGTATAAAACTAATGTAATGTATGAGCAAATATATAAATATAATAAGTACCAACACTCGCACTTATCACTCCATATAAAAGAAGATTTCTTTTGTGTCAAATTAGTCATCGGAGTAGCGATTTTCGAAAACCCCTCGATAAACCTACGGTAATAACCTACCAAGTCCAAGAAACTACGGACTTCGGTTACCGTACTAGGTGTCTTCCACTTAGTAACCACCTCAACCTTAGATGGATCCACCGCAATACCATCACTAGACACCACATACCCTAGAAAAGAAACTTGCTCTAGCCAGAAAGCACACTTACTAAATTTCGCATAAAGTTGCTTCTTCCGCAAGATAGAAAGAACCTCTCTCAAATGATTCTTATGTTCCTCTCGTGACTTGGAGTACACGAGAATATCATCAATAAATACCACCACAAAGCAATCAAGATACTCATGAAAAACCCTATTTATCAAGTCCATAAAAACTGCAGGTGCGTTTGTCAACCCAAACAGCATCACAACAAACTCATAATGATTGTAACGCGTACGAAAGGCTGTCTTCGGGACATCCTCCGCCCGAACCCTCAACTAGTGATAGCCACTCCTCAAGTCAAACTTGGAATAGACAACTGAACCCCGAAGTTGATCAAAGAGATCATCAATGTGTGGCAAGGGATACCTATTCTTGATAGTAACCTGGTTCAACTGTCGATAGTCTATACAAAGCCGTAAACTACCATCCTTCTTCCTCACAAACAACACCGGTGCACCCTAAAGAGACACACTCTGTTTAATGAGCTCCCTATCGAGAAGTTACTGCAACTGTTCCTTCAACTCTCGCAACTCCGCTGGAGCCATTCGGTAAGGTGCCCTAGAAATAGGCGAAGTCCCTTGCAATAGCTCAATACAAAACTCTAGCTCTCGGTCGGGAGGTAAAGCATACTCGGTAGAAAAGACATCAAGGAACTCATTAACTACCAAAATATCTTCTAACTTAGCAGTAGACATGCTAGTATCGAGTACACAAGCTAAATACCCCGTACACCCACGTGATAAAAGTTGTCTAGCCCGCAAAGCAGAAATAACACGAACCTCATTCATAGCATGATCGCCCAAAAACACAAACTCCGGAATACCGGCATGGCAAAAGTTACTTTCTTACGACGACAATCAACTAAAGCATGATGTACACAAAGCCAATCCATACCAAGAATCACATCAAAGTCTCTAATAGGCAATACTACCAAATCAACATGCAAGACTCGATCATGAACAAACACATCACAGTCTCTATAGACCTCAGACGCCGACAAGCAATCACCCAACGGTGTAGACACCTCAAACACATAAGGCAACTGGGCATGCAATACACATAAATGCTCTAAGAAATGCGATACAACATAAGAATGAGTAGACCCCGGATCTATAAGAACTCGGGCATGATGACCAAAAACTGAAAGAATACCTCCGATCACAGAAGTAGACTTAGGAACACCTCGATGATCAAGCGAAAACACGTGCTCGCTCTTAGGATGCCCATCATCGTCCCTCTTGGACCCTGCATCGCTGAATCGACCCCAAGGATCGAGCCGCCGCTTAGACTTAGACGATCTTTGAGCTGATGACTAGGATCTCCACAACTAAGACAAGTACCAAGCCTGGTTATACATTTCTCACTAGAATGCCCAATCTTGTTACAATAAGAACAAATCAATGGTCCACTACCTTGAGTCTGCTGCCCCTGAGGAGTAGGAGCACTACTACCACAACTCTCAGACGGATGCTTATTCTGTCCACCAGACTGCTGCCTATTCTGACCACCATTGCGACGATTGCCCTGATAGCCAGACTAGTTCCCAGATGACTGACCTCTACTGGTCGCCTGCGAAGACTGCTACTGAGAAGTTTGCACAGGAGGCTTTTGCATGTGCTCCTCAATGTCCCGCTCAATCTCATAAGCACGATCCACCGCACTCCGGTAATCTGCCAACTGTAGAGATAACAACTGCTTCCTATACTCGGTCTTCAACCCTTTCACGAACCTTTGGGTCCTGTGTTTCTCATCCAGCACCAGATGTGCACAATAACGGGAGATGCCCTCACCTTTAGCTCCCCTCAGCTTATACACAGCTAAAACCACCTTCTCTTCATCCGTGCAGTCCAGAGCTGCAAAGATCTTCTTCAAATCCTCAAGCCATAACTCGGCAATACTAGCATCCGCCTCTCCCTCAAAAGATGGAGGCTTCATCTTCAAGAACCTCTCTAGAACAACATTATTCCGTGCTCTAGCTTCCAGTGGTATAACAGTACGCGGTGGCGACACTCTCGCCTCTGGTTCTAGGGGTGGTGGTGGAGGTACATTCTGACCATGGCCAAGCTGAGCCATCTCGGTCATAAACTCCATCATGCGACGGTACATATCCGCCATCTGAGCATTCATATCTGCTGGACCATGTGGTGGAGGTGGCAACTCTACCTCAGGCTCATCTGGAACTCTCATGGGTCTGACTCTGCCTCGGCCTACACCAGCTCTTCTAGGAACCACCATTAAACACCTATAAGAATTCACTCGACGTTAGAACATCACACAAGAAACTAACCCACCTAGGCCATGGAACCTATCCTGGCCGATAGCTAACCTATAAACAAGCTCTGATACCAACTGTGGCGACCCGACCCGGACCCGAGGTGGAACCACGGGTCAAATCGCCCAAATAGGAGGGAAACAAGTAAACACATAAACATGCAAGGACTCAATTTAAGAAAACAACGTGACGCAACATTGGAGACGTAACACGCCTCGACCCCAAAAGGCCGGAATTTTTAAAACTTTTAAACCTGATATAACAGTTAAACAATTAAACCAAGTCATCGGTGACACTACATGCCGGAACCCAAGCTAGCAGTTTATGAACAAGAATTAAATAAGAGCTAATAGGATGCTCAGCGGAAGACTTATACGTAGTGAACTAATTAACATGATAACCAAAGCTCGTCTTACACATTGCCAGCATCAAAGGGATTACAAGTACAACAAGTGATAATACTACAAGTAGTTAACTAAAATAAACAAGTACAAGTTCTAGCACATTCCCAAGCATAGTCTAAATGACTTGCTTTAAAACCCGTCGTCCTTGAAAATAACAAAAGAAAGGAAGAGGACATCTAAACCACCTCTTCAATTGCAACGGCGGACCAAAAGAGGAACAAGGGAACACGAACACCGCAAGCCTCAACGAGAAGGACCTCCTTTGCTAAGATCTAAAGCAGTAAAGGGGAATGGGTAAGTCATAAAGACTTGTAAGCTATCAATCATGCATGTCATGGCAATATGCAACATACAAGGCAAGATATCGTCACATAAGCATATAGAACATATATCCAAGATGCACATTGTTTCACATAGGTGCTTATAATTAAATCACATAGGGTAAGGATATATGGAGAGTCAGGCCGCTACGTAGTTCCTGCATACAAGCGTTATCTGGAATGTGAGGTGTCAGATGATTGTGAGTACATCGACCTTCCGAGGAGATGCCCGGGATAGACACACCAATGATGCTCTAATGGTTACAGCAAAGGGGCTACTTCCACACTGTGACCACATTGGAGGCGTGTGTGTATAAGGACAGGTATGCTAGCTGGACTCATGCAAATGCCAAGTAGTGTTTACTTAACAAATTCTGATCAAGTAGAGAACGAGGTCGACAAGAGCGATCTCGTTCATGACAAGTTATTATTCTCATCAATAATCAAGTAGGATTGAGTTCGACAAGAGCGAACTCAACATGTCAAATAGGCATTCTATTATATGACATCTAAAATCAAGCATGGTAATCAATCCAAATTCAAGAGTCTAGAATTATTATTCTTAGTGAAACGTGTTTAGATAGTCGTAGGGATTGATCATTGAGCCGGTATTGTTCAATGGCTCACTAAAATGGACTCATTTGAGTCGTCTCTATAAATTCATCCAATAGAGTTTAAACGCTAAATGCATTCTAAACCCTTTTCTAAGTTCTCATATAGGATAGACTAGGCCATTAATCCAAATAACAACCATAGTCAAGAATTATCATCAATTCATAATTTATGGAACCTTAGAATTATGATTTCTAAAAGTTATTAAAAGTCAATGGTCCAAGAACAATAGTTATTCCTAAGGAGGCATAGAACACTTTTAATTCTAGGCTTAGGACCAAATCAATAGGATGAACAATTCATAGTTTATGGAACCCTAGAATCACAATCTCTAAGAGTTGTCAAAAGTCATTAGTCCAAGAATAATAGTTTTTCCTAAGGAGGCATAGAACACTTTTAATTCTAGGCTTAGGACTAAATCAACAAGATGAACATATCATTCAAAAATCTCATAAACTCAAATCATCATCAAACATGGCATAGACATGGTAGGAGCATGGGAATCATAAGAAAAGGGGGACATGGCATTCCTAGCATACATCCTAAGGGGAATCAATAGCTTACCTTACACCAAAGAAAAAGATGAAATGAACACAAACTAATCGGATGGAATCGTGCTCCTCGTAGATAGCTTCATTTTGGTGGTCTTGGTTTGGCAATCGGAGTTCGGGAGCTCAAGTTATGGAAGAAGCACACACTAATCTCCCCAAACCATTCACACACAAAAGCTTGGGAAGAGAGAGAGAGAATTTTCAAATATGGTGGGTTTAATGGCTGATCACAAAGTGGGAGGTTTATATGTGGCATGCAAATATGGGTGGAACTCCACATGTCACAAGGAGAATGCATGGAAATCCACTTGTCAAGTGGAGGATGATTGAGGTTAGGCTTAAACCAACTTGCTTAGGGTCTAATAGGATGGTTTAGGGTCAATTAGGATGGGGGTTAAGGGGTCAAATGGTCACCAATTCAGATTGCAAGGAAAAAATCCCGTAGGTCTAAAACAGAAGCATGCGGTCGCATGCAATATGGACCATGTGAGCGCATGGTCCTGTTGACAGGAAACTCTCATTTTTTATTGCTCTTAGCACTGTCCCGCGAGCTATGGTTCCAAAAACGATGCGAGCGTGTGGTTCAGGTCTCAAACATGGTCTAAACATGTCCCAAATGGTCCCAAACTCATGGGCAACCATTCTAAGGTCTAACCCAACTCAAAACAAGTCGGAAACACACCCGAACAACATCTGAAACAAGTTAAAACAAGGCTTGAATCATGTGACGAATGGCCAATGAATCAAACACATATCAAACTAGGACAACTTGGGCATGAACAAGGCTTGATTAAACATGGTTATGACCTGAATATATGGCCTAAGAACTAAATGAACATCTCACAAGACGAAATACAAGCAATACGAGAAACAAGGGAAATCGCTAAGACCCAAACGAAGCAACAAAGCTTCTAAACTTCCAACCAAGCCTACTATGATCAAGATGAATGTTATAAGACATATATGAAAGGTACTAAGACTCCAACAAGACTTGGTTAAGTGCTAACATGCTAAGGCGAATACTCAAAGCACAAACGGCAAGGTATGCAACGCATAGAAGACATTCAAGCGACTATGATCGTAACAACTCTAATGCAAGCATGACATGAACAATATGAACTCTCTAACATGTTAAGACACACATTAAGCATGTTATAATGATATTATACAAGTAATGGGTTTGGGTTCTCACATAGTGAACCAAGATGTATCCTATCAAGGTTACACACCAACTAAACAATAGCCCTCGATCAAGTCGAGCATCCAACAACGTTAAGTCGTGCAGTTGAAATCCTAACACACTAACGAGCGTAAATCGAACATCTTAAGGGTATCGTCCCTATCTTAGCCTACCCAAACATATGAAGTCTCCCACGTTAAGTCTACCATGTCGGCTAGACAAACATGCAAAGTTCCAGGGTGTTACATTCTCTTCCCCTAAAAAAAATTCGTCCTCGAATTCCGGATCTCAATAACCGCCTATTAGCTCGATATCTCGACCTACTAACCAATCGAGACATCAACCCTGATGTCTTGCACCTCGGAAATACTCTAAAGGCTAAGAAACACAACTCGAAATAAAGTTGCGACTATAAACTAATAATGCATCACCTTCCGGGTCGAAACAATATCACTCTGGTTATTGTATGGTCTAAAGTAGTCAAGTAAAATATGGTACAATCAACTAAGTGAATTTGTGACGACCCAACCTGGACCCCGACAAAGAATCTTGTGTTGGACCATCCAAATAGGGACTACAATTTATGCAAGGACACTTTATGAAAACAGACGTGACATAACATTGGACTCGTAAAGCAACTCGACACCAAAAGTCCGGAACAATTTAAAACATTTAAACTTCATAAACAGTTAAAAACAAACCATCAACGACATTATAGCCGAACGCAACAACTACACAATTAATACTAAGTAACACACCTCGATGACCAAATGTGTCGGAGGAACAACATAAAATAAATAAGAGCTAATGGTATGCTCAACGGAAGTATATACTAAGTGAACCAACTAGATAATGAACAAGGCTCGACGTACATGCGTTGGCACTCAAAATAAATACATGTGTAACTATAAGTATTTAAAACATAACAAAGTACAATATTCAAATTCCTCAAAGCTGAGTCTACATGACTCGCTTTAACCCAACGTCCTTGACAAAATACAAAAAAAGACCACTAGGTAACAACCTCCTCCAAAACGACCACTTGCTAAGCGTGAGAAAGACTCCTCAACGGAAACTTCCCGGCGGCTCGAATCTAAGGAAAACAAACTAAAAGGGGGTAAGTCATAAAGACTTGTAAGCTACCAATATGCATGACATTGCATAATGCAAGACATACATTGTAAGATAGCATATTTGAATATCAAGGCATAATCAAGAATATCATTATATAAGCACATAGTTCACATATCCGAGATGGCACGTTGTTTTCACATAAGTGCTCAAAGGTAAATCACATAAGTATAGGATATGATATCGAACCGGTTCCGTTGCGTAGCTCTTACAATACATAGTGTTAAACTATATCGTGCCAGAGATACCCGTGATTGGTGTATCAAAGTACTGAAAACTCGTCTCAAGAAAATAGACTGCCTATGCGCTCATATTGATTACGCTAGAGGGCTACATCTCCGCAGCTGCCCACAGCGGAGGGGTGTGTGATAAAATCCGGTACGACAATTCATTGCTACCACTAGTTCTATAACTAATGACGGCGATGCATCATCCCACAATCAAATTGACCAAATATGCCAACTGGACTCAAATATAATGCACAAGTAGATGTTTACTCGTCATTAAATCAAATAGGGATCGAGCTCGACAATAGTGAACTCGTCCATGTCAAGTAGGTGTTATACTCTATTACATATTCACGATTATGCATGTTATTGCTATAATCACATAAATCACATTTGGAGCTCATATTGAGTCTCGAAAGCACACATGTCAAAGCATGAATCTTAAATCAACCAAAGTCTCGAAAGCTAGTATTCTAGTCAAATGAACTCTAAACGTCGTAGGGATCAAATGTGGAGTTGGTATTGTTCAATAGCTCCCTAATCTCGACTTCATTGAGTCATTACTAAAATTTTGACCAAACATGGCTTGAATGGTATATGCATTCCAAGTCCCTTGTATATGTTTTCGATTCAATCCTAGCTAGGTGCAAAACCCATTTGAAATCCAAGCATAGCAAGTTCATAAGTTCACCATAAGTGAAACCCTAGGTTGGCCTATTCAAAAGCAAACCCTAGGTTTAGCTCATAACACCAATAGCATAGAGTTTATACCTTATTTACAGCCTAATAACATGAAACACTAACTCATATATAACATATCAAAATCATGGCAAAGCTCAACACAAATCATTTCAACTTGGAAACATGTTCATAGCATGATAAAACTCTTATCTAGCGCTAGCGTGGACTCAACAAGAATAGAAAGCTAGCTTGCTTAGATAACCTAGCATACAAAATACAAAGGATTAGTATCTTACCTAAGCCTCTTAAAGGTTGGGGAAAATGAAAACAAATCAGAGATTACAGATCTCCTAGTCGAGACCTTGGATTCGGTGGTCTCGGATCTTGATTGCGGGTCACTGGAGCTCCGGGAAACCTCACTTCACACATTAGTCTTACCTCAATTCATCCACACAAGATCTCTCTCTCTCTCTCTTTCTTTGTGACTTGAAATATTTGGAGAATAATGGCTGAAGATGGTGGAGTTCTCTGAAAAGAAGACTCTACAATGTTGGAGATGTGAGTGGGGCATGTGTCACCATTCTATTGGCCATTCTTACTTAAGTTTAGGTTAATAATTGAGAACTTAGGCCTAAAACCTTCACTTAGGCTTAATTTATACTAATTAAGGTCTAATTAAGGTATTAGTGTCAGGTTTGGTCAAACTCATTAAGGGTCCTTAGGTAATTCACTAACAAAATGCAAAATATCACATTTGCTTGAGGAAGGGTGATGTGGGCACATCACCCATCTCAATGTGAGCGCATTAAGATCCTTCCCAATTATCATGTCACCTTGTGAACAATGCGAGGGCATTGCAACCTAGGATGCGACCACATCCAAAGCTGGGGGGAAAAAGGCCGAAAATGATGCCCAAGAAGTCCCCTAACAAACCCTCAACATCCATTGGATGTTACCCAACATAAAACACATCCGAAACACGTCCAAACGACAACCGAAATGAAGGATAACAAGGGTCGAAACACAAGACGAACATCCAATGAACACCAACACCAATCAATCAAGCGAGACAACTAAATCATATACTTTGTAGCCTTTCAAGGCAAATAATAATATTAACGTTGGGGTAAGGTAAGTGCCCCCTCCAACCTTTAAAAAAAAGACAACTCAATCATAATCATGTTAAAGCTAAGGCCACGAGGCATAGAAACTCAGGCCAACCAAGACTACTATAGGATACGAATCAAAAGCAAAGTAGGGCATTACAAATCCTAAGTTTCAAATGCCAAAATAAGGCAATTGAGTTTCTTAACTCAAGGTTAAACAAACATTGGCGAACACCAATACAATCAAACAGACATCAAGAGTGCTAAGGTTTTATTAGACTTAGATAAACCCAAGAATAACTAGGCAATACATTGAACCAAAATAAACCATGGCAAGAACATGCAAGGCATAGAAGTCTTATAAGGCAACTATGAACTTAACCAAACCAAAGCAAACAAGTTAGACATATTATGCACTCTTTTAGCCTATTAAGCATACATATAAGACATGTTATACAAGTAGAGGTTTGGGTCTTTACATAATTCCTTCGTAAGATGGAATATGAAAACAAAGATGTATATCCTTATGCGTTCATGAAAATGCTACAGAATGGCTTTTGTATTATATCAATCTATATTGATGATATAAATATAATAGGAACACATAAAGAACCTGAAGATGCGGGCTCATACTTAAAGATGGAATTTTAAATGAAAGACTTGGGTAAAACCAAGTATTGTCTTGGCTTACAGATTGAGCATCTCCATGAAGGAATCTTTATACACCAGTCGACCTACTTGAAGAAGGTTTTTGAAAGATTTCACACGGATAAATCTCATCCACTTAGCACACCAATGGTTTTCCAATCCCTTGATATGGATAAGGAGACATTTAGACCTAAAGAAGATATCAATGAAATATTACGACCTAAAGTTCCTTACTTGAGCGCTATTGACGCATTACTCTATATTACAAATTGCACATGATATTGCATTTATAGTAAACTTGATTGCAAGATTCAATGCTTCTTCTACGAGGAGACATTGGAATGGTATTAAACATATTTTTAGGTATCTTCAAGGTTCACATGATCTTGGTTTACTTTATAAAAGAAATCAAGATATGAAATTGATGGGCTATTCTGGCTATATGTCTGATCCACATAATGCTAGGTCCCAGATTGGTTTTTTTTTTCTCTACAATGGTACTGTAATTTCATGGAGGTTTGTTAAGCATTCTATGGTTACCACTTCTTCAAGCCACTCAGAGATTATAGCTTTATATGAGGCTTCGCGATAATGTGTATTGTTAAGATCATTATACAATGCATTCATGGTTCATGTGGTATCAGGATATAAATAATACATCCCTCATAGTCCTTTATGAGGATAATGCAGTATGTGTTGCACAAATGAGCAATGGGTATGTTAAAGGAAATTTTATAAAGCATATTGCACCCAAATTCTTTTATCCACGTGAACTTCAAAAAAGCGTTAACATCATTATTGAGAAAGTTTTCTCTAGTGACAATGTAGAATATTTGTTCACTAAGTGTAGCAACTTGCATCCTTTAGATTTAATTAAAACCATTAAGTTAAAACATCTAGTCTAAATAAATTATTAAAAACCTTTAGGCTGTTTTACTTAGACTTAATAGCAATGTCTAATATTGGTTGTGATGATAGAGGCGACAATCAAAAGTTGCCAAATCAAGTCCGAGGTTTACTTTTTCTTGATAAAAATAGGACCCCATATCTTAGAATTAATTAATTGTTCCCATTTTTTAGGCTCCTTTGCCCTCCCGATTATAAGGGCCAGTTGTCCCCTCAAGTTTGTATGTTTTTCTTTATTCAATAAAGTGATGAACCTTCAGAACATAGATGCCCAGTGATGTTTACATAGTAGATACCACCTAAACTTTGTTAAGCAGCCTTCTCAAATAAAATAAACTCTTTCTGCTTAAACATAGTCATCAGCAGTTAGCAGCTCCCAGTGTCAGTCTCTACTTAAACATTTAAAATCTCTATCTGCTGAATACTGTACACTGTTGGAATATTGCTCTGAAAAATACTTAAGACTTTAAGTCTTCAACTTTTGTTAAAAAGTATTCAAAACGATATCAATTTAAAAACGCTTGGCCTTCACACTATTATCTGGCCACCATATTTCAAACAAAGAACTATTCAATAGAAGTCTTTTTACGTCTTTCTTAAATGTTCTACAATATATCATATTTACTAGCTGACCACCCTCTATATTATTTCATGTTAGGAAATATCTTCTGTCTCTAAAACCTCTACAAGATCTCTGTGCATTTAATGAAAAATTTCATCTTCATTCTTCAAAGATCATCCATTCTCTTTCAAATGGCTATTATTCAAGATCTCTATAAATAAGCTTTGAAGCAAGGATTGAAGGGTGTGGAATATAGAGGACGAGCGGGTGAAGCTATCATTCATTACTCATAATATTCTATTTTTGATTTGCTTTAGCCTAGGACTGGACACTCAACAATCAACATATTCCTTCAAGCTATTCTTTCCTTGACGTGTTTCGGTCCTCAAACACTTACTAGATAGTTTTTCACTTTTTATTCATTTTTAGTTCTTGTTTAAACAATCACTATTTAGATTGTTTCTTTATTCTTTCAAATCTTTAAGGAACCTTTGATTGTTGCATGAGTTTGATTGTTTCTCAATCATACTCCTCAAACACATATTTTTGTTGTACATTGATCCGTTAGTAATCATTTAGAATATTTATAATCGTAGTGCACTTCAAAAATCCAAGTTTGACCAGCTTAGCAGTAGACGTAACATTTTACACTATGAACCACTTCTAAATAGTCTGTCTTTTATCTTTGGGCTGATAGAACTGTTTCTAATACTTAAGTGTCAGTTAGTTACATTCTTGAATCATTTACTTAATTGTTTTGTATATTTTCTTTCAGTTCATTTATTATATTAAGTGATATGCTTAAAACCTTTATTGCTTAAACTTGTGTCAACATGCTAACATAGAGTATTTTGTTCATTAGCTGATATAACAGTTTTTCTATCTGCTGATAACTTACTATTTCCACTGTCAGTTTTGAAGGTTTTCAAAATAACTCTTAAAGTATTTAATAAGGCTATTCACCCCCCATCTAGCCTTATTTTGTTGCCTACTTGACTTACACGAAGTCCCTTCTACTAGAGTTGTCAAAGTAGGCTAAGCCTGTTGGGCTTACCCGCCCTGCCACCTAAAAAGGGCGGGTTGGACCGATGAAATAAAGGACCGTTTGAGGTGGACCTCAAAGGCTTTGCCCGTGCGAGCTACGAGATTTTTGCAGATCGGTGCGGGTTGGGGACTGGCGACCCGCAATTTCTCAGTCTTTTAAAAATTAAAACTTAAAAGACTAAAACTTTAAAACTAAAAAGTTAGACACATCCAGTGGCCCAGGCCCATTCTTCATTCCGTCTTATATTAAAATTAGGTCTAAACAGTTAACCTAAAAATCAAAATATCAAACTCTCAGTCTCAGTCTCTTCCAAATTCCTTTGTCTTCGTCTCTACCGACTACTAGTCCGATTATGCGCATCTCTCTCTCGTTCTTTGAGACTCTTCACGCTTTCTCTCTCTAAAAAATCCAGCCATCCCACTTCTAGATCCAGCACGACAGCACTGCCTCATAGGTATCAGCGTATCGCTCTAGACTCCGCCTCTCCCACCTTCGTCCAATCGCTCCCTTCCCTACCCAATACCCATCTTCTTTCAATCTGCAACTGCCTTGGTTTTGGAATGTTAGGAAATGAAGATAAACATGGATTATATTAAATAGATATATATGTCTATACACACACACACACACACACACACACACACACATATATATATATATATATGAATATATATATATATATATATATATATATACTATGTGCAATTGTCCCTCTTTTGACCTAAATTGAGTCCGAAAGTAAACCCTAGTCAACTCAATTGTTTGGTAAACACTAAACAGACCGACTAAATTGGAATGTTACAATGTTAAAAGGTAAAATAAAATTTAATTTTTGGGGGCGGGTTTGCCTGCAGCCCTATGCGGGTTGGGCTGGGCCAAGGTTTTTAGGGACCGTCATGTTCACTGGGCAAACCTACCCCACCTCGTCTTATGGTGGGCTTTCTAGACCCGCAGGCAAACCCGCCCCGCAAGCCCGTTTTGACAGCTCTATTTCCTACATCCAATTTTCAAAAACTTTTTCATGGTATTGGAATACGTAGGCTTGGAAGACTGTTGTCTTCAGGGGGAGGGACAACTTCAAAACTATTTTGAAGATTAAGTCTTGAAAACCAAAGGTTGTACTATTTTTCCCTTTACTAAGTTTTTTTTTTTTTTTCATATATGGTTTTTTTAGTTAAAGGTTTTTAACGAGGAAGTCTATGCACATGATTTGGATTTAAGTTAAGTACTATTTTCCCTTTTTGCACGATTTTTCCTACTTGGTTTTTTCGACTTAAGGTTTTTGACGAGGCAAACTTATCTAACTTACAGTGGTACATCCAAAGGGGAGTGTTGTGAATAATTAATGTGTGGACTATAGTATACTATGGAAACACTATAGCATACTCTAGATACATTGTAGGATACTGTAGCATAATAAGTAAATGTTTTGTGTACAATAGTAGCACATTATTCACGATGTGACCTGTGTGAAAACTTTGACTATAAAAAGTTGTAACGTACTGGTTCATTCGTAAACACATTGAAATATACATTCCTTCTGAATACAAATCTACCATCTTATTCTATCAAGATCATTTTAGTTCTAATATATTAATAGGGTTAATTTACAACACTTTTGACAACTTAAAAAATCTACGTTATGGGAGACACTCGTTCAATAATTTATTTCCATGTTTAACGATGATACTATCTTGAGTTAATTTTCTAGTAACTTTCACGTAAGAGGGAATTCCATGTTGTAATTTAACATTTCTTACTTTATATTAACTTTTTCAAGTAATAAATTGACTTTGTTCCTCAAAAAGGTGATTTATTAGCATCATTTTTCTCTTCTATGTTACTCCCTCTGTCCCAAAATAAATTGTGTTTTAGAGAAAAAATTTGTCCCAAAATAAATGATGTTATATGATTTCAAGAAGGATTAATATACTGTTTGGTTCCTGGACATGTTGAAAAAAAATATTTTGGTCCTCAGACATTAAAACAATCTAATGTGGTCCCTCAACCATTTTTTTTGGATCAATTTCCCCCTCCCACCATTAGCGTTAGTTTTTCCGTCTGTTTTTTTAAACTAACGAGAATGCCCTTGGTCTAAACAAGCACATGAGAAGCACATGATTTATATACCAGCAGATGTATATAACCTAGTTATACATTGTCACTTAGATCGAAGCCCTAACTATTTCTCTCGGACATATCTTACTCTCAATAAGACATATCTTCTTCGATTCTCCATCGTGAATCATTTATACCATAATTCCTAGCTAGAAAACCCTATTTGGCTCCATTGTCTTCCATGGTTTCGTCATCTACAGGGCAATCGTGTGCCAAAACTCATGAAGGTATTCCTCTGTGTGATTGCAAGGATCCAACTCTATTGAAGACTTCACGAACTTGTAGTAACCCTGGAAAGCTATTCTATGGATGTGGAAATTACAGTGTATGTATGTGTATGTTAAATTGATTTTTTTTCATCTTGGCTCATTTTTAAAAAATTTCTCGGTGATTCTGCTTGTTTCATCTTGGAAGCTATTTTCTTGGTGATTCTATTTGTTTCAGCCTGGAAATTTTTCATGCAAGCTATTTTCTTGACTTTTGTTTTCATCTTGGAAATTATGTTTGTTATCACCAGTTCTGTTTCAAGGTTGTGACTTTTGTTTTGTGTGCAAAGGTTTTGACATATATGTTTCTATTTATGTTAATGCAAAAAACAATCAAAGGTTGTGATTTCTTTGAATGAGAAAATGATGCAAGTATAATGAGCCAAGATGTTGTTGAATTGAAAGAGAAGTTAACCAAGGTTGAGATGAAGTTGGAAAAAAAAAAGACAAGAAAGTTACACTAAAAAAGGAAATCAAGAGGCTTGAAAAAGAACTGGTGATGAAAGACATGTAAATTGCTTTGCTCAAATCTCAAGTTAGGAGCAATTGGAATGTTAGGCTATGGGTTGTTGTAATTGTTTTGTTGATTTGTGTATATGACATTTTGAGTCCAAATGGTACAGTTATGTTGATGTTGAGTAGAAAAGGGTAAATATGCTACTATGAATTAGAACATATGTTAGGGGATATCAATGGAGTTTTTTTTAAGGTTCTGTTAGGCTATGGGCTGTACATATCAATAGATTTTTCATATGCTAGAAGCAAATGGAATGGGTTGTTGTGAAAACTGTGATCTTTGTTATGAGATTATGTTTGTTGCAAAATTGTGATCTTTGATGTTGATTAGTAAAATTGTGTTTTCCAATTGGAATATTTGTTGCAAAACTGTGATCTATGTTCACCTTAGATACCATGTTCACTAATAAATACACATAGGTTTATGAACAAGTCCAAAGCAAATTTTTTGACTTCAAGTCATAATATATTACTAACATAACAATATGTTTCACATCCAAAAGCCCCTATCACAAAAGTTTATGAACAAGTACACAAGGTCAAAAGTACTTGTCCATACATCCTATGATTTCTATACAACCGTAATAACCACTTTTTGTCCAAAATAAATGTTATACCACATATCCAAATGTAAGTTATACCCCAAGTAATTATCCTGATTACTTAGTCATGGAATTTCTATACAACTATCCTGATTAGTGTTCCTTCAAAAATCAGACTATTGAGTAGATAGATGTGGGGCTGTTGTATTTGATGTTGCTAGGGCTGTTGTGTTCGATGTTGTTGGGCCAGCTGCATGTCTTGGAAATCGATTTGGTCTTTCACTTGGTGGAGCATAAGCATCCAAATTGACAGGCCTATATGCTCCAGGGGTCTACAAACAAGTACATAGTGCATATCAGTGTTAGTTGACAATTTAGAAATGAAAATGGTAAATTGTGTAGTGTAGACAACAATTAAAGTGAACATACCTTAAAAAAGGCTTCTCCAATTGGTGAAACATAGAGTCCATCAAAATCATGTGTTAGTTCTGCATTGACGCCTTCCTCTTTTTCTTTTCTCACATGCAGTATCTGAGGTGTCTTCTTCCTTCCTTTATTTCTATTTTTTGTATAAACTCTCTCAAATGCCGCAGGCCTACCAAAATAAAGGCCTCCCTTGTTCCGAGTTATAAGCTAGGAGCGAAGCGACCTGTAGCTACGACGCCGAAGGCCTACTCTCTACAAGGAGTCCTTTGTTTAGCTCCTAAAACTACCAATTGCGGAAAAGTGTTAAGTCATGAAATTAAAAAAAAAACATGAATTGGGGCTTTTCGTCTCTCTTCTTTGGATTTACATCTTTTCTTGGAAGTATTAGGTGCCTATAATAAATTAGCATCCAAATTCAGAACTGCAGAAGAACCAATAATGATATATAACATTGATATGTAAAAACAAGATATAAAAGCAGACTACCTCAGTTTGAACCCCACTGGCACTTGCATTACTTTCCTTTGGTTCACTACACCCATTTTTGTTATGACCAACTACATAGCAAATACTACAAACCATCTCTTTCCCATACCGACTCATTTTCTGTACACCCCTAGTTGTCTTCTTTGGTTGTTCTTCATGTGGTGCCTTCACTCTTTACTTCTTTGGCCTCCCTGGCATTGCCTTGTACTTTGGAGGCCTCAAGGGATCATCTCTAGATTGTAGCTATTTGTTTTCACCTATTATGGGCTCAATATTGATTGCATATGCCTTTAAAAACTCATCCTTTGTATAACAATTAGGAATATAGTCATCTACATTCTTGCCAATACTCACCAAGCCAGGAATGGCATGACAACATGGGATTCCACTTAAATCCCATGATCTGCAAGTACATGTCATATTTTGAATGTCAACAACGTACCCCCATTTCATGTAGTCCACTTGGAACTTCTTGTTTCCATTATAGATAACAGTCCACAACGTAGCTTCAGATGTGTTTAATTCAATTTTTTTTCTAATCCTAGGACATATCCTATCCCAATGATTTGTCATCCATTCTTTTCTTTTATGTAGCCTAGTCATTCTTAAATGCTCCAACATATAAATTAGTGGTTTAGACCTAGCTTCCACTAAAGACCCATTGAACCCCTATGACATATTATTCTCACAGTTATCACATTTAATCTAAATTGAGAAGAAAGCCTTGCACCACTTACTTGGATTTCTATGCATCAAATAATTGTAGGCATTTTCATCTAATTTTTTCAATTTCTCACAGTTGGTGTTGTAGCTGTCCATGTTAGTTGACTTGGAAATTGCCCAAAAATGACTCTTATACTCTGCACCTCTAAATTCTTTTACCAGTTAGCATGCACATGTCTAGCACATGCTCTATGCTCTGATAAAGGGATCAACTCAACAATAGAAATTACAAGTCCCTATTAAATTGAAAAATAACATAATAATTTAAATAGGGCATGATAAGATATTAAAGTACATGCAACTATATATATATATATATATATATATATATATATATATATATATATATATATATATAGTTGTACACTTATAAAAAACCATTAAAGTCACCTTCTGTTGATCTGAAATGAGGGTCCATCCCCTACCATCCTCCATTTGCAAGTCATTTATTAGGTGAGAAAGAAACCAACCCCAAGAATTTTTGTTCTCCACTTGCACAACTCCCCAAGCCACTGGAAACATTTGGTCATTCCCATCTCTTCCCACTGCAATTAGTAATTCTCCTTTCATGCATCCTTTTAGGAAACACCTATCCAATCCTAGGACCTTCCTACAACCAGTCAATAGACCCTTCTTCAGCGCATTAAAACACACATAAAACCTCTGAAATACAGGACCATATGCAGGATTGTTCAGGACACAATATACTTCTACAATATTGCCTTCATTAGTCCTCAGCTTATTTCTATAATCCTAGACCTTGGCATAGTGTTCCTTCATTGAACCAACAACATCACCCAATGCCTTTCTTTTAGCCCTTGAGCAAGTACCCAAACTGACATCCAAACCATACCTTGTTTCAATCTCCTTATTCATTTCTGCAACTTTCCAAGATGGATAACTTTTTATTGTTGTGTAATATGTACTTGCAATCCATTGTGAAGTGAGTTGTCTACTCCTTAAATTCTTATTGCACATATGCTTTGGATTATAGGTTTTTATCTAAAAACTCTTCACTCCTTTGGGTTGACTTCCTCAAATCCTCCATGGGCATACGGTGGAATTGATGCAGAATACACACACTCTCCTTTGTCCATTCTTAAAAAATTTGAAGTCTATCCCCTTCTCTAATGCATGTGCCTTTATTGCCTCCTTAAACTCCACTACATTCTTAAATTACATGTCTACATTAAAGTTGATATCCTTATGATCAATGTATGGATTGAATGATCCTTTTTTTTTTTTTCATTTTTTGCTTCTTCTTCTTCTTGATGCCAATGGCCTCATGTTCGTTGCAATCATTACTCAGCTATTAATCAGTGTCAGCAATGAATGTATCCTCCAAGGCAATTATGCTCATCCTCAGTCATTTGAACATGAGGTGTACCATGCTCATTCTCAGTCATTTCAACTGGTTTTTTCCTTCCATTTGTTTTCATATCAATACACGTCTTTCTAGCGTAAGCAACTTCCTCATCACTTGCTTTTATCACATCATTAACAATTTACTCATACTCACTTTCTTCTTCTTCTCTGCAATATATGTCTCATTTTCACTAGAATCATTGTGACGACCCGACCCCGAGGAGGAATCGCGAGTCAAACCGTCCAAATAGGGACAAGGCAGGCAAGCAAGGACTAAATTATCAAAATTGACGTGACGCAACATTAGACACGTAGTACAACTCGGCAATAAAAAGCTAGAATAATTTAAAATTTTCGAACCTGATATAGCAATTAAAAGAAACTAAACAATTCATCGGCGACTTTACAACTGGAACCCAACAACTAAACAGTTCATGCTAATATATATACACCTCGACAGCTAAACACGCCAGAGAAACAACAAAAGTAAATAAGAGTTAATGGGATGCTCAGAGGAAGTCTTAACAAGTGAACCATTTACAACAGAGCAAGGCTCGGCCTACAAGTGCCGACAAACAAACTAGAAGTTTAAGTAGTACTACAAAGTCTTAGTCTACAATAAGAACAAGTTACTAAAATACACATTCCCAAGTGAAGTCTAAATGACTTGCTTTAACCCAAACGTCCTTGAAAAATAGAAACCAAAAGAGCAAAGAGAACCAACACAACCACCTCTAAGAAAGCGATCATGGACAAGAGCGAACGAACAACCTCAACAAGACGGACCTAGACGATTCGGATCTAAAACAGTAAAAAGGGAGGGGGTAAGTCATCAAGACTTTGTAAGCTACCAATATGCATGACATTATATAATGCAAGGCATACATAACACGTTATCATATTTGATTATCAAGCAAGATCATACTAGTACGTAGTTCTCATGTCGCGATGCACGTTGTTTTCACATAAGTGCGAGAGTAAATCACATAGGATAAGGATATGTTATAGAGCCAGTGCCGCTTCATAGATCCTGAAATAGACAAGGTTATCTTGAATGTATTTGTCGGATGTATGTGTATGATACATTGACCACGATAGTATTGTTCCAAGCGCCCTTTGGTTACGAGGAGGTACTCTTCTCCACTGTGATCACTCGTGAAGGGTGTGTGCAAGGTTATGGCGTGGCGACCCATCACTATCATGAATCTCACAATTCATGACAGCGATGCATCGTTGACAATCGAGACAATTCACGTATGCCAGCTGGACTAATGGTATGCCAAGTAGATATTTACTTGTCACTAAAAATCAAATAAGGAGCGAGTTCGACAAGAGCGAACTTATCTGAGTCAAGTAGATGTTTACTCACGTAATAAATCAAGGGAGCGAACTTGTCCAATCAAGTAGGCATGTTACTCTACGATATACAAGTCAAGCATGAGATCAATCACATTAAGAATTCTCGAAAGCTATATTACAATTCAATCAAACTCTAACGTCGTAGGGATTGATTGTAGAGTCGGTATTGTTCAATGACTCTCTAAGTGCAACTCCGTTGAGTTATCGCTACATTATCATCAAGTAGAGAATGAAAGCTATATGCATTTCATTGCTCTTTTCTATGTTCTCGATTCATTTACAATTAGACTACTAAGTCAGTCATGACTCTAGTCTATCATGATCAAAGTTCCCCAATTTGTGAACCCTAGAATGATCATAGCTTTGAAGTTCCCATTTACAACAAGTCCAAGAACAATAGTTATTCCAAATCCATTTTAGAACACATTTAATTCTAGACATAAGTCTAAAATACCAATTACAAGTAATTAACCCAAAATTTACATAAAATTATCTTTAGAAATTTCAAGTTATTAACATGGTGCATGTCTTCTTGAGCATGTATTTAGAAGCTATCATGAAGGGAGCATGCTTGATATTGAGCATAAAAAAACAGTGGATTGGGAGCTTACCTTGTTCGAAAACAAATGGTTGGATGACAAAACAAAGCAAAGATTGTTAATTTGGTGGTCTCGAATCAAAAATCGGATGGCCGGATCTCCAGCAATCATGCAACCAAGGTGAGGCACTCAAAGACTCTTTCTCTCTCTAGGAACCCAACACAACAATGGTGGAAGGAAAAGTGGCTGTCAAGTTTGAGTTTGGGAAGGCTGAAGACAAAAAAGGGTCAATCCAAGGTTTGAGTTATTAGGCTTCTAATTGGTGGATTCATGAGTGCCCTTGATTAAAACTCATCAAAGGGTTGAAATTAAACTCAAAAGGGTCACAATTAAGGTTGGGGTTTGAACTGGGTCGGACATGGTTCAATGGTTCAAGCCAAAACTCAAAAATCAAAAATTCCCGAAGTGTTGTATTAGGAGGCAAGCAGTCGCTTGCTCAAGTGGCCAAGCGAGCGCTTGGTCTTGCAACTCCGGATGTCACGTACTGGAAAATGCACGGTTACTCAGCCCTCCGACTGAGCAAGCGCTTAGTCCTCCGATTGGTCAAAATGGCTTGAAACATGGTTCAAAAGGTACCCAACTCACCCACAAACATTCCTAAGGTCAAACCCTACTCAAAGCACAATCGAAATACTCCCAAACAGCCCTCGAAACATGCAAGAATGAAGATCAAAACATATAATGCAAGCATGATTTTAACAATATGAACTCTTTAACATGTTAAGGCACATAATGAGCATGTTACAATGATGTTATACAAGTAATGGGTTTGGGTTCTCACATCCTCCCCCACTTAAAGAAATTTAGTCTCTAAATTCTTACCAATCATCTCGAATAAGTTAGGGTATTTCACGTTCATCTCAAGCTCGGTCTCCCATGTAGCTTCCTCGATGTCATGATTCATCCACACGACTTTCACTAATGGAATCCTCTTAGTTCTTAAGATTTGCTCTTTAGTATAAAGAATCCTCACTGGCTTCTCGACATAGGAAAGATCGGGTTCAAAGGAAATCTCTTCATAGGCAAAAACATGCGATTCATCCTTCAAGTATTTGCGAAGCATAGAAACGTGAAACAAATCATGAATACCCAAAATAGAAGGTGGCAATGCAATTCGGTAAGCCAAAGAGCTAACCTTCTCAAGAATCTCAAGTGGACCAATGTACCTCGGTGAAAGCTTCACTTTCTTACCAAACCTCTTAGTACCACGGCGCGGCGATATCTTCAAGAACACAAATTCACCAACCTGAAACTCAAGATCCCATCTCTGGTTGACCGCATAGCTTTTCTTTCTACTCTGAGTCGTATGCAATCTATCTCTAATCAGCTTCACACTCTCAGCCGACTGTTGTACCATTTCGGAACCCCATAACTTAGCTTCACCAACTTCATCCCAGCAAATCGGTGAACGATACTTACGCCCATGCAAAGCCTCATAAGGAGCCATCTCAAGAATCTCAAGTGGACCAATGTACCTCGGTGAAAGCTTCACTTTCTTACCAAACCTCTTAGTACCACGACGCGGCGATATCTTCAAGAACACAAATTCACCAACCTGAAACTCAAGATCCCGTCTCCGGTTGTCCGCATAGCTTTTCTTTCTACTCTGAGTCGTATGCAATCTATCTCTAATCAGCTTCACACTTTCAGCCGACTGTTGTACCATTTCAGAACCCCATAACTTAGCTTCACCAACTTCGTCCCAGCAAATCGGTGAACGATACTTACGCCCATGCAAAGCCTCATAAGGAGCCATCTCAATGCTAGATTGGTAACTGTTATTATACGCAAACTCTGCCAACGATAGATATGAATCCCAACTGCCCTTGAAATCCATGGCACAAGCACGAAGCATGTCCTCCAATATCTGTATCAATCTATCCGACTGCCCATCTGACTGGGATGAAAGGTCGTACTAAAGTTAAGTTTCGTACCTAAGACCTCATGTAATGAATGTCAGAATCTCGAGGTGAATCTACGATCTCTATCCGATACAATGCTAACAGGAACACCATGTAGCCTAACAATCTCCTGAATATACAATGCTGCCAACTGACTCAAACTGTAAGTAATCGCAATAGGAATAAAATGAGAAGATTTCGTCAACCTATCGACAACAACCCAAATAGCATCAAAACCTCTACGAGTACGCGGTTACCCCATAACAAAATCCATCGTGATATGCTCCCATTTCCACTCTGGAATCTCAAGTGGCTGTAGCAAACCGGCAGGTCTCTGGTGCCCGACCTTAACTTGTTGAAAAGTCAAGCACCTAGATACATAATCCGTTATTTCCCTCTTCATGCCATTCCACCAAAATTGTCTCTTCAAGTCACGGTACATCTTAGTACTCCTAGGATGTATCATGTACTTGGCCTTGTGAGCCTCATCAAGAACCATACATTACACTCCAAAGGTAGAAGGAATGCAAACTCTACCTCGAAAAGTCAAGATACCAGTATACCACTACTACTCATCGCAAGCTCGGAAGTCTTATTCTCGCCTAATCCATCAATAATCTTCATGAAATATGGATCCAACACTTGTGCCTTCTTGATCAACTCGAACAATATAGGGGTAGCACGAACGCTAGCAAAGATAATACCACGCTCGTTCTCAATAGAACTCCACTTACGAACATCCTCTAGCATTTTCCACTCTCTCATCATAAAACAAGACATAAAAGCCTTCCTACTCAAGGCATCCGCAACAACATTTGTTTTCCCCGGATGGTAAAGAATAGTACAATCATGATCCTTAAGCTTTTCCATCCAACGCCTTTGTCTCATATTCAACTCTTTCTGTGAGAAGAGGTACTTCAAACTTTTATGATCGGTGAACACCTTAAACTTCGCTCCATAAAGGTAATGTTTCCACTTGTGAACCACGAAAATAATCGTTACTAACTCAAGGTCGTGTGTAGGATAATTCTGCTCGTAAGGTGATAACTTCCTCGAAGCATAAGCAATAACCCTCCCGCTCTGCATAAACACGTAACCCAAGCCTTCTAATGATGTGTCGCTATAGATCACAAAGTTATCACATCCACTAGGCAATGCTAAAACATGAACTGTAGTCAATCTCTTCTTCAACTCTTGGAAACTAGTCTTGCACTTATCACTCCAAATAAAAGTGGACTTTTTCTGAGTCAAGTTCGTCATAGGAGTAGCAATCTTGGAAAATCCCTCAATGAACCTACGGTAACAACCCGCCAAGCCCAAGAAACTATGGAATTCGGTCACCGTACTAGGAGTCTTCCATTTAGTAACAACCTCCACTTTAGATGGATCCACGGCAATACCAACACTAGTAACAACGTGCCCAAGAAAGAATACTTGCTCGAGCCAAAATGCACACTTACTAAATTTAGCAAAAAGCTGCTTCTGTCGCAATAGGGAAAGAACCACTCTCAAATGATTAGCATGTTCCTCTCGAGACTTCAAGTACACTAGAATATCATCGATGAAAACCACAACAAAGCAATCTAAATAATTATGGAATACCCGATTAATCAAACCCATGAAAACTACGGGCGCGTTTGTCAACCTAAATGACATCACAACAAACTCATAGTGGCCATAATGTGTCTGAAAAGTTGTCTTCAGAACATCCTTCGCCTGAACTCTCAACTTGTGATAACCACACCTCAAGTCTAGTTTGGAATACACAACTGACCCCTGAAGTTGATCGAAGAGATCATCAATGTGAGGTAAATGATACTTATTCTTAATTGTAACCTGATTCAACTGCCGATAATCAATACAAAACTGCAAGCTACCGTCCTTCTTTCTCACAAACAACACCGGTGCACCCCACGAAGATACACTCAGTTTAATGAACTCCCTATCAAGAAGTTCCTACAACTGTTCCTTCAATTCCCTTAACTCTGCGGGTGCCATTTTGTATGGTTCCCTAGAAATAGGTGAAGTCCCAGGCAACAACTCAATGCAAAATTCTACTCTCGATCGGGTGGTAAAGCATACTCGGTCGAGAACACATCTGAAAACTCACTAACAACTGGGACCTCCTCTAGTGAAGTAGTAGGCATACTAGTATCAATCACACAAGCTAAATAACCCGTACCCCCTTGAGATAAAAGCTTCCTAGCACGCAAAGTAGAAATAACATGTATACTATTCATGGCATGATCACTCGTAAACACAAACTCTGGAATACCGGGCATGGCAAAAGTAACTCTTTTATGACGGAAATCAACTGAAGCATGATAAGTACATAGCCAATCCATACCCAAAATCAAATCAAAGTCCCGAATAGGCAAAACTACCAAATCCGCATGCAAGACTCGATCACATACAAGCACATCACAAGCCTTATAAACCTCTGACACCAACAAATGATCACCCAATGGTGTAGACACCTCAAGCACATAAGGTAACTGAGAAGATAACACGCACAAATGCTCAATGAAATGCGATGCAACATAGGAATGAGAAGACCCTGGATCTATAAGAACTCGAGCCCTATGATCGAAGACTGAAAGAATACCTTGAATGACTGAGGTCGATTCTGGAACCCCACGTTGATCAAGTGCAAATACACGAGCTTGCGCCTTAGGATGCCCATCATTATTCCTCTTGGCACCCGACTACTGAACGGAACCCATGGACTGAGTAGCCTTAATCTTAGGACAATCCTTAATCCGGTGATTTGCATCTCCACATCCTAGACAATGCCCAAGTTTGGTCTTACAATCATTATACGAATGCCCCGACTTGTGACAATAGAAACACCCAACAGGTTCACTCCTGGCCTTGCTGCCCTTGCGAAGATGGAGTATGACTATCACGACTCTCGGACGGACGCCTAGGCTGTCCATCAGACTGCTGCGTAGACTGGCCACTACTGCGACGGTTGCCCTGATAACTGGACCGATTGCCCGAAAACTGACCTCTCCCAAAATGCTGCGAGGTCACTTGCGACGACTGCTGCCATAGTTGCTGATGCAAGGATTGCACAGTAGGCTTCTGCTTGTGCTCCTTTATGTCTCTCTATATCTCATATGCACGATCAACTACACCTTGATAATCTACCAACTGCAAGGATAAGAGCTGCCTTTTAAACTCGGTCTTTAAACCCTTCACGAACTTGAGAACCCTCTGGGACTCATCCGGTACAAGATGTGCACAATAGCGAGACAATTCGGTAAACTTATCCGAATACTGGGCCACTGCCATAGAACCTTATTCTAGATCCTGGAATTCCTTCTCTCTTTTCCGCCTCACTACCATAGGTACATAAGAATCAGAGGTTGAGACACCCCCACCACAGAATCAGGATGATGAGAATGCTCATATGGCAGGCTTGTTTCGTAGGATGATGATTGTTACGGCTGAGATGGCACAAAGAGGTGAGGCGGGAGGTGTACCACCCCCACCACCACTACCAGAACCGGAGGCGAGAGTTTCGCCAACTCGTAATGATGCACCACCAGAACATAGGGCCAGAAACAATGCTACCTTGGAAAGGTTATTAAAGATGAAACCTCCATCGTTCGAGGGAGAGTCAGATGTGGTAAGGCAGAGTTATGGCTAGAGGACTTGGAGAAAATCTTTCCAGCTCTAGACTGCATTGAGATTTTTGAATTTTGGCTTGAACCATTGAACCCAATTCAACCCAATTCGAACCCCCTCGTGTATTGTGACCTCTTTATACATTTGGATATTTTGTGCGCTCGCTCAGTCATTTGGCTGGGCGAGCGCTCAGGTGTCTGGAAGGCAAAAAATGACTTAAAAACTAGTTCTAAATGTGTCCAACACAACCCCAAACCATTAGGAATGTTTAGTACACTCGAAACACGCCCGAAACAGATCTGAACATTACCCGGAACAAGGAGGAATCGAGGGCAAAACTCACGACGAACAATCAAACGATTCAACTACGGGTTTAACAAGGATACTATAAGCATGAATGGACATTCTAAATCATGTTAAAGACTACTAAACAAGGTCTAAGATTCAATTTGACATCTCACAAGTCTCAAGACACGAAACGAGGCAGGAAGAAGGCCAACCGAGAGACTCTACGAGTCAAAAGGTCAAGTGAAGCAACAATGCTTCCAAACTCTCAACTTAGCATACGTTGGCCACGATTGTAGTTATAAAACATGAAAGAAAGATACTGAGGCTCTATTAGGACTCAATTAAACACTAAGACCTCGATCGAAATAAGTACAACAAGGCATGCAAGTAAGGAAGGCATACAAGCGACTATGATCATAGTCAACCTAATGCAAGCATGACTTCAACAATATATTTTTTTTTTAATTTTTTTTATATATTATTTTTAATGCCTTGAAAGGCTACAATATACATATATGATGCCTTTGGTATGGCTCAAACAAAGGCTTTGAACACCCGACCTCTCAACAAGGTGCCTCCAGGGCTTGAATACTCAACCTCTCGTTAAGATAAGTGAGTAGCTAAATGGGGCCTTTGGATAAGGCTTTAACAACAACGATGCCTCGAAGAGGCTTGAACACCCGACCTCTCCGAGAGTTGTAAAGTCCAGGTGTCTCTAGTGAGACTCGAACACCCAACCTAAGTGCAAGCTAGATCTCGTTGGTTGACTTCAACAATATGAACTAGTTAACATGTTTAGGAATATAATGAGCATGTTAAAGAGATGATATACAAGTAATGGGTTTGGGTTCTCACATTCGCTCTTGTCGAGCTCGCTCCCCTACTTGATTTATTACGTGAGTAAACATCTACTTGACTCGGACGAGTTCGCTCTTATCGAACTTGCTCCTTACTTGATTTTTTTGTGATAGGTAAATATCTACTTGGCATACCATTAGTCCAGCTAGCCTACGTGAATTGTCTCGATGGTCAACGATGCATCACCGTCATGAATTATGAGATTCATGGTAGTGATGGGTCGCCACACGATAACCTTGCACACACCCTTTACTACTGATCACAGTGGAGAAGAGTACTTCTTCGTAACCAAAGGGCGCTTGGAACAATACTATCGTGGTCGATGTATCATACACGTACATCTGACAAATATATTCAAGATAACCTTGTCTATTTCAGGATCTACGAAGTGGCACCGGTTCCATAACATAACCTTATCCTATGTGATTTACTCTCGCACTTATGTGAAAAAAACGTGCCTCGCAACATGAAAACTACATGCTAATATGATCTTTCTTGATAATCAAATATGATAACGTGCTATGTATGCCTTGCATTATATCCTGTCATACATATTGGTAGCTTACAAAGTCTTTATGACTTACCCCCTCTATTTTACTATTTTAGTTCCAAATCATCCATGCCCGTCTCATTGAGGTTGTTCGTTCGCTCTTGTCCGTGATCGCTTTCTTAGAGGTGGTTGCGTTGGTTCTCTTGGCTCTTTTGGTTTCTCTTTTGCAAGGATGCTTGGGTTAAAGCAAGTCATTTAGACTTCGCTTGGGAATGTGTATTTTTGTAACTTGTTCTTATTGTAGACTAACACTTTGTAGTACTACTGAAACTTCTAGTTTGTTTGCCGACACTTGTAAGCCAAGCCTTGCTCTTTTGTAAATGGTTCACTTGTTAAGACTTCCGATGAGCATCCAATTAGCTCTTATTTACTTTTGTTATTTCTTCGGTGTGTTTAGCCATCGAGGTGTATATATATTAGCATGAATTGTTTAGTTGTTAGGTTCCTCTTGTGAAGTCGCCGATGAATTATTTACTTGCTTTTAATTACTATATCAGGTTCCAAAGTTTTAAATTATTCCAGCTTTTTAGTGCCGAGTTGTACTACGTGTCTAATGTTGTGTCACGTCAGTTTTGATAATTGAGCCCTTGATTGCATGTCTTCTCCCTATTTGGACTACTTGACTCGCGATTCCTCCTCGGGTATGGGTCGGGTCGTCACAGTTGGTATCTATGATCGTAGTCAACCTAATGCAAGCATGATTTTAACTATATGAACTCTTTAACATGTTAAAACACATAATGAACATGTTATAATGATGTTATACAAGTAATGGGTTTGGGTTCTCACAATCATCCTCATAATTTACATCATCCCCACCATTATTAACATGTACACCATCCTGACCATTAACATTTACAACATCCTAACCATTAACATTTACATCATCATGAACATCATCCTGAACATGTACATCATCATCAAATATAAAACACTCAGCCTCACTTTCTTGTGTACCGGTAAGAAGACCAACATTACATGGTAGACCTTCATCAATTGAATGCTCACCATACATATGTAGATACTCTTCATTCCCTAACATCTCATACATGCATATGACTTCCCTATCACTATACATTCTTCTAAGTTCATTGTCTAAATCTTGACCTGGAATTAGGTACCACAAACACTTGACATTACTATAGTTCAATAGTTTTTCAAGACTATCCTTTAAGACAATAAAATAAATGTAATATGTGTCCATATCATCTAACACATCATAAGTCCACCCCCCCAATGTATTTCATGTGTTCCCCCTCTTTGACAAAATTACCCCCATGGTAGGCTACTATAGTAAAGATGCCCATCCTGCAAAATAAGATAGGTCCACATCAGGCAACTAACTACACTAAATGGTGGTAGACAAAACATGAAAACAAGGTCTACTTTTTGTCTCCAACTATCAATTAATGCATGCAGGGCATATGGGGACCATACAAACTAATTCCTAGCATTTTATACTTCTAAAACACAAGCATACAAGTCAGAAGGTAAGAAAAGTCACAATTTTTAAGTTATCTAGACAACAACACTATCAATTAAAAATTTACATAAGCAGACAACAACCTATCACAACAATATTCTGGAATAAACCATAAGCAGACAAGTCAGAAGGCAATAAAATAAGCAGACAACTACAATATTCATATCACAGTGTCAGTCATAAAAAGCCCCTATCACAACAAAAATCATAAAAGCCCATTCATTTATACACAGTATGTGGGTCAATTCGTATGTTTTGACCTCTAAATCAAAATCAGATAGTGAAAGATATACTTTAGTAGAAGAACTATAAAACCCTAAAATGTAATTTCATATGAATTGCCAAAAAACGTAAAAGAATCGATGCAAAACAAAAAACCCTAAAATCAAAGTATAATGTCCAGATTTCGTACCAATTGCCTTCAATCAACTCCAGTGACTTCAATTTTTTTTTGGATTTAGATCTTCAATGACTTCGATTCTTCAAATCTTCAACGCAATGAAATCCAACCCCTTTTGTATCGTTGTTGGAGAGAGAGAGAGAGAGAGAGAGAGAGACAATTTAGGGTCAATTGAAAAGGACTTGGGATAATTTAGGATTTTAGGGTGAACCCCTTCTTCATTCCCCACTTGTTTAGACCAAGGGTATTCTCGTCATTTTAAAAATATACGGTAAAACTAACGCTAACGATGGGAGGGGGAAATTGATCCAAAAAAAAAAAACAGGTTGATGGACCACATTAGATTGTTTTAATGTCCGAGAACCAAAACGTTCTTTTTCGACATGTCCAGAGTCCAAATTATTATTTTATTCTTTCAAGAAACAAGTGTAACATTTTGGCAAAATTGCCCTTATTAATTATTCTCTAATTGAATGTTGTATTGGGAGAAAAGAAAAAATTAATAACGCAACTTGTCAACAATAATTGCATTTAAATAAGGGTAGATTAGTATTTTTATAAGCTTTCTTAATATATGTGCATTTGGGATGATGGGAGTATTAGTTATTCAACCATTATAAACAATAAAGTATAGTAGAAGGCAAACTTGTTCTACACGGGTGACTGATAAGACCTATTTGAAATATATATATACACATAACACTACCAAATAAAACAATTTCACGCCTAAATATACTTACTAAATATAGAAAGTCATATTTATTTAATCGGAGTACTTGAATTCATTGGAAACACAAATATAATTATAAGACTCTCACTTAGCCCCCAAATTAATTTACATATTCGTTGTAAATGTTTCAGAATATGAGCAGATTCGTTAAAAAGGTGTTGACTGCCTTGAAATATGGATCGACAACTTTATCATTGATCATATAATAAACTGCATTAGACACCAAGACCCGAGCACCACAAACAATATAAATAGATGCATTCCTTCAAAAAAAAAATCTTCTAGTATTTACGGTTGAGTCTTATGAATGTATAGATATGTACGTATGTATGTATATATGAATGAAATGTGAACTACCTGGCCCAACAAGGCCCAAGCCATAAGTCACATGCCAGGCACATGATCACTACTTAGTTAAGCGAGCATCTTAAAGTCAAGGCTAGGGAAAGAAGGTTAGAGGGTTCTTGAGCATTGCGAGTATGGTCTTGACCTTCACCAAACAAGATGTCAACGAGCTGGGGGCTTAACCAGCGAGCAGAACTATGTTGCGAGCATGAGTTGTTATGCTCGCTAATTCAAGAACTGTTATTAGTTGAGGACGGTTATGTCCGGGAAAATCTCCATTTAGACCGTTGTGGTAAATGGGGGAGTTAATGGGGCAGTTAATATGCCCGCCATTAATACCATGATCATTAGTGGACAGTTATGAGCAGTTATACTCTCCGGCAGCTATAAAATCCCCTGAAAATGAAGGGGGGAGGTACGTGATTTTATACTGTTAGCTAAAACTCTGCCAAAATATATATTCTCTAGAATTCTTGTACTAATTCACACACCAGAGGGCATTTGCAGGGAGTGCCCCTGCCTAGTTTACAGTTTGTTGGTGTTCTTGCAGAGTTGGGCTTCAAAGATTATTGGATACGTTGAAAGCCAGGTATCCTGATTGGACTGATCCAGTGCATCTAGAGGATTTTGGACGCATCAGTTGGTTCCGTTGCTGGGAAACGGTAGTTTTGCAGTAGCAGCGTTTTCGTGATTAGGTAATTGTTCTTTGTGAGCTTTGACGATGGCAGAAAATGGCGTTAATGGTAGTAGTGGAAGTCGTCGGGAAGAGGTGCAACCGACCCCTAGTCTTAATCAATTGGCTGGGAACAATGCTCCTCCACCGCATGATGCTCGCCATCAACTCAACCAGAAGCGTGGAGTGGATTCTTTGGCTAGGAGTGATGTGGCAGCAGTGGGTCTGGCACATGAGTTTAGGGAGGAAGCTCTGCGTTAAAGGGCTATATATCTGGGCCAAATGCATCAACTTAATTTACAGTTGATTGCAATGGGTAAGCCACCTTTGCCCATTGAGGTGGACCCTTTACCAGCTTTGTCAGCTCCGAGCCAAGCGGCAGGTGTTTCTCGTACTGGGGGTAATCAGCTGAATCCATTGATCATTCCTTCTCAGCCACGTGCACATGGATCAAAGGGACGCGATCAGCCAGAAGGGAGTAAGGCTAGCCACAGGGTTGTGCCTAGCGTTCACTCGCGGTTGGGACCACGAGTCGGGGATGATTCAGCACAATCCCGTCGTCGTCGGCGATCACCTTCCCCGCGAAGGTCTCATGCTCGCAGGCTCCGTTCACCCTCGCCACGACGGTCCCGTGCTCATAGTCGTCGTTCCCCATCACCAAGGGGATCTTATGCTCGTCGACACAGAACTCCATCTCCCAGGAAATCCCAGGGGCATTTATCTCATCATTCTCAAGGAAAAAGGGATTTGCATCAACCAGCTGCACCAGTTGCTCAGCTCGCTGGGGTGCCTCAGGTTCAGGTGGCGCAGGCCGTGGGGGTAACTCAAGCCGTTGGAGCTATGGGTCCCCCACAGGTCCCTCCTATGCCTGTGGTACAGCCTCAGCCCGGGGGTGGTTTGCCTACAACCATAAATATGCAGGATTTTGAAGAGTTGAAACGCCGTATGGAGGCCTGGGAGCAAGGTAAAGCTCTGGATGGAAATTTTTTGGGCACTTCAGCCAGCCCGTTGGCGCCCTGGATTGAAAATGCTCCGCCAGCACAAGGGCTCATATTCCCGAACATTAAGGAGTACACAGGGAAAACGAAGGCAAGGGATTGGTTGATGTCCTTTGAATCACAAATTGGTCTAGTAACTTCAGATGAGGCCTTAAAGATTAGGGCTTTTGTGGGCGCATTGCAAGGGAAGGCCTTAGCTTGGATGGGAGCTTTGCCGCGTCGGTCAATTAATAACTGGGCTAATTTGCGAGCAAAATTTCTGGCAGATTTCGGCACTGCGGGCACACTGGCAAAGACAAGGGTTGATTTGTCAAAGGTCAAGCAGGGGGCACATGAATCAACTGCTAGTTATCTGGAACGATTCACCAAGGTGCTAGAGCAGGTCCCAGGGTTGACCGAGCAGGAGGTGACCCTATGCTTTGAAACAGGTTTGCTCGAAGGTGAAGGTGGATTGCGGTCAGAATTGAGCATGCGTGAGCCAAAAACGCAGGCTGAAATGCTAATGTGGGCTCAGAAGTGGTGTGCCGGGGAGACGGCAAAAAAGGAAAAGAAGAAAGAGATCAGTGAAGCTGCTGGAAATTCGAAGGGGAATGGTCAAACAGGGGGCGGAGGTTATAATAAAGGTAAATCGAGATACGATCGGCCAAGGGAATTTCTTCGTGAATCAGATCTTACCCCGCTCAACACATTGCGCGAGGATATCATGTACGAGATAAGAGACGAGCTTCCTCGACCACCTCGCATGAATCCAGAGACAGCTGATGCTCGGGATAAGACGAAGAGGTGTGCCTACCATGATGATTACGGGCACACCACTGAGGAATGTTGGTCGTTAAAGAAGGCCATTCAGTTAATCAATGAAGGGCGGTTGGACCGCTTCAAGAGAGATGGAGGAAATAGGGGGAATGCACCCCGGAGAGATGCCCCACCGATCAGAGGGGTGATTAATGTGATAATGGATGAAGAGCCCACTCCGACCCAGCTTGGTAAACAAATTTATTCTTTGTCGAAGGTTATAGATCGACCAACTGCTTTGCATGCGGGAGAGGAAGCTATACAATTTACTCGCAGCGAGTTGGCGAGTAATGTGGCGGGCGAACAGTCTTTGATCGTCTCGGCCTTGGTGGATGGCTGGGTCGTACACAGAATCTTGGTTGACACCGGTGCTTGTCGAGATGTGATGTATTACTCCTGCTTTCAGGGATTGGAGCTGAGCGATGATCGACTTAATTAGGCCATATGCTGGAACATTGGAGGGATTTACTAACCATAAGGTGCCGGTTAAGGGTACGGTCGAGTTAGAGGTGTTTATTGGTGAAGGGAGCCGGACGCGAGTTGAGAAGATCACTTTCATGGTGATCGATTTAAAGTCTCCCTATAGCATTATCCTGGGCGTCCCAAGTATGACTAAATTCCAGATGGTTGCATCAATCCCACATCAACGGGCTAAGTTTTACACCGATCAGGGAGTGGGTGTATTGAGGAGTCAGCCCCGAGCAGTGCTTGAGTATGTGCGCGATAGTCAGCGGAAGAAACAGAAGTTGACCTTGGAGGACGGCGAGCAGAAAATAGATGTCAGTACCAAGGAAACATCTCACATAACCGTGGGACCGTCAGTAATCGCCATGGTGCATGAAGACCCTGAGGTGGATGCTAGCTCTTTGCCGACATTGAAGTTGGGGGAGCGAGACGAGCACGAGGTTGATACAAGTTTGCCTGTGAGCCAGAACGTTTGTTCCTCGCCGACATTGAAGTCTGGGGAGCAGGTTGCACAGCAGGATGAACCAAGTTTGGATCCAGAGAGAGTTGAGGAGAGTCTTGATAATCCTTTGCTGGCATTGACGTCGGAGGGATTAGTGGAGCAAGTCGAGGACATGGAGGTAGATCAGCTTGACACAGTTGATGATTAAGCTGAAAAAGAAGAAAAGGTGGAGTGTGATACACTCCAAATGCGAGATGAGCCCGAGTTTATGGCTCAGGACGAGCTCGAGGAAGTGATTATAAACTCTGCCTACCCCGAGCAGAAAATAAAAATTGGTAAAGCTCTGTCAGTGGAAGCTCGGGCGAATTTGATCAAGCAGTTGCAAAATAGCTTGGATGTCTTTGCTTGGAGACCAGAGGACATGCAATGGGTGAGCGAATCAGTGGCTTTGCATCGTCTTAATGTGGATCCTGCTTTTCGGCCAATCCAGCAGCGGCCCAGGATTTACTCTGTTGAGAAAGATCAGGCGATCAAGGAGGAGGTTGAAAAGTTACTCAACGCAGACATTATTGAGGAGATACATTATCCAACTTGGTTGGCTAATGTGTTTATGGTTAAGAAATCCAACGGCAAATGGTGGATGTGCGTGGATTTCACTGATTTGAATAAGGCCTGCCCGAAGGATTGCTATCCTTTGCCACGAATTGATAAGCTGGTGGATGCCATAATAGGATTTGAGCTCCTCAGTTTTATTGATGCCTATTCTGGCTATCACCAAGTCAAGATGGATGAACAGGATAAGGCTCGGCGACTTTCGGCGGCGGGGGGGTCTTGTTATAAGATGATGTCATTCGGTCTGAAAAATGTAGGAGCCACTTATCAGAGAATGGTGAATAGGATATTCAGCTCGCAGATCGGGAGGAATGTTGAAGCTTACATCGACGACATGGTGGTCAAGACTAAAGGGCACGAGCATACGGTGGACTTGGGTGAAACCTTTGCCAACCTTAGGAAAAATAATATGAAGCTGAACCCGAGCAAGTGTGTGTTCGGGGTGAAGGCGGGCAAGTTCCTGGGATTTATGGTGACTGAGAGGGGCATTGAGGCTAATCCTGAAAAAATCAAGGCGTTGGTCACTATGAAGCTTCCTCGATGCGTTAAAGACGTTCAATGGCTAGGGTGGATAGGGTGATAGCCCTTGGTCGCTTTATCTCAGCTTTATCTCGGCGAGTCGGAGAGGTGCATGCCATTCTTCAAAGTTCTTCGTGGGAATAAAGGGTTTGAATGGACACCTGAATGTCAGAAGGCCTTCGAGCAGTTAGTGAAATACCTGGGGAGTCCTTCATTGCTAAGTAGTTCGGTTTTAGGGGAAAAGTTGTTTGTGTATTTAGCGACTATCGAGCAGGCGGTAGCAGTTGTATTGATTAGGGAAGAGTGTAATATTCAGAAGTCTGTTTATTATGTGTCGAAAGCCCTCACTGATATAGAAGGGAGGTATTTCAATGCAGAAAAGTTGGCTTATTAAACTTGTTCTTCTTTGCTCGGAAACTTCGAGCTTATTTTTCTGCACATTCAATTATTGTATACACTGATATGCCTCTTAGAAAGATCCTGCACAAGCCAGACACTTCTGGTCGTCTGCTCACTTCGGTCGATTGAATTAACTGAGTTTGATATTGATTATCAACCTCGGCGAGCAATTAAAGCACAGGCTTTGGCAGACTTTGTGGCTGAGACAAGCTTCAAGGATTCCTGCGAAGAGGTATCGTCAAAACGACATCGGCCGATATACCAAGTCAAAACCCGGCCGAGTATTGTTGGGAGTTACATGTTGATGGTTCGGCTAGCAGGTTTGGGAGTGGTGCCGGGTTGGTGTTGGTTCCCCCCGAGCAGGATGTAGAGTTTGAGAAAGCATTGCGCTTTAAGTTTCCAGCTTCTAACAATCAGGTCGAGTATGAAGCATTGATTGCAGGACTCGAGCTCGCGCAGGACGTGGGAGTGCCAGAGAGGTGATTGTATATTGTGATTCTCAGTTGGTGGTAAACCAAGTCAGAGGTGATTATGTTGTTTATCATCCAGTGTTAGTTCGTTATTGTGCGATGGTGAAGGAAATTCTAAAGGATTTTGACTATTGGGAATTGGTGCGAATTGCTCGTGAAGATAACATGTGCAAGCAGATTACTTATCTAAAATGGTTGAAGATGAAATTCAGTCCTTGCACCCGGGAGTCATGATCGAGCATCTGGAGGTTCCTGTTATAGAAAAGGAAGTGATCATGGACATTGAGCCGGCTTCAAAATGTTGGATAGATGATTTGAAGGTCTATATCGAGCAGGGGACCTTGCCCGAGGACAAGACGGAGGTCAGAACCATTCAGAAATGGTCATGCTGATATGTTATTTTGGATAACATACTGTATAGGCGGTCTTACACCCGACCACCGTTGAGATGTGTGCGACCAGAGATGACTGAGGGTATTTTGGGAGAAATACATGAAGGTAAATGTGGCGGTAGGTCATGTCTGGATTTTATTGGATAACTTTGAGGCGAGATGCTGAAATGTATGTTCGCCGGTGTGACAAGTGTCAACGCTATGCAGATATACCACGATTGCCATCTACCGAGCAGACTCCCGTGGTTGCATCATGGTCATTTGATATGTGGGGGATAGATCTTATTGGCCCGTTTCCAGTAGCTCGATCAAAGTTTAAATATGCAGTGGTCGCTGTGGATTACTTTACTAAGTGGGTGGAGGCTAAACCTTTGGCGACCATTAGTGAAGTTAACGTGATCGATTTTGTTCACGAGCATATATGGTGTCGATTTGGAGTTCCACGAGCAATTGTGTCTGATCATGGGACCCAATTTTTCGAAAAGTTCACGAAAGCATGCGAGCAGATGCGCGTGAAACATTGGCAATCATCGGTAGCATATCCACAAGGCAATGGACAGGCTGAGGCCGCTAACAAACAAGTCTTGCATGTCCTTAAGCGAAACTTGGAGGATAAGGCAGGAAGATGGGTAGATGAATTGCCTTCAGCTCTGTGGGCGGTCAGAACAACAGTTAGGGGCCCTACTGGAGAAACGATTTTTTCTATGGCTTATGGGTCTGAGGCTATGGCTCCAGTGGAAATGTATCTACCTAATCATAGGGTTTTGCATTATGATGTTGAATCCAATAAAGCAGCTCGGTCAGTTGATCTGGATTTGTTAGAGGAAAGCGGCTGGAGGCTAAAATGAGGATGGCCAATTATAAACAGCGAGCAAAGGCCCATCACGATAAAAGGGTTCGTGGTCGGTCATTTGCTGTGGGCGATTGGGTTCTCCGTAAGATTGAAGCGAGGGTCATCGAGCTGAGTGGGGGAAGCTTTCTCCAAATTGGGAAGGGCCTTTTCAAATTGTTAGAATTGTTAAAGAAGGCACTTATATGCTACGAATAGAGGATGGAAGCGAGCTAAGACATCCATGGCATGCAGATCACTTGAAGAAATACTATTGGTAATTGACATTAGCAGTATGTAATTCATTGATCTTTTCTTTTTATGGCAAATGATAATGGCGAATCTCAATTATGCTTTCAATTTTAGTTTGAAAGTTGGTGTTTGAGTTAGTTGCTTTTATTGTTTTTCTCGATTATTCTCTTTCGCGAGCATGACCTGTTTGTGCTCGTGCAAAGGTTTGGTGTTCGAGTTGAATTGTTGTTTCTCGATTATTCTCTTTCGCGAGCATGACCTGTTTGTGCTCGTGCAAAGGGTTGGTGTTCGATTTGAATTGTTGTTTCTCGATTATTCTCTTTCGCGAGCATGAGTTGTTTATGCTCGTGAAAAGAGTTGGTGTTCGAGAAAGTTATTTTCTTTGTGTTCTCGATTATTCTCTTTTCTGAGCATAAAGTGCATTATGCTTATGAAAAGAGTTGGTATTCGAGTGGGATTGTTTAGTGATTTCTCACCAGCAAAGGTTGCCTTTGCTCGGGAGAAGAGTTGAACATCCAAAGTTAAGTAATTCCTAGTTGGAATGCAAGCAGGCATAATGAGATAAAAGCATTCATAAAGCCAGCAAAAGAAGTAAGTAGCAAATATTACAGAAACACAAATGTAAATTGTTTGAGGAATCAGGGCACACAGGCCAAAACAGTAACTTCATGCACTTGGAGCTGTGTTGTTGAGGGTTTGGGGGTCTGGTTCGGTTGTTTCTTCGGTGGTGGCTTCAAGGATGGTTACTTCATCATTCTCAGCCTGTTCGGAGGTGTTGTCATTTTCCGTGGGTTGAGCCTGAGACTTCCAAATTCGAGTCATAAGTTCGCTTATGTTGTTCTCGGCAACTGGAGGAGGGGCCCACGGAGATAGGTTCTTCTCTGCGTCGGCTTTAGTGAGGGATTCGAGTTCATCCTCGGTGTATGGCACGAGGGCGTGGCCAGGGCGTGCAGAAGAGCAAAAAAGCGGGTTGGTACCCCATTCAGCTAGCAATTCTGGCTTGATCTCCAGCCCGCTGCAGGAAAGTTGCCTCAGCACATGATTGACTCCTTGAAGGAAGAAGGGATATGCTTCACTTTCTACCAAGGCAGCAAACCCCTTAGAATCTTTGTAATCTTCAATAATGGTTTGCTTCTGCTCCTCGCTTGGGAGACAATCTGCTGCCTTTAGTTTCTCTTCTAGCTCGGCAATCTTAGCTTTGGCCTCTTCCAGTTCGGTTTGGCTAGCTCGGAGATCCTTCCGGACCCCAGCGATGTTGTTTAAAGCTGCCTCTTCAGACTTTTTGGAAAAATTTAAGTGGGATTCCAAAATCTTCTTCTCCGCTTCAACCTTGGAGAGTTCAGTAACTTTGTTTGTGAGGCTCTCCTCGGTTGACTTTAGCTCGACCCGAATGGAGTTGACCGTTTCTTCCAGCTGGTTCTTTTCTTTTGTCTGGGCGGCGTTTGAGTTGAGATTATCCACCAATCGTTCATACATTAGAACCGATTTGTTTGCAATCTACGAAAAAGAATATCGTTAGTTGTTGTGGAGTGTTAAGGAACATGGGATTGCAAGGAAAGATTTTACCTCAGTTAGACACATCCCGACTTCTCCTATTAAAACTGAGCTCGCTTGGTCGTTGCTTTTCTTCCGAACACCACCATGATGAAGTCTCTTCATTAAACCAAGACCCGAGGTGGCTTGGAATCCACTGCGCTTGTAGATGTTTATATTGTCAAGATCGGGCACGTCGGCGAAATGAGGGCTCTGACCTTGTCACGTTCATCAGGCATGAGGAAATTTTCCTTTTGCCATGATGGAATGGAAGGGGTGGCTTCCTCGAGCACAGCCTTATCTGCTCGGCGTCTATTTCTCCTCGGACTCTCGCTTGGCTCAATGATGATGATAGGTTGGGGAGCTGGTTCGACCCTTTGTGCGGTGGGGGTTGGTGTGACGATCGTTGCAGGCTGACTGGGTTCAGGTTGGTTACGTTTAGTACCGCGGCCAGTAGTGCTGGTCGGGACAGTTGGAAGGCTAGTAGTGGGTTGGGTTGAGAGGTGCTTGCTTCATTTACTTGATCCTTTTTTAGCAGCCTGGAGGAATTTGTTAACATCAGTCAACTGCCTCATGTCTGCAAAAATTAAAGTGAGCATTAAAATATGAAGAAAGCAAAGTTTACAAGTTCGAGGTAAAGAAGTATAGTTAAAAGTGTAGACCAGTGAGAGAAAAGGGAGGTCTGCAATGAGTTCGCGCACATTCATCGCACTCATTGGGGAATTTTCTACCGTGGTAGGGACCTCAATATGGATGTGGAAGCTCAGGGTCAATAGTAACTCGGGGTATAACTCCTTCCAGGGGCAAATTGAGGACCCCAGCTTGTCGGAGAAGGGTCGAATCGGAGGTGAGAACTCGCCAGTCGAGTACGAAACCCTGACCGGCCCGGCCATCTCGTCCTTCTTTCACTCCGAGCAAAGTCCTGAAGGCTCTCGCTATCCTGGGTTCGCCAGTTCGGTAAGCGTTTTTATCGTATTCGGGGAGCCCGTAGTCACTAAGATAAGGGGCGAAGGGCCAACCGACACTTGATTCGACGAGGAGAGCTTTTGAATCCCACCCATCTACTTTGTTTGGGCCCTCGTTGAGAAGTTTGAAATAGTTCGGGTTGGATCGGCCGGTGATACGCCCAGATTTCTTGTCTAGAGAAAAAAGAAAGAATTTTCTGAACAAGGTCATGTCGGGTTCGAATCCGAGCAACCTACAAGCCACTATGAAAGACATCAGGAATCTTATTGTTGTCAGGGTCAGGTCGCATGGAAGGGTGTTGGACTCGTTTAAGAACTCTACAACGAAAGGGTCGAGAGGAAGGCGAAGCCCGACCAGGAAGAAATCAAAATAGAAAACCATGTTATCTCCCTGGAAGTTGTGACCTTTCTTATCGATGTCAAGGTCGAAGGCGCGGACTCGGTAGTGTTTGGGATCCATTCCTAGAGAATAGAACTAAGCACTGACTTCGTTATCAGAAGTCAGGTCGTCCCATTTGATTGAGGGTGGGATGTATGGATCGATGTGGGTAGAAGAACTGGGGTATAGCCCGGGTTGGTGACTACTCGTGCTAGGAAGGCTTCCTGCTCGGTCATTTACAGAAGGGTTCTGATTGCCGCTGCTCGTTCCTTGCTCAATTGACTGTTGGGATTTTCGTTGGCGATGAATCAGAGGGATTTCTTCCTGCTCGCTTTCTTCCGAGCTTGAACTCAAGGACGGTGGAATTTCTTCTAGCGCACCATGATCGTAGCTCCAACCTTCGATTTCTGATACGGTATCTTCGCTAGACATCCTACAGGAAAGAGGAATCGAGGAACGCATGTTAAAACCCTGTTCGGGGCGGTCATGAAGATATAAATAAAATTAAAACTTCGTGGCAAGAGCTGGTTGTGAGATCGGTGAACAGGGCACCGATCATGAATTCCTCGATTCCCATGGTTTGGTTTAGAGTAATTGGGTGATAGAAAGGAAGGCGAGACGAATTGAAAGGGTTGAAGCTGGTAAATTTACGTGTTTGAACAATTTGCTATGGGTTTAAAGGGTCGAATGACAAAGGAGCCCTAACTCGAGATAGAAATGATGAAAATGTGATGAAAGATTAGAAGGGAAGATTGAAGATTACCTATTCTTCGTCAAGGAATGCCGGTCTCAGATTTTGGAGAGTTGTTGAAGATCGAATCCTGGGGCTGGTCTTGATTGGAAGCTGCAGATGCAAGAATCGGTTTTTCCTCAAAGCTCTAGAAGTTTTCAAAAATGATAAAGTTCGAAATGAAGGGTGTTTCCCGTCTTTTATACCTGGTGAAGCCGGCGGTTGATGGCCACTCATCATTAAGGCTCGCGTTACGAGGCTCACTTCTCGAGGCAGCATTTAATGCCTTGTTGAAAAATGGGCCTGTCTCTTCAAAAGGCGGCGATTGACGGCTTGGCTTTTTGAGTATGTTTTCCTAAACATCTTTTGGGTAACCGTCTATTTAAAATTTTTGCTCGAGGATGGTTTAATTCACACATTGAAAGATTCAATTACTCTAGGAAATATTTTTGAATTCTGAGTTTATCTCCTCGCCTCGAGCATGAATACTCGATGGACAAGGAGTAGGGGGCTACTGAATTACCCGGCCCAACAGGCCCAAGCCATAAGTCACATGCCAGGCACATGATCACTACTTAGTTAAGCGAGCATCTTAAAGTCAAGGCTAGGGAAAGAAGGTTAGAGGGTTCTTGAGCATTGCGAGCATGGTCTTGACCTTCACCAAACAAGATGTCAATGAGCTGGGGGCTTAACCAGCGAGCAGAACTATGTTGCGAGCATGAGTTGTTATGCTCGCTAATTCAAGAGTTGTTGTTAGTTGAGGACGGTTATGTCCGGGAAAATCTCCATTTAGACCGTTGTGGTAAATGGGGGAGTTAATGGGGCAGTTAATATGCCCGCCATTAATACCATGATCATTAGTGGACAGTTATGAGCAGTTATACTCTCCGGCAGCTATAAAATCCCCTGAAAATGAAGGGGGGAGGTACGTGATTTTATACTGTTAGCTAAAACTCTGCCAAAATATATATTCTCTAGAATTCTTGTATTGATTCACACACCGGAGGGCATTTGCAGGGAGTGCCCCTGCCTAGTTTACAGTTTGTTGGTGTTCTTGCAGAGTTGGGCTTCAAAGATTATTGGATACGTTGAAAGCCAGGTATCCTGATTGGACTGATCCAGTGCATCCAGAGGATTTTGGACGCATCAAAATGATTTTGTTGGATTTATTTACTCGGTATGTATATATGTTCACATCTTATAAATATTTACTTTGTAGTAATATTTTTGTGATTTTTATTATTACTCCAATGTATACTTCATTTTCTTTATCTTTACGTTATAATTATAAGTTAAAATTGTATTTGACGGTGTAAAAAAAATCACACAAGCGAATCTAAAAACATGACACGTAACAATTACAATCTTTGTCATTAAAAAAAACTAAAATTTCATCTACCAATGGTGTAATTGTAAAACAAAATTACATCAGGGACTTTAAATCACTACACGTGTCCAATCAAAAATTAAAAAAAATCAAGATAGATGTGATTGATATGTGTCATGATCTAACAACCACATTTGTAAATAAAATTCTACACAGCAGATAAAATTTTTATTTTTATTTTTTTTATATTTTGGTTGGCTAGATGTTGCATTCTAAATGTTGCTTAGTTCTTTAAGTTTCATTATCTAAAAAATTGAATGTTTTGTATAATATAGGTTAGGCGGAAGCAAACCGCACCCTAAAATCTATTCTCTACACCCCATTTCTTACATTAAGGTGTTGTGCCTTGTGTTGTATATTGCAGTAAATAGAGTGTTAAGAGTGAGTTTTTTGGTGTGGTTAGCGTTACTATAGATTCCAAACTCATATTACATCTTCTTTCACTATGCAAAAAAATTATTTAGTAAATTTGTTTGTTTAATTTACATACCTCGAACTAATAAAATTTATATTATGAATATTTGCTTATTTTATTAACAGTAATTTTTTTAAAGTGAATATATTAAATTTATTTATTATTATTTACAATAATAATCATTTTTTCAGGTATTACGCTTGTAATGAATACAAGAAACATAAATTTCTATCGATTTTCATCATTTGCAAGCTCATGTATCATGTCAATTATTGAGTTAACACATTGTGACGATGATTCAAATCATTGTTACGGTCATTGCGAACACTACTATACATCCAACATAACTTATCTTTAATTTATTCTTTTAATTTTATTTTGTCTTTTCGTTTTATTTATGTATAATTTAATTGAAAAAGATATATGTCCATGCGTTTAACGTACATGTGTAAAACTAGTTAATTTATTAATGGTAAAATAAATTTGTAAAATGCAGAAAATCATTCCCTGTGGTTAATAATGGACAGTGTGGACCATATGTGGGTTATTCACACATCAATAGCCACATAATGGTTTATTTCATTTTACCTAAAATAAAATTATTCTCAAATTCTCAATACATCATCATAATCACCGACTTAGAGTTTTTGCCTAAACTTTGTCCAATCTGTGAGGCAAAGACAATTTTGTTAGTCTTAATCAGGATTACTCCACTCTTACTAATCAACTATCGATAAGTGTCAATTCCAAGTTATGTGATAATCTCACCCTTTAGGATTTACACCTATTTGAAAACACTAAGTTGGAAAAAAGAGAACACCAAAGAGATGCAAAGAAGGAAACATGAGTTTGTTGATCGATCCAATGTTTTGCAACAAATGAGGCATTAACTATTTATAGGCTACTACCCATCAATTCCACAAGCTTCTAAAAGGTTTTATACAAATTTAAGATATTCAAAGCATTTTCTAGCATTCTACTATATTCTAGAACACCCTACTACATTGTGCTACATACTAGAGGCTTCTAGTAACTTTTAGAACATTCCAGAATACTCTAGGACAAACTAGAGACTCCAGAAAACTCTTGTAACTTCTAGAACATTCTAAAGTACTCTATGACAAATTTGAGGACTTTATAAGACTCCACAATACCACAAAAAATATTCTAGCATGAATGTTTCAACTTACACACATTGTAAACCTCTAAAAATGGTGTGGTACGTGACAATAATCTCAAAACCTTCGTTTCCACTTTTGCTCTCTAGCTTCTTAGTTCAACATTTTCTCATTTCATTTTTAATATTATTTTTAAAAAAGTTATTATAATAATAAGGTGTTTTAATGTCAATTATGGGACATCATTTCCAAATAATAATCATGAGAAATCTTTTATGATTTATTTTGATTACGTTTTCAACTAACATGGTTTCATTAAATTATTATACGCATTTCTACCTAGGCCTTTTCTGGTCCAGCATTTTGAAAACGCAACTTTTTCTAAACGCAATGTTTTTAAAACGCAACATTTTCAAAACGTAATTTTTTTTGTAAACATGTTTGGAAAACTTTTTCAAAACGTTATTTTTATAAACAAAATAGTTGTAAACACAACACATTTTTTAAAACACTCCAAATTGGAGCATTTTAAAACGCTGCACATTTTTAAAACGCTGCATTGAAACACTTTTAAAGAAAAAACATTGTGTTTTTTACTAGCGTTTTTGTCAAAACGCTCCACCAAACAAGCACTTAGTGAGTTGGGAATCATTATTAGCATTCTAAAATTCATAAACCGCACTTTACTATACATTATGTACAAACATTAGTACACGCAAAGTAAATTATCGATCGAGTGCCAAATTTGAAATCTAGAGTGTTATATGTCATTCCCTTCGTCCCAGATAAATGTTTCTAGTGAACAAAACACAATGATAATTAAGAAATATAATTAATGATGGACTGTAAAATATGTTGTGACAATAGTACTCAGCACACACACAATCCTCTCTCTCTCTTTCATTAATTATGTACTCATTACACTCACACTCTCTATAGAATGTGCAATAATTATAGTATTATATGATGGGATATATTAGAATGAATTATAGAAAATTTGTATACCAAAAGTTTTTAAGAACATTAGTTGGTATATCCTAAAATAGAAAGTAAGAACATTAGATGGGACATCCTAAAATAGAACGTAATAACATTTATCTGGGACGAATGAAATACATACCAACTAATCTACAAGCCTAAAATGTTAGAGGGAACACCAATGATATATATCATAACTTTACATTTTATATGTTTTAACACTCACCCTCACGTGCATATGTAGAAAGATGTTGATGTATCTAAAATTTTCAATGGGCTGATGGGCTTAAAAATAAGGATATCCAGGCTTTAATTCAATGGACCGAAAACTTGTCAATCAAAGAAAACCTTAGTAGAATGTACGAGGTTGGCATGTGAAACCACTCCGGTGTAGAAATCGGTAAAAGTCTTAAGCTCAAAAACAAAATGACAGAGTTTCGATATAATAAAAAAATATGTACCTTGTGTTTGGAATGAAGGGGATTTATATAGCCCCTCAAATAACCACCAAAGTAGTGGGGATCAACCCCTAAGTAATGGGTAATTAATTTGCTAACTGCCGACCACGTTTAACGGAGATGGTTTAGCCACGTGGTTCACTTCCCTTGTTTTAAGTAAGTGATGGGCTTTCTGGAATTCTGTTCGGACATTGTTTGATTTTGGTCGAGTATTTATTTCCCTGACTAGGATCATTGTTGTCCGTTACACCAATTATCTTACTCGCTTTGAGAATATCTGTCCCGGATTTAGACTTCGTGTCAGGCACTTGATTCTTTCTCGTGCTCTACACATGACTCTACTTTGTACCTGACACATGATATAAATTTGGGTCGGGCATATCAGGCGTGCACTTTTATATACAACCAATATATCTTTACTTCATGTTTTAAGTTATAGCATTTCTCATCACGTGCATACAATGCAAGAACTCTAATTTGAACCCTGGTCATCATCAAAATATGAGCTTTGATATCATGTTAAATAATCATGTCATCTAAAAGTTGAAGTTGTAAGAGAGGGACAACCAATGTATCATTACCATGTGTTTTATGATTTAATTAACACTATAGCAAAATCTTTTGAATTTTAAGATTAATCCTTGTTACATAAATTGGCAAACCTATTTAATACTTAAATCTTTTATGAGGCTTTTTGAACATATATTTTATTTAATCCTTATTTTATTTGGTATTCTCCTTCTCGATTGAGTGACTTGATTTTATTTTAAAACCTCTCTCTCTCTCTCTCTCTCTCTCTCTCTCTCTCTCTCTCTTCAGCTTTATATTAATGGTTTGTTTGATTTTTCTTATCAAATTGTGCTTATAACTTATGACTTACCATAAGTTATTTTTAAAGCGTTTGATTTCACTTATGGCAAGATAAATCACTAGTCATCTACAAGCCATTTAAATTACATGTAAAACCATAAGTTGAAAGGCTTGTTTGCCTTGTGCTTATTTCTACTTTTCAAAAACATGTTAACCCTCTTCTTTATTGAAATTTTATATATTCCAAGATACCCTTCTTAATAATAGTAATAATAACAATAATAACAAAAAAGTAATTCATATAATAATAATATTTAAAACAATAATAATAATGAATAATAATGATTATTATAATAAAACTAGTTTTTGCACCCGTATGTTAAATACATGACATATATTATTTTCAACTGAACTATACATAAGCAAAATGAATAGAAAAAAAAATAGATCAATGGAAGTGATTCCAGCTGCTCAAGAAATGCTTCAACTTATGTGTTCATTTACCATGTATCAAACATATAATTAATTTGTTTCCAAGAAATGAAGAGTAAAAACTAAATATAAAGAGATTTCGTGAATTCCAAAAGTTTTTAACTAATCAATAAATTAATGTTTTATGTTTTTTTATTAATAAGTTAAATGTTATTTAGATTTTAGAGACATAGAAACTCGTGTAGATTTTTATATTCTTACATGGTAGATAAGACAAAAGTGATGTTATGTTTTTTACAAGAGATTTTAGGCAAGAAAACTACCTTATTTAACAATGTTATGTGTTTTTGTCATTATATATATCGTTAGATAGATAATAATAATAATAAATAAATAAATAACAATAATATATGAATAATGGTAAAAGTAATAGTAATAATATTAATATTAATTATTATTATTATTATTATATTGACAATGATTAATAATGATATTAATAACAATCATAAAAATAATAATAAGAAATTTAATAGCAATAATATTACTAACAATAATAAAAATAATAAAGGGAATATTAATAACAATATAGTAAAAGTAATCGTAATAATAATCATAAAAAAATTATATTAATATTAATAAAATGATAATAATAAAGGTACAATTAATAATAATAAAATCATAATAATAAAGGTACTATTATTAATAATAAAATCAATAATAATAATAATAATAATATAAATAAAATTAACATTAATAATAATATTAATATAATAAATACTAATAATAATAACTACTACTACTATTACTAATAACTACTACTACTACTACTACTACTAATAACAGTAATATTAATATTAATATGATAATAATAATAATAAAATTACTATTAATATTGATAAAATAATAATAATAATAATAATGATGATGATGATGATGATGATGATGATGATGATGATATTAATTATACTACTACTAATAATAATAATACAAATCACATTTTGTGATGAGACTATTTTAGTCTTTATATTTGAATTCAACACTTTTTCAACTTACTAATCAAATACACGCATACTAACTTATAAAAGTTTCTATATCTCTTTTTTTTCCTTTTTTTTTTTTTGTAAACATTTCTCCTAAGGAGGCATTGAAATTGATCGAATCTGAGACCTTTTTATTTTCCTTCCCCAAAACCTGAAAAGTAGAAACAAAACAAAAAAACTAGTGAAGCCTAGCACACCATTTTGGAACTTTTTTTTTTTTTAGTTTTGCACTTTTTCTTACATTTTTCTCACCATATTTCTATCCAAATCGTTTTTAATTTTTTCCTTAACCATTACAAAATCCAAACTATAATTTCAAACCCCCCTCCCAAAAAAAAAAAAAAGAAAAACCCTCAAGCCATATAGAACCAGTTTTTGTTTTCAAATCTTAGTATATATGATTTGGGTAATATATCTAAAAGTTATATTAATTGCTAACCTTTTAGCATTTCCATGGGTCTACATCGTGATTAATTTCTAAATGAGTAGGTCTCCTATAAGACGGTCTTACGATCTTAACTCATAAGACGGAGTTTCATTCTCTTACAGCTCAACTCACAAATACACAATGGATCAGGTAAAAAGGATCCGTATTACAAAAAATATTCGTAAAACCGTCTTATACAAATTTTTACCTTTCTAAATACTTAAATTACACATGATTAAAAATAATTACTCCCTTTTTCATCCTAGGGGTCAGATCACTAGGAGACCGAACTAATGGTTGATCACCTCCAGGAGCCGATCTCCCTTTCCACTTACCATGGTCACCATGGACAACCTTAGAAGACAAAATTGTCCATTCTTCATGTCAAAGCCGGTTGGGATATGATGAGCTAATGTATTTGCCATTAAGATATAAGACACATGCAATGTTAGTCTACGCAATCGTAGACACCAAATCACCTAATTTTGACCTTGTCAGTACTGTAGTCCTAGCTGTACGAAGTAGAACTAATTAAGAGCATGTACAATGGTTTTATAAAATCAAATCAAAATTAAACATAATTTATTAAAAATCAATAAAATAATTATTAGATACTTATTTGATTTAAAACTCAAAAAATTTCTCAATAGTGGCACAAAATCCAATATATTTACATACCTCACCATCTTTATCTACATTAATTCAATATTTTTATTAAAAAAATGGCTAGAAATTTTTGAAAAAATCATAGAAATTTTTTCTGATGTCCAAATGAAACAAACCAAGTCTCTATTTATAGGTAAAAATGTGTACTTTAATTCATGAAAAAATAAATAAAAATAAAATACATTTTTTGGCTAAAAATTTGTCAAGAAAAACAATGGGGAAAAATAAAATTATGACCAATACAATATTGACACGTGGAAAGGGAGAAGGAGGAAGGAGGCTCATTCCTTGGAGTTGGAGCCAATTGGGTTCTTCTAGTGATTTTTTTTTTTTTAATCAAAATCAATTGATGGATTTTTTAAAAAAAATCATCATTGGATTATAAGATTTGGGTTAGATTTTTTTTAAAACCTCCATTGGTCTTGCTCTCAGTCTAGCTCATAGACAACTTGCCACTTGGTTCCTAATTTGGGACTATAAACTCCTTACTCTCTCTAGTCACTACTTTCACCGTTATTGATCTCTCTCTATGAGTTACTTATTAGTTGTGAACTGATTCCCACGCTCTAGGGTTTGAGCCAAGATAACCTCCCGATTTTGGCTCAGGTGTGTGCTCATTTTCTTGGTTTGAGGTGAGGAACACGACCATATATCTATCCAGCACTGGCAACCACCAATAACTACCAAGCATTCCAACACATGATTAGTTACATTGTAGAGTTGGTGGTGGTTTAGCTCAATTAGGTCATGGGATTTTAGGTTCATTATGTATTCCTCCTTCCTTTCCATGCAAAAGAGTTCATTAGGTTTATAATACACTATTCTATTGATGAATGCTCTTAGTTTTTTTTAAAAAAAAATCATTTTAAGAATGATGCTTACAAGCTCGATAGTTTTCAATTTTAATGTCCTACTATGATTTATGCCTCACTAAACTCCTAGTATACTTATATACTCTCTCCGTCCCTAAATTATCATTCTAGTTGACTCGGCGCACGGATTAAGAAAAAACAATTGACTTGATTATTTACATTGGTTTAATATATAGTTTCCTTTAAAGCTCATGTATATGTGACCCGTAATTAAGAGCTAGTAGATTTGGTTAAGAGCTAGTAGATTTAGGTACAGGACCAAGGATCGAGTCCTAGCAACCGCAGTGTGGGGGTTTCATCCTCTTGTGGGAGTGGCTCCAGGTTGGTCCTCCTGATACTTAATCGCCGAGTTCACGTGATTTTCCCTCTCACATTCTCATGGGGCTGGGGTGTGGGGGCTCTCGGGGGGAGAGTTTCCCCTTTTTGGGTACGTAATTAAGGTAATGTGGAAAAGTAAGGGTAAAGTGGTAAAAGTGATGTTTTAAAAAAGTAAGTTTCAAAGTGGACAATTATTTTGAGACGAACGAAAAAGGAAAAAAGGTTGATAATTTAGGAACGGAGGGAGTATTTTTTAATTATCAGACGTTTCGAACATAATTTTTCTCTTCGAACGGAGGGAGTATTATTTATAAAATTGGGGGAAAAGTGATTAGTAAACCTCTTGAGGAGTTATATATACAAATGACTACTCGTTGATAAGTGGGAGGTGGTCCACTAAAGTAGAGAATAATGAAGACATGGACGGCAATGTTCACATAGTAACAAGTTAATGCTTTCCGTTTGATCTCTTTCTAAAAGAAATATGTAGAAAACGAGAAAAGAGCTTAAATAGAATGGAGGGACCAAAAAAGTACAAAAGGGAAAAGTGACTAAAAATGGGTATTTCCAACGGCAGGGTCCAATCATGCAATTAGACGTAAGTTTGAGGATGCTATAACTAATTTAGCCAACTTGTTTTCATGAAAACTTGTGTTATCTTCTCGCCCCCACAACACACTCTCTCTCTCTCTCACACATGCAATGGTACGTATTATTATTTCCGTCTTAAAATAAATAATGTTTTAACAAAAAAATAATCCCAAAATAAATAATATTTTAGGATTTCAATGAAACATTTATTTATATTCTGTCAAAACTACTCTTAATTACCACACTTAAATTAAATGTTGTTTAAAGAGAATGTTGAGTGGAAAGAAAAAAAAATACCAATGCAACTTAACTATAATAAATAATCTCAAATAAGGATGAATTAGTCTTTTTATAACCTTTATTAATATGTGTGTGAGGTTGTTCCTAGGGCGATGTGGGCAACCCCTAGGGCGATGTGGGCAACCGTCATGGGCCCCCAAATTTATATATGTATATATATTCTGTAAAAAACACTAGAAGAGTGGAAGGCCTAGGAAGTAAGGGACACAGACGGTTGAGCGATTGTTTCTCTTCTTTGATAAGTGTTATGGCTCCACCAACGACAAAATCATTTGTAGCCATGAAAGACGAAACCTTATGTTCTTCACGAAGCATGTATGCTAAATAGAAACCCTAGCCTTTCCTCTAGGATTATATAAAAAAAGGCTAATCGAGACAAAAATAATATCTCAAAGTTTTCGTCTATCCAAACCAATGAACATGAGAAAGCATTGATAACACATGAACTGGTACTAAAAGCTTTTAAGAACCAGAAGGTCGACCAAAGGCTTGTCAATACGCTTTCTTTTCCTTTTTTTTTGTATTCTTTCTTTTCATTTTTGTATGACTTTGCAAGTGGACAAAAATTTTGAACTAAATTGATGTATTTATTGATATTTGTAAAAAAAAAAATCATATGTGAATGTTATAACACAAACTTTAGATTTCAAAATATACTTCTTAATGCATTTAACAAAAAATAATGTGTGTGGCGTATTATCATTTCATAGGGCCCTTATTCGTTGCTTCGCCCTGGGCCTAGGGGTGTATAGGATTTTTTCGGAACCGGACCAAACCAATCAAAATTGGACCGGATCAATACTTTGATTTGGTCCTGGATCGAATTTTCATAAAATTGGACATTTGGGTTGGTCCCGACTCTCGAACTAAAAAAACAAGGAACCAGACCGAACCTACCCAATATATTGTTTATTTATTTATTTTATTATTATATATATAATATTATTATATAAGTATATATATTAATTCATAATACTTTCTTTGTTCTACTTTTTAGTTGGCACTCTTTTATTATTTTGTTTCCATCGGTTTGTTATGCTATGAGTTTATGAGTTCGACATTTTTAATTGTTGAATGTACTTTTATCGAAAGTTTTTTTAATTTTTCATGAAGTTTCAGTCTTAAAATTTTTATTATGTATTTGTATTAAACAGTTAAAAAGTAAAAATTCATAGTATTGGTCCGGTCTTGGTTCTCATACATCTTTGATTAGTTATGGACCGGACCAATGTTTTGGTTCTCATACATATTGGATTGGTTTCGGTTCTAATTTTTTGAGAACCAGACTATTGGTCTGGTTCTGACTTTCTCTTTTATTCTAAAAAACTGGACCGAACCGGACCAAGCTCACCCCTACCTGAGCCTATAAAATATTAGGAACGACCCTGTCTGTCTGCAAATTGTTGAAACTTCATTTATTTTGAGACGTAGGCAATAATAAACATTACTCTCTCCGTTGCTCGACACACGGATTAAGGAAAAACCATTAACTTGGTTACAACGTTCGTTCAAAAATAGATGTCGTTTTAGCAATCTGCACACATATTAATGAAAGTTATGAAAAGATCGATCTATCCTTATTTAATACTCCCTCTGACCCTATATATAAGCAAAACCGATTTCACACATATTAAGAAAGTAAGTTAAATTAGTTAAATTGTCTTGATTTTATATAAAACAAAAATATACTTACTAAAATACCCTTAAGTATCCCATTGTCATCAATTCATGCAATATTAACTCATTGTCATCAATTCATTATAGCTCCTTTTATTAGTGGCTCTTTGTGTACAGGAATGTGCACCCTTCTTGAAAAACAAAAAAATTAACAAGGGGTATTTTTGGTACAAAACTTCTTGAAAGTTGTGAGCTCAGGTGGTGGTCTAATTAGAGATGATGAAGGGAACCTTATTGTTGCTTTCGCTGTGTTTTTTGGACATTCTTCGAGCTTTGAGGCTGAATGTCAAACTCTTCTTCGTGGTCTTCAGTGGCTGAGGAATTATGGCTATGTGAAGGCTTTTGTAGAGATTGATTCCCGGCAGTTGCTTGATTGTATTGTGCGTGGTTCTATTCCCCCTTGGCAAGGTAATTACGTGCTCCGCAAGATTCTTATGGTTAATTTCCAAGTCTATGGATCTTCATTTCAATCACATTTTTAGGGAGGCCAATGCTGTAGCTGACGCTTTGGCCAATATAGGTGGAGATCTTGCTTCCGATGCCGTCTATATGTCAGTTAATTCTCTTCCTGCTAGAATATGTGGTCTCATCAATCTTGATAAAGATGAGAACCCCTATATTCGTATTTCTTAGTCTTTTTGTATGTTTTCCCGAGGTTCAGGCTCCTTTGTCCTCCCATTTATAAGGGCTCGGCTGGTTGTCCCCCTCCAAGTTGTTTATTATTTCCATTATTAATAAAATCTAGCAGGGTGTCGCCCCTGTTTCTCTAATATATATATATATATATATATTTAAGTTCACCAAAATTTGATATTTTTTGCTTATATATAGGGCCGGAGGGAGTATCATTTATTGTAGTTAAGTTGCACTAGTATTTTTGTCTTTCCTCTCAACAATCCTCTTTAACAATAATTAATTTGAGTGGTAAATAAGGTTGATTTTGACAAAATATAGACAAATATTTCTTGAAATCCTATAACAACAATTATTTTGAGACTAAAAAACTTTGCTAAAACAAAATTTATTTTGGGACGAAGGTAATATTAATATTGGTATGATAAGTAGTTTCTTTAAAGTTCATGTGCATGTAGTCTATGATTAAAGTAGAAAGAAAAAAAAGGTAAAATGATAAAAATATACAAAAGATAGTGCTCCCCGTTCCATAATATAAGTCATTTTGTGAGAGTTTTTTTGTTCCAAAATAAATGTCACTTTGCAATTTTCAATAAAATTTTTTCCTTTTTTTCCAATTCTATCCATATTTATTGACTCTGTAACTTGTGTTTGTTATTTGGTAAGAATATCAAAAAACACCTCATTAATGTTTGAAGTAAAGTGAATAAGGGCAGTTTAGTCTTTATAATATATTTCCTTGATCTGTGTAAAAAGCTCCAAAACTACTTATATTTTGAGGGAGTAATAAACAAGATAATTTTTTGGGATAAACGAAAATAAAAGCAAAACAATAAATATATATTGTTTTTACAAATATTATAGTCCTAATCATTATAACTTTGTTTTATATTATTATACTGTTGTCCTAGTTTTGCAACATCAAATCTCATTGTAACTTTGTCAAAAGTTTAATGAATACACTCGAATCTACCTATAGTTCCAACTTCCAACTTCAAAAAACATCTTAACTAAAATTCCCTTATCATTAACAAAAATAATTATAAATATACCTAGTATTAGAGTATTTCCAATGTGATAAATTCTTATACAATTTTTTAGCTGAGTCCCATTGCCACTTATACATTTTTATCTTCTTAACCACTTAAAAATATATCTTCTCATTATATAATCTTCTTACACATCTTCTTACATAAAAAAATATTAAATTTAACATCATCCCACATAAATACAAAACCCCCCACCACCCCCACACATACCACAAAGTCAAATCAGCCGCCCTTCTCTCCCAAAAATTTAGGCCTAAATACGAAAAACACCCTGATGTTGCCACCAAATCTCAAAACGGTACCTAACATAAGATTTGTGTCATATGATACCTGACATTACAAATTGTCCTATAATGCACCCTCGGTCAGACGGCCATTTCAATTGGCACGTTAAGTAACACGTGCAATCGCACGTGCAGGGTAAAATTGACCTTTCCCTGCAGACCTTCACAAAAACGGTGGGAAACTTCAAGGTATAAATTGAAGCACTCCCTCCCAAATCCCGAATTGAAGCACTCCCTCCTAAATCCAGAACCGCAACGAATTCCATCCACCAACCTCTCCTTTTCAAATCAATCACAATGCAGTCCATACCAATAAAATCCTCTCCAATTGAACCCTAGCAATCTCATTATCACTTTCTCTCTCTAAAAATCCTCTTTTGCAGATAACAGTTTATCCTCTCAACAAATTGACAAATCAACTCCATTTGCAAATAAAATCTATGCCCGAAAGTTTGAATGCTAAGGTTTATATATTAACAAAAACCAACATATATTTTGTCTAAACAGAATCAATTAACAATCACCAATCCAACAACTAATTCTAAGAAAATGGAACAATCTTACTTGAATTTTGAGAGGGGAATCCAAAATCCAAACCATACGCTATGATTTGTGTTTGTCCGAGAGAAATTGGGTATCGAAGACGAAGGTACTTGACTAGAGGAGAAAGATTGCGAGCGAAATTAGTGGGTCTTGGTCGGAGCTTGTGTTTAAGGTGGTCGGCGATGAGTAGAATAAAGGAAGCCGGAATCTGGAGAAGAGAAAGCGCAGTTGGAGCTTCAAGTTTAAAGGGGAAGAGGGGGAGTCCAAAATCCAATCCCTGGGCTTGAATTTGTGTTTCTGCCAGATCAATTGGGCATCAGAGCCAAAGGTGCTTGACCAGAGGAAAGAGATCGTGACTAGAGGGTCTTGGCCGGAGCTTGTGCTTGAGGTGGACAACAATGAGGAGAATGAAGGAAGCTAGAATCTAGAGAAAAGAGAGCGCGGCTGGAGCTTTGGATTTGAAGGGGAAGAGAGGGGGATCGAGGATCGATGTTATGAAGATGACCGAGATGGAGATGACGATGGTGGTTATTGGGTTTGCAGAAGAGATGCCTTACTATGGTAGGCTAGGATTGAAGGTTGATCGGATTGATGGTGACCGGATTTGTACGTTTTTGTGAAGGTCAGCGAGGAAAGGTCAATTTTACCCTGCACGTGCTAATTAACGTACCAATTGAAATGGCCGTCTGACCGAGGGTGTATTATGGGACAATTTGTAATGTCAAGTATGTGTATGACACAAACCTTAGGTTGGGTACCGTTTTGGGATTTGGTGGCAACATCAGGGTGTTTTTCGTATTTAGGCCAAAAATTTACTTCTTATTTAAGAAGCCCTCACACTCTCTCTCCTACGTGGCAAATTTAGGAAGTTGATAAAGAATACCCATCATTATTGAATTTAGACTTCTTAATAGAAAGTTGGCTAAAATTTCAACAACCGTGATGCTCTTAAAGATTACTGATTGCCCTAAAGTTAAGGCAGTTCTTTATTCTTCTCCACCGTACGTATTCCACATATTAAACCAAATATCACCCTTGCAATCAACCCGTGTTTTTCTTTTTCTTCCACTAACATTTAAGGCTTTTAAGCTAGTTAAATGGTAGTGGAGATTAGTTTATTTACAAATTAGTAGTAGTAGTCTAGTTCTATATTAGCTATTTAAAATTTAAATCAAGGTGAATGGAATTTGAATTAACAAAATTTAGACCCATCATTGTATTTATGGCTCATTTGTTGTGGTTGATGGTTTATGACTTATGACTGATAACTTAAGCTGATAGTTGAATGACTTGTGGCTAATTGCATGATAGACTGTTTGTTACAACTGTTGAAAAACTGCTTATGAGTTGTTATAATTATTTGTTAAAAAAACTTAAAAATTAGTATTTATATTTTTATGTATATTTCATAAAAGGATTAAATGAGGATAATCAAATATTTATTAATGAATAGTTGTCATCATGTTAAAAAAAACCAAAAAAACTTAAAATTTTGGCTTTGACTTTTCAATGCATAAAAAGTGTTGTACCTTACTTTTTGGCTTTTGACTTATAAACTGAAACAAACACTCTAAATATGGCTTGTCAAAAGCCAAAAGCCCTAAAAGCCAAAAGTCACTCCAAATAAGTTGCAACAAACGAGTACTTAACAATGTTACTCTCTCCATTTCTTAACTAAATTTATGTTTGACTTCATAGACTGACTAAGGAAATAATTAATTGATTATATTATAAATATTATGATGATTCGTTTTTATCACTAATATCCATATGATAGGGAAACTTATTAATTAGATTAGAAATTAAGGGTTAAATGGTGACAGTAACATCTCAAAAAGGAAATATTATATTTGGAGTACATTTTTTTGGAAATGACATAAAAATAATTATCATATTTGATTGGATACACAAATTAAAAATAAATAAATACTTTATTAAAAATATTGGCATAATATGTATATTCCAATAATGACCATATGCATGTGTCTCATGATTAAAGTAAAAGTAAAATTGTTAAAGTATTTTTGTAATTTTTTTTAAAACAAGACAATATTTTTGGAATAGATGAAAAAAATAGCATGATAATTATTGAGGAACATATGAAGTACATTTTTTTTGGAAATGACATAAAAAGGAAAAAAATAATTCTCTTTTTTCGGTACGAGAAATTTGTTAACGTGTGTCATATGAGTACAATTTAAGAACCTATCAATAATCAATTTTACTTAGAAATTGTTGTTTTTACAAGTTTGAAAGTGACTATGAATTATGTTAACACAAAACTTCCTATCATTATGTTCTTAAAGTGTTTTTCTTGGTACACATAGTAACTTCTGTCACATTCTTTCTTTAAATATTTCATGTAAACTTAGCAATATTCAAATATATATATATTTAAAAAACACTCACTTTCACACACACAAACACAAAACACATTCACATTTCACACACTCATTGGTGTAAGAAGTGAGTAGGAAGAACAAAAATATACTAGTGACAAGAACAACAGGCAACAGAATAGCTCAATAAATGCATCCTATTGTTAGAAAGAAGAGCAACAACAAAGTTACTCCTACTACCTTTTGCTTTTAATTGCTCTCTCTTTCTCAAAAGAAGTCTGATTCTTTCCCTCTTTACTGAAAATCGTGCACCCTTTTTGTTCTTTCTCTCACTCCTCAATCTCTCTCTCTACAAAGATTCTTTCTTTCTCTCTCTCTCTCTACAAAATTTCTTGCTATCAATCAATCAAAGCTATGCATTTGATGATATGGCCGTGTTGCTAACTATGGCTCACAACAAAACAATTAGTCCCAACAATGTCAATAATTCTACTGATGATGTAAAACCCACAATTTTTCATGACTTTCTTGGTAGGAGCTGCACTACACCTAATTCATCGCCGGCGGTGGCTAAGATCGCTGCCTCCGGCGACGTCAGAGCTCATTCAGAGCTGGGTTCCCCATCTGCCTCTGCCTCTGTTGGTGCTTCTTCTGGTGGTGGTGGTGGCCGTGGGCCCATTTCCACAACTTCTGATCTGGGTTCTGGTAAAAATCCTTACTTTCTGTGCGTTTGTTTGTGTAATTTTTAGTATGTGATGTTGTTAGTTCACTGTGACTTGTAATGTCTGAATGTAACTCTGTATTTCTCCACCTCATTGTCGGTATTTCTATTACCCTCTCTTAATGGGTTAGGTATCTTTATCATGGATTTGTTTTAGTTGGGCTATAAGTGGAGTTAGTAGCTTTTGGGTGTTTAAACACACACACACACACACTCAGGGGGCATTTCCTTAATATTTGATCATTTGTATCTTTTATTGTAACATATGATGATTGATTTCCTTTGAAGTTAATTATTTGAAATGTGTTTTCTGTTGTGAATTTGTTTGCATTTTGCAGTTATTGGTGTTGATTGTGTTGTAGACTTTACGTTAGAATTTTTGTTCTGATAAATTTTTCTCATCAACTATGGTAGAAAGACAGGTTGGAAATCATTTAGAGGGTGTTCCATACTATGGCCCAAGAAGTGATTTTTCGGGCTCTGAGATAGGTAATAGATTTAGTGGAAGTAAGCGGAGCAACTCAGATTCGGTTTTTATGGGGTCGAGAGACGTTTTGTCTCAAATGAGACCGGAATCGATGGAGAGCTCACAGTTGATGAAGGTATGGTTTATCATCCTTCTTATTCTTTTAATTAAGTTTTGATTAACTACTTTTTATAACTAGATGAAGCCTTGCCCTCTTTTGTTGGGTTGCCTACGCAGATGCTGTTTCGTTATCCTCTCTATGCAAGTCACTTTTCCTCTCTGATAATTTGGGGCATTCACGTCCCTTAGCATAACCATTATTGTTAACTAAGTCGCTCTTCTTTGCACAGTCTTTTGTCTAATATATGTGCATATCCCCAAAGTTCTAAGCTCTTTCTTCTGAAGCAGGGGTGCCTATGGGCTTGGCTTATTAGTAGGGAGATTTTTAGACATGCACTTAATACTGTTTTATTACCCAAAACAAAAAGGAAAAAAAAGAAGATTTGTTGCTATATAAATTTCTTTCAGGCAAATGTTAAGCAGAGACATTTCACCATATTAGCAACTTCCAGGCCTTGCATGAATTTGTCCATTTCTTCCTTTTTATCCCAATTCATGTGTTATGATACTAGGAACTTTGTTCATGCTCAGATGCTCCGAAGTGCAAGGGGAGATCGACCTAGACGAGGCCTTGATGATGAACCTTTTGTGAGTCTGCATCCTACAAGGACAAGCTCAACATCTCTAACAATACAGCCGGACACTAGTGGTAGAACAGACGTCAATGCTTCCAAATGGGATCGAGCTATTCCAATGAATGTTGGCCCTGTAATACAGTATCCTCAGCGTGTAGGTCAAGCTGCTCCATATGGGTATCAAGCACTCTCAAACAGGTTCAAAGACGCCAATGTGGGCCCCTCAATTCTTTCCCAATCAGCTGCTGATGAAGGCTCTAGGACTGGAATTAAAGGGTCTGGAATTTTGAGCTCAGTTAATGTCAGTGGTGGAGTTGCTGACAGAAACCTGCCAAGTAGTGGCAAGCAGAAGTCTGGGACTTGCATTCCGGAGCCGGGATCATCTACTCCCCATGGGTAAATATAATAACTCAATCCATTCCCTTCTTTTCTCATATCAGTCCTTTGTCTATGAAATATAAGTGAGTTTATGAGATATTTTTGAATCCATCTGTTGGCAGTCGACAAGGATTAACATCTTCTGGTCGCCAGATGACTATATTTTATGGTGGTCAAGCTCATGTTTTTGATGATGTCCACCCAAACAAGGTATGGTTTCTACTTATTTCAAGTAGTCAAGCTTATGATTTGTGCTGGTAAAAGTTGTGATTTAGCAATGCAAGTAAGTGGCTGCTACAGATATATACTATTGATGCCCGAGGGAGTTGGGTCCTTAATGTTTGAATACAAATTAATTCTGCATAGTTGTAAAAGAAACTTGTGAGACTGTTCCCAGCTAGAAAGCATATATAACATGAATAGCCATGGCAACTTACATTGTCCTACTCGTTCTCCACCTTTGCTGATTCCTAGAAGTCAATCCTTTAGCAAGTAAAAGAATCGACTCATCGTCTCTTAAGCATGTAGAGCTATAAATAACATAGGGCATAATCTTCAAAAGGCCGTGCCACAGCAGTTGGTAAGAGGTGTGCATACCCTGACAAAATATCTTACAGGAGCTGCAAAAAGTTAGTTAACATTTCGCTATTACTATACATCAGCTTTATCCTATGGGATTAAGGATTTTAGACGAGTTGCATTACTATTTTACTGAACCAAATGACGTTAGGCCGGCAGTACAGTTACTATGCCCATTCTGGTGCTTTGAGTTTCCACATTTGCTACTAACAGAGAGCTAAGTTCGAGTGTCAGTATAGAATGATTGTCTGTTGCTTTATGCAAATCTTACAAAATATAGGAGTTTCCTGCAATTCTGCAATTGATGTCTAATGCCTTAAATCAGATCCGCAGCAAAACATTACTAATTGTTTCTTGATGCCTTCGTCAACATGGTTACAGTCCTTGTTTCTCTAAAACAGTTTTCTAAAATTGTAGTTTATGATTGTTATTTGATAATGTATGATGCTCTTTCTGCATATATCCTATCTTTTTGCTTGCCCATCACTCGAGTTTTCTTTTGCATCCTCACATTTGTAAATTGAATTATTCCATCCGATCAGAATAAAATAGGGCGTTATAGGACACCTCACAACCTTCATCCCAAGTTTTGCTATACTGTTGTGCATGACACCACATCACCCTAGTGACATGGCGTGACTGATTGATTAACTTCTTAAATTATCGTCCACCTGAAAGGAACCTTTTATAGGACCAATATTAGACTTATGCTGCTTCAGAGTACTAAAAAGAACAAAATGTTTTGCAATTACGATAAAACAAGTTAACAAATGAGTGTAGCTAAAATGAGAATATTAAGATGGATATATGTTAAAACTAGAAAAGATAAACTTCAATTTTGAGATAAAATGAGAGAAAATCCCAGACGAATAAGTGCACTAGTTAAGAAGTGTGATCATATTAATATCAACAACCATGCTAGAGATAGGGGAAAACCAAAATTAACATAAACAATAACTATTGATAAGGATTTGAGTATTGAACCGAACATAATTGCAAAAAAAGATTCATGTACTGCAAGTAATTACGACCAAGGTTGAGTTGAGTTCTGCCCAAAACTATACTAATATTTAGAAATGTTTTGGTCATTTTTGTGAATAGAAAGTATAAAGTGGCTCTTTTGTAATTATCACTCCTTCAGTCCCGAGTCGAGTGTTTGTCCTTCGGTATAATTTCTTGTCCCAAAATTATGGTCCTACTTTCATTTTTTGTTCGTCCCAAAAAAACTATCTTGTTTGAAAGTTTGCTTTTTAAGACAACACTTTTACCATTTTGCCCTTATTTTTTCTTCCTCCTTTAATTATGGGCCATATGCACATGGGCTTTAAAGAAACTACACATTATACCAATATTATCAAGTCAATTGTTTTTCATTAATCCGTTTGCCAGGCCGAACATGACAATAATTTTGGGACAGAGGGTGATTTATTTTTTCTATGTAGTTACGAAACTCACATTTGTCAACTATCATGTCCTAGTATGCCCTTGTAATGCTATAGTGTGAACACTAAGAACATTCATGTATATATGCTATTCCCTCCCTCCCAAAAAGTCTGTCTTGGTCACTATTTTTATCTGTCACTTTTTTTGATAAGTAATAATTAAATAAAAAAACATCAAAAAAGGTGATGCGTCTTTTGTACACTAGGAGTATACCTTACCAAATGATTTAGCCAATATATATACTATTTACAAAATCTACAATAGAAGTGTTAGGACTAGGAGTGGAGTGATCAGCCTCGGAACACCAAAAATGAAGGGTGCGAATCAACAAATTCTTCAGATCCAGGACATTTCCTCGTTATCAAATGCCCTATGGTTTCTTTCCCTCCATAGAGTCCAACACACTCCCAAAAGAGCTGTCTCCCAAAAACGGTTTCTCCTATTCTTATACCCCATAGACCAGCCCCTAACATGGTCAATAATCGACCTCGGCATGACCCAAGTCATCTTGAACAGTCCCAACACAAAATTCCATAACTCGATAGCCACTTGGCAGTGGAGGAGCAGATGATTTACACTCTCCTGACTAGCCTTGCACAAATAGCACCTATTGACAAAAACCATGTTACGTTTCCACAAATTGTCCCTGGTTAGGATAGCTTCCTGAGTCGCTTCCCACATGCAGAAAGCCACTCTCTTAGGGGCTTGAGAGTTCCAAACTACTCTCCAAGGGAAGGAAGTTCTGACACAGTTGAGAAGCTTGAGATAATACGATCTGATTGAAAAAAGAGGACCCCCTTGTACCTTTCCATACCACCTTATCCACCAACCTGTTTGCATTCTGCTCTTGAAGCCTCCCTAAGAGCTGCACAACTGACTCAATCTCCCAATCATGAAAATTCCTTTTGAACGTGGGATTCCTGATAGGGTTACCCTCCATTGTAGACAAAACAGAACTAACTCTACAATCCTTATCCTTGGAAACCTCGAATAAGTTCTGGAACACCACCCTCAAACACGTATCTCCACACCATCTATCTTCCCAAAATCTCACAGAGACCCGTTGCCAAACTCAAATGCAATGAATCTCTCAAAAGAGCTCCACCCTTTCTTGATGCCTCGCCCACTCCCACCCCAAAAGTAGAATTGACCGCACTTGCGAACCAGCAGTGATCCCCTGCTCCATCCTTACAAACCACCACTTGTCTCCAAAAAGCCTCCTTGTATGTAATAAGATACCTCCACAACCATTTCCGGGTAAAGCCTTGTTAAAGAATTTGAGTTTTCTGGTGTTCAGACCTCCCTCTTGGAGCAAACTTTCTCCGAATTCACTAAATGAAACTTATGCCCATCCGTTTGCCCTTCCCACAAGAAATCTCTTTCCAACTTCTCTAGTCTTTGCCTTACTGTGGCAGGAATCACAAAGAGCGATAGGAAATAGGTCGGTAAATTAGCAAGAATGTTCTTGATTAGGACTAATCTCCCCCCCCCCTAGAAAGGAGTTGACGCTTCCACCGTGCCAATCTCCACCCGAAGCGCACAATCACTGGATTCCACAACGCCCTACTCTTTGACTGTGCCCCTATGGGAAGACCAAGGTAAGAGGAAGGAAGAAAAGCAGACTTACATCCAAAGAATGAAGCTAGATCCCCAACATTTTCCACAACCCCTACAGAAATAATTTCACTCTTGGAAATGTTAATTCGAAGACCTGAAACTGCTTGAAAGAATAATAATACCAATCAAAGATACCCCAACTCACAAAAAACCAACGTGTCATTTTCAAAAAGAAGATGGGAAACCGACTCCCTCTCCCCTCTCCTCCCCACCTTGAACCCACTTATAAGACCTTTCTCTAACATCGTGCTAAGAGCCTACATAACAACAATAAACAGAAATGGGGACAAAGGGTCACCTTGACACAAGCCCCTCGAGCTTGAAAAATACCCCGATGGTTCCCCATTCACCAAAACAGAGAAGCGTACCATAGAGATGCAGAATCGGATCCATTGGATCCATTTAATACCAAAACCCATCCTTTCCAACATGTATAACAGAAAGTCCGAGTTCACATTATCATAAGCTTTCTCGATATCCAACGTACACAATAACCCCGGAACATTGCTTTTCAACCTGTCGTCCACGACTTCATTGGCAATAAAAGATGCATAAAAAATCTGTCTATCCTTCACAAAAGCGTGCTGCGACGCCGAAATAATTCTGCCCATTACCCTTTTCATTCTATGAGCTAGCACTTTGGAGATCAGCTTGTAAATGCCACCAACCAAGCTAATCGGTCGAAAGTCTTTCAAATGAGTCGCACCGCTCTTTTTTGGAATCAAGGCTATGAAGGCAGCATTAATGCTTTTTTCAAATCTCAGACTAGAATGGAAAAACTGAAACACCTGCATGATATCCCCCTTAATCACCTCCCAACAATGCTAAAAAAATGCCATAGAAAACCCATCGGGTCCTGGGGCTTTATCTCCCATCTTACGTAACACTGCTGCCACTTCCTCAACCAAAAAGAGAAGCTCCAGCACTGCCGAGTCATCGGCACTAATTCTGTCAAAGTCAATTCCATCCAGATTTGGTCTCCAATCCCCACTTTCCTCGTACTGTTGCCTATAAAAATTCATGATGCCAACCTTAATCTCTGCCTCATCTTCTAACAGCACATCTTCAATCTGGACAGAACTAATTTTTTTTGCTGCTCCACGGATCTTTGCCATCCTGTCAAAGAAATTGGTATCACTATCTCCCTCCTTTAACCACCGCACCCGTGACTTTTGTCTCCAACAGATCTCTTCACGAATAAGAAGACTCTTTAACTCCTGTTTCAACTGCACCCTAAGGGACTCTTCTGCCTCATCCAATAAACCATCCCCTGCTCTCTCATCCAATCTGCATATCTCATCCGAAATGTATTTGATTTTAAACTCTACCTTTCCGAAGACCTCTCTATTCCAAACTTTTAAATCCTCCTTAAGTAACTTCAGTTTTCTAGCTATTCTGAAACTCGGATCACCTGCCACCAAGTAAGAATCCCATCTAGCCTTCACCCAATCCAGAAACCCGGGCAGGCTCTTTTAACCACATATTCTCAAACCGAAAAGGAGTTTTCCCTTTAGAACTACCGCCGCACTCAAGAAGCGAAGGCACATGATCTGATGATAGCCTCGGTAAACAGGACTGAACAGAACCACCAAAGCAACCCTCCTAATCCCCTGAAATTAAGAATCTATCAATTCTCGAAAATTGATGATGCTCCCCATTTCTAACCATTTGAAATCGCCCCCTACCAAAGCAAGATCCACCAACTCCATCTCATTAATGAAATCATTAAATTCCATCATTTCTCTAGAAAAGATACGAGAATGAGAACGATCGTGAGGGAATCTAACCGCATTAAAGTCACCCCCTACACACCATGGAACATCCCATCTAGCCTTCGTATCCTTTAATTCTACCCAAAATCTCTCCCTAGCAGCAGTGATACACTGCCCGTAAGCCCCTGTAAAAAGCCAATCTCTGCTATTATCCAAAGTCTTCAGCAAACACGAAACTGAGAATTCACCCAGCAATGAGTCAACTTTCGACAGAACACTTCTTTCCCACATAACTAACACCCCCCAAGCAGCCCCTACAGAACCTAAATGAACCCAATCCACCCCTCTAGCACTCCAAACACTATCAATGATACTAATATCAACCTTCTCCATTTTCGTTTCTTGAAGACAAACAACATTCGGTTTCCATCTCCAATCCTTTTATTAGTGTTCTTTTATTTACATCATTAAGGCCCCACACATTCCAAGTAACAATTCTTAGATGCATATTAAACAATTTTATTCCTCCTTTCCCCCCTTCCTGGCACAGGAACATATCAGCATTAAGACTGCTGCACAACTTTTTGAGCTCCCTTTTACCTTTCTCCCTAGTTTTGTTCCACCTCTTGCAGCTGTCTCCCCTTGACGATCTCCACTTCTTCTCGATGTCCAGAAGTAAATCCATGATCTGATCCTCATAACCTGAACCAGCCACCCCCAAAGCCTTCCCGACACCTAAAGCCTTTTGTTTAACCCATACCGAAATATCCTCATCCACCTCTTTATCTGTAAGATATACCACTTCACAAGTATCTTCTGGACGAATTATGTTGATCGGAGTACAGGAAATAAGGTTCACCTTCCTCCTCTGGCAACTCCTCCTCCAGCTTATCATCAGGTGCAGAAGATTCATTCCCAAAATTCCCAACATTCAAGAGCTTCACTTCATGCCCCAGGCCTAACTTGAAAGTCTGCAGAGCGTTCTCACCTGCCACTAAACCTTCTGCAACTTCCAACTCCTCAAAGAGACGACGATCCTCAGACTTATCCCAGCTGCCACTACCTTGACGAAGATCTCTACTGAAAACCCATTCCAGAAAATCCCAAGATTCTGCCATTCCCGAATTGGACGAAGATTCTGCTACGTTGAGACCAGTCAAAAACTGATCTTCTGCGACCTCTACACATGGAGCCCTTTTCGAAGCCTCCCCACTAGACTCTGCCTGAGATTGAGCCAAAGCAACCTCCTTGACAATATTTCCATCCACCGAAATAGGCTCTAACTCTACAACCTCGACATAATAGTCGAAACAGCCACCCTGCCCATCAAACCGAGTCTTCGCCCTGGCCTGTCCAACCTTAAATGGATGGACCTCTTCAGAAATGACCCCCTCTGCCTGTCTCTCAATATTAACGTTTTGGACTTCAGCCCCATCTACCAAAATCGGATTAACTAGACCCCCCATTGGATTTAAGTAATCCAGAGAGACCTCCGGCCCACCCCTAAAAATAGCCTCCAAATGAACAATTAAATATTTTAGTAGCCTAGTAGTCCCCAAACGATTTTAGTACTCTCCTGAATTCCTCAGAGGATGACACGTGGTTAGCTGAAAAAGGATTTGTTGATTTAGATGTGGTAGAGGGAGAGAAATCTTAAGAAGTAAGACTCTTAAAGAAAATTCAACTATAAAAAAGACGTGGGAGAAAAGGAGGGAGTGGGAGAGAAAAAATAGGGATCCCTTCCATTCCAGAAAACAAGTCGAACTTTGAAAGGCATCTCTTAAGGAGTACTTTATATTCCTAGTTAGACTTAGAACTGCCTTAAAATCTCAGAAATACCCCCAAATTTTGAACTCATCATTTTCTCTCCCTCCCCAAACTACCGCCTGATAGTTCTGCCGTATGCAAAACTCCCTTAAATCACCAACAGTTCACCATCAATGCCTGGGTACACCGCCATCGCTGATGTAAGCTTTCTCCCCCCTTTCAACCATCAACCACTGCATATAAATAAATAAAACAAATAACTCTGATACCCATCCCCTCCACCGGTTAACCCACTACCACAAATTGCCATCCTGTCTTATCCTTCAGATTTAGCTTTATCCTCACAGTTAATGCTCCTTTTCCTCTCCAAACTGTTCATTAGTGGAAAAAATGTAATGCACAGCCAAAGACATACTCCAAATATGTTTCCAAGATAATCCTATTCTACACAGAAAAAATCAACCAGAATTGATAATCAATCAGAAAAGGATGCACACATCGATCAACGGGTACTGTAAGGAACTACAAGAACTTGAGTTTTGATATTGAAACTCATTTAGATCTAGAGAGAGAGAGAGCAAAACATTATGCAAGGATCCTTCAACCGTTGTCATTTTACCAGCTATTATCAATCTCCCCTGTGCAGGCAAATGCGACAAGAGTGAGCAAAACATTATGCGAGAACCCTTCAACCGTTGTCATCCCCTGTGTAGCTCTAAGGTCAAGTATAGGCTTTAGGAAAACATTTTACCTGCTATTATCAGTCTACCCTTTGGCGGCAAGTGCAACAAGACACAGAAAAACATCATGCGAGAACCCTTCAACCATTGTCATCCCCTGTGCTGGCAACTCTAAGGTCAACAAGTATAGGCTTTAGGAATACCCAACTCAGGTGAAAATCACCAAGTGATCCTGCCTAGTTACAACCCTAACTATCTGTCCTCAAACGGTAAAGGACTTGAAAAATCTATGAACAAAAGTACAAAACAAACTTGAAGGACTTGATGCCAATTTTAGATGACCAATGGTATTGTGTCATGGCTGTGAATAAAGGTAATTTTTTCTCTCTGTGATAAACTGACCGAAAGTTATACAAATTGAAGTCCCTAGATCTTCATGCTCCAACGTTAACGGTTTCTTCCCACTTTTGTATTTTAGTCAATGTTAATAAGTTCATGATATCAAGTACTTTTATCAGACAGTTGGTCTCTTGGTTGGACCATTGCCATGACCAACTTGCCTAGTTCTGTATTTCAGGCAGATGTAATAATGGCCCTTGCCGGATCAAACGGAGGATCCTGGTCAACAAGTTACACACCAAATTTGGCTACCAAGCAGTCAGGTGGTGAAAGTTACCCCCCGGCCCCGAGTAGTGAGAATGACACAGCTGGCATGGCCAGTAGCTCTGCTTTGCCTAGAGACTTTCGTGGGAGATTATATATTGCAGGAAATTCCAGCCATGGTCCTGGCTCTAGTGATCGAATCTCAATGCTTGCAGGTCGGCAACTAATTCTCTGACTTGGATTTATTTATTTCTATTTGAATTTTTTCTGAATCATCCTTTTTCTTGATCAGGGGACATAAACATATCATTAGCGTAAAGGGCTAAATATATCTAAAGCTATTGAGTGTTCTTCTCTGATTTTTGTTTCAGGAGGTCAGCAGAGCAGCATTGTGATGAAAGATGCAAGAGGCTCAGCTCAAGCAGCAGAACCCAATACTGAAGACAAACGTGAGGTATGATTTGGGACGTCCTAAATGCCTTGAAATAGACATTGTACTCCTGTCCTGCCTGGATTTAGGTTTGTGCTTCATCTTCCAAGAAGTACATCCTGACTTACTTTTGTAAGCTAGTTATCATTTTCTTTCCCATCTCAAATGTAGGGACTGGATGAAACAGTGATTCCCATCTAACACAGAACTTGAATAGTTTATAATATCCTTTTAATCAGTTTTCTTGCGCTGCTTAATCAAATTTGAGTTTCCAGGTGGTTTTATTAATCTTCATTTTCTATCTCAAATTTGGTTGCAGATATGATAAGCCTTTAATACACGCACGCAAGCGCGCGCAAGGCCGTTCCTGAACTTTTTGGGGCCAAGGGAAAAAATGATAAAATGGGCCCCTATAGATATAAAAAATAAAATTTTGAAATAAATAAATTTTCAATTTTTATCGTTCAAAGTATTCAATTGGTATAACATCTACGAGCATACTAATATATAAGTATATGAAATAATTATTTAAAATTATTTCGTTTGCATATTCCGGTACATTAGTTATTTTCTATCTTGATTTGGTAATCTTCTATAAAGCATATCTATTAGATATTTCAGATTTATTCACTCTTCTAAGATCTTTCTCACCTATATCATCAAATTCTATCACATACTCTCATTTTTTGGCTCAATCGTTACATGTTCATTTGGTTTTGGTTTTGTTATTGATTATTCGATTATTGTAATCCATTAATCCATAATCTAAGATAATTAGGTTTTTTGTTGATTAGACGTGTCATTTTATTATTAATGAGCTACTAAAAATGTCATTTTTTTAAAAAAGTTTGACTTTCAAACGGAAACTATTTACTCGGAACGGAGGAAGTATATAATACTTGATAATTCACAACTCAAAAATAAAATAAACTTTACATAACTTTCAAAGAGTTCAAAAGTAAATAAAATTTATATGACTTTGAAAGAGTTGAACTCATAACCTCTCAACGAAATCAAAATATCACATCCAATGGGTCATTAAATCACATATAAAATTTAAGTGATAGTATAATATTTATATCTATATATGGCTGTATTATAAGTTTGGGTCCCTCAACATTGGGAGCCCAGGGTGGTCGTCCTTCCAAACTATCTTCGGTGCTGGCCCTGCGCGCGCGCACACACACACATGGACTTTGGCACGTGTAATTGTGTAAACCTCTTGTTACATTTGTGACTTAAAACAAGAAATTATTTGTCTTGCTTAGAGACAGAGCACTCTAAACTCTAAAGCTTCTGTAGATGATTGCTTTATTATTCCCTTAGTTCTTGTTAGTGAGATGGCAACGGCATCGAAGGCAACGTAATGGCCTCTTCATTTCACCCCAAGCACCATGTACACATGGCGTGGAACACTGGAAATGTACATGGGTGTGGTAGCTAGACACCTGTAAATTCCTACATTTTTGGTGGGTCGAAGATCTGCACCCATATCCTTGTAAAATAGGCTCTTATGGACTAAGGCCCTGTTTGTCTTCTTAGTTCTCTGTGCTCTGCTCTCTCTCTCTCTCTCATCCTATCAATACAAAACTGTTGGGCTTAAACTAAGTCCTATTAGATAATATATTTATTTATTTACGTATTAGAATTTAGTTTTTAACCTAGTTGGATACTATGCGTGTGTTATTGAGGTTTTTAATAAGAGAGATAATATAGTTTTCTGCCCTAAAAATAATTGTGTGCCGCCTTCCCTCTTTCTCTTCGGTTCGGCTTCATGTCTCACAGCAGCAACATCTTCCATACATTAATTCTTCTACTTGGTTTGTGTGTGCTAAGTGCTGATTGGTTCCTCTTAACAATCCTTCCCCACCAAGTTCACTGTACTGAATTGTTTTTTTCATTCTTCATCATCTAGCAGCCGGGCTCCATTATAATACTAATCAATCTATTAGTATTATTATTATTATTATCTAGTTTACATTACCACTAAAAAAATCAAAAACTATAAAATGAACCTCGTATTGAGGATGGGGTGTTAGAAGCTCATTACCAACTCGCCTTAGCTTGAGAGGTATTGCCAGCCTTTTTATAGTCGGGGAGAAGATATGTATAGATGTTAATCGGTCCAGTCCTAACGGTTTCGGTCCAACCCTAACGGTTTCGGTCCAGCATAGGTTCGGTTTAGTCGGTTATCGCTCTCAAACCTAGCGGTTTCGGTTCAGACCTACGGTTTCGAGCCAATGATTAAACTTGTACGCTTTTTTTCCCAATTTTGAGGCTTGCACGCTTATTTTAGCGTATTATACGCATCCCGTATATTATACTAACTATATTGAAGCTGTTAATCGGTCCAACCCTAACGGTTTTCGGTATTATACCCGTCCCGTATATTACTAACTATACTAAACCGTATGAAAATCGGCTTTCGGTTCAACCCTAACGGTTTTCGGTCTAGTCCTAACGGTTTCGGTCCCTAAACGGTCCATCTAAAATTTCAACCCTGACGTTTCGGTTTGGACCTACGGTTTCGACCCTATTAACATCTCTAAAAACAGGTAATTATACAACAATTAGTTTGCTTAATCCTATTAGAAATCGAAATAAAAGTTTTATAGTGATGGGGTGTTGGGTGTAAGGTGTTCTATGCCCGACATCGAAAGAGACTGTTTTGTTTTGTTTTGTTCTAATGATATTTCTACGTGTAAAGATAAGCAAGATGGCCTACTTTAACCGTTCCCCAACTGTCCTGTGTTGGGAAATTCAACTGTTACCCTGGATCAAAGTTTCACCATGCATGAAATTGATCGAAAAGGCCAAAATTTTGTATAGCATCAAATGACTGTAAAGCCAGCAACTTTTCCATTTTGGTGGCTAACAAAAAAGTCAATTTTCCCAGAAAATTGAAAATTGATTAGTTGAGGCAATGTGTAACGAGTTTAGATCCTCTATTCCAAAAATGTATTTCATCTTTTATTCCAATGTCAGATTCACCGTTAACTTATCAAGTAGTAATTGATTTTGTTTATATAATTAATTTTTTTAATTTACTAATTGACAAGTTAACGGTTGATCTGACATTGGAATAGAAGATATAATACACTTTTGGAATAGAGGATCCGGACTCATGTGTAATAGTATTTTTTGTTTAATCCAAGATAAATTCATTTTTTATTTTTATTTTTTTGTGTCATTCCGTTCAGTTCGATGTAATGCGAGATTTAGTATTTTATATTCAGTCCTATCATTTTTATTTATTTTTTATTAATTCTTGTCTGGTTCGAAATTAGTTGATATGGTTGTTTACACACATCATTGGAGTTTGCTATCAAAGACAAAGATTGCATGGGGAAATTGTTTAATTATGTATCGGGGGAAATTTGGGCTGGTCTCTTTGTCAAAGTTGGTAACTGCTATAGTCTACATCAGTACATTGCGTTTTATTATATTCCGTTTTATTTGGGCTGGTCGCTTTGAATCAATTTTTGCATCAACTTAAAATTCTTAATCTAATTTTTGCATTGCGATCCACCAATTTTTTGCATTGTGATGCATCAACTTATATTATCTAATCCAATTTATTGATTGCGTTGCACCAAATCAAATAGACAAGCACACAATTAATGCATCGCGCTGCAAAAATATAATAATCCAAACCTTTATGTACACCAGGGCCTGCCCTGAGTTTCAGGAAACCCATGGCCAAAAAAAAAACAAAACAAAAAGGGATCCTTTATAAAAATTAAATTATTGAGAAAAAAAAATGTAGAAAGTATATAGTAAGAATTGAACCCTAGGTCTCTCACAGTCTATCAAGTATGTTTACCATTAATTTAAATTTCATAATCTAATTTTTGCATTGCATTGTACCAAAATTTTGCACTGCGATATATCAATTTATATTATCTAATTCAATTTATTGATTGCGTTGCACCAAGTTAAGCAGACAAGTACCCAAATAATGTATCGCGCTACAAAAATATAATTATCCAGACCTTCATGTCCACCAGGGACGGCCTGAGTTTTGGGAGGCCCATGGCCAAAAAAACAAACAAAAAGGGACCCTTTATAAAAATTAAATCATTTAAAGTATTAAGGAACAATGTAGAAAGTATATAGCAAAATGGTTACCTATTCCACATTAAATTACTAGCACATTATAAGTTATATACAGTTCACAGATTAAAAAAAATTAGTATATATATATATATATATATATATATATATATATATATATATATATATATGTATATATGTGTGTGTGTGTGTGTGTGTGTGTGTGTGTATGTATGTATGTATATACCCAAAAATAAATTAGGGACCCATGGCAGTCGCCCCTCCAATGTATATATATATATATATATATATATATATATATATATATATATATATATATATATATATATATGTGTATTGAAAAATCATCCAACCTAGCTCAAGTCCAGGTCGATCCCTATTTTATTGTTGCAACAAATGTTAGCCAAAGCTGTGGAAGGAGCATATTTAGGTATTTTAGGAACAATTTATTGAAAATGGACTTTAGCGGTTAAAAAAAGAGGAAAATTCTGGTCGGTTCCTTTTTCGAAGTTTTTTGTCTCAAAAGTTTACCGTTCTTTTTTTTTCAACTGCAAAAGACCACCTTTTGAAATATTGTTCCAAAAATGTCATTGTCTTCTTCAACAACTTCGTTAACACACTTTGGATTCGAAAATCACGATTGTGCGTAACAAAACGAGGATCAACCTGCCCGACTAGATCACGGGGGTCGAGGGGGTAGCGCTCCTTTGTGGGGATTCAAGGGCCACGCCCCCGAAAGGTAAACAAGTTTTTTGATTCATGAAATATGAAAGTATAATGGATCTGTGCTGGGTTGAATGATTTTTCAGTTGGGACGAAGGCAAAGAAGGATGCGGAAGAAGAAGGCTTACGACGGAGGAGATTGAAGAAGAACGTGTGGTTTTTATGCTAACATGAATTAGATACGATTACGAATTGTCCACTTTGAAACTTACCTTTTTAGTACTTTAATTATTATACATGGACATTAATGGGTCAATAAAAATGATTATTTTAGATAATATTTTTGCACCGCGGTTCAAAGTTCAATTTCCTAATCTATTTTTACACCGCGATTCATAAATTTCATTGCATTATTTTTACACCGTGGTTTTCAAAGTTTAATTTCTTAGTCTATTTTTGCACCGTGATTTATAAATTTCATTACATTAAATTTGCACCGCGATTCAAAGTTTAATTTTCTATTCTATTTTTACACCGTAGTTCAAAGTTTAATTTCCTAGTCTATTTTTGAACCGCAATTTATAAATTTCATTGTATTAATTTTTGCACAGCGGTTCAATAGTTTAATTGCCTAGTTTAATTGTTACGCGGCGCAAAAATAATGACCTCCGTAGCGCGCATACGGTTCATTAAGGGTATCGTAATCATTTTGTCACCAAAAGTGACTTTTTCCGGTTGAAAAAAAGTGTACCGTAACGATTAAAAACTTCAAAAAATGGACCGGCCCACATTTTTCCTTTAAAAAAGAATAATTGAGGGTCGGTTCACTTTTAAAAGTTTTAATTCACTCCAGTACCGTAATTTTTTTTTCAACCGAAAAATGACACTTTTGGAAGCAAAATGACTGCGATACCCTTAATGAGTTTGAGACGCGCTACGAAAATGTACCACGATTCAAAATTTTATACACCACTGTTCAAAAAATTTATAAACCGCAATTCAAAAAATTATGTATCGCGATTCATTTTTTACTTTCTACTACAAGTCTGCCAGTGTCAGGCCAGCCCACACAGTAACACAACTATATATGTCACCACAAACGTCAACACACATCACATCCCTCTCTCTTTCCTTTCTTTTTGACTTTCTCCCTCTCTCTTTCATTTCTTTCCCATTTTCTTTCGTTTTTGTTTTGTTCTTTATTTTACATTTTTTTTTCTTTTTCTTCTTCCCTCAATCTCTCCGCATCTCCTTCGTTCTTCTCGCAACCCCACTTTCTCTTCTTCGCATAATCACAAGAGTAATCTCTCTCTCTAACCTTCTCCTTTATAGAGGAACTCAAAATCCCTCATTTCAAAAATTTATATATCATGATTCAGAAATTTATGTATCGCGATTTAAAAATTTATGTATCACGATTCAGAAATTTATGTATTGCGATTCAAAAATTTATATATCACGATTCATTTTTCACTTTCTCACACACTAATCATATTTCTCATCCAACCACCCCAAAAGGTAACCACTTTGAAAGCTAGTGGGTTGGATTTTGAGTATCATGATGGTAGTTTTGCTTGGAATGTCTTGGATCTCAGTTCCTTGGGTAATTGGGTTGAGCGTTGTTGGAGATTCGTTGCTCAATAATGGTGATTTTCAAATCAAATTTGTTTGTCAGAGCTGTTGAAAAAGACGATGATATTTTATGAACAATATTTCGAAAAATAACCTTTTACGGTTAAAAAAAAATTGTGAACTTTTCGGGTTAAAAACTTTAGAAAAATGACCTGCCAGAATTTTACCAAAAAAAATAAAAAGGAATAGGATGATTAAATATTTGAAAACAGATAACCGCTATTTGCTTGGGTTGGGCTTGGGGATGATGGAAGTATATTGTGCTTAACAATATGACCTTTTCTTTCATGGAAGAGCTGGGAGCTCATAGTGAATATTAAAAAATGAAAGCAATCAGATAGATTACTAGAATACTACTCCATTAATATTCATTCAAGATTATATATAGTTGATCCTCCTAGTGTGTATTTTGTTTAATAGCATTTGATTGGTTGATTTACAAGTTTAAAATACAATATTGATTATGATAATATATGTATTTTCTTGTGCAACATTTGACATTTCACATGTTGTAATCTTGTTGAAATAGGAAGTTAATTAGGGGATTGGGGCTCTCAGTTTTAATTTCAAGTGCGAATATCATTACCTTATAGTTACATCCGAGTAATTGTCCAATTGAGACAAAGATGTTCCCATCCAACTACTCATGCAAATAAAATCCAAGATCAATTAGTTATTTCTATATGCTAACGTTTGTGCTTGTTATTGTTCTTTTCCAACCTGACCAATAACCCTTCACCACCTGGCCAATCGAAAATGACCCTAATTGGCCAATATGCCTCCAAAATCACTTGAGGACATCACTTCTTCCAAAATTGCCACCTACGTACTTTAACTTAGGTCCAACTATTACAATTCGGAACCCGGTAACGTATCCGACCTAGATTGAAAATTATTGAACCAAACCCAAGTCGTTTATATTTTTTGGGGAAAATCCAAAGCAAAACAGGTTAACTTGTTTCAAATAGTTATCCGATTCAACCAGACCAGTTCAACCCGTTTAATACCCGGGTCTTGACGGGTTGCGATGTGTTACCCATCCCAATTTGACTCAATCCACCAAATTAGCGAAACTTTTTAAAAAAAACTTAGTCACAAACGTTAAACTTCACAATACTTTCCTCAACTATATGAAAGTCAACAATTCTTATTTAAAGACCCAAAACAAATCCTCAACTTTCCTCCTCTTCTTCTACTCCAAAATTTTCAATCCTAAGTATGACCACTCTCTCCGAAGCCTATAAAGATGATCCTCTACATCTTCACCACATTATTCCCCTTGACTTCGACTCCATCGAGTCCGTCGTACCAGAATCCCACCTATGGCCTCCTCAAATAAATGAAACCTTAGCCGTTGTCAATACCGACAACATCGAACAACCATCAATACCTATTATCAGTCTCGAGGATCCCAAGGTTGTGGAGCTTATCGGTCATGCATCCCAAACTTGGGGAATATTTCAAGTCACAAACCATGGTCTCCCGTTGAGTCTAGTAAAAAATGTAGAGTCCGAGGCTAGAAGGTTTTTTTCCCTATCAGCTCGAGAGAAGAGAAAGGTGTTGCGATCACCGGGAGGGAGCACCGGCTATGGTGCCGCTAGGATAGCGCCGTTTTTCTCCAAATCGATGTGGCATGAAGGGTTCACCATCATGGGTTCTTCTGTTGAACATGCCAAACAACTTTGGCCAGATGACTATCGACGCTTTTGGTAAGCTTTCATGCAACTTCAATTCCAAAACAAAAAACTCGTGCAGCTCTAGCTAGGAAACCTTACTTGGAACATGTAGTATACTATTATGGTATAAACTTAGAAAAGATTTTCAGTAAGACTGATTTCCTAACTCGATCCGTAAGAAGATCTTATAAAAGACATGCATACTCTAGTAATAATAAATTAAGAGACCTAATCTATTATTATTATCTTGGAGCTTTGAATATTACGTGTGGAAACTGCTTTTTGACCCCATCAAGGCATCAATGATGATTATAAAAAGACAAATTGACACCTTTTTACAATAATTTTCCGCCATGGCTTTGTTACGTGAAAGATTTGTTCTACAAGACGACTACAACCATTAAAGGGTAACTAATCCAATAATGAGTTTATTATTTTCTACTAATTCTTAAAGACAATTTATTATTTTATTTTGAAATATTTTTTTAAAAGTTGTCGTATCTTTATTTTCAAGCTTTTAAGAAATTAGATTAGATATTCTAAGATTCTTTATAATGAAGTCAATTAACTATTTTCAACCTATGAGTCTGTTTGATAAAAAATAAAAGAACTTTTGTCAATTTCCAAGATTTTAAAAAGAAACGTATATTTATATACAAAAATAATAACAATGAAAGGTTTACAACTATTTCTTCAGCTATTGCTACCTCTAAGCTTAATGAAGAATGAAGTTGTGTTTCACCAAAAACAAATGTACTTTTTGCCTTAATGACAAAAATTTAGGTAAGACGGTTTTATAGATATTTTTTATAAAACAGATATTTTCCTTACCCGACTCACCGTGTGTTGATGGATTGAGTCGTGAATTAAGATCCGTAAGACCGTATTAAATGAGACATATTTTTGTGTAATGAGTCTCAAAGAATGTCATATATAGACTTTGTTTATTTATTACTTACAAAATCTAACAAATATTTCTACTCCTCGTGTTTCTATACAAACATAGTGACGCAATGGATGATTATCAAAAGAAAATGAAAGCTCTCGCCTACCAACTCTTGCTTATAATCCTTGAATCATTGGATGTAACCGAGGAAGAGATGAATTGGGCAGCTTCAACTTATGACTCTCAAGGTGCACTACAACTCAATTCTTATCCTTGTTGCCCTAACCCTAGTAGAGCCATTGGCCTAGCCCCACATACCGATACCCTACTTCTAACAATCCTACATCAAAGCGATGCAACTGGCCTCCAAATCTCTCGTGAAGGACTCGGGTGGATTTATGTGTTTCCCGTTCCTGGTGCCTTTGTTGTCAATGTTGGTGATCTCTTACACATCTTCTCCAATGCTAAGTTCCCTACTATATTTCATCGTGTAGTTGTGAATCGGGCCACGCATCGGATATCCGTTGCTTATTTCTATGGCTCGCCAGTCGATTCCATCGTTGCGCCATTCCCTACGCTAAAAAATCCAGTGTATCGATCTATATCTGTAAAGAGTACATTAGAATGAAGGCTAAACACCTCACTAAGGCACTTTCCTTTATAAGAATATGAAGTGTTCATTTAATTTGTATATACAGTATGATCAAATAATGTTGTATTAGGGGCCTCTTCATCATGCAGACTCCTAATGCCTGTAGATTATTTGCTTAGACGGATCCACCAATGTGTGAAAGATCAAGAATTGTCATACCCGGCGTTCTTTGGAAAATTAATGAGCTTGAGGCTCATATACCAAGGACAAGGAAAAGGGTTAGATTATTTAAAGCAAGGTTGAGCCAAAACTAGCTTTAGAGGAGCCTGGACCCAGCACTTGATAGATGTTCAAGATTGGGGACCATAACAGGAAAAATGTACATCGTACGGGGACCAAATTAATATTTTTTGAGAAGTACAGGGGACCAAAATGTATAAGGATTAATATTTAATCCTTTTTAATCTATAACAACGGTAAATGAAAATAAAATTATATATATAACAACGTTAAATGAACATGGTACAGAAATGAACAAAAGATGAGGACCTGCATACCACATACTCAATTGACTGAAGTAGGGATGAAATAGTATTTTTGAGGAAGCTTCAATTTCACCAACAATTAGATGTCAGCATCTCCAGCATACCAATTACAATACGATACTTTCCGAGTTCAGAACTCAGCAAAACCACATTTATGAGATACTTCTGAGATGATGACGTGTACTCGAAATCCAAGGACAACCAGCCCTGATTATTGGTCTAATTCTTTTTGAATTTCTTTCACTGTGCAGCTTTATGTTCCACTCAATCCAGTTTTATAACTCATGATGTCTGTGCATACAGATCCCTCTAATATATGGCGCCTCCACTGATATGGTGCCAAAAGTTTTTAGTTAGCCATGCCGCTTGCGGACCAAATAAACACCAGAATATAAATTGAATCAATTTTTATGCAATGGATATATAGTTGATCTGACTATGACAGACATAGAAACTGTTCTGCAAGGGAGACAAACAGATTTTTGGATACAGCTTCATTCTTTTTGCCATTCGCAAAAGGTTGATACACTATTCTTGAGGGGACCTCTATGCTTAACAAGTTCTTTTGCATTTCTGGAAGTGTATAAGATGTAGACATTGCTACAGCTTTGCACATGGTAGATGTTCTCCTTCCACGAGATGAATCTCAATCACTTGTAGGATCCAGTAACTTCGTCAAGTGGGTACAGAAGCCATCACATCATGTAGTTCTTGTGTCATGTTGGTCATTCCCTGTTTCTTAGCTCAGCTCTCATTTTCTGATTCGTTAGGGACCAAGGAACACATCCTCACTTGATGAAGTTACTGGAAATGAGGCCACTCCAGATGACGAGGAGCCCGTGTGGTTGGTGAATGCTGATGAGACCCAATATGTTGCACATTGGGCTTCCTTGGACACGGCGGACAAGGTGACCGCCTGGCTTACCTCTCTCGGCGTAGATTCCAAAGATTACAGAGCGGACAAGATAGAACTGCCCGCGGGCGTTGAGCTATCCCGCAAGCTCGGTGATGGTCTCCTGTTCTTTGCCGACTTTTTCCGCGTGGGGCTGCGTCTACCCTTGGAGCCGCTCTTTGTTAACTTCTTACTCAAGACCAAGGTCATGCCTTGTGACCTAATGTTGAACACTGTTCGGGCCATAATGGCTTTCACCGTGGCCTACCGTCTGCTATGTTTCGAGCCAAACATGTACCTCTTCCACAAGCTCTTTATTTTCAGTCCGAGCACTAAGGGGAGGATCGGTGTCAGATCAAACTCAAGCTTTTTGAGGATCTTGAGTGATGTCCCACACAAAGTTGAGGCCTAGGACAAGAGAGTTTTGATAGTTGACTCTCGCGTTGGGTGGCCGCTGAGGCCCACGCCAAGTGATGAAGTGAAGGTCCCCAAGGTCTCTAAACGAGATTTTAGCTCCGGGGAAGGTGCTCAATTGCAAGCGCTGAAGACTGCCCTCGGGGTTCTCGAGGAAAAAGAGAAGTGATTAGGCCAGGAATTCCTGCTCGATTGGAAAGAGCTGGTCTGTAATGCCCAGAATCTTCGTTTGGCGGCGGTGATCCGGGCAGATCTGTCCGGGGTGGAGCCCCTTTTAACTCATGAGCCCGAAAAAGTTCATCCATACTGGGGTGACTACCACGGGCAGAAATTCAAAATTGAGTGCGCTGAATGCCAGCGGCTTGGTGTCGGGGCAAGCTGTCGGCCCGTATTTGAGGATAGAGATGGTTGTTCGCTGGCTGTTATAATTTTTCCTGCCTCATTCATATTTTGCGCCTGGTCACTATACTGATCTTCTTTGTTTTGTTTCAGAAATGAAGAGCCTTGCATTGTTGAAGCAGAGGAAGAAACAAGCTGATCAGCGGACACCCGATCTAAAGAACAGGGAGCCCATGCCTTGCCTAAGGTCCCCTTCAGTCCACCGGCCAAAAAGGCCCATGTTCCTAGCAAATCTCTAAGCCCGGTTAAAAAAATCGTGGCTCCTAAAACCCCTACCCACGAACATAGAAAGGCCGCTAAGGCCGTTGCTGACAAGGCCGTTGAGGCCACTTGCTGCTGAGATCACCAAGGTTCCTGCTACCAAGGACGCCAAGGCAGCAATAAAAGAAAAAGGAGTTCCCCTCCTCCTCCTGCTCGGACCGTGCATCAACCCAGCTCGGGCTCTGAGCCTGTCTCTGCCACTCCCCCAACTCAAGACGGGGCCGCAACATGGAGGCAGTCGGGCTTCGAGATGCCTTCCACCGTCAACACTACCCGAGCGCTCATAAGTGAAATTATAGGCGGTACCCCAATGCTTTGGGGTATCGATCTGAGTGCCCACGGGAGCCCTGCAGGCCTGGTGGGCAAAGGTGTTATTGTGTTATCGAGCGGGCTATCCACGATGACGTGGCATTGGACCGGAAAACCGCTAGTCATGTGCTGGTCGGGCACGTTCACCTTTGTCTGAGCAAGGTAAGAAAAGATGACGCTCTTCAATTTGATTTTTCATTTGTATTCATACTGACTACTTTGTGTTTTACTCGCAAATTGCCTGTACTTGCACCAATCTTTATGATCGCTACAACGAAGAGAAAGAGGCTCGCAAAAAGGCAGAGGCTAACAATGCTACCGGGGAGGCTTTTTTTAAGAAGAAACTTGAGCAAGTTTCTACCCTGACTGACCAGCTAAATAAACTAGAGGCTGCTGCCAAGAAGAAAGAATTCGAGCTGCTTGAGCGTAATCTGTTGTTGGTCGCTCAGAATAGCACGCCGCTGAAAAAACTGATCTGGTGGGCCAGTTAAAGAAGGGGCAAACCGCAGTGGATGCGGTGATAGACGTGTTTTATACGCATCTATTGTGTGTATATTCCTACTTAGATTGTGCTTTTCTACGAGTTTTCAAAGCTTCTGATATGGGTTTTAGTGTTTTATAAGTTTCAGGTTAAAATTGAGAAAAAGGATGAAGTTCGGGTTATTTTGCAAAGTTATGAAGTATCCAGGCCTGAGTGTAATTCTACCAAAGGAGGTCCAAATTGCTATGCTGAAGCCTGAGCGCTCGCTCAGCAGAAGGCTGAGCGAGGGCGTAAAATCCAGAAAGAAGAATCCGGAGTTCAAGACCTGAGCGATCACTCAGCATAAGGGTTGAGTGACCGCTCAACCCAACCCCAATTTTTAGCCTGGGGCAGTTTTCGTCTTTTTCTCAAAACCCTAGCTAGTATAAATAAAACCCTAGTCTTACAGCTAAGGGAGAGCCGTTTTTAGGTTAATTTAGGCTGTTCTTGAGCACTCTCAAGAGGCAGAAACAATTTGTAATTCATTTTTTATTTTAATTGTTGAAGATTGAAGATGCTTCAAATCATTCATATGTTGTGTTCATCGTCTATGATGAACTAACTTTTCCACCCTAGGTATTGGAGGTAACTTTGTATCAACTTTTATGTTTTAATATAATTTCATTCTATCAAATTATTGTTTATCATATTAGATTATAATTGGTTTACATTGAAATTATCGCATAATGGTTGGGTTAATGAATGTGTAGGCTCTTGGGTATGATAAACTACACGACCATATGCATAAGTCATACATTGGCCAACCTAATTGGTAAATAGGTCTCTCTGATTCCCGACCGTAGGCTAAGGAGTAATTAAATTTAGGTTCGTATTGTGTGGTGGAATACAATATTGGAGTGCAATAGAGTTCGTTTCTCCAAATTTTAAGTCCTAAGGAACTTAATGGACTCTTAATTACTGTGTGGACGGACTAAGAAAGCACAGTCAAAGTGGAGTACTAAGGATTGCAACCCTCAACCAGTAAGTCTCAATCCTTTACCTAGAGATAGGACCCATAATTGATAGATACCTTTAGATCAATACGCATAAAAGGAGATACAGGTGAATTCCAATACCTAGACCATTCTCATCCATAAAACTTTCATTTAATTCAGTTTTCTGCAAGCAGTTAATTTAGAGTTATTTTTATTAATTTAGAATTTAAATCAATCTAAAACAAAAACCCCTCTTTTATTTAAGAGTAATGCTAGAGCCACTCAATAAGCACTCAAATTTGTGCACTAAATGATGTGGTTTCTAATGTGTCATCTTATTTGGCATTTTATGGGCTCCACTATAAGTTAAAAAGTTATGTTAACAATATGACACATAAGATGCCACATCATTTGGTACTCAAAATTGAGTACTATTAGAGTGGCCATAGCATTACCCTTTATTTAATTGCAATTGTTTTAATTAGTTTAGATTAAATCCTTTTTAATTCATTCTCCATGAAGTTCGACCCTTGCTACCATCTTTCTATTCTACAATAGTCTTGTGCACTTGCAAGGTAAATTTTTAAACACATCAAGTTTTTGGCGCCGTTGCCAGGGAGAATTTTAATTAAAAAGTTTTTAAATCTTTTCTGTTTTCTCTATATAAAAAAATTATTAAAAACAAAAACAACAAATTTTTTTTTAATTACTTGCTTTTATTTTTTTCTGGTTTGTAATGGATTGTGCATTTTATGCACGGTCGACGGTCGTTGAATCCCACACTGGCGGATTTTAACGACAACATTAATAATTTAGGAAGGAATCCCCAGCAGAATAATCCAATGACTGATAATCAAAGAGATCAAAGAGCAGATCCAGTTGCTCCCGCTGAAGCAGTTGTGGCTGCGAGGGATGAGATGCAAGCCCCTAGGGCGATGCGAGACTACAATCGCCCTAATATAGATTTTTCACCTTCATGTTTAATTTTGCCTGATAGAGTTAAAAATTTTGAACTTAAGGAACATTTTTATAATATGTTCCCAACTTTCCATGGCTTACTTACAGAAGATGCAATATCTTTTATGCAAAACTTTGGACATTTGGTTGAAACTTTCCCTAAAGGAGGATTGACGGAAGATGAATTTAAGTTGCGTTTTCTGCAATGTACTTTAAAAGATAATGCTAAAAATGATTCATGACTCTAGCACCTAGAAGCATATCTACATGGAGAGAATTATATGATTCATTTATTGCTAAATTCTATCAGCATACTTCACTTTCTAGTCACAAAAGACATATCATGTGCTTTGTAATGGAGCAAGATGAAACTTTTCATGAAGCATGGGACCGTTTCAAATCTTTATTGATAGAATGTCCCCCATCATAACTTTTCACAAGATATTTTAATAACACAATTCTATGACTCACTTTTAATGCACCAGCAGACTATGGTAGATAGTGCTGCAGGAGGGTCGATTCACGGATTGACCCCTGATCAGGCTTATGATTTATTTGAAATGATAGGATCAAATTCAAGACAAAAGAGTGTGAGAGGAAAAACTAAGAGTGCTTATGAGTTAAAATCAAATGCCGAAGAATCCAATGCATTAGCAATAGCTAATGCTAAAATTGAAGCTTATGAAGCCATGATGGCTGCGGCCAATTTAAATTTTCCTATTGATCCTAATTCTAATTATGGTAATAATTCTCTTGCTACTAATGGTTGCCCCTCTAGTAGAAATATGCTTGTTTTTCATGAACATGTAAATTCGACGAATTCGTACCTGCCACGTCAATGTAATGACCCATTCTCCAATACATACAACCTTGGATGGAGAAATCATCCAAATTTCAGTTGGGGAGGAAACAAGCCGTTACAACCTCAATCACAAGCATTTGGACAAGGGAATCAGAATCAGAATTTTGGCAATCCTTTACAAAATTCTCAACAAAAAGATACTGAAATTTGTATACATAAATTGGAAGAAGACCTAATTGCAGTCAATTCTACTTTGCAAAAGATGATGATGATGCAGAGACAATTGAGCGATGATGTAAAGGAAATCAAGGGACGTGATTATGAGAAGTTTCCAAGTCAAAATGAGCAAGCTAAGTCTATTACTACTTTAAGAAGTGGTAAAACTTTTGGTGAAGAGGTAAGTGCACCTAGTCCTTCTACTTCTTCTGAAACAATACATAATGAAAAAGATAACAAGCAAAGTGAAAGTGCTAAGAAAGAAAAAGAAAAACCGATCTTTCCTGACATAGAAGAGCCTTATGTTGCACCTCCTGCTTATGTACCACCAATCCCGTTCCCTGGTCGTTTGGTGCAATTTAAAGCTAATAAACAATTTGCTGAGATTTATAATATGTTGTCTAAGGTGAACATAAATTTACCCCTATTAAATGTGATTAAAACTATTCCTGCTTATGCAAAAAAAATCAAGGAGTTAAGTTCTAGAAAACAAAAATTTCCAAAAGATGAAAAAGTGATTATGTCTGAAAATGTTAGTGCTGTTCTTCAACAAAATCTCCCACCAAAATTAAAAGATCCTGATAGTTTTAATGTTGATATTACTTTAGGAAATTCGAAAATCAAAGCAATGTTGGATCTTGGTGCTAGTATCAATCCGATGCCCTTTTCGGTTTATAAACAATTATGGTTAGGAGAATTAAAACCCACTTCGATGACATTACAACTAGCAGACCGATCGGTTAAGCACCCATTAGGAATTGTGGAAGATATCTTGGTCCAAGTAGAAAAATTAATAATGCTAGTTGATTTTGTGGTTCTTGAAATGGAAAATCGAGCTAGTGCTACACAAGAATCACCTCCTCTTCTTCTTGGAAGACCATTTATGGCTACAGCTAATACGGTAATCAATGTTAAAATGAAAAACTATCTATGACTACTATGGGAGAAATAGTTGAAATTTATGTATTCAATGTCTTGAAGCAACCTAATGATATGAGTGACTGTTTCTATGTTGATGAGATAGAAAATATAGTGGCTAAAAATTTAGTTCTAGAAGTGATAAAGGATGAATTAGAGGAATTCCTAACTGGTCAAGACAAAAGTGAAAATAATGAAGATAGTGAATTAACAAAACAATTTGAGGAAAAAAGAATTATTAACTGAGAAAATAGTTTGTGAGCCCTTAGGGAATTTTAATGAGAAATTAGTTCCTTCTATTGAATCGCCTCCTGTTTTAGAATTAAAACCATTACCAGAACATTTAAAATATGTTTTCTTAGGGAAAAATGAAACACTGCCTGTGATTACTTCTTCAAAACTGACTAAAGAGCAAGAAGAAAAATTTATAATTTTTTACAAGAACATAAAGAAGCTATAGGATGGACCTTAGTTGATTTGAAGGGTATAAGCCCTACCAAATGTATGCACGGAATCCACCTAGAAGACGATGCTAAACCTTCTCGAGAGCATCAGAGGCGTCTAAATCCTCACATGGAGGAACCTGTAAGAAAGAAAGTTCTTAAACTTCTAGATGCGAGTATCATTTACCCCATCTCTGATAGTAAATGGGTGAGCCCTGTTCAAGTACGTAGTCCCAAAGAAGTATGGAATCACTGTGGTCAAAAACGATAAGGATGAGTTACTACCAACTAGGACTGTTATAGGGTATAGGATGTGTATTGACTTGAGAAAACTTAATGCTGCGACTAAGAAAGACCACTTTCCATTACCATTCATAGAGCAAATCTTAGAGAGGTTAGCTGGTTATGAATTTTATTGCTTCCTAGACGGATTTTCTGGGTATAATCAAATTCCAATAGCCCCACAAAATCAAGAAAAGACAACCTTCACATGCCCATTTGGTACTTTTACATATAGAAGGATGCCTTTTGGTCTATGTAATGCCCCAGCTACTTTCCAAAGATGTATGATCTTCATCTTCTCTAATTTAATTGAAAAGTGTGTTGAGGTATTTATGGACGATTTTTTTGTTTATAGAGACTCGTTTGATAAATGTTTAGATAACTTGACTTTAGTACTTAAACAATGTTGCAAATCCAATTTGGCCCTTAGTTGGGAAAAATATTATTTTATGGTCAATCAAGGAATTGTTTTAGGACATATCGTGTCGAAGAGAGGAATCGAAGTTGACTCAACTAAAGTAGAAGTTATTTCTAAACTTCCCCCTCCTGTTTCAATAAAAGGCGTTTTAAGTTTTCTTGGGCATGCTGGTTTCTATAGACGTTTCATTCAAGGGACCCATTTTTCTAATAAGTTAGTTAATGCCTATCTGAAAAGATATAGGGTAGTTCATAAGTTGTCTACTCCCTATCACACACAGACATCTGGTCAAGTGGCAGTGAGCAATAGGCAAATTAAAGGTGTGTTAGAAAAGACTGTCCAACCTAATAGGAAAGATTGGGCATTAAAATTGAATGATGCTTTATGGGCATATCAGACAGTTTATAAGACTCCGTTAGGGTTAAGTCCCTACAGAATTGTTTATGGAAAAGCATGTCATTTACCTGTAGAATTAAAACATAGAGCGTTTTGGGCAATCAAAACCCTTAACATGGATATGATTTTAGCAGGTGAGAAATGAATGCTCCAGTTAAATGAATTGAAAGAACATAGGTTAAAATCCTATGAAAATATGAAGATTTATAAGGAAAAGACCAAGCGATTGCATGATAGGAAAATTCTTCCTAAAGACTTGTACCCTGGTATGAAAGTTCTTTTGTTTAATTCTAGATTAAAATTATTTCCAGGAAAACTTAAATCGCGATGGTCAGGCCTATTTGAAGTGGTAAATGTTTTTGTGTGACGACCCGACCCGGACCCCAATGCGAGATCCCGAGTCGTGCCGTCCAAATAATCAATAACACAAGCATGCATAGTAGGATCATAAAATTCATGTGGCGCAACATCGCATACAAACAACAACTCGGCTACACTTGGCCGGAAAAACAACCTAAAATAAACAAGTCATCGGCGACGCTATTGAACCCAACAACTACTCCTACAATTATTAACACATGCTTATAATAACCTCAACGGCCACAACATGCCGGAGACAACAACAACAATAATTAAACGAGCTTTAGCGGAAGAAAACCGTAGTGAACCATACACATATAAACAGGCTCGACATACAAGTCGGCATACCAAAAGATTACAAGTGTTAAGTTACAACAACATCAAAAACCCCAAGCCAAGTCTACATGACTTGCTTCCCAACGTCCTTTCCAAAATAAAGGATTAACTAATAGATGACCAAAAGAGCAACCTGCTAACACAACAACCAAACGAGCACAAGCGAGTCTATCCCGGACCGTCTCCTCGGCTCGGATCTAAGGAAAGACAAAGCAAACAAATAGGGTAAGTCGAAAGACTTAGTAAGTTACAAAAATGCATGTTCATGTTATAGCATGACATTTATCTCAATTTATGGAACATAATCATCATATAGCACTTAGCACGTTATTCACATAAGTGCGGGAAAGTAAATCATACAAGTAGGATATGATATAGTCACGGCCGCTTCGTAGCTCCTGCAATAAAACTTTATTATACTTTATCGTGCAACATTGATGCTCTGTGAATGCATCAACTTTTATCAAGTACCACTCGATCTAGATAGCAAGCCAATGCGGCACTTAACCGATACGGCAGTGGGCTACTTCCCCATTGCGGCCAACAATGGAGGTGTGTGTGAAGTCCTAGGTGCGGCGATCCATAGCGAGCACGAATCTCATAATTCGTGAAGGCGATGCATCGTCCCACCTTGACCCGATAAACAAACCAAATAATGCCAGCTGGACTCAATGTGATGCACAAGTAGATATTTACTTGACTAAACCAATCAAAGACCGAATTCGACAAGAGCGAACTCGACCAACCAAGTAGGGTATTAATCTCTACTATAAAGTCATATCAAGGCAAATAAATTGCACAAACCAACCTTTCATAAAACTTGCATAAACCATCAAACAAATCTCATACTTGAGTAAATCAAATCAAACGGTGTTCAAACTTCGTAGGGATTGAAATTAGGGTTCAACACATTCAAATATTCCCTAGAGTCGACTCCGTTGAGTCTTTGCTCTAAATTCCCAAATTTGGAGAAATTGAAGCTATATGCTTCATAACCCAACCTAGGTCATTTCTAGGTTCAACAAGGTATTAAATTCACCAAGGCAATGCAAAGTGATTCATGTATATCATAGAGTTCATTTCATAAGATAGAACACATACAACATAACAATTTATAATGTAGGCACCATTTAGGGCATTCTCATGTAAACAAACTTCCAACAACAAATAATATACATGTCTCTAACATGTTTAAAACCTTAAATAGACAAGATGAAAGAATAATATAGACCTTCACAAGCAAGAATTCAACCTATACATGCTCCTAACAAGATCAAAATCTTAACATAAAGAAGATAGCATGGAAGGCATACATGTGTCCTCATTGACCTCAACCACCATAGGCTTTGCTTCCTTAGGGTCAATGAGAACTTAAAAGAAGAAGATGAAGAAAGTAACTTACAAGTTATACACCAAAGAAAGCAATAAAGGAAACCAATCGGATGGAAATGCTCCTCTTCTTGAGCTCCACAACTTTAATGAAGGACCCTTGGGCAAAGGATGAATGGATGATGAAGGATGAAGATGAAGACCTCAAGCAACCATGGAAGAACCTTGAGAGAAGATGAAAATTGTTTGGAAGAGGAGGGTGGAGAAATGGT